>JAOWBW010000237.1:502171-1102171 GCA_026119855.1 Campanula takesimana
ATCAAACCCCAATAAGTCGCTTGCCCTTTCACCTAGCTTGGTAAAAGGTGTCTTAGTTATTTTTCCAAAAGACACGACTCACAAGTATCATATGACTCGAGGTCACATGAACCTAAAAGTCCGTCCCCATGGAGTTTTTGAGATACGCTTCTCATTATATGACCAAGACGGCAATGCCACAAATAAGTATGATTTACATCATTAGGTTTAGATTTCTTATTTACATGATAGACATTATTTTCATTCTTGACATCTAAGATATAAAGGCCATAAATGAATTAGCAATACATAAAGCACATCATTTAAATAAATAGAAAATTTCTTATTCTCAATAAGAAACTTAAAACCTTCATTATCCAAACAAGAAATATGAAATAATATTTCTGCTTAAATCCGGAACATAATAACAATTGTTCAAAACAAGAATTATCCGAAGGTAAAGTGACTTCATAAGTCCCTACGGCTAATGCAGCAACTCTTGCTCCATTCCCACGCGTATATCTACTTCACCTTCTTTAAGCAGTCTCCTATTCTTTAATCCCTGCACATTTAGACAAATGTGAGAACCACATCCGTATCCACTACCCAAGAATCATGGTAGAAAGGAGAATATCATCATATAGATACCTGAAGTCGACGCAGCCTGCTGCTGCTCTTCTTCTTTTGCTCTTCAAGAAAGCCTTGCAATTACGTTTCCAATGACCAATTTCTTGACAATGGAAACAGATTGCATCCTTTTGTGAATCAGGTTTTGCCTCAGAAGCCTTGGCAACCTTTGCCTTGCTTATTTTGGGTTTGACAACTTTTGCCTTACCCTTCCTTTGGCACCAGCCTTCTTCCCATCATGAACCAAGAGCACGGGAGAACCTTTCTCCACAATTTTCATCTCTGCAGTTTGGAGCATCCCATGCAACTCAGAGAGATTCTTATCCATTCCATGCATGTTATAATTCATCACAAACTGATTATAACTTTTAGCAATGAATTAAGAATGAGATCCGTGGCTAGCTCCAATGGGATTGGATAGCCAAGTTTCTCAAGGTGCTCTACATAACCTTTCATTTTAAGAAAGTGAGGACTCACTTGTTGCCCTTCATTTATTTTACTAGTAATGAATGCAACAAATGGTCTTGTACCTCTCTTGCCTAGCTTGCTCTTGAAACATGGTTCTCAACTCCACGCCTATCTCATAGGCTTCCAATGTTCCAAACTTTGTTGAGTTTTGAACACATAGCAGCAAGATGAGACAACTTACATCTCTAGAATCATTACGATGTTTCTTGTAATGTCTCTTTCTCCCTAGGGGCAGTAGGCGGTGGTTCAGCAGGAGAGGCCCATCGAGAATGTACAACTTATCTTCTTGCCTAAGAACAATTCTTATGCTACGGATCCAATCCATAAAGTTGGTACCATTCTTCGAGCTTATCCTTCTCAAGGATCGATCGCAACGACATTGATTGAGTGTTATTAGTCATTATCTACAAATATGCAAAAATTTCCAAAATTTAATAAGTACCGGTTTTCATTAAGAGATAAATAACAAAATACTCCCACCAAATTATACAACCTTCTTTATACATCCAATGTATAGTATAATTTAAATGGTTGAGATCCCGCTTTAATCTAATTTGAGTACGCTTGGCGCACCGCTCAGAATTAAATCAATTAGGTAGAACAACTATTGTCAATCATATCTCATATGACTCTCAGTTATTTTCATGAGATTCTTTAAGAAATCAAATTTCAAAAAAGCATGTTAAATCTCATCATTGCCTTAAGCCCAAAACTGTTTTGACGCTTAATTAAGTCCAACCATTTTAAACGCATAGGAAACTCTTATTCACTCATCTTGCTCAAAACATGAATAAAATCAATGCACCTCGCTTTGCGAGCCCACATAAAATTACTCATGTATAAACAAGTGTTTTAATCATGGCATGGCAATAAAAGACTTAAAACTTTCTTTGAAGGTTCATCACATGTAGCATATAACATATTTATGAGCACATAATATAAACATGTTACACATCAAAGTTTAGCCACTAAATTAAATCTCCATTAATTAAGCATGGTATTTATGTGTCATTAGTTTCTCTATAATTATGAGGATGAGACTATTTCAACTTTGGTTATTATTTCCAAATCAAGACAACAAGAAGTGCGTCGAACTAAGCCATTAGGCAACCACAATCCCGCACTAATTCAAGAAACCAAGAAAGTATCCATGTGGCCGAAACTAAGCAATAGATGGTCTCGATGAACGTAGGCCAATTGCATTCACAATTCCACATGAATCTCCAATCATTGAATCAAGAACTTTGTTTCTCAATTTAGCAATTATGAACTCTTCATAATTCTAACTTCGTTTATCTTTGAAACTTTGATTGCGATCAATTTTGGAAACACAATCTCGATGAACGCAGATTAACCATCCAAAACTTGAACCAATCTAGGAATCACAAGACTAAAAAAATAGGAAATCAAACCCCAAATCCACACACAAACCAACTACCCAAAACCCATTCCAGATCAGCAAGTCTGGACTGGTTCTGTTACTGGTTCTGTTGAACCTCTCGAAAATTCCAAATTCTGATTTTTTGAGCAAAATCAGACCTTCTGATACCCTTGTGCGGCCGCCCAAAATTACCTGTGCCGGTCGCCCAAAACCATGCGGCCGCCCAGTATATTCCGTGCGGTCGCCCAGTTCAATCAGAAGGTGCAGAATTTTAAGTTCAAAAATTTTGTCTCAAAATTGTTTTTCCCCATTATTAAAAACTTTGATCAATCAAAAATTAATAACCAACAATTCTGAATCCACCATAATTTATTTATTGCGATTGAATCGTGCGATATTAAAGTTGTAAAACAATAAACCACAAAATCACATAACACATAAACATCACATATTCCAATATTCATATCATGCAAGGCACATAAACAATTTATATACACATGACATGATATAGGTATTGAAATAATCAACATGAACGGGGCTCTGATACACTGTTGGGTTTCGATCAAACATGCGCAGCGGAATTTAGCATTTAAAATTTAAGAATCCCAAAGCCATGGATCGTTCATATGATTAAATCAAATACAACATAAAGAATAAAGGAATAAACTAACCCTTGATGGCTATCAAATTTTTCTCTTGTCTTTGGTGGAGGTTTGAAGACTTGATCACGATCACAAAGCTTGACACGAACTTTGAAGATGATGATTTTCACCCTCTAGCGGTATCCACACTTCGAACGAATATCAAAGGAGCTTCTTTGATCTTGGTTGCTAGACCAAATTGTGAAACACTTTTTCACAATCAAAAGAACTATATGGAATTTAACAAGTACTAGGGACGGGATTATTATAAGTAAACATGAACCACAATAATAATCAAAAATCTCTTTATTGATATGAAATAATGATAACAATTACAACGTTTATTAAACGTGCCTAGGGCACCACTACCAATAGTGTGACCCTCTAGGATTACACTAAGTTGGCAATGGGCTCAAACATGAACTCATAAGATATGATTAGGTTCTAGCAAACCGTCATACCTACCCCAAATAGTGTAACTAGATACAAGTTCGCATTCCTTTAGAATATGTCACAATCCCTTTATCCACGATGTCATTGAACACAAGTCATGGTCAAACAGTCAACTTGTTTTGTTCAATACTTTCTCGATTCCGAATATGTTGATAATTCAAATGCTATTGATCCAATCAATCCATTTGAGTCTGGCCGAACATTTCATCAACATCATTCCTTCGAGGGGCCCAAGCTTGACATCTCTCCGTGGAGGGACAAATCCATTTAGCTTATTATTCTTCCCAACGGGAATCCGATTATGCCAATCATACCCTTTATAACTACCGTGTTAAGGTAGCGTTTGAATATGTCAAACACAATGTTCATCAAGTGGAAGACTATAATAACTTCATGTCTAAGGATTCAAATGACATAACTAATATGAGATATATGTACGACATAGACCATGACATAAATCTCATGCAGCGGGTCAAGTCCAGTACCTTGTTCCAAACAAGTACCCATAAATCTAACATGATCATCCCATGATCATTTAGCCTTTATACTAGTGCTTAACAAGCACTAGGGACGGGGATTATTATAAGTAAACATGAACAACAATAATAATCAAAGCATCTCTTTATTGATATGAAATAAATGATAACAATTACAACGTTTATTAAACGTGCCTAGGGCACCACTACCAACAACTTCATCTTCCAGCCATCTCTCTCTCTCTCTCTAAGATTTGGGTAAGTTTTCTTTCTCCTCCTTCTCTCTTAATTTTCTCCTTCTTCCTCTCATCTTCTCTCATTTCTTAAAACGTGAACATTGTTTAGATCGTCGATAAGATCGCGTAGAATCAAAAATATTCAAATTCCGTCAACTTTGAGAAAAATCAAGTAAGTTACTTTTCCCCCATTTTGATGCTAAAATGTTCATCTCATGTTTATATGATGTTTGATGTGTTATATTTGAAGTTTGGTTGAGTTTAGAATTTATTTTGAATTTATTTGAGTTTTTGGTAAAAATGGTGAAATCTTGAATGTGGGGATTTGGTGTTGGTTGGTTGATTAAAGGGTGTTATTTAGGTTCCCCTTTAGGTTGGATGTTGTTTACGATCTTTAGAATGTATTGGGAAGCTTTGATTTTGATAACTTTAGTGAAGGTTGTGTTTTGGTTCGAAATTGGTAAACCAGGAAGAATCTGGGCATTGTTCTTCTGGCACGGTCGTGCTCCTTTTTTTGGCACGGTCGTGCCACATTCACTTTCCTCTCGTAATGGTTGGCACGGTCGTGCTCCTTTATTTGGCACGGTCGTGCAACATTCCCTTTCCTCCCGTCATGTTTGGCACGGTCGTGCCACTTTCTTAGGCACGGTCGCGCCAAAATTGCCTTTCCTTCCGTCATGATTGGCACGGTCGTGCCACTTTCTTAAGCACGGTCGTGCCAAGCTAGAATTCTGGTATATTCTTCCCTTTTCTCCTAAAATTGTTTCCTCCATAACTTTCTCATCCGAACTCCGTTTTGGACGAATAAACTATCATTTTAAAGCTCTCCTTGAGCTCTTCGAGATGAGTGAATAGTTTGCTTGTGTGCTTGAGTTAACTGGATCCTTTGTGATCAAATGTGATAAGGGAGTGGTGTTATTATTGTGGAAATTATTAGAGCACCTTAATTGGTTATTGTTAGTTCATTTCACTTTCTTGGTGACTTCTTGGTATGATTCCCTACTTTGGAATCCTTTGTTGTTTATCGTGCTAGTATTTTATTACTTAGCCTTTACGTGAAAGTCCAGCTGGTATTTTGTGTGTGTTTGGGCGATGCGAAACATTATGATGGCACGGCCAAGTCCATTGTGATGTTGACCATTGTTTTGCCCCATTATTACCCTCCTCCAGATTGGCCTTGGATGTGAGAAGAGCTAGCTCCTTTGTGTGCATTTTAGCTTTACTTGGAGCATGACTTTGTGGCATGTCTCCCGTCCCTTGTGACACTTCTTTTATGGTTATTGGTTCCGGTACCGGGGTTTTCTCTTCGGCTTTCATGCTATTATGAAGATATTGATGGTTGATTATTGAAGCTGCGCAGCGATCCTTTATTTGGATGTACCAGTTTGGAAAACCTTGGCTATATCCTTTGTTATGTGTTTATTTCCGCTGCTATCTGTTATATGATAATTGCTATGTGCTATGTGATAATTATTATTGTTTATTGCTTATTGTATCATAGCATGTCATGTAGTTGCATTAGTAACTTATTGAGATTTATCTCACCCCCTTTTCTTTTATCTTTGTTTTTCCTTAACCCCCCCCAGGTGATAAGGAATAGTCTCGCTGATCACGAGATAGAGGACGTCGAGTGTGGAAACATTCTTTTGGGGAAAGTTGTATAGGTTGGTTTACATTATATAAATGTGTAACCTTTTGGGGTATTTGTACCAAACAATGACGTCACTAAGAATTGTATATTTTTATTTTGTTGGGCATAAACTTGTGGAAGTTTATGATAGTTGTATTTGGTCTTTATCAAACTTGGTTTTGTAAAACTTTGGATCATCACCCTTTTGGTATCAAACGAAATTTTTAACTTCAGTATTTCTCAGTTTTGGTTTTAGAGTCGACGTCCAGATCGCGGTCTCGGGCCCGCGGGGTCCGGGGTCGCGACAGTTGGTATCAGAGCTATGGCATTAGCTCTATGTATAAGTCTAGGTGGATTAGTATGACCTAGGTGGGTAGTGGTGTGCGGAGTGATTAACGGTTGATGTTTTATGCAGGTACTTGTTTACAATGGTTCGTAGAAGGAGTGGTGAAGGTAGTACCGGTGATGCAAGTCAGAATGATACGAGGGAAGAAGCACGTGCCATGTTTCAAGGCATGTTCGAGGCGTCCATGAAGGCCATACATGATCAAGGTCCGAGGGTAGAACAAGCACCACCCCGCTATGATTGGAGCAATTTCTGAAGTTGAAACCGGTTGAATTCAATGGGGAACCCGATGTAAGGAAAGCTGAGTTGTGGATTGAGTCTATGGAGAAGATTTATGATGTGTTTGGGTGTTCGGATGAGGACAAGGTCCGGTTTGCGGCTTACAAGCTTGTGGGAGCCGCCGAGCAATGGTGGAATGGAGTTAAGATACTTGGGATGATACTAACACGGTGTATGCGTGGGAGTTGTTTGTGCGCAAATTCAAGGAGCATTTCATTCCGGTTGTTGATCAAAACCGAAAGGAGATCGAGCTACTCAACCTAGAGCAAGGTGTGTTGTCTATAGCACAATACTCGGCTAAGTTCAAAGAATTAGCCCGGTATTATGACTATTTGGTGAGGACCGAGGAACAAAAGGCTATGAGATTCATTCGGGGATTGAAGACCTCCATCCGTACTCAACTTATTGCTCAACGGATTGTGACTTTCCAAGATGCGGTGGACCGAGCCTATTTGATAGAGCAGGATATTGGGGAGCACAAAAGGAAAACCGAGGTTGCGGGTACGGGTAAACCGGGAAGCCATGCTAAGTCTCAACCACAGCACCGTTCCGATAATCGAGGTTACTTTGGAGGACAATCTCAGTTCCGAGGGCAACCGATCCCAAGGAACCCGGGTACCACTTCCGGGAACCAAGGGAGCCAAGTTAGGAGGCTTTGTTCGTATTGTCAAAAGGAAGGTCATTCTGAAGACCGTTGTTGGAAGAAGCAAGGAAGGTGCACCAATTGTGGTCAAATGGGTCACTTTGTAAAAGATTACCCAAGAGGTAGAGGACAAGCATCCGGGTCAGGAGTTGGTACTAATCAGGGTCAGAAAAGGGATGCGCGGGGAAGCCCAAAATTCAAGGAAAGATATTTGCCATGAATCAACAACAAGCGACCGATGATCCATCCGTTATTGGAGGTATTGTTTCTGTGTCTAATGTGAGCGCACGAGCGTTAGTAGATCCAGGATCATCTCATTCATACATTTCTGTGCAATTTGCTTCCATGTTAAATGCTGCATTCGAGTCTTTACCGTACGTGCTAGAGGTGTCGACCCCTATAGGAGAATGCTTGATTTCTGATCGAGTCTTTCGTGCTTGTGATGTGGTTATTTGTGGTCGAGTCCTTTGTGCGGATTTGGTAGTTCTTCCTATCCAAGACTTTGATGTCATTTTGGGTATGGATTGGTTGAGCAAGTTTCATGCGTCCGTTGATTGCCGTAAGAAAACTGTTACTTTTTCTATTCCCGATGTGCCTAAATTTGTGTTCGAGGCTAGTCCTCTGAGTAGAAAGGTTCGCTTAATTTCTTTTATGAAAGCGAGAAAATTATTGCATAGTGGTTGTGAGGGGTATTTGGCTAGTGTTCTTGATACTAGGAAAGAATCCCCTAATTTGGATAGTGTTCGGGTAGTTCGGGAATTTCCCGATGTTTTCTCTACCGAGTATGATATGCCTCCCGATCGTGAGATTGAGTTTTGTATAGATCTTTTGCCGGGTACGGCTCCGATTTCGAAAGCACCTTATAGGTTAGCTCCCGCAGAATTGAAGGAATTAAAGGTTCAATTGCAAGAGTTGCTTGATCGAGGGTTTATCCGCCCTAGTGTTTCCCCGTGGGGAGCACCGGTTTTATTTGTGCGGAAGAAAGACGGTTCCTTGAGATTGTGTATAGATTACCGGAAGTTGAATCAGGTTACGGTGAAGAATAAGTACCCTCTACCCCACATTGATGATTTATTTGATCAGCTTCAAGGGTCCGTGGTTTTCTCTAAACTTGATTTGAGGAGTGGGTACCATCAGATGAAGGTTCGATCGGAGGATATTCCGAAGACTGCTTTTCGCACTCGTTATGGTCATTACGAGTTCTTGGATATGCCGTTTGGGTTGACTAACGCGCCGGCCGTGTTTATGGATTTGATGAACCGGATTTTCCATCCCTATCTTGATTCGTTCGTGGTAGTCTTCATCGACGACATTCTTGTTTATTCAAATCCCGAGAGGAACACGAGCAGCACTTGAGGACAGTTTTATCCGTTCTTGCGAGGGAGAAATTATTTGCGAAGTTTAGTAAATGCGAATTTTGGCTTGAGAAGGTGTCATTTCTGGGTCATGTTATTTCGAAAGATGGGATTTCTGTGGATCCGTCGAAGATTGAGGCCATAGTGGATTGGAAGAGACCCGAGTCAGTGACAGAGATTAGAAGCTTTCTTGGTTTAGCCGGTTATTACAGAAGATTTATTGAGGGGTTTTCGAGGATTGCTACTCCGATGACTCAGTTGACCCGGAAGAATGTTCCGTTTGTGTGGACCGAGAAATGTGACAAGAGTTTCGAGGAATTGAAGAAGAGGTTGACTACCGCACCGATCTTGACTTTGCCTAATGGGAGCGATGGTCTAGTGATTTACAGTGATGCTTCGAAAGAGGGTTTGGGTTGTGTGTTGATGCAGAATGGAAAGTAATTGCGTATGCTTCGAGGAAGTTCACCCCTAGTGAGCAGAATTACCCCGACTCATGATATGGAGTTAGCGGCTATTGTCTTTACGTTGCACAAATGGAAGCACTATCTTTATGGGGCGAAGTTTGAAATTTTTACGGATCACAAGAGTTTGAAGTACCTATTCTCTCAGAAGGAATTGAACAACCGACAGCGCCGATGGATGGAATTATTGAAGGACTATGATTGTACGATTTCTTATCATCCGGGGAAGGCGAATGTAGTAGCGATGCGATTAGTAGAAAGTCTTATGTGGCTTCGATGATGGTCCGTGAATGGAAAATGCTTGAGGATGTTCGAGATTGGTCTCCTCGTGAATCGAGACATGGGGCTATTTTTGCGAATATTAGGGTATCTCCGACCCTAATTCAGAGGATAAAGGAAGCTCAGAAAGAAGACCCCGAGTTGGTGAAGATAATGGGTAAATTGAAGGAAAAGAACTTCGAGGATTTTTCTATTAGCCCGGTGGGAGTGTTGACTTTCTGTGGTCATTTGTGTGTTCCGAATGTTGATGGAATTAAACAGAGAGTTCTTGATGAGGGTCACAAATCGAGGTATACGAAGATGTATCAGGATTTGAAGCAACAATTTTGGTGGATTAATATGAAAAGAGAGATAGCCGAGTATGTTTCGAAATGTCTAACGTGTCAGCAGGTCAAATCCGAGCATCAGAGACCCGCGGGACTACTTCAGCCGTTAGATATTCCCGAGTGGAAATGGGAGCATGTGACTATGGATTTCGTTACGGGACTACCTCGTACCCGTAGGAAGTATGACAGCGTTTGGGTAATAGTGGATAGATCGACCAAGAGTGCCCATTTCTTGCCTATTGACATCAGATATTCGATGGAGAAGCTTGCGACCCTTTATATTGATGAGATTGTGAGATTGCATGGAGTTCCGGTTAGTATTGTGTCAGATCGAGACCCGAGGTTTACTTCTAGATTCTGGAAGGCATTTCAGGAAGCTTTGGGTATAGATTTGCGATTCAGTTTAGCTTTTCATCCTCAGACCGACGGTCAATCCGAGAGGACTATTCAGATTTTAGAGGATATGTTGCGAGCTTGTGCGATAGACTTTTCTGATTCTTGGGATTCGCACCTACCGTTAGTGGAGTTCTCTTACAACAACAGTTATCAGGCTAGTATCGAGATGGCACCGTATGAGGCTTTGTATGGAAGGAAATGTCGATCAGAAATTTGTTGGGATGAGGTTGGTGAAGCGAAGATCGTGGGTATTGATTTGCTTCAGGATTCGGTTGAGAAAGTTAAAGTTATCCGGGATAGATTGAAGACAGCCCAGAGTCGACATAAGAGCTACGCAGACAACCGAAGGCGAGATCTTAGTTTTCAGATTGGTGATTTGGTATTCTTGAAAGTGTCTCCGAAGGTGGGTATTCGTAGGTTTGGGAAGAAAGGAAAATTGGCTCCGAGGTTTATTGGCCCGTTTGAGATTTTGGGAAAGGTTGGACTTCTAGCGTATCGTCTTACGTTACCGCCATCTTTGGACCGGTTGCACAACGTCTTTCACGTTTCTATGCTTCGGAAGTATGTTCATGATCCGTCTCACGTGTTACCAAGGATACCGGAGGATATTGAGCCCGATATGTCTTATGAGGAACGACCGGTTCGGATCTTAGATTCCAAAGTCCAAGAGTTGAGGAGCAAAAGCATTGCGTTGGTTCGAGTCCTTTGGAGGAATCATAATTTAGAGGAGTCGACGTGGGAGCTCCGAGATGAGATCGAGAGGAAATTTCCGTGGCTTTTTGTTTGAGGTGAGTCTCGTTAAAATTCGGGTCGAATTTTCTTTAAGGGGGAGTGAATGTCACGACCCGAAATCTAGGATCTATTTTATTAGTAATAAATAATTATTATTTAATTATTTGCTTAATTGTTTATTTAATTTATTATTTATTTAAATATTTATGTGTGCAATTTATGTGTTATAATATTTATGCTTAGCATTTTATTTGGGTCTTAGTTGTTAGTGGGGAGTATTGAGTTGGGTAGTTTTAGAAGAGGGGGGTCTTTGTGTAAGATTTTAAATAATACCTCCCTCACCTCCCTCACCTCCTTCTCCCTCATACACTCCACCCCCACTTCATCTTCCAGCCATCTCTCTCTCTCTCTCTAAGATTTGGGTAAGTTTTCTTTCTCCTCCTTCTCTCTTAATTTTCTCCTTCTTCCTCTCATCTTCTCTCATTTCTTAAAACGTGAACATTGTTTAGATCGTCGATAGGATCGCGTAGAATCAAAAATATTCAAATTCCGTCAACTTTGAGAAAAATCAAGTAAGTTACTTTTCCCCCATTTTGATGCTAAAATGTTCATCTCATGTTTATATGATGTTTGATGTGTTATATTTGAAGTTTGGTTGAGTTTAGAATTTATTTTGAATTTATTTGAGTTTTTGGGTAAAAATGGTGAAATCTTGAATGTGGGGATTTGGTGTTGGTTTGGTTGATTAAAGGGTGTTATTTAGGTTCCCATTTAGGTTGGATGTTGTTTAGGAGCTTTAGAAATGTATTGGGAAGCTTTGATTTTGATAACTTTAGTGAAGGTTGTGTTTTGGTTCGAAATTGGTAAACCAGGAAGAATCTGTGTCACGACCCGAAATATAAGCTCTATTTTATTAGCAATTAAATGATTATTATTTAATTATTTGCTTATTTATTTATTTAAATTATTATTTATTTAAATATTATGTGTGCAACTTATGTGTTATAATAATTATGCCTAGCATTTTATTCGAGTTAATTGGGCTAGTGTAGAAGTGTTGAGTCTTAATAATATAGTGGGAGTATCTTAGTTGAGCTAGTTAGTGGGGGAAGGGGGCTAGGTGTAATATTTCAAATTAATCCCTCCCTACTCCCCCTCACCTCCTCCCTCACCTATTCTTCCATTTCCCAGCCAACTCCCTTCTCTCTCTCCTTTGATTGGTAAGTTTTTCTTCCTTTTTCTTCTCTCTTCATTTACTCCATCTTCCTCCCATTATTGTTCATTTCTTAAATCATGAACATTGTTTAGATCGTCGCTAGGATCGCGTAGAGTCAAAAAGATTTGAATTCCGTCAACTTTGAGATTTATCAAGTAAGTTACTTTTCCCCCATTTTAATGCTAAAATGTTCATATCATGCCTAGATAATGTTTGATGGGTTGTATGTGAAGTTTGGATGAGTTTTGAATTTGTTTGGAATTTATTTGGGTTTTTGATAAAAAAAATGGTGAAATCTTGAATGTGGTTTTGATTCTTGATTTTGGTTGATTAAATGTTGTTGTGTGAGTCCCTTTAGACTTATGAGTTGTTTTGGTACATTTGTATACCAGTTAGAATGTTTGATTTTTGGTTGAAATGTGTTTGGGTTTGAAAAATGGAAGAACCCATGTTGTTCTTCCTGATTTCCAGAAATTCAGACTATTGGGCGACCGCCCAAAATCTCCTGGGCGACCGCACAACATTCTGAAAGCTTTTGGTCGTGGCGAGGGCCTTTTTGGGCGACCGCACATACTCTTTTGGGCGGCCGTACAGTCCTCTGAAAAATTACATTTGTTATTTGGTGTGGTTGAAGATCGTGTTTTGGTCTAAGTCTTGGGTGTCCTTCTAGTTGACCTTAGTGAACATTGTAGTACACTTTGGTGATAGAATTGGGTCCTTTGTGATCAAGTTTGTGTTTGAAATTCATTGATTGTTATTTTGGACTTTGAAGCACCTTTATTGTGTATTGTTGGTTCATTTCATCTTTTTGGTGATTATTTGGTGTGATTCCCTACTTTGGAATCCTTTGTTGCTTATCGTGCTAGTATTTTATTACTTAGCCTTTACGTGAAAGTCCAGCTGGTATTTTGTGTGTGTTTGGGCGATGCGAAACATTATGATGGCACGGCCAAGTCCATTTTGATGTTGACCATTGTTTTGCCCCATTATTACCCTCCTCCAGATTGGCCTTGGATGTGAGAAGAGCTAGCTCCTTTGGGTGCATTTTAGCTTCTTGGAGCATGACTTTGTGGCATGTCTCCCGTCCCTTGTGACACTTCTTTTATGGTTATTGGTTCCGGTACCGGGGTTTTCTCTTCGGCTTTCATGCTATTATGAAGATGATGATTGGTTGATTATTGAAGCTGCGCAGCGATCCTTTATTTGGATGTTCTGGTTTGGAAAACCTTGGCTATATCCTTTGTTATGTGTTTATTTCCGCTGCTGTCTGTTATGTGATAAATGCTATGTGATACGTGATAATTATTATTGCTTATTGTATATTGCATCATAGCATGCCATGTAGTTGCATTAGTAACTTATTGAGATTTATCTCACCCCCTTTCCTTTTATCTTTGTTTTTCCTTAACCCCCCCCCCAGGTGCTAAGGAATAGTCTCGCTGATCACGAGAAAGAGGACGTCGAGGGTGGATCCGTTCTTTTGGGGAAGTTTGATATAGGTTGGTTCCCATTATGTAAATGTGTAACCATTTTGGGGTAGTTGTACCAAACATGACGTCACTAAGGATTGTATATTTTTATTTGTTGGGAATAAAATTGTGGAAGTTTATGATCGTTGTATTTAGTCTTTATCAAACTTGGTTTTGTAAAACTTTGGATTATCACCTTTTGGTTTTAAATGGAATTTTTAACTTCGGTATTTTGGATTATTTTTAGAGTCGACGTCCAGATCGCGGTCCCGGGGCCCGCGGGGTCCGGGGTCGCGACAGTTGGTATCAGAGCTATGGCATTAGCTCTATGTATAACTCTAGGTGGATTAGTATGACCTAGGTGGGTAGTAGTGTGCGGAGTGATTAACGGTTGATGTTTTATGTAGGTACTTGCTACAATGGTTCGTAGAAGGAGTGGTGAAGGTAGTACCGGTAATGCAAATCAGAATGATACAAGGGAAGAAGCACGGGCCATGTTCCAAGGCATGTTCGAGGCGGCCATGAAGGCCATACATGATCAAGGTCCGAGGGTAGAACAAGCACCACCCCGTTATGGTTTGGAGCAATTTCTGAAGTTGAAACCGGTTGAATTCAATGGGGAGCCCGATGTAAGGAAAGCTGAGTTGTGGATTGAGTCTATGGAGAAGATTTATGATGTATTTTGGTGCTCGGATGAGGATAAGGTCCGGTTCGCGGCTTACAAGCTTGTGGGAGCCGCCGAGCATTGGTGGAAAGGTGTTAAAGCTACTTGGGATGATACTCACACGGTGTATGCGTGGGAGTTGTTTGTGCACAAATTCAAGGAGCATTTCATTCCGGTTGTTGATCAAAACCGAAAGGAGATCGAGCTACTCAACTTGGAGCAAGGTGTGTTGTCTATAGCACAATACTCGGCTAAGTTCATAGAATTAGCCCGGTATTGCGACTATTTGGTGAGGACCGAGGAACAAAAGGCTATGAGATTTATTCGGGGATTGAAGACCTCCATCCGTACTCAACTTATTGCTCAACGGATTGTGACATTCCAAGATGCGGTGGACCGAGCCTATTTGATAGAGCAAGATATTGGGGAACATAAGAGGAAGACCGAGGTGGCCAACCCGAGCAAGCAAGGAGCGCTGAGCAAGTCACAACCAAGGATCGATAACCGAGGTAACTTCGGGGGACAATCTCAGTCCCGAGGGCAACCGATCTCAAGGAACCCGGGTACCACTTCCGGGAACCAAGGGAGCCAAATTAGGAGGCTTTGTTCGTATTGTCAAAAGGAAGGTCATTCTGAAGACCGTTGTTGGAAGAAGCAAGGAAGGTGCACCAATTGTGGTCAAATGGGTCACTTTGTAAAGGATTGCCCAAGAGGTAGAGGACAAGCATCCGGCCAGGAGTTGGTAATAATCAGGGTCAGAAAAGGGATGCCGCTGGGAAGCCCAGAGTTCAAGGGAAGGTTTATGCCATGAATCAACAACAAGCTACCGATGATCCGTCCGTTATCGGAGGTATTGTTTCTGTGTCTAATGTGAGCGCGCGAGCGTTAGTAGATCCAGGATCATCTCATTCATACATTTCTGTGCAATTTTCTTCCATGTTAAATGCTGCATTCGAGTCTTTACCGTACGTGCTAGAGGTGTCGACCCCTATAGGAGAATGCTTGATTTCTGATCGAGTCTTTCGTGCTTGTGATGTGGTTATTTGTGGTCGAGTCCTTTGTGCGGATTTGGTAGTTCTTCCTATCCAAGACTTTGATGTCATTTTGGGTATGGATTGGTTGAGCAAGTTTCACGCTTCTGTTGATTGCCGTAAGAAAACTGTTACTTTTTCTATTCCCGATGTGCCTAAGTTTGTTTTTGAGGCTAGTCCTCTGAGTAGAAAGGTTCGCTTAATTTCTTTTATGAAAGCGAGACGATTATTGCATAGTGGTTGTGAAGGGTATTTAGCTAGTGTTCTTGATACTAGGAAAGAATCCCCTAGTCTTGATAGTGTTCGGGTAGTTCGGGAATTTCCCGATGTTTTCTCTACCGAGTATGAGATGCCTCCCGATCGTGAGATTGAGTTTTGTATAGATCTTTTGCCGGGTACGACTCCGATTTCGAAAGCACCTTATAGGTTAGCTCCCGCAGAGTTGAAGGAATTAAAGGTTCAGTTGCAAGAGTTGCTTGATCGAGGGTTTATCCGCCCTAGTGTTTCCCCGTGGGGAGCACCGGTTTTGTTCGTGCGGAAGAAAGATAGTTCGTTGAGATTGTGTATAGATTACCGGAAGTTGAATCAGGTTACGGTGAAGAATAAGTATCCTCTACCGCATATTGATGATTTGTTTGATCAGCTTCAAGGGTCCGTTGTATTTTCCAAGCTTGATTTGCGGAGTGGGTACCATCAGTTGAAGGTTCGATCGGAGGATATTTCAAAGACTGCTTTTCGCACTCGTTATGGTCATTATGAGTTCTTGGTTATGCCGTTTGGGTTGACTAACGCGCCGGCCGTATTTATGGATTTGATGAACCGGATTTTCCATCCTTATCTTGATTCGTTCGTGGTACTCTTCATCGACGACATTCTTGTTTATTCGAAATCTCGAGAGGAGCACGAGCAGCATTTGAGGACTGTTTTATCCGTTCTTGCGAGGGAGAAATTATTCGTGAAGTTCAGTAAATGCGAATTTTGGCTCGAGAAGGTGTCATTTCTGGGTCATGTTATTTCGAAAGACGGGATTTCTGTGGATCTTTCAAAGATAGAGGCAATAGTGGATTGGAAGAGACCCGAATCAGTGACAGAGATTAGAAGCTTTCTTGGTTTAGCCGGTTATTATCGAAGGTTTATTGAAGGGTTTTCGAGGATTGCTACTCCGATGACTCAGTTGACCCGAAAGAATGTTCCGTTTGTGTGGACCGAGAAATGTGACAAGGGTTTCGGGGAATTGAAGAAGAGGTTGACTACCGCACCGATCTTGACTTTGCCTAATGGGAGCGATGGCCTAGTGATTTACAGTGATGCTTCGAAAGAGGGTTTGGGTTGTGTGTTGATGCAGAATGGGAAAGTAATTGCGTATGCTTCGAGGAAGTTGACCCCTAGTGAACAGAATTACCCCACTCATGATATGGAGTTAGCGGCTATTGTCTTTGCGTTGCACAAATGGAAGCACTATCTTTATGGAGCGAAGTTTGAGATTTTTACGGATCACAAGAGTTTGAAGTACCTTTTCTCCCAGAAAGAATTGAACAACCGACAGCGCCGATGGATGGAATTGTTGAAGGATTATGATTGTACGATTTCTTATCACCCGGTAAAGGCGAATGTGGTAGCCGATGCGATTAGTAGAAAGTCTTATGTGGCTTCGATGATGGTTCGTGAATGGAAAATGCTTGAGGATGTTCGAGATTGGTCTCCTCGTGAATCGAGACATGGGGCTATTTTTTCGAATATTAGGGTGTCTCCGACCCTAATTCAGAGGATAAAAGAGGCTCAGAAAGAAGATCCCGAGTTGGTGAAGATAATGGGTAAATTGAAGGAAAAGAACTTCGAGGATTTTTCCTTGAGCTCGAGTGGAGTTTTGACTTTCCGTGGTCGTTTGTGTGTTCCGGATGTTGATGGAATTAAACAGAGAGTTCTTGATGAGGGTCACAAATCGAGGTATACTGTTCATCCGGGTAGTACGAAGATGTATCAGGATTTGAAGCAACAATTTTGGTGGATTAATATGAAAAGGGAAATAGCCGAGTATGTATCGAGGTGTTTAACGTGTCAGCAAGTCAAAGCCGAGCATCAGAGACCTGCGGGATTGCTTCAGCCGTTAGAGATTCCCGAGTGGAAATGGGAGCATGTGACTATGGATTTTGTTACGGGACTGCCTCGTACCCGTAGGAAGTATGACAGTGTTTGGGTAATAGTGGATAGATTGACCAAGAGCACCCTTTTCTTGCCTATTGACATCAGGTATTCGATGGAGAAGCTTGCGACTCTTTATATTGATGAGATCGTTAGATTGCATGGGGTTCCGGTTAGCATTGTGTCAGATCGAGACCCGAGGTTTACTTCCAGATTCTGGAAGGCGTTTCAGGAAGCTTTGGGTACAGATTTGCGTTTCAGCACAGCTTTTCATCCTCAGACCGACGGTCAATCCGAGAGGACTATTCAGATTTTGGAGGATATGTTGCGAGCGTGTTCGATAGACTTTTCTGATTCTTGGGATTCGTACCTACCGTTAGTGGAGTTCTCTTACAACAACAGTTATCAGACTAGTATCGAGATGGCACCGTATGAGGCCTTGTATGGAAGGAAATGTAGATCGCCTATTTGTTGGGATAAGGTTGGTGAAGCGAAAGTTTTGGGTATTGATTTGCTTCGGGATTCGGTTGAGAAAGTTAAAGTTATCCCGGATAGATTGAAGACAGCCCAGAGTCGACATAAGAGCTATGCAGATAACCGAAGGCGAGATCTTAGCTTTCAGACCGGTGATTTGGTATTCTTGAAGGTATCTCCGAAGGTGGGTATTCGTCGTTTTGGGAAGAAAGGCAAGTTGGCTCCGAGGTTTATTGGTCCGTTTGAGATTTTGGGAAAGGTGGGACTTCTTGCGTACCGTCTCGCGTTACCGTCATCTTTAGACCGGTTGCACAACGTTTTCCACGTTTCTATGCTTCGGAAGTATGTTCATGATCCGTCTCACGTGTTACCGAGGATACCGGAGGATATTGAGCCCGATATGACTTATGAGGAACGACCGGTTCGGATCTTAGATTCCAAAGTCCAAGAGTTGAGGAGCAAAAGTATTTCATTGGTTCGAGTTCTGTGGAGGAATCATGACATCGAGGAGTCGACGTGGGAGCTCCGAGATGAGATCGAGAGGAAATTTCCGTGGCTTTTTGTTTGAGGTGAGTCTCGTTAAAATTCGGGTCGAATTTTCTTTAAGGGGGAGTGAATGTCACGACCCGAAATATAGGCTCTATTTTATTAGCAATTAAATGATTATTATTTAATTATTTGCTTATTTATTTATTTAAATTATTATTTATTTAAATATTATGTGTGCAACTTATGTGTTATAATAATTATGCCTAGCATTTTATTCGAGTTAATTGGGCTAGTGTAGAAGTGTTGAGTCTTAATAATATAGTGGGAGTATCTTAGTTGAGCTAGTTAGTGGGGGAAGGGGGCTAGGTGTAATATTTCAAATTAATCCCTCCCTACTCCCCCTCACCTCCTCCCTCACCTATTCTTCCATTTCCCAGCCAACTCCCTTCTCTCTCTCCTTTGATTGGTAAGTTTTTCTTCCTTTTTCTTCTCTCTTCATTTACTCCATCTTCCTCCCATTATTGTTCATTTCTTAAATCATGAACATTGTTTAGATCGTCGCTAGGATCGCGTAGAGTCAAAAAGATTTGAATTCCGTCAACTTTGAGATTTATCAAGTAAGTTACTTTTCCCCCATTTTAATGCTAAAATGTTCATATCATGCCTAGATAATGTTTGATGGGTTGTATGTGAAGTTTGGATGAGTTTTGAATTTGTTTGGAATTTATTTGGGTTTTTGATAAAAAATGGTGAAATCTTGAATGTGGTTTTGATTCTTGATTTTGGTTGATTAAATGTTGTTGTGTGAGTCCCTTTAGACTTATGAGTTGTTTTGGTACATTTGTATACTAGTTAGAATGTTTGATTTTTGGTTGAAATGTGTTTGGGTTTGAAAAATGGAAGAACCCATGTTGTTCTTCCCGATTTCCAGAAATTCAGACTATTGGGCGACCGCCCAAAATCTCCTGGGCGACCGCACAACATTCTGAAAGCTTTTGGTCGTGGCGAGGGCCTTTTTGGGCGACCGCACATACTCTTTTGGGCGGCCGCACAGTCCTCTGAAAAATTACATTTGTTATTTGGTGTGGTTGAAGATCGTGTTTTGGTCTAAGTCTTGGGTGTCCTTCTAGTTGACCTTAGTGAACATTGTAGTACACTTTGGTGATAGAATTGGGTCCTTTGTGATCAAGTTTGTGTTTGAAATTCATTGATTGTTATTTTGGACTTTGAAGCACCTTTATTGTGTATTGTTGGTTCATTTCATCTTTTTGGTGATAATTTGGTGTGATTCCCTACTTTGGAATCCTTTGTTGCTTATCGTGCTAGTATTTTATTACTTAGCCTTTACGTGAAAGTCCAGCTGGTATTTTGTGTGTGTTTGGGCGTTGCGAAACATTATGATGGCACGGCCAAGTCCATTGTGATGTTGACCATTGTTTTGCCCCATTATTACCCTCCTCCAGATTGGCCTTGGATGTGAGAAGAGCTAGCTCCTTTGTGTGCATTTTAGCTTTACTTGGAGCATGACTTTGTGGCATGTCTCCCGTCCCTTGTGACACTTCTTTTATGGTTATTGGTTCCGGTACCGGGGTTTTTTCTTCGGCTTTCATGCTATTATGAAGATATTGATGGTTGATTATTGAAGCTGCGCAGCGATCCTTTATTTGGATGTACCAGTTTGGAAAACCTTGGCTATATCCTTTGTTATGTGTTTATTTCCGCTGCTATCTGTTATATGATAATTGCTATGTGCTATGTGATAATTATTATTGTTTATTGCTTATTGCATCATAGCATGTCATGTAGTTGCATTAGTAACTTATTGAGATTTATCTCACCCCCTTTTCTTTTATCTTTGTTTTTCCTTAACCCCCCCCCCCCCCAAGTGCTAAGGAATAGTCTCGCTGATCACGAGATAGAGGACGTCGAGTGTGGAAACATTCTTTTGGGGAAAGTTGTATAGGTTGGTTTACATTATATAAATGTGTAACCTTTTGGGGTATTTTTACCAAACAATGACGTCACTAAGAATTGTATATTTTTATTTTGTTGGGCATAAACTTGTGGAAGTTTATGATAGTTGTATTTGGTCTTTATCAAACTTGGTTTTGTAAAACTTTGGATCATCACCCTTTTGGTATCAAACGAAATTTTTAACTTCAGTATTTCTCAGTTTTGGTTTTAGAGTCGACGTCCAGATCGCGGTCTCGGGCCCGCGGGGTCCGGGGTCGCGACAGAACACCTCAAAGGACTCGGCCGAGCAGAAAGGGTTTTGAACTGAATTTGTTTTTCAGATGGCTGGTTTTAGAAACCATGTATTCTGAAATTAAATGTCAGTTTGAAAATACTTTGGATTGAATTTATTTGTCAGATGGCTGGTTTTAGAAACCGTGTTTCCTGAAAATTAATCTCAAGGTCAAAGTCATAAATTGATGAGACAAAAGAATTTAGAATCGAGTTACTTTATGTAAGGGATTGTGGATACCTTTTGGCTTAGTTTCGACCTTACATAGTTGTTTCTTCTAGTTTCTAAATTTTGTACGGGATTGTGGATGTCTTTTGGCTTAGTTTCGACCGTACAATCGTGCTCTCAATTACGTGTTAAAGAATTTATCCCCATAAATCAATCACATGAAATCATAGTTTAATTAATGTGGTTAATTAAATTATTAACCGATTCTTTATGTGTTTATATTATGTGCGTATAAACATGTTACCATGCTATATGTGTTGAACCTTCTTGTTAAATATTTTAAGTCACGTACCCATGATAGACCCTTGGGATTACACGGGTAGTTTTGTGGGGGTTACGCCAAAGCATAGGTGCATTGATTCTATCCTTTTATGAATAAGATGAGTGAAAGAGTGGTTCCTATGCGTCTATCATGGTTTGATTTAATTAGCTATCAAAAGGGTTTTGGACGTAAGGCACGAGATGATATTAAAACATGCTTGTGTCATATGATGTCTAAAGAATCTCATAAAAGGGTCTAAGAGTCATATATGATATGATTGATAAAAGTTATCTACCTAATTAAATTAATTTTGAGCAGTATCGCCAAAGCAGACTTAAGATTAAATTAAAGTTGGATCTTAGCCCATTTAAATTATATGATACATTAGATGTATATGAAGGTTCTATAATTTAGTTTGAGTATTTTTGAAATACAATGATTGAATCTCTTTATGAAAATTGGTACTAATACATATTAATATATGTTTGCATAAAATGTAGATAATTGCTCAAAACACTTAATCCCTATCATTGCTATCTATCCTTGAGAAGGAAAAGCTTCAATAGAATGGTGCTAACTTCATGGATTGGATCCGAAGCCTTAGAATTGTTCTAAAGCATGAAGATAAGCTGTACATTCTTAATGAACCGATTCCTGAGGAGGAACCTGCTGCCAATGCCCCTAGGGCAGAGAAGGATGCTTACAAGAAACATGCAAATGATTCTTGTGAGGTCGGTCGTCTCATGCTTGCTGCCATGTGTTCTGAGCTTCAAAAGACTCTTGAACACTTGGAAGCCTATGATATAGGCAATCAGTTGAAAGATATGTTTCAAGAGCAAGCAAGGAAGGAAATGTTCGATACCATAGCTGCCCTAATCTCATATAAGATGAGTGAAGGACAAGCGGTGGGTCCTCATGTTTTGAAGATGAAGGCTCATTTTGAGCATCTGGAGAGACTTGGGCATCCAATCTCTGTTTAATTGACTACTGATTTTATTTTGAATTCATTACCTAAAAGCTATAATCAGTTCGTCATGAACTATAATATGCATAGTATGGATAAGTCTATGTCTGCGTTGCATAGGATGCTAAAGACAGCAGAAAAGAAAATAATTAAGGAAGCCTCTCCAGTGCTCGTGGTTTCTAAAGAAGGAAAGGGATGTAAGGCCAATGGTTAGGGTAAGGAAAATGTTGTCAAACCTAAAATAAGCAAGCAAAAGTTGCCAATGCTGTGGTGGCTAAACCAAACTCCCAAAAGAATGAAATCTGTTTCCACTGCAATGAGATTGGTCATTGGAAACATAATTGCAAGGCTTACATGGAAGAAAATAAGAAGAAGAAGGGCAGTGGGACTGCTTCTATTTTAGGTATCTATGTTATAGATATTCTCCTTTCTACTTCTAGTTCCTGGGTATTAGATACCGGATGTGGATCTCACATTTTTTTAAATGTACAGGCACTAAAGAATAGGAGGCTACTCAAAGATGGGGAAGTAGACCTACACGTCGGGAATGGAGCAAGAGTTGATGCATTAGCCGTAGAGGTCATTTTACCTAGCGGATTAATTCTTGTTTTGAACAATTGTTATTACGTTCCGGATTTGAGTAGAAATATTATTTCAATTCCTTGTTTGGATAATAAAGGTTATAGATTTCTTATTGAGAATAAGAGGTTTTCTATTTATTTAAATGATATGCTTTATTGTATTGCAAATTCATTTAATGACCTTAATGGAAATAATGATGTGTCTATAATATAAATAAGAAATCTAAACCTAATGATGTAAATCACACTTATTTGTGGCATTGCCATCTTGGTCATATTAATGAGAAGCGTATCTTAAAACTGTATGGGGACAGACATTTAGGCTAAAATGATTTCGAATCATATGAGACTTGTGAGTCATGTTTACTTGGAAAAATAACTAAGACACCTTTTACTAAGACTAAGAGTAGTGAAAGGGCTTGTGACTTATTGGGCTTAATACATACTGATGTATGTGGACCTTTGAGTAGCAGTGCTAGGGGAGGATTTCAATACTTCATAACATTCACTGATGATCTTAGTAGATATGGCTATGTCTACTTAATGAAGAACAAAAGTGAAACTTTTGAGATATTTAGAATATTTCAAAATAAAGTACAAAATCAACTTGGCAAAACTATTAAAGCACTTCGATCAGATCGTGGTGGTGAATATTTAAGCCCAGAATTTGACAATCATCTTAAAGATTGTGGAATTGTTTCACAATTAACTCCACCCGGAACACCACAATGGAATGGTGTGTCTGAGCGGAGAAATCGGACTTTATTGGATATGGTCTGATCTATGATGAGTCAAGTTGATCTTCCATTATCCTTTTGGGGATATGCATTAGAAACTACTGTTCTTACACTAAATAGAGTTCCAACTAAATTGGTTCAAAAGACACCATATGAGATGTGGACTGGAAAGAAGCCTTGTCTTTCTTTTATGAAGATTTGGGGATGTGTAGCTTGTGTTAAGAGACTTGTCTCAGACAAACTTTCACACAAATCTGATAAGTGTATTTTCGTGGGATATCCTAGGGAAACCAAAGGATATTACTTTTACAACCACACGGACAACAAAGTGTTTGTTGCTCGGGATGGTACCTTTCTAGAGAAAGAGTTTCTCTCCAAAAGAATCAGTGGGAGTAAAATTAATCTCGAAGAGGTTCGAGAACCTGAAAGTAATATTGAACCGATGGAGGAATCTGAACAAGTTTCACAAGGAGTTATGGAACCCGTTCAAAATACACAAACTCGTCGCAAATCTAGTAGGTTACAATCTGAACCCGAGAGATATGGATTTCTCATAACGGATAGTAATGAAGTAGAAGTCATTGAGAATGATGAACCTACTTCCTACCAAGAAGCGATGACCTCTCCTGGTTTGGATAAATGGCTTGGAGCCATGGAATCCGAAATCCAATCCATGTATGATAATCAAGTTTGGAACTTGATAGAGGCACCCGAAGGTGTAAAAACCATAGGATAGAAATGAGTTTTCAAAAAGAAAACTGATATGGATGGAAAGGTGCATACTTATAAAGCTAGGCTTGTAGCGAAAGGTTATAGGAAGATTCATGGTATTGGCTATGATGAAACCTTTTCACCTATAGTAATGATCAAGTCTATAAGAATTTTAATTGCCATAGCCGCATATTATAACTATGAGATATGGCAAATGGATGTAAAAACAACGTTCCTTAACGGGAACTTACTTGAGGATATGTATATGACACAACCTGAAGGTTTTGGAAATCAAGAAAATTCTAACAATGTATGCAAGTTGCAGAAATCCATCTATGGATTGAAGCAAGCCTCAAGGAGTTGGAATCTTCGATTTGATGAATCGGTCAAAGAGTTTTGCTTCATCAAGAACGAAGATGAACCTTATGTATACAAGAAAATTAGTGGGAGCGTAGTGCTATTTCTAGTGATATATGTTGATGACATATTGATCATTGAAAACGATGTTGCTGCACTTTAGTCTGTCAAGACTTGTTTAGGAAAATTCTTTTCAATGAAAGATATTGGTGAAGCCACATACATCCTTGGAATTAACTTCTATCGTGATAGATCTAAAAGACTGATTGGTTTAAGTCAAAGTACATATGTTGACAAGGTTCTTAAAAGATTCCAAATGGAAAACTCTAAGAGAGGTAACCTGCCAGTGTTATATGGTAAACATCTTAGCAAGACTCAGTGTCCTAATACAACTAATGAGCGAGAACGCATGAATGAAATCCCATATGCCTCTGAAATGGGATCCATTATGTATGCCATGATACAACTAAATCCTTATGGCCGAGGAAGATCAGCACAAAACAGCGTTTACCACACCTTGGGGAACGTTCTGTTACACAGTCATGCCATTCGGGCTCAAGAACGCCGGAGCCACCTACCAGAGAGCTGTAACTGCGCTATTCCATGATATGATACATGAAGAGATAGAAGTGTACGTCGATGATATGATCATACACTCTAAAGGCTCCGATGGGAAGCACTTTGTCGACCTTAGAAAATTCTTCGAAAGGTTGAGACACCACAAGATAAGGCTTAATTCTGCCAAGTGCACATTTAGGGTAGTGAAGGGAAAATTCATTGGATACATGGTCACCGAGCGTGGTATAGAAGCTGACCCTACTAAGATCAAAGCCATCATTGATATGCCTCCACCTAAGATGCAGAAAGAAGTAAAGGGATTCATGCGTCGCCTTCAGTACATTAGTCGTTTTATCAACCAGCTCACGACAATGTGCGAACCTATCTTCAAACTCCTCAAGAAGAATGCATCCCTAGAATGGACCGAAGAATGTCAAGGAGCCTTTGAAAAGGTCAAAGAATACTTGATAAACCCTCCTGTATTGGTCCCACCGCATAAAGAGAAGCCGTTGATCCTGTACCTTACAGTCAATGACACTGCGCTAGGGACTATGCTAGAATAAGAGCAACCCGACTCGAAGAAGGAGAATGCCATCTATTTTGTCAGTGATCACTTTTAAGGGGGTGAATTGAACTACAGAGCATTAAAAAGTCGTGTGCTGCACTAGTATGGGTGGCTGAGAGACTCAAACCGTACATAGAGGCATTTCCCGTACAAATGATTGCCCGAATGGACCCAATGAAGTACATCTTTGAGAAATCACATGTCTCCTCTAGAATAGCTAAGTGGTACTTTATGCTCGTGGGGTATTATATCAATTACATCACACAGAAATCCGTAAGAGGAAGAGTGTTGGGTATGCCTATTATAAACCACTCCTATTACCTTAATTTGATTGATCCCATAACCTTATTTTACTCTTTATGGACTTTAGGATATATTGTAAGAAGTACTTGTACTTCATTTAGAATAGTCCACTTTTAGTTTGATAGGCTTAGCAGATTAGGACCCTCAATTTTTCTAAGTCTGGAGATATGAGGTAAGGCTACCTACCGCATGGAGTGTCTACCGCGTGGCTCTAAGCTTGCCGCATGACCAAGGTTTTCTCATGCCATCATCTGTCGCATAGATGATTCCTACCACATGGCTCATCCTACCGCATGAAACATTGGTTGAAGAAATCAACAGCTCATTGTCATCGTAGTACAATTGGACCACCATGGTTAGTTTAGAACGTTGAAAATTCAAATTACAAATTTGAATACAACTGTCATCGTAGTACAATTGGACCACCATGACTCTGCAACAAAAAGACAACTCAGACTGAGCTCCAATTAGAAATCAACAGCTCATTGTCCTTCAACTTGGACCCCAAGTATTTCTAACGGCTAGTTTCTCATTCAAGGCTATAAATAGTCCTTGAGTTCTTCATTGAACTCACGCTGAGATTCTAAGAGAGAAATTGTTGTTGACATTCTTGGTGATTGAAGATCATACTCAAGATTTCCAGAATCCCTCGAATCTTCAAGCACTCAACTTTCAAGTCTTCAACAAGTCTCCAGAAACCTTCAAGATCAAATCTCAAGCCTCATCACACAAGTTTTATCAAGCTCTAAAATCATATAGATTCCAAAGAGCTCTTGATTCTTACACACACACTCACCCCGATTGATCAATCACATAGATTGAAATATTAGGGATACACTTCATCTCTGTAATCAGTACTCAATAGAATCAAATATATACCTCATTCAAAATCCAAGACTGACCATCTTGGTAAAGGACGTAGATCTTTTAACAGATCGAACCTTTCCAAATCATTGTGTCATTTACTTTACTGCACTTTTCGTTTCTGCAAATTTACTTAATGTCTTATTCATCTTGCTATTATTGTTCATATTAATCTTGTTTGTCTTTTAGTGTTTGATCTTTCAAATTTATGAACTACTGTGAATTGTGTTTGTTTGTCTACCTCATTGCCAAAGCTAAAATCTGACTAACTTATCATTTGCCAAAAATCTCTAAGACACAAAGTTTTCAATCTCAACCTACCTCACCTTCACCTACCGCAAACTATCTACCGCATCTGCCTACCGCATTGAACTTATCAAAAACAACTCTAAACTTGTTTTAACGAAAACTTCCACTGTGCATTTTATACTTAACCGCTTGGGTTTCATCTACCGCAAAATTCAAGTATAAGCATAAGGTTGAATTTTGAAAAAGGGTTGAAATTTTTAATAGGCTATTCACTCCCCCCCCCCTCTAGCCTCTTTTTATACCCTTGTTGTGTCTCTAGACCAACAAGTGGTATCAGAGCAAACACCTTCATTAAACTTCTGTTTTTCAAGCTTAACAGCTTGGGTGCCGATTCAATATGGCAAGTCAGAAAGCTATGGCAACGGTTAACTACACGCACGTTCCAGCGTTCGACGAAGATAACTTTGACTTATGGAAACACAGCATTCTAACCCAATTCTACTCCATGGACGAGCAACTCGGTGATTGTCTTACCATTGGACCATACTTCCCAAAGAAAGCTAATCTGAATCCAGAAACCAATGCAGACACACCATCAATCAAGAAACCAAAAGCTGAAGGGACCGATAAAGAGAAAAGATTGGTTGGAATGGATGTGAAAGCAAAAAGCATACTTTTCAAGCTTAACAGCTTGGGTACCGATTCAATTGAAGATTACATCGAAGGAGATCAAGCGTGCAATGAAAGCAAAAAGTTCGCAATTCAAAGAAGATTCAACAACTTTGCTAAGATCCCTGATGAATCACTAAGAGCCACTTATGATCGTTATTGTGAGATCGTGAGTACTTATACAGCACTCAGAAAGAAGCTTACTAAGAAAGAAATCAATTTTAATTTTCTAGCTGCTCTTGGTTCTCAATATCTTCACAAAAGAAATACTCTTGAAGATACCAAGATTCTAGATGATATGTCACTCAGAAGACTCTATGCCAACCTCAAAGTCTTTGACATCAAGCTCCATACCATTGAAGAAATGGAAGGAAAGACAAAAAGCTTATCGTTGGTTGCACAAAAGGAAGAAATGATCGAGGAAGAAGATCCAAAGATCTCCACATCAGAATTACTTGATATGGATGATGATGATTTTGCTATGTTCGTGAAAAGATTCCAAAAGTTCAGAAAGACAGCAAGACCCGGATCATCAAGCAAAGCTCCAACAAGGTTTTCAAGGAGTAGCCACTCAAAGAAGAAAGAGAACTTTAACTTCTCTACGAAGAAAGAAGATCTTGTTTGTTTTAATTGCAGGAAACCAGGTCACTTCGCATCAGAATTTCCAATTCCCAAATTTGAGTATATGAAGAAGAAAAGCAACTTCACTCCAAGGTATTCTAAGCAAAAGGGAATGATGGCTGAACAAGACTCTACCTCAAAAGAGTTAGCTACTTGGATAGAGCCAGATTCTGATGAAAGCGATGAGGATTCTGAAGAAGGTCACATTTGTTTGGTCATTCGTTCCAATGATGAGGATGATAATCAATTCTCACCCAATGTGAAACCCAAACGGAAGAGTTATACGACTGATGAACTTGCTGAAAAAGGATTCCTAACTCCAGTGCAAAGGAATGGTGATTTTCTATTTTCAAGATATGTTGTGAGTGCAGCAAAGAAGGCTCTACTAAATTACAAAGTGAACGAAGTTCTGTCTACCACACCTCAAGTCAAGTTTGACATTTCCCCCAATGAACAATAAAAGATGTTCATGAAAGCTGAATAGGTAGTTAGTAAATTTTCTGGCATAAAGGAAGCTTTAGCACTTTCAACTGAAGAGATTTCCCAGCTTAAGACAGAGAAAACTCTATTAATATCTGAACTCACCCTCCTTAAGGAGAAGATCAAGAGCATGACTCCTCTAACTGATCAAAACCGTTTCTTAGAAGAAAAAAAATGCTATATTTAAAGTTAAAAACGTTGAATTGGTTACTGAGATAAATGACCTTAAAAGGATTACTAATGAGTGGACCAAGTCTCGTGTCACTATGGAACAAATCTTAGAATCTCAAAAGTCTAGTGGTGATAGAGAAGGCTTGGGATTCCAAACTAGTGACAACTTTAAATGTGCATCTTGTTGTGAAAGAGATGAGAAATTTACCAAACAAACTTTGGAAGGGTCGAAGGCTAAACATAATATTTCAAAGAGTCAAGGACAAGAACCAAAGAAGAAACTAGAGTTCAATTATGTCTATCCTAAGAAACAAATTGGCAAGGCACTTAAGATGAAAGGTATTGCCATGGATGAACCTACCGCAGAGGCTTCCTCTAGCAAGGTAGATGGTGCTCCCAACCACGTGATCTTGCCGCGAGGTCAATCGATCGAACCTAGGAAGCTGGCGACCGCATCTTGGAAGCCAGAGACCGCCAGTGGCGGCAAGGCAGCAAAGTTCAAGAGGATGAACTTTGTTAAGGAGACCTCATCCATACCAGTAAATGATGTTGTGCTTAAGACCTCAATGAAGTTTGTTAACCCTCAGTTGGGTGGCTTCCACCACGATTCTGTGTGTGATGATTATGGTCAAAAGACTGCTGAATGTCTTCTAAGATTCACACCAAATCACAGAAGGCTTAAACCCCCTTCTGTGAGGCAAGTGTGGGTTGTTAAAAGTTTCTAACCCTTTGGACCCAAAAGAATAAAAAGGGGACCTTGTTCTTAAATGTTTATATTATAGGTTCTCTGCTTAATGGCTGGACATTCCAAGGATAAATCAAGCTTATGGTATCTCGATAGTGGCTGTTCAAGACACATGACCGGAGATATCAACATATTGGAAGATGTCCGTAAAGAGAAAGATCCATCAGTAACCTTCGGAGATAATAATAAAGGAAAGACTGTAGGATATGGAGTCATTCGAAAAGGAAAAATCACCATCCAAGAAGTCTCTCTAGTTATTGGATTACAACACAGTCTACTCTCAATATCTCAGTTCTGCGACAAAGGATTGCAATGCCACTTCACTTCAAATTTCTGTCTCATCAAAGATGGCATATATGGCGTCACTTTGCTCAAAGGGATTTGTAAGAAAAATGTTTATGTTGTTGATTTTAATTCATCTTGCATTTTTTCTAATCTTTGTTTTGTAGCAAAGAATGTTAGTGAAAATTGTTGGATGTTGGCACAAGAGACTAAGTCACTTAAATTTCAAGTATCTCTCCAAGATTGGTAGAGAATATCTAGTTCGTGTTCTACCCAAGGTAGCTGATCACCACGATGAGAAGTGCACATCATGTCAACTAGGAAAACAACCAAAGGTGTCTTTCTCCAGTAAGATGACACCTTCAACTTCAAGATGTTTGTCGCTACTACATATGGATTTATTTGGACCTGTGTCTACCGCAAGTATTGGTGGAAATAGATATATCTTAGTTGTGGTAGATGATTATTCAAGATATACGTGGGTTGAAATGATGATCTCAAAGGATAATTGCTATGACATTTTGACCACGCTCTTTAGACAGCTTCAAACACAAAAAGAAGATGACATCGTCAGTGTTCGATCCGACAACAGTACAGAATTCAAGAACAACGGTGTTGCTCAGTACTGTGATGATCATGGTATTGACCACAACTTCTCTGTTGCTGGAGTTCCACAACAAAATGGTATAGTGGAAAGAAATAACAGAACGTTGATAGAGGCTGGAAAGACAATGATTGCTGAAGCAAAGCTACCTCAATACTTTTGGGTTGAAGCCGTCAACACAGCATGCTTCACTCAAAATAGATCCCTCATCAACAAGACCTACAACAAAACTTCTTATGAGCTTTGGACAGGAAGAACTCCCAACATAGCATGCTTCAAAATATTTGGATGCAAATGCTTCATACTCTACAACGGTAAAGAACATCGAGGCAAATTTGCTCCTAAGGCAGATGAAAGTATATTTATTGGGTATGCTAAACACTCAAAAGCTTTTCGTGTATTTAATAAAACCACTCTTAAAATAGTAGAATCTATCCATGTTACATTTGATGAACATTCTCTCCTTGAGCCACATATGGCTCCAAATATTGCTGATAATTTTGTTGAGATTATGCGACAGGTACAACCCAACCGCAAAATCAATCAACTCAAGGAAACCCATCTACCTCAACTGCACCTCCATCTACCTCATATGAAGCACCAGAAGCTACCACATCTGCTGCTACCTTAAATGGAGTTGAAGTTGAAATACCCATTAATGTGGAAGAACTAATCCCTCAAATTACTTATGATTGGGATGGCACAAATGATGTACCGCTAGAAGATTTACAACCACCATCAACCCAACTAGACATACCTCAAGAAGTTCGTGAGGTCAGAGATCACCCAATTCAGAATATCATTGGTGATTTGCATTCTGGTGTTCGAACAAAGAGATCAAACTATGATGCACTTACCGCATTCATATCTCAAGTTGAACCCAAGAAAGTTGATGAAGCACTCCAAGACTCAAGTTGGGTTGTTGCTATGCAAGAAGAGCTCAACCAATTTGAAAGATGTAATTTTTGGACCTTGGTTCCAAGGCAATAAGATCAAGGAGTGATTGGTACAAAGTGGGTGTTCAGAAATAAGATGGATGAGAATGGAAGCATCATAAGAAATAAAGCTAGGTTGGTTGCACAAGGATACAGACAAGAAGAGGGCATTGACTACAATGAAACATTTGCCCCAATTGCAAGACTCGAAGATATAAGGATATTCATAGCTTATGCCTCTTACAAAAGATTCAAGTTATATCAAATGGATGTGAAGAGTGCATTCCTCAACGGTGAAGTTCAAGAAACAGTCTTTGTTGCTCAACCTCCCGGATTTGAAGATCCCAAATTTCCAAATCATGTCTACAAACTCCGCAAAGCTTTTCATGGACTCAAACAAACTCCACGGGCATGGTATGATACTCTATCTAAATTTCTCCTAGAGAAAGGTTTTAATCATGGTAAGATTGACACAACTCTATTCATTGCTAAATATCATGATCATAGTTTACTAGTTCAAATATATGTAGATGATATTATTTTTTGTTCTACTAATGAATTGTTGTGTAAGCATTTTGAGAAACTCATAAAAAGAAAATTTGAGATGAGCATGATGGGAGAATTGACATTCTTCCTTGGGCTACAAATTAAACAATGTGCTGAAGGCATCTTCCTCAACCAAGCAAAGTACACAAGAGATCTCATCAAGAAATTTGGACTCGAAAATGCAAAGGCATAATACACTCCTATGGCTACTGGTAACAAGCTAGATAAATACTTGAAAGGTAAGAAGGTTGATCAAACCTTGTATCGAGGTATGATTGGCTATCTCCTATACTTAACTGCTAGTAGGCCCGATATCATGTTTAGTGTTTGTGTTTGTGCTCGTTATCAAGCTGACCCTAGAGAAGCACATCTTATTGTTGTTAAACGTATTATTTGTTATCTATCTAGGACTATTAACCTTGGACTTTAGTACTCCAAAGATTCAAATTTTAATTTTATAGGTTATTCAGATGCAGATTATACAGCATGTACCATTGACAGGAAAAGCAGAAGTGGAACTTGTCATTTCCTTGGAAATCGACTAGTTTCATGGGCAAGCAAGAAACAAGCCTCAGTTTCTGTATCTACCACAGAAGCTGAATATATAGCTGCTGGAAGCTACTGTTGCCAAGTGCTATGGATGAAGCAACAATTGGTTGACTACAGAATCAAAGAAGAAAATTGTCCAATCTATTGTGATAACACATCTACCATTGCTGTCTCCAACAACCCTGTCATGCATTCGAAAACCAAACACATTGATATCAAATACCACTTTCTCAAGGTAATATCCATCTAGAGTATGTGTATACTGATGATCAAATTGCAGATATTCTTACCAAGGCTCTCGATTCCAAGAGATTCAGGTATCTACGGGGAGAAATGGGTATGCTAGAACTCTAACTCAAACTTGTCCATATAGTTTCTTGAACTAATGATTGTGTCTAAGTTTAAAAGGAGGTACACGCTAGATATCTTGGTCAAGCAAAGAACATTGATTTCTTACTTCACTTGACCGCAACACCTACCTGTCGTATGAGTTGCCACATAAAGCTATGCTACCACATATAACTCTTTACCGCATAGTAGATTCACTTCAAGATTTTGAAGAAATCTATCAAGATGGAAAACGATAATACTCGCATACTACTTTATAGAAGTTAAATCAAGGTAAGACCTCACATCAACCGCACTTTTTCACGGTCGACCTCTCAAGTTACCGCATTCCTCAGGCCCAGGTAAGTCTTCTAACTTAGAGATATTTTAAGATATTTTGAAAATATCTACCTCAAGGGAATTAAGGTAACTTCCACTTTTCCCTCACTTTTATTTAATTCAAAATTATTTGGAGCATTTAATTTTTATTCCTTAAAAATATCTGAGCCGTTATTAGCTAGTCTGATTTGACCCTCTGCAACCTTGCATTTAATGAAAAGTGGAACCTAGGTCACGTCAGTCTCCATTTGCAGAGTTAACTCCCCATATTCCCATCATCCTGACCTCTGCAAACCACCCCTCTCTCCACCTCAAACCTTTCCACTACCTTCTTATACTCCACCACTCAGCCTTTCTTTCTTTTTCAAAAAACCAAATCCTCAAAACCTGCCGCACCAAAGTAACTGTACACAGTTCCACAACCTACCGTGCCCTCTACAAAATCTAAACCCTCTGCATTTGTCAAGCCTACACCTAGTCAGGGGGAGAAGAGTTTAAAGAAACGATCCCACACTCCTAGCCCAGTCAAGCTAACCAAGAAAGCTAAAGTCACCAAGAATCCTTCCCCGAAATTCAGTCTCCGGTCTTTACCTCAGATGAGGATATCACGGTAGTTCCTCCCAAAATTCTAAGAACTTTGTTCTTGATGCTCAAATTGATGATATGGAAGAAATTTCAAAATCTGATGATGAAGATCTTGCCGCAAAGGAAGACAGTGAAGATAGTGCAAGTGAGAAAGATGGTAAAGCTGAATCTAAGAATGAGAAGGATGAAAAGGTGTTTGAGAAACTCATTGAAAAGGGTTTAATTGATGAAAGTTCTGAGGAGGAATAACATGATAGTTCTACCACTAGTGATAGGCCCATCACTGATGCGGTTGTTGATGTTGTTGACATTGAAGAGATTGTAGAGGAGGAAGAACAAGTTCCTGAAAAGCTTGATACGTTTGTTGAGAATGTTGAGGATGCATCTATTTCTGACAAGGCTGACACCTTGGTCACAGTTGAAAATGATGAAATCCCTCCTACTCATATCGTTATGGAATCTATCCCTCCTTCTACCGCAGGTCCTGAGCTTACCGCACCTCCTCCCTCGACCGCTCAACCGGAGGCTGCCACATCATCCTCTGCTGAGCTACTTACCGCAGTTAAATTCTTAACTCAGCTGCAGGCAGAAACTCAAGCTCAGGTTTCTGAACTGGTTTCCAGTATGGTGGCACTTAGAGAAGAGCTCATTAAGATCAAGTCTGATCAAGCCTCTCAAGCGCGATGTTACCGCTCTTCCCTCTGACATGATTTTAACCATTAAGGGGGAGAGTATTTTCATAACAAAGGCTATCAAGGATACCTTAGCTGGTAATACTTCCACTTCTACCGCACCATCAAGATCTACCGCAGAATGCTCTCACTCTTGCCGCATTGACTGATTTGCTTAGAAAACAAACTGATTTCATCAGTAACAACATTGTTAGAGGAGTTGAGGCAGCAAGGAAAGAACTGTCGAAAACTATGGGGGATGACAAGATGGAAGTGAAAGATGAGATAGGCAAAATTAAAACCGCAATCAAGGAAGAAGTCCTCACGCACTACAATGCCGCTCTTATGGCCGTAGCTAAAAAGTTTGTTCCCAAAATCAATGCTCTAACTGGTGAAATGCAAGTTTAGACAAACCGCATTGAGGCCCAGAACATCAGGATAATGGACCAATCCATAAAGATTGATCTTCTTTCCAGCAGAACCAATATAGCCTTGGCCCGTCATGACCGAACTGATACTCAAGCTGGAAATCAGCTAACTGTTGTAGGTCACGGTAATGTGCAATCTCAAGGTGAAGAGGAAGAAGGCGAAATCTCCTCCTGTAATAATTCCAGGACTGGATATCCTATCCTACCGCTTTCCCCTTCCTCTTACCGCAAGCTTCAATGAAGATCTCATCGAGGTTGACTGCATTTGACCTGACCGCATGTGGTCATGAAAATTTGTTGTTGAAAACAATCTTTACTTTTCTGTTTGTTTATTTTGGGTTTGTAACCTTGACATTATCTCTTTTGTCTGCCTATACTCCTGATGCTTAATGATTATCATGATTGGAATATATGTTGTTATTGTGTTTCATGCATTTCTCTTCTTCAGTGTTTACTTATATTGAAATGCTTCAAATATTATTATTTATATCTTCTAGGATTAGTATTTTTGTTTTTCTTTTTAGGATGATAGAAACATATGACATTGGCTTAGAGTGTGCATTGACTTGGGACATGATATTAATAAAATGTTTATTCTCAAAAACATATTTTTACCAAGTACAATGAATTAGCCTTTGATATAGTAGGTAATGGTCTCAATCAAATAGGGGGAGATTGTTGGGTATGCATATTATAAACCATTCCTATTACCTTAATTTGATTGATCTCATAACCTTATTTTACTCTTTGTGGACTTTAGGATATATTGTAAGAATTACTTGTACTTCATTTAGAATAGTCCACTTTTTAGTTTGATAGGCTTAGCAGATTAGGACCCTAAATTTTTCTAAGTCTGGAGATATGAGGTAAGGCTGCCTACCGCATGGAGTATATACCGCGTGGCTCTAAGCTTGCCGCATGACCAAGGTTTTCTCATGCCATCATCTGCCGCATAGATGATGCCTACCGCATGGCTCATCCTACCGCATGAACCTTGGTTGAAGAAAACTCAAGTTTGGTTCAAACTTAACCATGGTCACACTTGTGTCCTTACCTTGGTTAGTTTAGAATGTTGCAAATTCAAATTTCAAATTTGAATAAAACTTTCACGTAGTACAATTAGACCACCATGACTCTGCAACAAAAAGACAACTCAGACTGAGCTCCAATTAGAAATCAATAGCTCATTGTCCTTCAACTTGGACCCCATGTATTTCCAACGGCTAGTTTCTCATTCAAGGATATAAATAGTCCTTGAGTTCTTCATTGAACTCACGCTGAGATTCTAAGAGAGAAATTTTTGTTGAAATTATTGGTGATTGAAGATCATACTCAAGATTTCCAGAATCCTTTGAATCTTCAAGCACTCAACCTTCAAGTCTTCAACAAGTCTCCAAAAACCTTCAAGATCAAATCTCAAGCCTCATCCCACAAGTTTCATCAAGCTCTAAAATCATATAGATTCCAAAGAGCTCTTGATTCTTACACACATACTCACCACGATTGATCAATCACATAGATTGAATCATTAGGGATACACTGGTCTAAGTCTAGGATTGTTCTTCATAGAAATAGGTGTTGATTCAAATACTTCATCTCTGTAATCAGTACTCAATCGAATCAAATATATACCTCATTCAAAATCCAAGACTGACCATCTTGGTAGAGGACGTAGATCTTTTAATAGATCGAACCTTTCCAAATCATTGTGTCATTTACTTACTGCACTTTTCATTTCTGCAAATTTACTTTAAGTCTTGTTCATCTTGCTATTATTGTTCATATTAATCTTGCTTGTCTTTTAGTGTTTAATCTTTCAGATTTATGAACTACTGTGAATTGTGTTTGTTTGTCTACCTCATTGCCTAATCTAAAATCTGACTAACTTATCATTTGCCAAAAATCTCTAAGACACAAAGTTTTCAATCTCAACCTACCTCACCTTCACCTACCGCAAACTATCTACCGCAGACTATCTACCGCAAACTATCTACCACATCTGCCTACCGCATTGAACTTATCAAAAACAACTCTAAACTTGTTTTAACAAAAACTTCCGCTGTGCATTTTATACTTGACCGCGTGGTTTTCATCTACTGCAAAATTCAAGTATAAGCATAAGGTTGAATTTTGAAAAAGGGTTGAAATTTTTAATAGGCTATTCACCCCCCCCCCCCCTCTAGCCTCTTTTCATACCCTTGTTGTGACTCTGGGACCAACAAAGAGTCTTCGCTGATCATTTAGCCGAATTTCCATGTGATAAAGCGAAGGGGGAAGACCCGCGATTCCCTGATGAGGACATCATGGCAATAGCAGAAAATAAGTGGTAGTTATTTTTCGATGGCGCAGCCAATAAACGGGGATATGGTATTGGCATGTTACTAGTAGATCCCTCAGACCCCTACACTCCACTCGCAATTCGCCTTGACATCGAGGCCACTAAAAACATTGCCGAGTACAAAGCTTGCATAGCGGGGCTTGAAGCAGCCTTAGAAAGAAACGTGACCGAACTAGAGGTGTACGGAGATTCACAATTCATAATCTATCAGTCACTCAAAAAGTGGAAGATACAAGATCCTACACTACAGAAATACAACGACCATCTCCAAGACTTGGTCAAATAGTTCAAAGAAGTCACCTTTTGCTATCTTCCTAGAGATAAGAACCACTTAGCAGACTAGCTAGCCATGCTAGCATCACTTGTGGAGATTCCCGAATGGACTAAAGTCAGAACATTCAAAGTCGTGAGACGAACGTCTCCCGCTTATCACTTGATCATAGACCTACATGACTGTAAGGAGGCGTGTGACTCTGTTTTCGTAAATGCCTTGGACGATAAACCATGGTATTACAACGTATGGCGTTTCCTCCTAGACAGAACATTCCCATCAAATATATCACCTAAAGCAAAGATAGCTCTCAAATGATTCATTACCCAATTCGTAATTATAGGTGATCGCCTCTACAAGAAACATCACAAGCAGTGTTTACTCTGTGTTGATGAGCACGAAGCTGTAGAAGTCATGGACTAATTCCATCAAGGAGTCTGTGGAACCCACATGAATGGCAACATACTAGCAAAGAAAGTTATCAGACTAGGGTACTATTGGGCGACAATGGAAGCCGACTGCGCCAATATGGTTAAGAAATGCCACAAGTGTTAGATACATGCCAACTTACAACACGCACCACCATCCGTGTTATACCCCATGACATCTCCCTGGCCATTTTCTACATAAGGAATAGACATCATTGGCAAAGTCTCACCGATAGGTCACAATGGGCAATAGTTCGTATTGGTCGCTGTAGATTACTTCACCAAGTAGATCGAAGCTCAATCCTACAAAGTCTTAAATGCCAAGAAGGTTGTTGGGTATGCCCACTTATATCTCAGTTTTAATGTAATAGGATTGATTAGATTTGATTGATCCATCACCTAAGTTTTATTTCATGGACTTTAGACCCACATGTAAGAAGTATTTATACTTCATTTTTAGGTAGTCCATTGTAATATAATAGGCTTAGGAATAGGGCAAGAATGTCAAGATTGAAGAAAATCACAATGCTGAGTTTGAGCCACGCGCCATACGCCTCTGTAACATTGCGCTACATGCCATTTAGCGCGCACATATTTCTATGCGCCTTGAAATGTCTACGCACCTATGTATGCACTATGAACCCCAAAGGCTCAACACGCCTCATTGAAGTAACTCAACACTTGGTGATTTATTGAAGATTTGAAGACTTGAAGAAATTCAAACTACGCCAATGATCCAACGGTGGTTAAATAACACGTATGCACCTGCATCTAAGGACACCTGTCCATAACGGTCATATTTGTGTTATGTGTCTAACGGCTACAAAGGACAAGTGCTCCACTCAATGAGCGACAGCACATCTGTCCTTCGATCTTATCCATAAGGGATTTCCAACGGCTAGTTTTTGGAGCTCTACTATAAATACCCCATAACTTCAAACGTTTTGAAGTTGATAAGTATCTCTAAATTTCTCTCTCAAGCATTTGTTGAAGATTTGAAGATTGCTTTTGAATTCCCAGATTCCTCAAGAACATCTTCATACCTTCATACTTAGCCCAGATCCTCAAGCAAAAACACTTTAGTTTTATTGTGCTCTCAATCTCAAAGATCTAAAGAGACTTGAATCTAAATTCACACACGCACCTCTTTGAGTTTGATAACTTAGATCCTTCTCAACGAGATACACCGGTTTTGTCTAGGATTTTTTTCTTACATAGAATATTATATCTTGAGTTAGTGTAAAGATCAAACGATTGTAATTTTTAACACTCACTCATAATATAAGATCTTCATTAGAAATCCAAGACTAACCATCTTAGTAAAGGACGTAGATCATTTCCCGATCGAACCTCTCCAAATAGCGCGCAATCAATTCTTGTCATTTACTTTCAAGTTATGATCTTATCTCACTATTTGCTTGTTTACTCATTGTAGTTTGATTTGATTAAATTGTGTTGTGTTTATTATATCATTTGCCTTAGTTCCTTATTTCACCCGCTTTGAGCCAAAATACTTAGAGCGTGTGTGCGCCCCCCTTTATCATACTTTGCGCCTATTTACTTAACTAAATTCCACTGTGCATTTCACTCACTCACTTAGGCGCTTTTCATAACACTTATTTGATAAAGTGTGCATTTGCAATTGAGTTTATCAAGGGTACAAAAAGAATTTTAAAATAGCTATTCACCCCCCCCCCTCTAGCTATTTTCCATACCCTTGTTTCCCTTTGGGACCAACAAGTGGTATCAGAGCAAACACCTTTATAAAATATTTTTTTTGTTTTTCAAGCTTAACAGCTTGGGTGCTGATTCGATATGGTAAACTCAAAACCTTCGGCAACTGCTAACTACACACATGTTCCAGACATTGATGAAGATCATTTTGACATATGGAAATTCAGCATCTTGACCCATCTCACCTCAATCTATGAAAGGCTTCATGACACCGTGGTTTATGGACCTTACATCCCAATGAAAGCGAATCCAAATCCGCGCACCAACGCTGCTCAACCAACAATCAAGAAACCAAAGGAAGAATGGACTGAAGAAGAATTGAGAAGTGTTGCAAATGATGGGAAAGCAAGAAACATTCTCCTCAGCACTCTAATCACGGCTATGAAACAACATGTCATGCATTGTGCTACTGCTAATGAATTATGGGATGCTATTGAAGAGAATATAGAAGGAGACACGGTTTCCAAGGAGAACAACAGATATAAAGTGCAAAAGAGATTCAACAATTTCTCTCAACTCCCTGGTGAAACATTGAGACAGACTTATAAACGCTATTGTGAAATTATAAATCTCTGTATTTCACTTGGAAAGAAGTTCTCTAATAAGGAATTAAACAATAATTTCCTTTCTTCTTTTGGATCGAGATACCTACATAAATATAGAGCCCTTGAAGACGCTGGAACTTTAGATGTATGGACTTTAAGGAACCTTTATGCAAATCTCAAGGTTTATGAGCTCAAACTTCAGTGCATCAGTAAAACTGAAGGAAAATCAAAATCCATTGTAATGGTGGCGCATAGAGAGGAAGCGCATGCACCTGCGTCGGTACAAGATGAGAAAAATTCGGATCCTAAAATTTCCACTTCTGAGCTATTAGACATGGATGATAAAGACTTCGCTTTATTTGTGAAGAGATTCCAGAAGTTCAGAAAATTCTCAAAACCCGGCTCATTCAAAAAATCTCAAGGATCTATAAGCAGAGCTCCTCCAAAGTTCACGAAGAGCAGCGATTCAAAAAGAAAAGAAGATCTTGTTTGTTTTAATTGTAGGAAATCTGGACACTTTGCATCAAGCTGCCCAATTCCCAAATTTGAGTACATGCAGAAAAAGAGCAGCCATACTCCCAAATTCACTCGTCATAAGGGAATGGTTGCTGAAGAAGAATCACCAGCAAATGAGCAGAACACTTGGATTGAAACAGACTTAGAAGAGAGCGATGAAGATTCTGATGATGGACTCGTTTGTTTGGTGGCAAAGGATGATGAAGATGAATTTTATGATTCTGATGATGACTACTCAAAGGATGTTCGTGATATAAATGTCTTGAATAAACCAATCAAGAAATCTGCAGGTTTTCAAGAAGTGAAAAAGAAGAAAGGACCAACCATCAGCGAGCTCGTTGAATAAGGATTCCTCACTCCTGCTCAAAGCGATGGTGGCTTGTTATTTTCTAGATGTGATCTAAGTGCTAGAAGCAAACTCAGAAAAAGTGAATATGTTGGACCTCAAGTTGCACCTATTCCTACAATCAATCATGATGAGGATATTGTAAAGCAAGAAAAGTTATTCAAAGAGGCTGAAAAGGTAATCAGTCGTTTTAGTGATATGAAAGAAGCTTTAGCACTATCATGTGATGAAATTTCCCAGCTTAAGACCGAGAAATCTCTATTAAAATCTAAACTCACCCTCCTTAAGGAGCAGATAAAGAGCATGACTCCTCTTACTGTTAAAAACACTTATCTAACGGAACAGAACTCATTACTTAAAGTTCAAAACGATGAATTGGTTACTCAAATTACTGATCTTAAAAAGATTACTAATGAGTGGTCCAATTCTCGTGTCACTATGGACGGTATCTTTGAGTCCCAAAAAGCCAGTGGTGATAAAAGTGGCTTGGGATTCACATCATGAACTAGTGACAACTTTAAGTGTGATGTTTATGCTAAAAGAGACAGTGAATTTACAACTCAGCAAACTCATGAAATTCTCAAGGAAAAACATTCTAATTCAATGGGTAAAGGACAGGAAAAAGTCAAGAGACAAACATTCCATTATGTCTACCCAACGAAACAATTTGGGAAAGCTAAAGAGAAGGAAGTAGCTACAGATGAATCATCCTCTAGCAAAATTATTCTTAAAACAAGGTGCGCTCCTTCTCCGAGTGCTCATTATGCGCCTAGGAGCCACGCGCCTCACGCCCGTGTGCCTCCTAGCCCTATGCGCCCTCCAAGAAAAAGCGCTCCAAAATTTCAAAAGAAGGATTTTGTTAAGGCTGGCTCATCTGACCCAAAGAAGAATGCTATCCCAAAGAAAAGTAAAGAGTTTATAAAAACTCACGTGATTGGTGGATTTCATCATTGTTCTATTTGTATTTGTTCGGGACATAAGGCCATGGAATGCATTTTGAGATTCACTCCCAATGCCAAAGGATGTAAATATCCTAAGGTCAAGGAAGAGTGGGTCGTCAAAAGTTTCTAACTCTAGAACCCGAAAAGGAATAAAGGGGACCTGCTTTAAATGTTTATATTTCAGGTTTTTTGCTTCATGGCTGGATCTTCAAAAGCTAAAACATATGAATGGATTCTCGATAGTGGGTGTTCATGACACATGACTGGAGATGAATCCTTACTTGAAGATGTTCATGAAGAAAGAGGTCCCTCCGTAACATTTAGTGGTAACAACAAAGGTCAAATTGTAGCATATGGAAAGCTCAAGAAAGACAAAGTGTGCATTGAAAGAGTCTCTCTCGTTGAAGGGCTCAAGCATAATTTATTATCCATATCTCAATTCTGCAACAAAGGATTAGAATGCCATTTTACCTCAACTCAATGTCTTATCAAGAATGGCAAAACTGGAGCTACATTACTCACGGGATATCGTAAGATAAATATTCAAATTATTGATTTCCATAATATGAACTCTAGTACTAATCTTTGTTTTGTAGCTAAAAGTGTGAGCGAAAATAGTTGGCTGTGGTATAAGCGCTTAAGTCACTTGAACTTCAAGTATCTATCTAAACTCAGCAGGAATAACCTTGTTAAAGGACTTCCTAAGGTTGCCGATTATCATGACAAGAAGTACGCCGTGTGTCAACTTGGCAAACAACCGAAGAAATCTTTCTCCAGCATATCAAATCCCTCAAATTCTAGATGTTTACAACTGCTGCATATTGATCTATTTGGACCAGTTACCACTGCAAGTATTAGAAGAAACAAGTATACTCTAGTTGTGGTGGATGATTATTCTAGATATACATGGGTGGAAATGATGATCTCAAAAGACAATTGTTATGACATTTTGAGCACCTTATTCAGACTGCTTTAAACCCAAAAAGAAGATGACATCATTAGTGTTTGATCCGATTGTCGCGACCCCGGACCCCGCGGGCCCGAGACCGCGATCTGGACGTCGATTCTAAAACCAAAACTGAGAAATACTGAAGTTAAAAATTCCATTTGATACCAAAAGGTGATAATCCAAAGTTTTACAAAACCAAGTTTGATAAAAACCAAATACAACTATCATAAACTTCCACAAGTTTATGCCCAACCAAATATAATTATACAATTCTTAGTGACGTCATTGCTTGGTACAACTATCCCAAAATGGTTACACATTTACATAATGTAAACCAACCTATATCAACCTTCCCCAAAAGAATGGATCCACACTCGACGTCCTCTTTCTCGTGATCAGCGAGACTAATCCTTAGCACCTGGGGGGGGTTAAGGAAAAACAAAGATAAAAGAAAAGGGGGGTGAGATAAATCTCAATATGTTACTAATGCAACTACATGACATGCTATGATGCACGAAGCAATAAGCAATAATAAATATCACATAGCACAATAGCATTTATCACATAACAGATAGCAGCGGAAATAAACACATAACAAAGGATATAGCCAAGGTTTCCCAAACCGGAACATCCAAATAAAGGATCGCTGCGCAGCTTCAATAATCAACAAATCATCATCTTCATAATAGCATGAAAGCCGAAGAGAAAACCCCGGTACCGGAACCAATAACCAATGAAGTGTCACAAGAGACGGGAGACATGCCACAAAGTCATGCTCCAAGTAGCTAAAATGCACACAAAGTAGCTAGCTCTTCTCACATCCAAGGCCAATCTGGAGGAGGGTAATAATGGGGCAAAACAATGGTCAACATCACAATGGACTTGGCCGTGCCATCATAATGTTTCGCATCGCCCAAACACACACAAAATACCAGCTGGACTTTCACGTAAAGGCTAAGTAATAAAATACTAGCACGATAAATAACAAAGGATTCCAAAGTAGGGAATCATGCCAATTAATCACCAAGAAGATGAAATGAACAAACAATGCACAATAAAGGTGCTTCAAAATCCCAATTCACCATTAATGAATTTCAAACACAAACTTGATCACAAAGGACCCAATTCTATCACTAAAGTGTACAACAATGTTCACTAGGGTCAACTAGAAGGACACCCAAGACTTAATCAAAACGCATCCTTCATTCACACAATTTTAACAAATGTAAAATTTTCAGGGGTTTTGTGCGGCCGCCCAAAGTGGGATGTGCGGTCACCCAAAAAGCCTCAAAACAAGAACAAAAGCTTTCAGAAAGATGCGCGGTCGCCCAGGATCTTTTGTGCGGCCGCCCAAGCTTCTGAATTTCCAGAAATCGGGAAGAACAACATGGGTTCTTCCATTTTCAAACCCAAAACACATTCAACCCAAAATCCAACCTTCCAACTCACATACTAATGTACCAAAACAACCAATAAGTCTAAAAAGACTCAAACAACAACATTTAACAATCAAAATCAAGAATCAAACCCAACATTCAAGATTTCACCATTAATGATAAAAAAAACTCAAATAAATTCCAAACAAATTCAAAACCCAACCAAACTTCAAATATAACACATCAAACATTATCTAAACATGATATGAACATTTTAGCATTAAAATGGGGGAAAGGTAACTTACTTGAAAATAATGAAAGTCGACGGAATTCGATTCTTTTTGATTCTACGCGATCCTAACGACGATCTAAACAATGTTCACGTTTTAAGAAATGAATAATAATGAGAGGAAGAAGGAGTAAATGAAGAGAGAAGGAGGGGAAAGAAAACTTACCCACAAGGAGGAGAGAGGAAGAAAGTGGCTGGGAATGGGAAGGAGAGGTGAGAGAGATGGAGTGTATGAGGGAGAAGGAGGTGTAGGGAGAGGGTAGGAGTAATTTAAAAACTTGCACAAAGACCCCCTCCTCAATACTACCCAACTCAAAACTCCCCACTAACAACTAAGACCCAACATTTCTACACTAGCACAAATGACCCTAATAAAATGCTAGGCATAAATTATAACACATAAATTGCACACATAAATATTTAAATAAATAATAATTTAAATAAATAATTAAGCAAATAAATAAATAATAATTATTTAATTACTTAATAAAATAGAGCCTAGATTTCGGGTCGTGACACCGATAATGGAACAGAATTCAAGAACAACGGTGTTGCTCGATACTGCGACAACCATGGGATAGATCACAACTTCTCAACTGCTGGAGTTCCTCAACAAACGGTGTTGTTGAAAGAAAGAATAGGACGTTGATTGAAGTGGAAAAGACGATGATAGCTGAAGCCAAATTGCCTAAGTACTTTTGGGAAGAAGCTATCAACACAGGATGTTTTACTCAAAATCGTTCCCTCGTCAACAAACTTCACAACAAGACTCCGTATGAACTTTAGTGCGGTAGAACCCCCAACATTGCATTCTTCAAGATCTTTGGTTGCAAATGTTATATCCTCTACAACGGAAATGAACATAGAGGTAAATTCGATGCCAAAGCCGACGAAGGTATTTTTGTTGGGTATGCCAAACATTCTAAAGCTTTTCGCGCTTTTAATAGATCTACATTAGTGATAGTTGAATCTGTACATGTTACATTTGATGAACATTCCCTCTTTGAGCCACATTTAGCTCCAAATGTTGCTGATGATTCTGTTGAGTTAAATGAAACAGGTGCTTCTATTCATGTTGCGCCTACACAAGATCAGAATCTATCAACTCAAGGAAATCCATCTATATCAGTTGCGTTTAATTCCATTTATGGCGCGCCCAATGAATCTTCAGTTGCGCCTCCCTTGAATGTCGCGCCTCTTGATTCCTCTCGCGCGCCTATATCTTCTGCTGCATCTGTTGTTAACCCCAGTTTAATTCTGAACCAGTTCAACCCCCTAATTTTGATGATTTTGAATCTGGTGAAGATGTACCAATTAAAAACCTTCAAGTTACTACAACCCAACCTAACTTACCTTCTAAAATTCATGAATTTAGAGGTCACCTAATCAATAACATCATTGGTGATCTAAATGTTGGGGTTCGTACAAAGAGAGCTACAAACTTTGATGCTTACACCGCATTTATATCTCAAATTAAACCGAAGAAGGCTGATGAAGCGCTCCAAGATCCTAATTGGGTTGTTGTAATGCAAGAAGAACTCAATCAATTTGAACGATATAAGGTTTGGACTCTAGTTCCAAGACCTCATGATCAAGGAGTGATTGGTACGAAACGGGTGTTCAGAAACAAGATGGATGAGAATGGAACCATCACAAGAAACAAAGCAAGATTGGTTGCACAAGGCTATAGGCAAGAAGAAGGAATCGACTACGATGAAACTTTTGCGCCCGTAGCAAGACTTGAAGCTATAAGATTATTTATAGCTTATGCCGCTCACAAGAACTTTAAGTTATATCAAATGGATGTGAAGAGCGCGCTTCTAAATGGTGAACTCCAAGAACAAGTCTACGTAGCTCAACCACCTGGGTTTGAAGATTCACAATTTCCAAATCATGTGTATAAACTCCAGAAAGCTTTGTATGGGCTGAAGCAAGTGTCAAGAGCATGGTATGATACACTATCCAAGTTTCTCATTGAGAAAGGCTTCACTCGCGGTAAAATCGATACTACTCTTTTCATTACCAAACATAATGGTCATAAATTACTTGTTCAAATTTATGTTGATGATATTATATTTGGTACTACTAATGAATTGTTGTGCAAGCGCTTTGAGAAACTAATGAAGAGCATGTTTGAAATGAGCATGATAGGAGAACTCACATTCTTCCTTGGGATTCAAATCAAGCAAATGAATGAAGGCATATTTATAAATCAAGCCAAATACACAAAGGATTTAATCAAAAAGTTTGGACTTGAGAATGCTAAATCATACGACACTCTAATGGCTACTGGCAACAAACTCGACAAGGATTTAAAAGGTAAACATGTTGATCAAACTCTTTACCGAGGTATGATTGGCTCACTCCTTTATCTTAGTGCTAGTAGGCCTAATATATTGTTTAGTGTATGTGTTTGCGCACGTTATCAATCTGACCCTAGAGAAGTGCACTTGATTGCTGTGAAACGTAGTATACGTTATCTCTCCGGTACTGTTAATGTCACGACCTGAAATATAGGCTCTATTTTATTAGTAATTAAATGATTTTTATTTAATTAATTGCTTATTTATTTATTTAAATTATTATTTATTTAAATATTTATGTGTGCAGCTTATGTGTTATAATAATTATGCCTAGCATTTTAACTGGGTCATTTGTACTAGTGTAAAAGTGTTGATTCTTATTAGTTAGTGGGGAGTTTAATTGAAGAGGTAGTATAGGGGGAGGGGCCTTTTTGTAACATTTCAAACATTTCTTCATCTTCTCCCTACTTCCCTCACCTCCCTCACCCTACTCTTTCACCTCACACTCCACCTCCCTCTCTCTCCCTGGAAATCTCTCTCTCTCTCCAAGCATTGTGGGTAAGTTTTCTTCCCCTCACTTCTCTCTTCATTTTCTCCATCTTCCTCTCATTATTATTCATTTCTTAAAACGTGAACATTGTTTAGATCGTCGATAGGATCGCGTAGAATCAAAAAGATTTGAAATCCATCAACTTTGAGAAAATTCAAGTAAGTTACTTTTCCCCCATTTTGATGCTAAAATGTTCATCTCATGTTTATATGATGTTTGATGTGTTATATTTGAAGTTTGGTTGAGTTTAGAATTTATTTTGAATTTATTTGAGTTTTTGGGTAAAAATGGTGAAATCTTGAATGTGGGGATTTGGTGTTGGTTTGGATGATTAAAGGGTGTTATTTAGGTTCCCTTTAGGTTGGATGTTGTTTAGGAGCTTTAGAAATGTATTGGGAAGCTTTGATTTTGATAACTTTAGTGAAAGTTGTGTTTTGGTTCGAAATGTGTAAACCCAGGAAGAATCTGGGCATTGTTCATCTGGCACGGTCGTGCTCCTTTATTTGGCACGGTCGTGCCACATTCATTTTTTCACTCGTAATGGTTGGCACGGTCGTGCTCCTTTATTTGGCACGGTCGTGCAACAATTCCCTTTCCTCCCGTCTCGATTGGCACGGTCGTGCCACTCTCTTAGGCACGGTCGCGCCAAAAATTACCTTCCCTCTCCTAAGGTTTGGCACGGTCGTGCCACTTTCTTAGGCACGGTCGTGCCAAGCTAGAATTCTGGTATATTCTTCCATTTTCTTCTAAAATTGTTTCCTCCATAACTTTCTCATCCGAACTCCGTTTTAGGCGAATAAACTATCAATTTAAAGCTCTCCTTGAGCTCTTCGAGATGAGTGAATAGTTTTGCTTGTGTGCTTGAGTTAACTAGATCCTTTGTGATCAAATGTGATAAGGGATTGGTGTTATTATTGTGGAAATTATTAGAGCACCTTAATTGGTTCTTGTTAGTTCATTTCACTTCCTTGGTGACTTCTTGGTATGATTCCCTACTTTGGAATCCTTTGTTGTTTATCGTGCTAGTATTTTATTACTTAGCCTTTACGTGAAAACCCAGCTGGTATTTTGTGTGTGTTTGGGCGATGCGAAACATTATGATGGCACGGCCAAGTCCATTGTGATGTTGACCATTGTTTTGCCCCCTTATTACCCTCCTCCAGATTGGCCTTAGATGTGAGAAGAGATAGCTCCCTTGTGTGCATTTTAGCTTTACTTGGAGCATGACTTTGTGGCATGTCTCCCGTCCTTTGTGACACTTCATTGGTTATTGGTTCCGGTACCGGGGTTTTCTCTTCGGCTTTCATGCTATTATGAAGATGATGATTTGTTGATTATTGAAGCTGCGCAGCTATCCTTTATTTGGATGTTCCGGTTTGGAAAACCTTGGCTATATCCTTTGTTATGTGTTTATTTCCGCTGCTATCTGTATGTGATAAATGCTATGTGCTATGTGATACTTATTATTGCTTATTGTATATTGCATCATAGCATGTCATGTAGTTGCATTAGTAACTTATTGAGATTTATCTCACCCCCCTTTTCTTTTATCTTTGTTTTTCCTTAACCCCCCCCCCCCCAGGTGCTAAGGATTAGTCTCGCTGATCACGAGAAAGAGGACGTCGAGTGTGGATCCATTCTTTTGGGGAAAGTTGATATAGGTTGGTTTACATTATGTAAATGTGTAACCATTTTGGGGTATTTGTACCAAACAATTACGTTACTAAGAATTGTATATTTTTATTTTGTTGGGCATAAACTTGTGGAAGTTTATGATTGTTGTATTTAGTCTTTATCAAATTTGGTTTTGTAAAACTTTGGATTATCACCTTTTGGTATCAAATGGAATTTTTAACTTCGTTATTTTGAGTTTTGGTTTAGAGTCGACGTCCAGCTCGCGGTCACGGGGCCCGCGGGGTCCGGGGGTCGCGAGAGTTGGTATCAGAGCTATGGCATTAGCTCTAAGTATAAGTTTAGGTGGATTAGTATGACCTAGGTGGGTAGTAGTGTTCGGAGTGATTAACGGTTGATATTTTATGCAGGTAATTGTTCTCAATGTCTGGAAGAAGAAACAAAGGAGGTATTAGTGGGGCACAGAATCAGAATGATACAAGGGAAGAAGCCCGTGCCATGTTTCAAGGCATGTTTGAGGCGGCCATGAAGGCCATACATGATCAAGGTCCGAAGGTAGAACAAGCTCCACCCCGCTATGGATTGGAGCAATTTCTGAAGTTGAAACCGGTTGAATTCCATGGGGAACCCGATGTAAGGAAGGCTGAGTTGTGGATTGAGTCGATGGAGAAGATTTATGATGTGTTTGGGTGTTCGGATGAGGACAAGGTCCGGTTCGCGGCTTATAAGCTTGTGGGAGCCGCCGAGCATTGGTGGAAGGGTGTTAAAGCTGCTTGGGACGATACTCACACGGTGTATGCGTGGGAGTTGTTTGTGCGCAAATTCAAGGAGCATTTCATTCCGGTTGTTGATCAAAACCGAAAGGAGATCGAGCTACTCAACTTGGAGCAAGGTGTGTTGTCTATAGCATAATACTCGGCTAAGTTCATAGAATTAGCCCGGTATTGCGACTATTTGGTGAGGACCGAGGAACAAAAGGCTATGAGATTCATTCGGGGATTGAAGACCTCCATCCGTACTCAACTTATTGCTCAACGGATAATGACATTCCAAGATGCGGTGGACCGAACCTATTTGATAGAGCAAGATATTGGGGAGCATAAAAGGAAGACCGAGGTGGCCAACCCGAGTAAGCAAGGAGCGAAGAGCAAGTCACAACCAAGGATCGAAAATCGAGGTAACTTTGGGGGACAATCTCAGTCCCGAGGGCAACCGATCCCAAGGAACCCGGGTACCACTTTCGGGAACCAAGGGAGCCAAATTTTGAGGCTTTGTTCGTATTGTCAAAGGGAAGGTCATTCTGAGGACCGGTGTTGGAAGAAGCAGGGAAGGTGCACAAAATGTGGACAAATGGGTCACTTTGTAAAAGATTGTCCAAGAGGTAGAGGACAAGCATCCGGGTCAGGAGTTGGTAATAATCAGGGTCAGAAAAGGGATGCCGCTGGGAAGCCCAAAGTCCAAGGAAGGGTATTTGCCATGAATCAACAACAAGCTACCGATGATCCATCCGTTATTGGAGGTATTGTTTCTGTGTCTAATGTGAGCGCACGAGCGTTAGTAGATCCAGGATCATCTCATTCATACATTTCAGTGCAATTTGCTTCCATGTTAAATGCTGCATTCGAGTCTTTACCGTACGTGCTAGAGGTGTCGACCCCTATAGGAGAATGCTTGATTTCTGATCGAGTCTTTCGTGCTTGTGATGTGGTTATTTGTGGTCGAGTCCTTTGTGCGGATTTGGTAGTTCTTCCTATCCAAGACTTTGATGTCATTTTGGGTATGGATTGGTTGAGCAAGTTTCATGCGTCCGTTGATTGCCGTAAGAAAACTGTTACTTTTTCTATTCCTGATGTGCCTAAATTCGTGTTTGAGGCTAGTCCTCTGAGTAGAAAGGTTCGCTTAATTTCTTTTATGAAAGCGAGGAAATTATTGCATAGTGGTTGTGAGGGGTATTTGGCTAGTGTTCTTGATACTAGGAAAGAATCCCCTAGTTTGAATAGTGTTCGGGTAGTTCGGGAATTTCCCGATGTTTTCTCTACCGAGTATGATATGCCTCCCGATCGTGAGATTGAGTTTTGTATAGATCTTTTGCCGGGTACGGCTCCGATTTCGAAAGCGCCTTATAGGTTAGCTCCCGCTGAGTTGAAGGAATTAAAGGTCCAGTTGCAAGAGTTGCTTGATCGAGGGTTTATCCGCCCTAGTGTTTCCCCGTGGGGAGCACCGGTTTTATTTGTGCGAAAGAAAGATGGTTCGTTGAGATTGTGCATCGATTACCGGAAGTTGAATCAAGTTACGGTGAAGAACAAGTATCCTCTACCCCACATCGATGATTTATTTGATCAGCTACAAGGATCCGTGGTTTTCTCTAAGCTTGATTTGAGGAGTGGGTACCATCAGTTGAAAGTTCGATCGGAAGATATTCCGAAGACTGCTTTTCGCACTCGTTATGGTCATTATGAGTTCTTGGTTATGCCGTTTGGGTTGACGAACGCGCCGGCCGTATTTATGGATTTGATGAACCGGATTTTCCATCCTTATCTTGATTCGTTCGTGGTAGTCTTCATCGACGACATTCTTGTTTATTCGAAATCTCGAGAGGAGCATGAACAGCATTTGAGGACAGTTTTATCCGTTCTTGCGAGGGAGAAATTATTTGCGAAGTTTAGTAAATGCGAATTTTGGCTCAAGAAGGTGTCATTTCTGGGTCATGTTATTTCGAAAGATGGGATTTCTGTGGATCCGTCAAAGATTGAAGCTATAGTGGATTGGAAGAGACCCGAGTCAGTGACAGAGATTAGAAGCTTTCTTGGTTTAGCCGGTTATTACAGAAGGTTTATTGAAGGGTTTTCGAGGATTGCTACTCCGATGACTCAGTTGACCCGGAAGAACGTTCCGTTTGTGTGGACCGAGAAATGTGGCAAGAGTTTCGAGGAATTGAAGAAGAGGTTGACTACCGCACCGATCTTGACTTTGCCTAATGGGAGCGATGGCCTAGTGATTTACAGTGATGCTTCGAAAGAGGGTTTGGGTTGTGTGTTGATGCAGAATGGGAAAGTAATTGCGTATGCTTCGAGGAAGTTGACCCCTAGTGAGCAGAATTACCCGACTCATGATATGGAGTTAGCGGCTATTGTCTTTGCGTTGCACAAATGGAAGCACTACCTTTATGGGGCGAAGTTTGAGATTTTTACGGATCACAAAAGTTTGAAGTACCTATTCTCTCAGAAGGAATTGAACAACCGACAGCGCCGATGGATGGAATTATTGAAGGACTATGATTGTACGATTTCTTATCACCCGGGGAAGGCGAATGTGGTAGCCGATGCGATTAGTAGAAAATCTTATGTGGCTTCGATGATGGTTCGTGAATGGAAAATGCTTGAGGATGTTCGAGATTGGTCTCCTCGTGAATCGAGACATGGGGCTATTTTTGCGAATATTAGGGTGTCTCTGACCCTAATTCAGAGAATAAAGGAAGCTCAGAATGTGGATCCCGAGTTGGTGAAAATAATGGGTAAATTGAAGGAAAAGAATTTCGAGGATTTTTCAGTGAGTTCGAGTGGAGTTTTGACTTTCCGTGGTCGTTTGTGTGTTCCGGATGTTGATAGAATTAAACAGAGAGTTCTTGATGAGGGCCACAAATCGAGGTATGCTATTCATCTGGGTAGTACGAAGATGTATCAAGACTTGAAGCAACAATTTTGGTGGATTAATATGAAAAGGGAGATAGCGGAGTACGTTTCGAAGTGTTTAACGTGTCAGCAGGTCAAAGCCGAGCATCAGAGACCCGAGGGATTACTTCAGCCGTTAGAGATTCCCGAGTGGAAATGGGAGCATGTGACTATGGATTTCGTTACGGGACTACCTCGTACCCGTAGGAAGTATGACAGTGTTTGGGTAATAGTGGATAGATTGACCAAGAGTGCCCATTTCTTGCCTATTGACATCAGATATTCGATGGAGAAGCTTGCGACCCTTTATATTGATGAGATTGTTAGATTGCATGGAGTTCCGGTTAGCATTGTGTCAGATCGAGACCCGAGGTTCACTTCTAGATTCTGGAAGGCGTTTCAAGAAGCTTTGGGTACAGATTTGCGATTCAGTACGGCTTTTCATCCCCAGACCGATGGTCAATCCGAGAGGACTATTCAGATTCTTGAGGATATGTTGCGAGCGTGTTCGATAGACTTTTCTGATTCTTGGGATTCGCACCTACCGTTAGTGGAATTCTCTTACAACAACAGTTATCAGGCTAGTATCGAGATGGCACCGTATGAGGCCTTGTATGGAAGGAAGTGTAGATCGCCTATTTGTTGGGATGAGGTTGGTGAAGCGAAAGTTTTGGGTATTGATTTGCTTAGGGATTCGGTTGAGAAAGTTAAAGTTATCCGGGATAGATTGAAAACAGCCCAGAGTCGACATAAGAGCTACGCAGATAACCGAAGGCGAGATCTTAGTTTTCAGGTTGGTGATTTGGTATTCTTGAAAGTGTCTCCGAAGGTGGGTATTCGTAGATTTGGGAAGAAAGGCAAGTTGGCTCCGAGGTTTATAGGTCCGTTTGAGATTCTGGGAAAGGTTGGACTTCTAGCGTACCGTCTTGCGTTACCGTCATCCTTAGACCGGTTGCACAACGTGTTCCACGTTTCTATGCTTCGGAAGTATGTTCATGATCCGTCTCACGTGTTACTGAGGATACCGGAGGATATTGAGCCCGATATGTCTTATGAGGAACGACCGGTTCGGATCTTAGATTCCAAAGTCCAAGAGTTGAGAAACAAGAGCATTGCGTTGGTTCGAGTTCTTTGGAGGAACCATAACATCGAGGAGTCGACGTGGGAGCTCCGAGACGAGATCGAGAGGAAATTCCCGTGGCTTTTTACTTAAGGTGAGTCTCGTTAAAATTCGGGTCGAATTTTCTTTAAGGGGGAGTGAATGTCACGACCCGAAATATAGGCTCTATTTTATTAGTAATTAAATGATTTTTATTTAATTAATTGCTTATTTATTTATTTAAATTATTATTTATTTAAATATTTATGTGTGCAACTTATGTGTTATAATAATTATGCCTAGCATTTTAACTGGGTCATTTGTACTAGTGTAAAAGTGTTGATTCTTATTAGTTAGTGGGGAGTTTAATTGAAGAGGTAGTATAGGGGGAGGGGCCTTTTTGTAACATTTCAAACATTTCTTCATCTTCTCCCTACTTCCCTCACCTCCCTCACCCTACTCTTTCACCTCACACTCCACCTCCCTCTCTCTCCCTGGAAATCTCTCTCTCTCTCCAAGCATTGTGGGTAAGTTTTCTTCCTCTCACTTCTCTCTTCATTTTCTCCATCTTCCTCTCATTATTATTCATTTCTTAAAACGTGAACATTGTTTAGATCGTCGATAGGATCGCGTAGAATCAAAAAGATTTGAAATCCATCAACTTTGAGAAAATTCAAGTAAGTTACTTTTCCCCATTTTGATGCTAAAATGTTCATCTCATGTTTATATGATGTTTGATGTGTTATATTTGAAGTTTGGTTGAGTTTAGAATTTATTTTGAATTTATTTGAGTTTTGGGTAAAAATGGTGAAATCTTGAATGTGGGGATTTGGTGTTGGTTTGGATGATTAAAGGGTGTTATTTAGGTTCCCTTTAGGTTGGATGTTGTTTAGGAGCTTTAGAAATGTATTGGGAAGCTTTGATTTTGATAACTTTAGTGAAAGTTGTGTTTTGGTTCGAAATGTGTAAACCCAGGAAGAATCTGGGCATTGTTCATCTGGCACGGTCGTGCTCCTTTATTTGGCACGGTCGTGCCACATTCATTTTTTCACTCGTAATGGTTGGCACGGTCGTTCTCCTTTATTTGGCACGGTCGTGCAACAATTCCCTTTCCTCCCGTCTCGATTGGCACGGTCGTGCCACTCTCTTAGGCACGGTCGTGCCAAAAATTACCTTCCCTCTCGTAAGGTTTGGCACGGTCGTGTCACTTTCTTAGGCACGGTCGTGCCAAGCTAGAATTCTGGTATATTCTTCCATTTTCTTCTAAAATTGTTTCCTCCATAACTTTCTCATCCGAACTCCGTTTTAGGCGAATAAACTATCAATTTAAAGCTCTCCTTGAGCTCTTTGAGATGAGTGAATAGTTTTGCTTGTGTGCTTGAGTTAACTGGATCCTTTGTGATCAAATGTGATAAGGGATTGGTGTTATTATTGTGGAAATTATTAGAGCACCTTAATTGGTTATTGTTAGTTCATTTCACTTCCTTGGTGACTTCTTGGTATGATTCCCTACTTTGGAATCCTTTGTTGTTTATCGTGCTAGTATTTTATTACTTAGCCTTTACGTGAAAACCCAGCTGGTATTTTGTGTGTGTTTGGGCGATGCGAAACATTATGATGGCACGGCCAAGTCCATTGTGATGTTGACAATTGTTTTGCCCCCTTATTACCCTCCTCCAGATTGGCCTTGGATGTGAGAAGAGCTAGCTCCCTTGTGTGCATTTTAGCTTTACTTGGAGCATGACTTTGTGGCATGTCTCCCGTCCTTTGTGACACTTCATTGGTTATTGGTTCCGGTACCGGGGTTTTCTCTTCGGCTTTCATGCTATTATGAAGATGATGATTTGTTGATTATTGAAGCTGCGCAGCTATCCTTTATTTGGATGTTCCGGTTTGGAAAACCTTGGCTATATCCTTTGTTATGTGTTTATTTCCGCTGCTATCTGTATGTGATAAATGCTATGTGCTATGTGATACTTATTATTGCTTATTGTATATTGCATCATAGCATGTCATGTAGTTGCATTAGTAACTTATTGAGATTTATCTCACCCCCCTTTTCTTTTATCTTTGTTTTTCCTTAACCCCCCCCCCCCCAGGTGCTAAGGATTAGTCTCGCTGATCACGAGAAAGAGGACGTCGAGTGTGGATCCATTCTTTTGGGGAAAGTTGATATAGGTTGGTTTACATTATGTAAATGTGTAACCATTTTGGGGTATTTGTACCAAACAATGACGTCACTAAGAATTGTATATTTTTATTTTGTTGGGCATAAACTTGTGGAAGTTTATGATTGTTGTATTTAGTCTTTATCAAATTTGGTTTTGTAAAACTTTGGATTATCACCTTTTGGTATCAAATGGAATTTTTAACTTCGTTATTTTGAGTTTTGGTTTAGAGTCGACGTCCAGCTCGCGGTCCCGGGGCCCGCGGGGTCCGGGGTCGCGAGAGTTAACCTTGGACTTTGGTACACCAAAGATTTGAATTTTAAACTTGTAGGTTATTCAGATGCGGATTATGCAGCGTGCACAATTGATAGGAAAAGCACAAGTGGCACATGTCATTTCCTTGGATATCGACTTATGTCATGGGCAAGTAAGAAACAAGCTTCAGTGTCTGTATCAACAACGGAAGAAGAATATATCACTGCAGGAAGTTGTTGTTGTCAGATTCTATTGATGAAGCAGCAATTGGTGGACTATGATATAATTGAAGAAAATTGTCCCATCTACTGCGATAATACATCAACCATTGAAGTTTCTGAAAATACCGTCATGCACTTCAAGACAAAACACATCGAAATCAAATATGACTTCCTCAAAGACCACGTGGAGAAAGGCAACATTCATTTGGAACACGTGGGAACCGACTTTCAAATCGTCAAAATTCTAACGAAAACACTTGACACGAAACGGTTCATCTTTTTGAGAGGTGAAATGCGTATGCTTGAACTCAACTAGTTGTAGACACCCCGCCTTGGACCTCTCACCCCGATTGCATACATAGTATTTTTACTTTACTTGTTTTCGTTAATTTCTGTTAGTTCGGTTAAGTTCCTAATTGATTCCGTCAGTTTTGGACTAAACTGCACAACAGAGTTAACTTTCTAGTCCATTCTGTCAAAATAGCCATTTCAAAGTCGTGCGCCTCCGCCCTTTGGGGCCAGAAGCGCGCGCCTCCCGGTGACTATACGGGCTGCGCGCGCGTCGGGCGTGTCAGTTACTGATTTCTGTCCAAGAATCTCTCCCTTGCTCATTTTATATGATTTTGCCCGGGAAACTGATCTTTGTACCACTTTTCTATTCTCTTATTTTATTTGTGTCCTACTAGTATGTAATCTCCATAAAAAGGGATACAACCAAAAGGCCACTTCATTATTGAAGTTTGGTCAAGGTTACATCCCAACATTCCAACATTAATTTAATTCCATTTCATCTCTTAATGTAATTGTTTAGCAAATATTCAACATGTAACTATTAGACATTCAATCAATAAAATCATTTAGCTTTTATTCTCCCCTTTTCTGCTTTTGGTGTTCTTATATCTGTTTTCTGCGCATTCTGGTAAAAAGGGAAGGAAGCGCGCGCCTCCGGCTTTCTTGGCCTAAAGCGCGCGCGTCCGACCCTTATTACCAGAATCGCCCACCTTCCATCTTGTCCTTCAAATTTCATATTTCTATGCTAACAAGTTTCTGCAGGGGAAAGTTACATAATTTGGGACCAGGACAATCCCCTGAGTCCGCGGTTTCTTCTGACATTCTGACAGGTACCCCAAATGCGCGCGCCTCCCACATTCATGGCGCAGTGCGCGCGCTTCCCACGTAACTGCCCTGAGTCGCGCGCTTTTGGGTCATTTTCCAGAACAGAACAGTAAACAGAACAGTGAACAGAATGGGCAGTTTTGACAGTGTGTGGGCACCGGGCCTGCATACACCCCCTTTTACTTTTGTTTATTCATTTTTATCGGTCACACGGGTGATTCGAAAGTTGTAAATTACGTGCTTATTTGCTTTTTTTATTTCCTTTGAAAAAAAAATATTTTGTCACTTGTTAGACCTCACACTACGCGCACAATTCTTATCAACTGCTCACTATCGAGTCTCACAAGTCCAACCCCAAACCCGTCGAGGCCCGTCCTAGGAAGTTTCAAGCTCCACTCGACCTTGACTCTTCCGAAGCGGTAAACCTCATCCCATGGCGTAGTTCACGACTACATACCGGGGGTGACCTTTAAGCCTCTCTTTAGCCGAGCACAAACCACACAATTCTAGTTAGGGTCTAACACTCCGTGACCAAGTCGGTTTCATGTACCGAGATTTCCCTAAACTAATGTCATCAAATCATACATGCTGTTTCCAAAAGAAACAAATGGTTGTTATGGGACAAAATAAAACTCCGTCCCCAAAGTGGTTGTTTTGGACGAAAATAAAAAATCCGTCCCCGCATGTATGCTTTATGACATTAATTTAGTTTAATCCCGTCACATGTAGGCATCACAAATGTGGTGGAATCCGATGAGTATATGGGACCGCGAGAAGGTCTATATACTAGTGTGACAATTCCATTATCTTTTCTTAGAAACCCCAAAAAGGACCACGTCCTTCCGACTTTTGTAAATAAAAAAAAGAGTCATTTTTCTTATGTGGTTGAGTCTTTTTCCTTTGTTTGTGGGTTAATTATTTTACTCAAAATGTGTTTGTGGAGTCAACCTAAGACCAAACGTGTTCTCTCAATAGGTCCAATGGCTTCCAATAGAAACAACAACAAGGGTGAGAACATCTCCGTGTCCAACGAAAGGCTCTTCAACATAATAAGAGCCATGGGGGAACAAATGGATAGACTTGTCGAGGATGCCCGCCGCAAGGATGATTTGTGGTAAGACCGTCTTGATCTCGAGAGGAAAATTCACAAGGAAGAAGTGTCCGAAGTTAAGGCTCATTTGCAAGAGCTCACCGACAACAAGGCAAAGGTCAACGGTAAGGCATGTTCAAGTGGCTCGCCTCTTAAAAGTCACAAGGGTTCTACCAACGACCGTGTCTACACTTCCCTCCAAGGTATGACCATCACCAATGCCTATGAAGATCTCAAAGCAAAGGGACAAATTTCTCCTCTCCAAGGGTACAAGCAACCACAACCATTGCGTCGCAACCATACCCACCACAAGTGGTGTGACTATCACCTATGCAGCGGTCACCTCACCGAGGATTGCTTCCGCAACATCGTCCAAGACTTGATTGATAATGGTGAGTTTACCTTGGTTGAAGAATAACAGTTAGAGAGTGAGAACATGCAAGAACTCATCAAGGAAGGGGCTCAGATTTGAAATGGGGTCTCAACAAGAGATCATGCCGCAAGGAAGGCTACAACGACAATGGGGACTACAACATCAATCTCCTCTTCTCTTTCTCTACCTAGTGGTAGGAATAAAAAAAAAAAAAAAAAGTCAAAAGTCCTCTTAAGTGTGCATTAAAGTTTTCTCTCGTCCCATGTTCAATGTCGAGTCTTATTATCAAATAAAAGTCGTTCTTGTCCTCATACACTCTTCCAAGTTGTTCAATTTAATTCTTGGCAAAATAATGAAAAGATGTCTAAACAAGTTTTAGAACGAAGGCCATCGCTTGAACGCCTAGGGGCTAACATCGACGACGGTATCAACAACGAAGACATCAAAACATCAACGGCAAAATCAAGCCAAAGAAAGGTGAAGCAACAACCATGGAGAAAAATCAAGCAATGTTCCAAAGGGGGATTCAAAAAAAAAAAAAAAAAAAAAAAAAGCTCGCTAGGTTGAAATCCTCAAATCAACCTAGACAAAAGTTAGAGCACACAAAAAAAAAATCCCCCTTCATTCAAAGAAGTTCACAACAACAATATCATTCCACCAAATGAAGGACGAAACAACATCGACAACAATCACGACGAAGCAACAATTCATCACGGCGAATGGAGAATCCACAAGAACTACAGTGACCTGAGCCTCTTCACTGGAGGAATGTAGGCAACCTTCGGGTCCGGTCTCATGCAAGAAAGAAGATATGTTTAGCCCTAGCGCGTTATGGTGATCGGCCTTCATCTCAAACTTGTCAAGAAATCTTTGTACGATTCATTTGCCAATGAATTAATCACCTCAAGATTGAACAACTTTCCTAGATTTGGAATCACTTTCCGTTCCTTGTCGAGTCTAGGGTTTCTCTTCTTTCTGCGATACTCTCAGTTTCTGTAGATACCCCGGGGAAAGCCACGGCTTTAGGCTATGGGCGCGTGAGTTGTCCTAGGATGTCTAACTTGTTTTAGATTGTTTAGAGTAGCCACCTATGTTTTGAGGAACATAAGAAAAACCTATTGATAATAGCCTAAATTTGATTACGAAAACAGAGATTCTTTGTTATGAGGTTCGGGGGTTAGATTACGAGATGGGAAGTACCGAAACACCCATCTCGCCCAACTAAAGTTGGTCTTGCTCGATCAAAATCTACATGAATGAAAATGTTCTTCTTCTTCTTTTTTAAATCATAAAAGGGGGTTTAAAATAGAGTTTGGAATATAGGAGATAACTCCTTAACCAACCTCAATGAGATGAGGTGATCATTAGGGTCATGTCCCAAAATGATTTGGGTGATTGCACTTTGATAAAACAAAAGAAAGAGAAAAGAGATGAAGTCGAGAAGAGGGAAGAAATGGTTTTTACCTAGTCTTCGAGAGACTTCAAACACTTCTTGATGAATGGCTTTTGAAATGCCTTGAAGGTAAGAAATTTGGCTTCTTTGTTGAAAGTGTAAGATTTTAGCGTAAAAGATCCAAGGTCCAAGGTTAAGGTTTTCGGTCCTTGAGAATGGAGGTAAAGAGAGGTTTTTATAGGTAAAAGAGAGGTGTTTTTGGTGCCAAAACTCAGTCACCAAGAAATCCTTCCCATGCAAAATCCTGTAAATTGAGCAAGGGAGAGAATCCTGGCCAGAAATCTGTAACTGACGCCCAGAGGCGCGCGCTTCCTGCTTTGGGGGCGGGAGGCGCGCGCGCCTGGCTCCTCCTGTCGGAGGCGCGCGACTCAGAGAAGGCAATTTTGACAGAATGGACTAGAAAGTCAGCTCTGTTATTCATTTTAGTCCCTGGACTTAACGAAGTCAGTCAGGAACTTAACGGAAGTGACAGAAACTAACGAGAAACACTTAAAATGGGGAGAAACACAAGATCAAATGTGCAATCGGGGTGAGCGGTCCAAGGCGGGGTGTCTACAGAGCCCCTCGGCGACGTGGATTGCAAAGCAAAACGCGTCGACGAAAGTTAAAAAACACCCGCCGAGGATGTCACGACCCGAAATATAGGCTCTATTTTATTAGTAATTAAATGATTTTTATTTAATTATTTGCTTATTATTTATTTAAATTATTATTTATTTAAATATTATTGTGAGCAACTTATGTGTTATAATAATTATGCCTAGCATTTTATTTGGGTCATTGTGTTAGTATAGAAATGTTGGGTCTTAATTGTTAGTTGGGAGTGTAGTTTGTGTGTAGTGTGAGAGAGGGGGCCTAAGTGTAAATCTTTTAAACATTTTTCATACTCCCTCCCTACTCCCCTCACCTTCTCCCTCACTCTCTCCATCCCATTTCCCAGTTCATCTCTCTCTCTTCAAAAGAAAAAGGGTAAGTCTTCTTCTCTTCATCTCTCTTCATTTTCTCCTTCTTCCTCTCATCTTCTCTCATTTCTTAAAACTTGAACATTGTTTAGATCGTCGATAGGATCGCGTAGAATCAAAAAGATTTGAAATCCATCAACTTTGAGAATTTGCAAGTAAGTTACTTTTCCCCCATTTTAATGCTAAATGTTCATATCATGTTTAGATAATGTTTGATGTGTTACATTTGAAGTTTGGATGAGTTTTGAATTTGTTTGGAATTTATTGAGTTTTGGTTGAAATGGTGAATTGATGAATACCTTGATTTAATCTTGGGTTTGGTTGATAAAGGGTGTTGTTAAGGTCCCCTCTTTGTTTAAATAATGTTTGGGTACCTTAGAAATCTTGTTGGGAGTGTTGGATTTGGGTGTTTTGTGTTTTGGGTTTGAAAATGGAAGAACCCCTGTTGTTCTTCCGATTCTGGCAATTCCGGAGTATTGGGCGACCGCCCAAAATAGTATGGGCGACCGCGCATCTTTCTGAAAGCTTTTGTGCTTGGTTGAGGGCCTTGTTGGGCGGCCGCACAGTCCCTTTTGGGCGGCCGCACAGAACCCTGAAAATTTACATTTTGTTAATTTGTGTGATTGAAGAACGTGCTTTGGTCTAAGTCTTGGGTGTCCTTTTAGTTGACCCTAGTGATCATTGTAGTACACTTTAGTGATAGAGTTGGGTCCTTTGTGATCAAGGTTGTGTTTGAAATTCATTAATTGTTAATTGGAATTCTGGAGCACCCTTATTGTGCATTGTTTGTTCATTTCATCTTCTTGGTGATCAATTGGCATGATTCCCTACTTTGGAATCCTTTGTTGTTTATCGTGCTAGTATTTTATTACTTAGCCTTTACGTGAAAGCCCAGCTGGCATTGTGTGTGTTTCGGGCGATGCGAAATATTATGATGGCACAAGCCAAGTCCATTATGATGTTGACCATTGTTTTGCCCAATTATTACCCTCCTCCAGATTGGCCTTGGATGTGAGAAGAGCTAGCTCCTTTGTGTGCATTTTAGCTTTACTTGGAGCATGAGTTTGTGGCATGTCTCCCGTCCCTTGTGACACTTCTTCATTGGTTATTGGTTCCGGTACCGGGGTTTTCTCTTCGGCTTTCATGCCATTATGAAGATGATGGCTTGGTGATTATTGAAGCTGCGCAGCGATCCTTTATTTGGATGTTCCGGTTTGGAAAACCTTGGCTATATCCTTTGTTATGTGTTTATTTCCGCTGCTATCTGTTATATGATAATTGCTATGTGCTATGTGATAATTATTATTGTTTATTGCTTATTGCATCATAGCATGTCATGTAGTTGCATTAGTAACTTATTGAGATTTATCTCACCCCCTTTCCTTTGTATCCTTGTTTTTCCTTAACCCCCCCCCCCCCCAGGTGCTAAGGAATAGTCTCGCTGATCACGAGAAAGAGGACGTCGAGTGTGGATTCGTTCTTTTGGGGAAGGTTGATATAGGTTGGTTTCCATTATGTAAATGTGTAACCATTTTGGGGTAGTTGTACCAAATATTGACGTCACTAAGGATTGTATATTTCTATTTTGTTGGGCATGAACTTGTGGATGTTTATGATAGTTGTATTTAGTCTTTATCAAACTTGGTTTTGTAAAGCTTTGGATTATCACCTTTTGGTATTAAATGAAATTTTTAACTTTGGTATTTCGAAGTTTTGGTTGTAGAGTCGACGTCCAGATCGCGGTCCTGGGGCCCGCGGGGTCCGGGGTCGCGACAGTTGGTATCAGAGCCATGGCATTAGCTCTAAGTATAAGTCTAGGTGGATTAGTATGACGTAGGTGGGTAGTAGTGTGCGGAGTGATTAACGGTTGATGTCTTATGCAGGTAATTACTCGCAATGTCTGGAAGAAGAAACAGAGGAGGTACTAGTGGGGCACAGAATCAGAATGATACAAGGGATGAATCCCGTGCCATGTTTCAAGGCATGTTTGAGGCGGCCATGAAGGCCATACATGATCAAGGTCCGAGGGTAGAGCAAGCACCACCTCGTTATGGTTTGGAGCAATTCTTAAAACTGAAACCGGTTGAATTCAATGGGGAGCCCGATGTAAGGAAGGCTGAGTTGTGGATTGAGTCTATGGAAAAGATTTATGATGTATTTGGGTGTTCGGATGAGGACAAGGTCCGGTTTGCGGCTTACAAGCTTGTGGGAGCCGCCGAGCATTGGTGGAAGGGTGTTAAAGCTACTTGGGATGATACCCGCACGGTGTATGCGTGGGAGTTGTTTGTGCGCAAATTCAAGGAGCATTTCATTCCGGTTGTTGATCAAAACCGAAAGGAGATCGAGCTACTCAACTTGGAGCAAGGATTGTTGTCTATAGCACAATACTCGGCTAAGTTCATAGAATTAGCCCGATATTGTGACTATTTGGTGAGGACCGAGGAGGAAAAGGCTATGAGATTCATTCGGGGATTGAAGACCTCCATCCGTACTCAACTTATTGCTCAACGGATTGTGACATTTCAAGATGCGGTGGATCGAGCCTATTTGATAGAGCAAGATATTGGGGAGCATAAAAGGAAAACCGAGGTGGCTAACCCGAGTAAGCAAGGAGCGCAGAGCAAGCCACAACCAAGGATCGAAAATCGAGGTAACTTTGGGGGACAATCTCAGTTCCGAGGGCAACCAAGGGAACCAAGGGAGCCAAATTAGGATGCTTTGTTCGTATTGTCAAAAGGAAGGTCATTCTGAAGACCGTTGTTGGAAGAAGCAAGGAAGGTGCACCAATTGTGGTCAAATGGGGCATTTTGCAAGAGATTGTACTAGAGGCAAGGGACAAGCATCCGGGTCAGGAGTTGGTACTAATCTGGGTCAGAAAAGGGATGCCGCAGGGAAGCCCAAGGTTCAAGGGAAGGTTTATGCCATGAATCAACAACAAGCTACCGATGATCCATCCGTTATTGGAGGTATTGTTTCTGTGTCTAATGTGAGCGCGCGAGCGTTAGTAGATCCAGGATCATCTCATTCATACATTTCTATGCAATTTGCTTCTCTATTAAATGTTGCATTCGATTCTTTACCGTACGTGCTAGAGGTGTCGACCCCTATAGGAGAATGCTTGATTTCTGATCGAGTCTTTCGTGCTTGTGATGTGGTTATTTGTGGTCGAGTCCTTTGTGCGGATTTGGTAGTTCTTCCTATCCAGGACTTTGATGTCATTTTGGGTATGGATTGGTTGAGCAAGTTTCACGCTTCTGTTGATTGCCGTAAGAAAACTGTTACTTTTTCTATTCCCGATGTGCCTAAGTTTGTGTTTGAGGCTAGTCCTCTGAGTAGAAAGGTTCGCTTAATTTCTTTTATGAAAGCGAGAAAATTATTGCATAGTGGTTGCGAGGGGTATTTGGCTAGTGTTCTTGATACTAGGAAAGAATCCCCTAGTTTTGATAGTGTTCGGGTAGTTCGGGAATTTCCCGATGTTTTCTCTACCGAGTATGAGATGCCTCCCGATCGTGAGATTGAGTTTTGTATAGATCTTTTGCCGGGTACGGCTCCGATTTCGAAAGCGCCTTATAGGTTAGCTCCCGCAGAGTTGAGAGAATTAAAGGTTCAATTGTAAGAGTTGCTTGATCGAGGGTTTATCCGCCCTAGTGTTTCCCCGTGGGGAGCACCGGTTTTATTTGTGCGGAAGAAAGATGGTTCGTTGAGATTGTGTATAGATTACCGGAAGTTGAATCAGGTTACGGTGAAGAATAAGTATCCTCTACCGCACATTGATGATTTATTTGATCAGCTTCAAGGGTCCGTTGTGTTTTTCCAAGCTCGATTTGAGGAGTGGGTACCATCAGTTGAAGGTTCGATCGGAGGATATCCCGAAGACTGCTTTTCGCACTCGTTGTGGTCATTATGAGTTCTTGGTTATGCCGTTTGGGTTGACTAACGCGCCGGCAGTATTTATGGATTTGATGAACCGAGTTTTCCATCCCTATCTTGATTCGTTCGTGGTGGTTTTCATCGACGACATTCTTGTTTATTCGAAATCTCGAGATGAGCATGAGCAGCACTTGAGGACAGTTTTATCCGTTCTTGCGAGGGAGAAATTATTTGCGAAGTTTAGTAAATGCGAATTTTGGCTCGAGAAGGTGTCATTTCTGGGTCATGTGATTTCTAAAGATGGGATTTCTGTGGATCCGTCAAAGGTTGAAGCTATAGTGGATTGGAAGAGACCCGAATCAGTGACAGAGATTAGAAGTTTTCTGGGTTTAGCCGGTTATTACAGAAGATTTATTGAGGGGTTTTCGAGGATTGCTACTCCGATGACTCAGTTAACCCGGAAGAATGTCCCGTTTGTGTGGACCGAGAAATGTGACAAGAGTTTCGAGGAATTGAAGAAGAGGTTGACTACCGCACCGATCTTGACTTTGCCTAATGGGAGCGATGGCCTAGTGATTTATAGTGATGCTTCGAAAGAGGGTTTGGGTTGTGTGTTGATGCAGAATGGGAAAGTAATTGCGTATGCTTCGAGGAAGTTGACCCCGAGTGAGCAGAATTACCCGAATCATGATATGGAGTTGGCGGCGATAGTATTTGCGTTGCACAAGTGGAAGCACTATCTTTACGGGGCGAAGTTTGAGATTTTTACGGATCACAAGAGTTTGAAGTACCTATTCTCTCAGAAGGAATTGAACAACCGACAGCGCCGATGGATGGAATTGTTGAAGGACTATGATTGTACGATTTCTTATCACCCGGGAAAGGCGAATGTGGTAGCCGATGCGATTAGTAGAAATTCTTATGTGGCTTCGATGATGGTTCGAGAATGGAAAATGCTTGAGGATGTTCGAGATTGGTCTCCTCGTGAATCGAGACATGGGGCTATTTTTGCGAATATTAGGGTGTCTCCGACCCTAATTCAGAGGATAAAGGAAGCTCAGAAAGAGGATCCCGAGTTGGTAAAGATAATGGGTAAATTGAAGGAAAAGAACTTCGAGGATTTTTCATTGAGTTCGAGTGGAGTGTTGACTTTCCGTGGTCGTTTGTGTGTACCGGATGTTGATGGAATTAAACAGAGAGTTCTTGATGAGGGTCACAAATCGAGGTATACTATTCATCCGGGTAGTACGAAGATGGATCAAGACTTGAAGCAACAATTTTGGTGGATTAATATGAAAGGGAAATAGCCGAGTATGTATCGAGGTGTTTAACGTGTCAGCAGGTCAATGCCGAGCATCAGAGACCCGCGGGATTACTTCAGCCGTTAGAGATTCCCGAGTGGAAATGGGAGCATGTGACTATGGATTTTTTTTACGGGACTGCCTCGTACCCGTAGGAAGTTTGACAGTGTTTGGGTAATAGTGGATAGATTGACCAAGAGCGCCCATTTCTTGCCTATTGACATCAGATATTTGATGGAGAAGCTTGCGACCCTTTATATTGATGAGATTGTTAGATTGCATGGGGTTCCGGTTAGCATTGTGTCAGATCGAGACCCGAGGTTTACTTCTAGATTCTGGAAGGCATTTCAGGAAGCTTTGGGTACAGATTTGCGATTCAGTACTGCTTTTCATCCCCAGACCGATGGTCAATCCGAGAGGACTATTCAGATTCTTGAGGATATGTTGCGAGCGTGTTCGATAGACTTTTCCGATTCTTGGGATTCGCACCTACCGTTAGTGGAATTCTCTTACAACAACAGTCATCAGGCTAGTATCGAGATGGCACCGTTTGAGGCTTTGTATGGAAGGAAATGTAGATCGCCTATTTGTTGGGATGAGGTTGGTGAAGCGAAAATTTTGGGTATTGATTTGCTTCGGGATTCGGTTGAAAAAGTTAAAGTTATCCGGGATAGATTGAAGACAGCCTAGAGTCGACGTCCAGATCGCGGTCCCGGGGCCCGCGGGGTCCGGGGTCGCGACAGTTGACATAAGAGCTATGCAGATAACCGAAGGCGAGATCTTAGCTTTCAGACCGGTAATTTGGTATTCTTGAAGGTATCTCCGAAGGTGGGTATCCGTCGTTTTGGGAAGAAAGGCAAGTTGGCTCCGAGGTTTATTGGTCCGTTTGAGATTTTGGGAAAGGTGGGACTTCTAGCGTATCGTCTTGCGTTACCGCCATCTTTGGATCGGTTACATAATGTGTTTCACGTTTCTATGCTTCGGAAGTATGTTCATGATCCATCTCACGTGTTACCGAGGATACCGGAGGATATTGAGCCCGATATGACTTATGAGGAACGACCAGTTCGGATCTTAGATTCCAAAGTTCAAGAGTTGAGAAACAAGAGCATCGCGTTGGTTCGTGTTCTTTGGAGGAATCATAATATTGAGGAGTCGACTTGGGAGCTTCGTGACGAGATCGAGAGGAAATTTCCGTGGCTTTTTGTTTAAGGTGAGTCTCGTTAAAATTCGGGTCGAATTTTCTTTAAGGGGGAGTGAATGTCACGACCCGAAATATAGGCTCTATTTTATTAGTAATTAAATGATTTTTATTTAATTATTTGCTTATTATTTATTTAAATTATTATTTATTTAAATATTATTGTGAGCAACTTATGTGTTATAATAATTATGCCTAGCATTTTATTTGGGTCATTGTGTTAGTATAGAAATGTTGGGTCTTAATTGTTAGTTGGGAGTGTAGTTTGTGTGTAGTGTGAGAGAGGGGGCCTAAGTGTAAATCTTTTAAACATTTTTCATACTCCCTCCCTACTCCCCTCACCTTCTCCCTCACTCTCTCCATCCCATTTCCCAGTTCATCTCTCTCTCTTCAAAAGAAAAAAGGGTAAGTCTTCTTCTCTTCATCTCTCTTCATTTTCTCCTTCTTCCTCTCATCTTCTCTCATTTCTTAAAACTTGAACATTGTTTAGATCGTCGATAGGATCGCGTAGAATCAAAAAGATTTGAAATCCATCAACTTTGAGAATTTGCAAGTAAGTTACTTTTCCCCCATTTTAATGCTAAAATGTTCATATCATGTTTAGATAATGTTTGATGTGTTACATTTGAAGTTTGGATGAGTTTTGAATTTGTTTGGAATTTATTGAGTTTTTGGTTGAAAATGGTGAATTGATGAATACCTTGATTTAATCTTGGGTTTGGTTGATAAAGGGTGTTGTTAAGGTCCCCTCTTTGTTTAAATAATGTTTGGGTACCTTAGAAATCTTGTTGGGAGTGTTGGATTTTGGGTGTTTTGTGTTTTGGGTTTGAAAATGGAAGAACCCCTGTTGTTCTTCCCGATTCTGGCAATTCCGGAGTATTGGGCGACCGCCCAAAATAGTATGGGCGACCGCGCATCTTTCTGAAAGCTTTTGTGCTTGGTTGAGGGCCTTGTTGGGCGGCCGCACAGTCCCTTTTGGGCGGCCGCACAGAACCCCTGAAAATTTACATTTTGTTAATTTGTGTGATTGAAGAACGTGCTTTGGTCTAAGTCTTGGGTGTCCTTTTAGTTGACCCTAGTGATCATTGTAGTACACTTTAGTGATAGAGTTGGGTCCTTTGTGATCAAGGTTGTGTTTGAAATTCATTAATTGTTAATTGGAATTCTGGAGCACCCTTATTGTGCATTGTTTGTTCATTTCATCTTCTTGGTGATCAATTGGCATGATTCCCTACTTTGGAATCCTTTGTTGTTTATCGTGCTAGTATTTTATTACTTAGCCTTTACGTGAAAGCCCAGCTGGCATTGTGTGTGTTTCGGGTGATGCGAAATATTATGATGGCACAAGCCAAGTCCATTATGATGTTGACCATTGTTTTGCCCAATTATTACCCTCCTCCAGATTGGCCTTAGATGTGAGAAGAGCTAGCTCCTTTGTGTGCATTTTAGCTTTACTTGGAGCATGACTTTGTGGCATGTCTCCCGTCCCTTGTGACACTTCTTCATTGGTTATTGGTTCCGGTACCGGGGTTTTCTCTTCGGCTTTCATGCCATTATGAAGATGATGGCTTGGTGATTATTGAAGCTGCGCAGCGATCCTTTATTTGGATGTTCCGGTTTGGAAAACCTTGGCTATATCCTTTGTTATGTGTTTATTTCCGCTGCTATCTGTTATATGATAATTGCTATGTGCTATGTGATAATTATTATTGTTTATTGCTTATTGCATCATAGCATGTCATGTAGTTGCATTAGTAACTTATTGAGATTTATCTCACCCCCTTTCCTTTTTATCCTTGTTTTTCCTTAACCCCCCCCAGGTGCTAAGGAATAGTCTCGCTGATCACGAGAAAGAGGACGTCGAGTGTGGATTCGTTCTTTTGGGGAAGGTTGATATAGGTTGGTTTCCATTATGTAAATGTGTAACCATTTTGGGGTAGTTGTACCAAACATTGACGTCACTAAGGATTGTATATTTCTATTTTGTTGGGCATGAACTTGTGGATGTTTATGATAGTTGTATTTAGTCTTTATCAAACTTGGTTTTGTAAAGCTTTGGATTATCACCTTTTGGTATTAAATGAAATTTTTAACTTCGGTATTTCGAAGTTTTGGTTGTAGAGTCGACGTCCAGATCGCGGTCCTGGGGCCCGCGGGGTCCGGGATCGCGACAGAGGACATCACCAAGAAAAAGCAAAGACTCGATGAAAGAAGAAATTTGAAATTGCGAGAGGTAGTGGTGCGCTCCCTGTGTGAGCGGCTTTTGTTGATAGAGGGGGTGGCATGATTCGTGTGGTGAACCTGCCGCCTGAATATGTTGAATGAGGCCGTTAGTGAACCTTTGAGGAGGCCGTTAGTGAACCCTTGAGGAGGCCGTTGGTGAACCTTTGAGGATGAATCCGTTAGTGAAATTCGTTGATGAGGCCGTTGGTGAACCTTTGGAGAGGCCGTTAGTGAACCTTTGGAGAGGCCGTTAGTGAACCTTTGAGGAGGCCGTTAGTGAACCCTTGAGGAGGCCGTTAGTGAACCTTTGAAGACGAATCCGTTAGTGAAATTCGTTGATGAGGCCGTTGGTGAACCTTTGGAGAGGCCGTTAGTGAACCCTTGAAGAGGCCGTTAGTGACCTTTGAAGAGGCCGTTAGTGAACCTTTGAGGAGGCCGTTAGTGAACCTTTGAAGACGAATCCGTTAGTGAAATCCGTTGATGAGGCCGTTAGTGAACCTTTGAAGAGGCCGTTAGTGAACCTTTGAGGAGGCCGTTAGTGAACCTTTGAGGATGAATCCGTTAGTGAAATCCGTTGATGAGGCCGTTAGTGAACCTTTGAAGAGGCCGTTAGTGAACCTTTGAAGAGGCCGTTAGTGAACCTTTGAGGACGAATCCGTTAGTGAAATCCGTTGATGAGGCCGTTAGTGAACCTTTGAAGAGGCCGTTAGTGAACCTTTGAGGAGGCCGTTAGTGAACCTTTGGAGAGGCCGTTTGTGAACCTTTGAGGACGAATCCGTTAGTGAAATCCGTTGATGAGGCCGTTAGTGAACCTTTGAGGATGCCGTTAGTGAACCTTTGGAGAGGCCGTTAGTGAACCTTTGAAGAGGTCGTTAGTGAACCTTCGAGGCCGTTAGTGAACCTTTGTTGTCGAATCCGTTAGTGAGATTCGTTGATGAGTTATTGCTTTGGAGTCTCGTGCCACTTGGAGTTACACCTGACTTTTTGAATTGTTGGGTGCGGGCACAGTTGACCGCGACCAGAAAAAGTTCCTGCTGGGGATGAAATGTTGAGATTGACCCTTGAGGGGGGTATGTCACCCGTGACAGAACTTAGGGAGTTTGGAATCCGTGGGAGGACAGCCTACTTTTGAGTGGGAGTTTCTATCCTACTTTCAATTTTTTTTTTTTTTTTTTTGACATGCCTTAAGGGCGGACCAGAAGAATGTGTGCCCAACTGGGTGTCCCAGGATAGGGGCTGTGCCTTGATTTGAGCTGGATATCTCTGACAAGACCTTTTCTTGAAGTGATTTAGACTTGGGAGGCGCGCGCTTTCCTCTGTAGGTTTGGGACGTGCGCGCATTCCATACCGATGGCGGGTGGCGCGCGCGTCTGGGAGGCGGAATTCTGGGCTTGACATTTGCTGGCCAAAAGAATCCCCAACAGCTATAATATAATCTTCTGTTCGACCACTTAATTCTCACAGCTCCTTTCTGCCATTTGTGAACATCATATTATTGCTCAACTTTGTTTGTGATCAACATTTTCCATGGCTTCCAATTCTTTTGTTCTTGATGCCAAGGTTGTTAGTGGGTATGAAAAGGACTTGGGCACTTTTGTGTATTCTTTCAAGACCCATCCCAAGAAGGCCTTCATTAAAGACTTCGGGTTCCGAGTTCTTTTCACTTTGCGGACGTTGAAGCCGGATTGGGATTTGTTGAGAGCTGCCGCGGCTTTCTGGGATTGCAACAGCCATACTTTCAACTTTTCAGCTAATGAAATGGTGCCTACTGTTGATGATTTCGGGGCCATCCTTGGTATGCCTTTGGCCGGTCGGATTGCCGTCCCTAAATATCACCGTGGTGCCATTGACTCTTGGGTTGAATCACTAAATCTCCCTGTTGAGGACGTGAGGAGGATGTTGCACGGTACTGTGATTGACATAACTGAGCTGCCGATGTTCTTTAGTTTACACTCGGAGGATCCGGTCGTTCAATCTTTCAAAAGGAATGCCATGGCCGCTTGTCTCTTTAGTGAAGTACTGTTTGTTACACCTTTCGGGACTGCGGATGTGCAGTTGGCTGAGATTATTTTGCAAGCCAAAGAGCAACAATTTAGTATAATCCCTCTTATTGTAGGGGAGACGTTGCACGGCCTTGATGAGTTACATAGGACAGGCAATATGTGTCGGGGAAGCCCTTTGCTCTTGACCATATGGCTCCGAGAACACTTCAAGATTTATTCCCCGGATGGTGATTTGTCTCCTTTTGCTGTTCATAGGAGGAAGTTATTGATCCGGGATTTATCTGAAGATGATTGGAAGAAATTCTTTGCCTCTCGGATAACTGTCGACATTGAGTGGTGCCCTCCTTCTTGGGATCTTCGTCCTTTTGTGGAATGGACGGTTTTCAACACGTGGTTGTACCCGGCTTAAGAGATTCTTCATTTTACCAGCCAGAGCGGGTTCTGCGGCAGTTCGGTCGCCAACAGACAATTCCTTTTCCGAGGGACGGAATGCTTCGTCCAGTTGCTTACATGGGTCCTGACTTCTTGAGTGAGCTTCAGTCGGCTTGGGGAGATGATCGCGACCGCTGGGATTTTGCTCCTCTGCATCGGGGGAGTGTCTTCCTTCCCGAGATCTACTTGGATTATTTTTTTGGCACCCTTTATCGTGGCATCACTTGGGTCGACGTGCTTCGTGCCGAGTTGTTGGGAAAGGGTTTTGAGCCTAGCAGCGCTTGAGATATAGGGAGGCTGCTGTTGATTCGAGTAACATTCTTGCTGACCCTTTCGGTACTCCTTTGGATGACTTTTATGCTAGGAGACGTGCCGCAACACAGAAGGTTTCGGTGCGTATTAGTGCTCCTCCGTTATCCAAGAAGAATATGATTGAGAGACGATCGGGTGGTCCTTTGAAGGCTAAGAGAAAATTGGATTTTTCTTAGTACCCTAAGAGATTGCAATTAGACCACTTTGTTTTAGGATTTAATATTTTGATGTATTTTGTTGCTCAATAAATCCGTTGTAATGGTTTGAATAATTCATTGAATGAATAAGAATTGCATCTTGTTATTTGAAGTGAATTGGGTATTTTTGATATGTTTTAGACCGCACCCGAAGGTTGCCTACGTTCCTCCAGTTGGGAGGCTCAGGTCTCCGTAGTTCAAATAAACAAAGACCATTTTTTATTTTTTATTTTTTTTGTGTGCACCCTGTTTTTTGCCTAGACCGCCCTTTCGGGTTTTCAATCTAGCGGGCTTCTTTTTTGCACGTGCTCTAATTTTTACCTAGGCCTCCCTTGCGGGTTTTCAACCTAGGGAGCGATTTTTTTTTTTTTTTTTTTTTTTATGGTCTTTGTTTATTAAGCATAGAACCTCTTGAGTTTGTCGAGGTTGACCTCCTTTGGCAGCTGGTCACCATCTAAATCCACAAGCCGGACTGCACCGCCGCTTAGTATCTTTTTGACCACATACAGACCGATCCATCGGGGTCCCCATTTCCCCAGGGGATTCATGGCGTTAGGAGGATGTTGTCTTACGACCAAATCTCCCACATTGATGTTTCGAGGCTTCACCTTTTTGTTGAAAGCTCTTGCCATCCTTTGCTGATATGCCCTCGTGCGTTCGAGTGCTCTTAACCTTTTCTCGTCGAGTAAGGCTAGCTGTTCGTATCGACTTTGCATCCAGTTGACCTCGTTGACTTGATTCTCGAGGAGGACCCGTAGAGATGGGACTTCAAGTTCGATAGGGAGTACGGCTTCAGAACCATAGACTAATGCATAAGGAGTTTCTCCTGTTGCGGACCGTATTGATGTGCGGTAGCCCCACAATGCTAATGGTAGCTTCTCGGGTCAATCCCTTCTTGTTGAGGCCATTTTCTTGACGATGGTCTCGATGGTTTTATTTGCTGCTTCGACCGCGCCATTTGCTTGGGGACGGTAAGGAGATGACTTGTGCTTGGTGATCTTGTATTCTACCAAAAGTGCATCCATTTCCTTCTCAAAGTGAGAGCCGTTGTCGGAAATGATTTCATGGGGCACGCCGTATCGGCACATGATATTAATCTTTACAAATTCGGCCACTTTCTTGGCGTTGAGGGTCCGATAGGCTTGTGCTTCGACCCACTTTGTGAAGTAGTCGACTGCCACTAGGACGAATGACTGCCCATTGCTCCCGGCAGGATGAACTTTACCGATGATGTCTATCCCCCAACAAGAGAAAGGCCAAGGTGTGACCATGTTGTAAAGTTGCGAGGGTGGAGCATGTTGCAGATTAGTGTGGAATTGGCACTTGGGTCGCGAACCCGAAACCCCGCGGCCCGAGATCGCGAGCTGGACGTCGACTTAAAACCAAAACTCTAAAAATAGAAGTTAAAAATTCCATTTTGAACCAAAAGATGATAACATAAGGTTTTACAAATCCAAGTTTAAATCAACAAAGTACATCTAACATAAGCTCCACAGCTTATGCCCAAAAGGATAAAATATACAATTCTTAATGACGTCAATAATGGTGACACTATCCCCAAAAGGTTATACATTTAAATAATGTAAACCGATCCATAACAACCTGCCCCAAAATCTCACCCTCTCGACGCGTCCTCGATCCGCGAATCCTAATCCTTTTCCTCCTGGGGGGGGGGGGGGGTTAAGGAAAAACAAAGATGGAAATAAACGGGGTGAGATAAAATCTCAGTAAGTTACTAATGCAACTACATGACATGCTAATATGCAATGACCAATAGCAATTAACATAAGGCAGATGGCAGCGGAATAATAGGTGACATGCTGACGAACGGTAACATCCAATAATCAATCATATAAATAAACATATAACAAAAATGAGAGGCTCCCTATCGCCAACCGTCCCATACCGGTTGGAAATAACGACCAGCTCAACATGCAACACATAAAGCTGAAATAAACACTCATAAGTGGATACATAGCCAAGGTTTCACCCAACTGAAAGAACCAAATAAAGGTCGCTGCGCAGCTTCAATAATCAACCAATCAATCTTCATAATAGCATAAAAGCTGAATAGAAATCCCCGGTCAGAAGCGACCGATCAACCCATCGATCAACAAACCATCTTCATAGTATCATGAAAGCTGAAGAGAAACCAGGTACCGGAACCAATAACCGAATGAAGTGTCACAAAGGATGGGAGATATGCCACAAAGTCATGCTCCAATTAAAGCTAAAATGCACACAAAGGAGCTAGCTCTTCTCACATCCAAGGCCAATCTGGAGGAGGGTAATAATGGGGCAAAACAATGGTCAACAATCACAATGGACTTGGCTGTGCCATCATAATGTTTCGCATCGCCCAAACGCACACAAAATACCAGCTGGACTTTCAAGTAAGGCTAAGTAATAAAATACTAGCACAATAAACAACCATTGATTACAAAGTAGGGAATCATACCAATTAATCACACAAAAGATGCAAAACGATTACTCAAGAAGAGTTCAACAACAATAGCACAAGGAGTTTCTCATAAAAGAGTCCAACAACATTGACCATTAAAACATAATGATTCCAAGATAAGGCACGTACCAAATACATCCTAAATATGATACTCACCAGTTACTCATAAAGAGCACAACCCCAACGGTCGCTCACAAATAGCACAATGACTATTACCAAAGTGATCATAAACATTTACTCAAAAGAAACTAGGACTATGAACTCAACCACCTCATCACACCTGGAATTCCAAATAAGAAATCCGAATGAATAACATCTTAGGGTTAATCAAACCGTAGGTACCCAATTGCCAATTCACGCTTCATCTCCGTTCATAACGAACCCATTCTAAAAACCCTAAACGAATCAAAAGGTTACACTTATTAGAACATGATCACGAACACATCATAAGATGCCCAAACATATACTAAATGATCATCACAAAGATAAGTCAAACCAACAAACCTCAATAAGATGTTCAAAAACCCAATAACCCTTAATTAATTTCCATCACAACTTCATTACAAAGGACCCAATTCTATCACTAGAGTGTACTACAATGTTCACTAAGGTCAACTAGAAGGACACCCAAGATTTGGACCAAAACGCATTCTCAATCACACAAACCAACAAAATGAAACTTCAGAGTTCGTGAGGACTGTGCGGCCGCCCCAAACTCAACTGTGCAGTCGCCCAAAAAGCCATCAAACAAGAACAAAACCTTTCAGATAGGTGCGCGGTCGCCCAATATTCTGGAATTGCCAGAAAATCGGGAAGAACAACATGGGTTCTTCCATTTGTAACCCAAAAACACATTTCCACCAAAATCCAACATTCCAACTAGTTTACTAATGTACTAGAGCAAACTTATGGGTCTAAGAGAACTCATATAACAACATTTAACAACCAAAATCAAAAATCAACCCAACATTCATAAATCACCATTTTTGACTCAAAATCCAAATAAATTCCAAATAAATTGCAACCTCATCAAACTTCAAATATAACAACAAAAGCATTATATGAACATGATATGAACATTTTAACATCAAAATGGGGGAAAAGTAAACTTACTTGGATTTCTCAAAGTTGATGGATTTCAATTCTTTTTGGCTTCCTACGATCCTATCGACGATCTAAACACATTTCACGTTTTAAGAAATGAGAAATAACAAGAGGAAGAGGAAGAAAATGAAGAGAGAAGGAAGAAGAGAAAATGCTTACCTTTCTATGTAGAGAGAGAGAGGAATGGGCTGGAATGGGATGGAGAGAGGTGAGGGAGAAGGTGAGGGAGAGAAGGAAATTATTTCAAAATGTTGCACTTAGGGCCCCTCCCCTACACTACTCAATTACTTACACTCCCGACTAACAATTAAGACTCAACACTTCCACACTAGCCCAAATAACTCGAATAAAATGCTAGGCATAATTTATTATGACACATAAAGTGCACACATAAATATTTATATAAATATAATTTAAATAAATAAATAAGCAAATAAATAATAAAAAATTATTTATTACTAATAAAATAGAGCCTGGTTTTCGGGTCGTGACACTTGGCACACCTTTTGACTTTCTCGATACAGTCTCGTTCCATAGTGCTCCAATAGTAACCAATGCGAAGTATCTTCTTGACTAGCATAAACCCATTCATGTGGGGTCCACATTCTCCTTCGTGCACTTCACACATTATCTCTTGAGCTTCGGCCTCATTGGCGCATAAGAGATTGATCCCGTCGTGGTGCCTTTTATAGACTCGGTCCCCAATCAGTACGTACCGAGAGGCTAGCCTTTGCAGAGCTGCTTGAGACTTCTTATTGCTATTCTCGGGATAAGTGCCATCTTTGAGGAAATTCATGATATCTGAATAGCACGGAGAGTATGTTTGAACCTCGGTGATCTCGATACTCATGCAATATGCCGGACCGTTCCTTCGGGCAATTTTGAAAGGCTTTCACCATTTTCCCTTTGGGCATTTCGACTAATGAAGCTATAGTGGCCAGTGCATCGGCGAAGCGATTTTATCCCTTGGCAGGTAGTTGAAAGTGATCTCTTGGAATTGTTCAACCAATTCTTCAAGGTGTTGGACCATACTGTTGGAGAGTTGGGTCTTGGGTTCACCATTTACCCGATTGCTGATTGATAAGGAGCAAGGAGTCGCCGAATACTTCTAGTTCTGTGATGTTTCTGTCGAGAGCTGCTTCGAGCCCGCCTATACATGCTTCGTACTCGGCAATGTTGTTGGTAGCTTCGAATTCGGGTGGATGGCAATGGGAGTGTAGATGTCTTTTGGATCGACAAGCAATACCCCTATACCAAAACCGTGTTTCATTGGCGGCGCCATCGAAAAAAGTTGCCACTTATTTTCCTCGGTTGCAGTACAAATCAAGTGCTCGTCGGGGAACTGTACGTCTTCCCCCTTTCACTTCGTCACATGGGAATTCGGCAAGCTAGTCGCTGAACACTTTCCCCCTAACGGATTTTAGTGTGACGTAAGTGATATCATAGCCGGCGAGCATGAAGTACCATTTGGCTATTCTTGTTGACATGAAAGGCTTCTCGAAGATGTAGCGGAGTGGGTCCACCTTTGCTACTAGCTTGATCGGAAAAGCTTTCCATGTAGTGCTTGAGCTTTTGAGTGACCCAAACCAATGCTGCACATGACTTCTCTAAGACAGAGTAGTTCTTTTCGCCTCCTTGGAATCGGCGACTGACAAAGTAAATGGCGTTCTCCTTTGTGGACTCTCGTTGTTCTTGTGCTAACATAGCCCCTAGGGCTTCATCATTGACAGTGAGACAGAGTAAAAGAGGTTTTCCTTGTGCGGCGGGAACTAGAACAGGAGGGCACGTCAAGTAATGCTTCACTTGGTGGAAGGCTTCTTGGCATGCGTCGGTCCATTCTAGATCCACATTCGTCTTGAGTAGCTTGAAGATTGGCTCGCACATGGAAGTGAGTTGGTGCACAAACCGACTGATGTATTGCAATCTGCCCATGAAACCTTTGATCTCTTTCTGCGTCTTTGGAGGAGGGCATGTCAATGATTGCCTTGATTTTGGAAGGATCTACTTCAATTCCCCTTTCAGTGACCATATAACCAAGGACTTTGCCTCGGATAACCCCGAACGTGCACTTTGCAGGGTTGAGCCTCATCTTGTGTTGACGAAGCCTTTCGAAGAACTTGCGGAGATCGATTAAATGTTGACCATCGGTCCCTTTGGAGTGAATGATCATGTCGTCCACATAGACCTCGATTTCTTTATGAATCATATCGTGGAACAAGTCTGTCACGGCTCTTTGGTAGGAAGCCCCAGCATCTTAACCCAAATGGCATGACTGTGTAGCAAAAGGTACCCCACGGTGTTGTGAGAAGGCTGTCTTGTGTTGGTCTTCCTCAGCCATGAGAATCTGATTGTACCAGCGAACCCATCCACGAATGAGCAAACCTCATAGGCAGCAGTGGAGTCGACCAGCATGTCGATATTAGGGAGTGGAAAATCATCCTTTGGGGAAGCTTTGTTCAAATCCCGGAAGTCCACACAAACTCGAACCTTGCCGTTTGCCTTTCTGACTGTCACGATGTTGGCTAACCATGTCGGATACTCGATAACCTTGTAGAAACCCACACTGAGGAGCTTCTCAATCTCTTCTTTGACTTGCAGAGACCATTCTGGCTTGATCTTTCTGAGCTTCTGCTTTACCGGCTTGGCATCTTCTCTGATTGGAATTCTGTGCTCCGCTACCTTTCTGTCCAAACCCGGCATGTCTTTGTATGACCATGTGAACACATCCACGAACTCCCATAGTAGTGCAGTCAATCTGTCTCTGTCGTCCCCCTTAAAGAAGCTTCCAATCTTTGTCTCTCTTGGTTCTTCTTCGGTACCTAGATTAACAACATGCAATTCTTCGTCAGCCTTTGGACCATTTTCACCATGACTACGGACTTGTTGAGCAAGTTCATTTAAGTATGTTGTGTTTTCGTGGTCTATTTCATCATAATTTGAATCGTTATTAACTTGTTCGTTAAGTTCATTATTAGTTAATTCATCATTTATGATGTTTGCAATCTCAGGGTACTCAGAAATATCAAATTTTTCATTAGCAAAGAAAGGAAACACACGCTCGGCTATGGCCTCCAAATCCTCTTGGGTGAGGGTATTAGAGACACTCTCAGACTCAAAAGTAAGTATGAGCCGCTCTTCCTTTGTTGTTGTGCGGGGTATGCAACCCATTTCTTGGACTAAGAATTCTTCAGATACCACGGTCCCTTTCGTTGAATACCAATTGTTGATCGGCTCGGAGCTTGGCGGGATCTCACTGATAGTCTCGTTTATGGTGATGGTGCCATGGATGGCATTGACTTGGCATTCATTCATTATGGCGAGTTCTTCGAACATGGAGGCTAAATCTGTCAGTTCTTCCCCCACGGTGATTTCTGTCTCGGACTCTATAGTCACCTTCCTTCCCCACCATCACGGGGTGACATGGGAGTTGGTTCCCTTTCGGATTTTTGGATCTCACAATCGGAGAAGATTTCAAGACCGGGCTTTTTGACACCCTTATTGTTAACCCATGGCTCGGGAAAGATCATATATGGAACGTCTTCCCCTTGGCGGACAAAATAGCCATTCAACGTCTTGCGGTAAGGCCTTAGATTAGGGACCTCATAACGACGGCCTTCTTTACGAGCTCGGGCCTTTTCGTTCTTGATTGCTTGCTCTTATTTCAAGTCTTCTCTGGAAGGTTCGTACCCCAAACCGAAGGTGTTCTTGACAAATGGGACTTGCACAGGATGTAGGATTCTTTGTTGATATTTCCCTAGGCCTAAACCAGGGAAGTAGTCCATATTCCTCATCATGCGGAGGACTTTGTGGTTGCTGGGGGTCCATGATCCGTTTCCCCCTTCTTTGTCAATGGCGTTGATTGAGACGCCGGAGAGAGTGGAGTCTGGTAGACCATGCTGAACTTGGTGGACGGGCTCACCTTTCTGTGGATAGTGACGTTTTCAGCCATGACGGTCACTATTTCATCACCATTTCGGATCTTGACACATTAGTGGAGAGTTGACGGGACGGCATTAGCACTGTGAATCCATGGTCGACCCAAAAGTAAGTTGAACGAGGCCGGGATATCAAGCACTTGGAATGGAACGGACATGACCATGCTCCCAAACTCGATGTCTATTTCGATCATGCCCATGGCTGTACAGGCGGTGCTGTCATAACCTCGGATTACTTGAGTAGAAGGCTTCAAATCGGAATCCTTAAGCCCCAGTATGCCCATGATTCTGCCAGGCATGAGATTGAGTGCGGAACCACCGTCCACTAAGACTCTTGAGACGGGCCTCCCCCTAGCTCGTATCTTGAGGTAAATAGCCTCGTTGTGGTCGGAACCAAATGGTGGAAGGTCTATATCGGCATAGGTGATGATGTTGCCAAAATGAATGTGACCGATCATTGCTGTGAGGTCCTCGGGAGTAGTATCGGTAGAAACTGATGTATCATCGAGATTGCGGATGACAAGATCTCGGGTTTCTTTGAGGATGCAATGAGGTCCCAAATAGAGATGTTGGCTTGAGTTTTCTTGAGTTGGACAAGTAGAGGATCTTCGGGAGTGTCGCGAGCTTGCGGGCTTTGAGAAGAGGAGCTCGGTGCGGAAGTGGAAGGGTTGCTTGCTATGACTCGACCGGATCGAGTTAGCATGTGACGTTCCCATCTTGCTTCCTTTTCCTATTCTCTAGTACTTCCCTCATTACCTCATAGTAAGTTACAACATAGCAAGAATTGTCATGTTTATTCATAACATAGGGCCTCCATTCACAATTGGGATTGAATGGGTGGTCCCCTCGAGTTCTCCTATCTCTATTACATTGACGTGTTCGCCATTAGTCACTACAAATTCTTTCTTATCTATGAGATCTTGAATGACATTGCGGAGAACGAAGCAATCCTCGGTGGTGTGGCCACTATATTGGTGGTAGCCACAATATTTGTGGTGAGCATGATTGGGGTGGACCGTCTTGGGTTGGTACCCTTGCATGGGTGTGACTTGACCCTTTTCTTTGAGGACCTCGAACACTTCGGTTTGAGTCATGCCTTGGAGAGGCGTGTAGACACGGTCATTTCGAGACTTCTTCCCTTGGGGTGGAGGAACCTTTTTGTAATTCCCCTTATCGATAGTGACGGCGTTGACCGAGGCCTCTTTTGTGGAGTTGGAAGCGGCCTTGTATCGGTAGCTAGGAGTGGCCTTCTTAATCTCCTTGAGCAAGTCATCCATGCGTACCCCCGCCTCATACATTTGGGAGAAGTCGGAGTAGCAAGCCCCACTTAGGTGGGTGCGGAGATCAATCTTGAGACACTTGAGAAAGATGTCCATTTGCTCTTTTGTGTTTGGCCTCTCAACAATTTCAGAGAGTTTGTCATTCCATCTCCTTGTGAAGTCAATGAAGGACTCGTTGTCTCTTTGAGTGGTATTCTCGAGCTCTTTCCTTGTGGCCGATGAGTGGTGTTGCCTTGGTATTGGTTCTTGAAGGCAAGCATGGCGGAGTCCCAATCAAGACGGACAGTGAGCGGGAGAGTAGCATACCAATCTTTTGCCGCCCCCTCGAGAGTGAGAGGAAAGCATTGAGACATCACCTTGGGGGAGACCTTCTTCGGAACCATTGCCCAAATATAAGTCTCAATGTGAGCCATGGGACAAGAGTTGCCCTTGAATTTGCTTATGTCGGGCATCTTGAACTTATCAGGAAGAGCGGCCATAGTACTCATGAGGATGGATGATTGATAAAGGCTTCTGTCGGAGCCTTTCCCCATGTTGAGCCCATTGAATTTTTGGTCGATGTAGGCCATGATAGAATCCACCATTTTGGGCTCATTGTTCTCGGAACTTGGCTCTCCCATTTTCTTGGTGCGGGTGTTGACATAAGGACTTTTGAACAAACCCTCGGTCCATTCGGATTCATCATCATTATTCTTGTTCTTCCCCTTGGCAAGGTTAGTGAGCTTTTCTTTCATTAGCTCCATCTCGGCCTCGTGGGCCTCCCTTTGGCTATCGAGGTGGGATTGTTAAATGTCTTCTTTGCTTTGTGCCTCCTTATTAAGGGTGGAGACTTGCTCTTGGAGGAGTTGGACCATGGTTGAGAGCTGTTCGAGAGACATGGTGTTGCTGCTGCCGGTCATGGTTGATGTAGGAGTTGTTGGAGTGATCTCTTCACGGACTAACCGATTTGCCGAATCCCGGTAGACTCATTAAGTACCAATTGAACCTATATTGCAGAAGAGGCCCTTGTCAGTCTTGAGTAACACTTGCGGTCCATGAAGAGGCTTAGAACACACAGTTGGGCACACGACTCGAACCACATAAGAAAAGACTCTTTTTTTTTTTTTTTTTTTTTTATAAGTCGGAGGGAATGGATCCCTTTTGGGGTTTCTAAGGAAATAATGGAATCGTCACACTAGTATATAGACCATCTCGCGGTCCCATATACTCATCGGATTCCATCGCGCTTGTGAATCCTACATGTATCGGGATTAAACTAAATTAATGTAGTAAAGCATACATGCGTGGACGGATTTTTTATTTTCGTCCAAAATAACCACTTTTGGGGACGGATTTTTATTGCGTCCATTTCAACAAGTTGGCATGTATGATTTGAAGACAGTAGTTTAGGGAAATCTCAGTACATGGAAACCGATTTGAGTCACGGAGTGTTAGACCTTAACTAGAATTGTGTGGCTTGTGCTCGGCTTGAATATGAGGCACAAAGGTCACCCCCGGCATGTAGTCTTGAACTACGCCACGGGCTGAGGTTTACCGCTTCGAAAGAGCCAAGGTCGAGTGGAGCTTGAAAGTTTCTAGGACGGGCCTCGACGGGTTTGGGGTTGGACTTCTGCGACTCGATAGTGAGCAGTTCATAGGAATATGTGCATGTAGTGTGAGGTCTAACAAGTGACAAAAAAAATTTATTTTTTATTTTTTTTAAAAAGAAAGAAAAACAAACAAAACACATAAGCACATAAATTACAACTCCCGAATCACCCGTGTGACCGGTAAATAAAACACAAAATTAAAACAGTCTGAGGGTTCAATTCTGTTCTGATGCAGGCAACTGTGCCCACACCCCACTGTTCTGCTCAATCACTGAAACCTGTTTCTGTTCTGGGAACCAACCCAGAAGCGTGCGCCTCTGAGTGTTGATGTGGGACGCGTGCGCATGGCGCAATGCTATTAGGAAGCGCGCGCTTCTGGGCACACCTGTCAGAATGTCAGATTTTGGACTCAGGGGATTGCCCTGGTCCTATGTTCATATTGTAACCCCTGCAGAAATGATTAGTGAAGAATAGCAGAAGAAGAAGATGAAGAACATGAAGAAGTGGGCGATTCTGGTCCTTGATGCGGGATGCGCGCGCCTTAGGCTGAAGAGGCCAGAAGCGCGCGCCTCCCCCATCAGGAATCAGAATGCCCAGAAAAGATGTAGATTTCGATCAGAATGCAAGTTTAACCCTCAAATGTCCCCAGCAGAATCGCCACTGTAGATACCCCGGGGAAAGCCACGGCTTTAGGCTATGGGCGCGTGAGTTGTCCTAGGATGTCTAACTTGTTTTAGATTGTTTAGAGTCGCCACCTGTGTTTTGAGGAACATAAGAAAAACCTATTGATAATAGCCTAAATTTGATTACGAAAATAGAGATTCTTTGTTTTGAGGTTCGGGGGTTAGATTACGAGATGGGAAGTACCGAAACACCCATCTCGCCCAACTAAAGTTGGTCTTGCTCGATCAAAATCTACATGAATGAAAATGTTCTTCTTCTTCTTCTTTAAATCATAAAAGGGGGTTTAAAATAGAGTTTGGAATGTAGGAGATAACTCCTTAACCAACCTCAATGAGATGAGGTTATCATTAGAGTCATGTCCCAAAATGATTTGGGTGATTGCACTTTGATAAAACAAAAGAAAGAGAAAAGAGATGAAGTCGAGAAGAGGGAAGAAATGGTTTTTACCTAGTCTTCGAGAGACTTCAAACACTTCTTGATGAATGCCTTTTGAAATGCCTTGAAGGTAAGAAATTTGGCTTCTTTGTTGAAAGTGTAAGATTTTAGCGTAAAAGATCCAAGGTCCAAGGTTAAGGTTTTCGGTCCTTGAGAATGGAGGTAAAGAGAGGTTTTTATAGGTGAAAGAGAGGTGTTTTTGGTGCCAAAACTCAGTCACCAAGAAATCCTTCCCAGGCAAAATCCTGTAAATTGAGCAAGGGAGAGAATTCTGGCTAGAAATCTGTAACTGACGCCCAGAGGCGCGCGCTTCGTGCTTTGGGGGCGGGAGGCGCGCGCGCCTGGCTCCTCCTGTCGGAGGCGCGCGACTCAGAGAAGGCAATTTTGACAGAATGGACTAGAAAGTCAGCTCTGTTATTCAGTTTAGTCCCTGGACTTAACGAAGTCAGTCAGGATCTTAATGGAAGTGACAGAAACTAACGAGAAACACTTAAAATGGGGAGAAACACAAGATCAAATGTGCAATCGGGGTGAGCGGTCCAAGGCGGGGTGTCTACAGTTTCTTGCAATCAAACTGGGGCTTTGTTTCTCTTCTCTCTTAATGACTTACTTGCCTTGGTGAGTCATTCAAAAAAAATATACATACATAAAGTCAATACTAGGGACACTTCCCTAGTCGAGTCAATGTCACTCATCTTTAGTGACAAAAGGTCTCCACCACAAAATCACATGTCTTATCTCCTCAGCCAGAGTCAATGCACACTTCCTCATTAATCGAGTAAAAAATGAAGACGCAAAAGAGATGCCCGCTAGATTGAAAACCCGAAAGGGCGGTCTAGGAAAAAAACAGGGTGCGTCATAAAAAAAATGAGAGAGTAAGAGAGAGAAGGGAAAGAGAAATGGAGATATCCGGCCTCTAAAAAAGACAACTGCGCGAGTTCTACATCAAATCTCCTCAACAAATCAATTCCCCACCGAGTCAACTTTGGGATTGCAAAAGGCTCGACAAGATATGGCACATCAAAGGTTGTCTTGGGTTATCGGCATCATTCTCCAGCAGTGTGCATTTTTTGGTTCATGAAAAGAAGGCACGTGGTAACCAAGACCCATCTGAGAACGAGCCCATCATAAAAGGGCACGAGGTTGCACAAATAATCCCTATCTAGTCAATTTTCTTGGGAAGCAAATAGCAACAACATGTGTCTCAGTTTTCAAAGCTTCTGCAAGTATGTGCTTCTAAAGTACGCTGAAAGGCTCCCGAGAAATTGAGTAGCTCTTGCCATGGTCTCTCATGTTTGTTCCCTCGTATGAGGATGAGTCACTCTTGCTTTGCTCAACAAATGGTGACGTCCTAGGGGCTATGTGACTCAAGAACAAGGGCTTCTTTTGCTTCATTTGACAATCAATAAGCCCTAGGGGCTATGCTTGAGAAAGATGTGTGAGACTATCCTCAAAGTCTCTCAAAAGGGATGTCAAAAAGCCCTCTTGTCATGTGTGCCCATACTCGTTCCCCCAATCAAGGATGGACCTTTCTCACAATCAATGATGGCACTCTAGGGGCTACGGTCAAGTCTTAAAGGCTCCCTCAGCAAGAAGAAATTCACTTCAGTGTCCCCGGCCGAGTCATGTGCAACATTGGAAGCTTCCTCAATTCGGCACCAAAGGTCTCAAGGGGCTTCGCAATCTACAAATCTTTTGGGCCACGGCTTTACAGTAATACAAGCAAAGGGAAATATTGGGGCTTTGTAATTAACAAGCTTTTGGGCAGTGGTACCCGAGCAATGCAATTTGGGAGTAGTCTTATGGCTCCATAAAAGGTATCAAACTTCAATGGTCCCTCAACACTTCCAGTCAAAAGGCTTCTTGGTTTTAAATGAAGGCTCCGATGATATGAATGAATTTGATGATTCTTGTTAGAACTCATAGCGAGATTCTGAAGGAAGTCTTAGAGAAAAGGAAAAAGATTCAATATGCTAGACTCACCCGGCTGAGTTATAGCGGGAAATGACAATATGTTAACTCTATAAGCAGAGTTACGGCCAATCCCAATGTTTCTGCAAGTACTGCACCCCCTTCTCCAAGATCAAAAGCACAGGCTGCATCCGAAGATCCGCCATCGGCTCAACTCAAGAAGACTCAAGCAAACATACCATTCGAGACTTTAGCACACCAAGGCCTTATCATCTGCAACAACATCACCATCTCCCACGAGACGTATCCCGAAGATTCTACTGCATTTTCAACATGGACCCTCCGCCACTTGGGTACCAACCAAAAAAAAAAAAAAAGGGCCATTCATCTCCAAACAAGAGGAAGATAACTTTCATGAGTTCTGCCCAATGGTGCATCTGCTCTCAATACAATGCCAAGAAAAGTTGGAGCTTCACACCGAAAGGTCTTCACATCCCGCCATCTACAAGCTCGCAAACAACAAGCCCACGACACTTGGGGCTTAGCAATCTCTCAAAGCTTGGTATCAATGATCTTCTCTTGGGGCTTGCCCACGTCGACAACAAAAGATAGTTTATTTAAATGGGCTAAGAGTTGATTCATCTTGGGGCTTCATAAGCCACTCAAAGTTCAGCATTCGAGGGGCTTTACAATCAGCAACCCCTTGGCATCTCGGCATCAATAATCCTTTTGAAGCCCCATAAACGACAAATCTCTTGGGGCTAGACATCAATTTTCATTGGACACCGCGGCGACGACATTCAAGAAAGGCAATCCGGACTTCGATCGAACATGACTTGATCTTGGGTTGGCTTTACAAACACACAATGGTTAAAATAGTTCACCCACGAACTAAAAAAAAAGTCTTTTTCCCACATGTGTACATATTCTATTCCTACAAAAAGACAAAAATAATTTTCTTTTTCTTTCTTCCTTGTCCCCCTTCTTGCGCAAAATTATGTGTTTCCTTTTTGCTTTGCTCCTAGCATTCTCCCCCAGCATTATCCATCATCCTTGAACTACGCTGGTCTGATTCCTTCCAAGGGATACGTAGGCAGCCATTTGGCACGACCAACTCATCATCCAGAATACCATCTCGCCAACACTCCTTCAAAAGGCAAGAACAATTCATCACCATCAACATCATCATTCTCCATCCAAAGCATGGACATTCTTCATCAAAAGCATCAAGGCATCCACCACCACAACACTAATCCATCCAACGGCAATGGTAAGTGAAGGTATGAATACATCCGAGGCTTTCCTCAAATCATACTGCACACAAAATCACTTTCTCCATTCTTACAAAAAATTCTATCTCATGCAAAACTGCTTTCAAATCACATTGCACCACGAGAACAATTTCTCTATTCATTTCACACTTCATGCATCTTCTTGCACAAACACATATACCTGCCAAGCACACACATAACAGGTACCACCACGAAGTCAACAACATCCGCTACTCAAGGCACTACATCCCCAGCGGAAAATGGTCCACATTCAACCATGCCCGCATCCCCACGATAAAGTCAACAGCAACTACAGCTCTAGACAGCAATTTGGTCCACGGTGATCCTGCATCAGCAAACGGATCCCGCATTCAGCAAGCGGATCCCGCATCAGAAAACGGATCCCGCATTCAGCAAACGGATCCCGCTTCAGCAAACGGATCCCGCTCCAGCAAACGGATCCCGCATCAGCAAACAGATCCCATATCAGCAAACGGATCCCGCTTCAGCAAACGGATCCCACATCAGCAAACGGATCCCGCCATCAGCAAATAGATCCCGCCACAGTAAATGGGCATCAGCAAACGGATCCTGCTTCAGCAAACGGATTCAGCAAACGGATCCCGCTTCAACAAACGGATCCCGCATCAGCGAACGGATCTCGCTTCAGCAAACGGATCCCGCTTCAGCAAACGGATCCCGCATCGGCAAACGGATCCCGCTTCAGCAAACGGATCCCGCATCAGCAAACGGATCCCGCATCGGCAAACGGATCCCGCTTCAACAAACGGATCCCGCCATATCCTTTCTATATCAATTAAGCCGCTCACACAGGAAGTCCACTCCTATCCTTTGTAATTTCAAATTCCTGCTTTATCGAGTCTTTGTTTTCTCTTGTTGATGTCCTTGGTGGTTGTCTTTCTTTCGTCGACGTGTTTTGCTTTGCAATCCACGTCGCCGAGGGGCTCTGTAGACACCCCGCCTTGGACCTCTCACCCCGATTGCATACATAGTATTTTTACTTTACTTGTTTTTGTTAATTTCTGTTAGTTCAGTTAAGTTCCTAACTAATTTCGTTAGTTTTGGACTAAACTGCACAACAGAGTTAACTTTCTAGTCCATTCTGTCAAAATCGTCATTTCAAAGTTGCGTACCTCCGCCCTTTGGGGCCAAAAGCGCGCGCCTCTCGCCGACTATACGGGATGCGCGCGCGTCTGGGTGTATCAGTTACTGATTTCTGTCCAAGAATATCTCCCTTGCTCATTTTATATGATTTTGCCCGGGAAACTGATCTTTGTGGCTCCGTCTTGGCACCAAAAACATCCCCTTTCAACTATAAAAACCCCTCCAATCCACCATTGGAAGGGGGCCTCTTTTTCATCTCTTTTTCATCTCTTTTCATCTCTCTTTTACCTCTCTTGGACCTTCTTCTTAGACTTGAAACTTTTCTTACACACACACTATACACAATTCTATACACAAATTCTCCCTACAAGAGTTCTTCGTGACAAGACTCTACACAAATTGTTTTACAACAATTTCTCCACAACAAAACTCTTTTCAAGTCCAAGATCAAAGTCCCTTTTCTAAAGGTACCACTTTTCTATTCTCTTTTTTTATTTGTGTCCTACTAGTATGCAATCTCCATAAAGGGATACAACCAAAAGGCCACTTCATTATTGAAGTTTGGTCAAGGTTACATCTCAACATTCCAACATTAATTTAATTCCATTTCATCTCTTAATATAATTGTTTAGCAAATATTCAACATGTAACCATTAGACATTCAATCAATAAAATCATTTAGCTTTCATTCTCCCCTTATCTTTACTTTGTAGTTGTTAGCATATTTTATCAATTGAAGGACACGTAAATATAAGAGCACCAAGAGTAGCAAGACCCGCGTAAGCGGGGCGGAGTGGGTGTTTAAGTACTTCCCATTCCGTCACCTAACCCCCGAACCCCTCATCTCAAGAATCTTTGGTTTCGTAATCAATAAAAAAGGCTATTTTCTTAGGTTTTCTTGCGTTCCTCTAAAACGTGGGTGGCGACTCTTAAAATCAAGTAGACATCCTAGGTAATTCACCGCTCTAGCCAATCTGTGGTTCCCCGGTGTCACGACCCGAAATATAGGCTCTATTTTATTAGTAATTAAATGATTTTTATTTAATTATTTGCTTATTTATTTATTTAAATTATTATTTACTTAAATAATTATGTGTACATTTTATGTGTTATAATAATAGTGCCTAGCATTTTATTCGAGTTATTTGGGCTAGTGTGGAAGTGTCTAGTCTTAATTGTTAGTCGGGAGTGTAAGTAATTGTGTTAGATTGGGGAGGGGGTCTAGTTGTAACATTTCAAAATGATTTTCCCCTACTCCCTTACCTCCCTCACCTTCTCCCTCACTCATCCCATCTTCCCAGCCAACTCTCTCTCTCTCTCTAGCCATTGGTGAGTTTTTCTTTCTCTCCCTTCTCTCTTCCTTTTCTCCATTTTCTTCTTGTTATCTCTCATTTCCTAAAACGTGAACATTGTTTAGATCGTCGATAGGATCGTAGAGAGCCAAAAAGATTTGAATTCCGTCAACTTTGAGAATTTGCAAGTAAGTTACTTTTCCCCCATTTTGATGCTAATATGTTCATGTCATGTTTATATGATGTTTGATGTGTTAATTGTGAAGTTTGATTGAGTTTTGAATTTATTTGAATTTATTGAGTTCTTGGCTAAAAATGGTGAATGGATGAATGTCTTGATTTAATCTTGGGTTTTGTTGGTAAAGGGTGTTGTTAAGGTCCCTTTGTTGGTTAGTTATGGTTTGGGTACCTTGAGGATTTCATTGGTGGTGTTGGATTAAGAGATTGTGAAAATGGTAAGGAAAAATGGAAGAACCCAGCTGGGAATTTCCCCCAGCCCGTAGACCAGGCGCCCGCCTGGGTCAGACCAGGCGCCCGCCTACATACCCCTTTCTGAAGACCAAACTTACTGGTCAAACAAGCGCCCGCCTGCCCCATACCAGGCGCCCGCCCGCCCCTGTTTCAGGAATTTGACCCTTTTGCTTGGTTTAAGACTTAAAACTTAACTAGTTTGGGTTTAATCCTTCTAATTAACTTAAGTTAATGTTGTGGAACACTTTATTGTTCGAGAATGATCCCCTTGTGATCGATTGTGATATGGAATTTGATTAAGTATCATTTTGGTAATGTAGTTCATCTTTGATGTGCCATTTGCATTGGTTGACCTTTGTGGTAACTTAATTTGATTGATTCCCTACTTTGGAATCCTTTGTTGTTTATCGTGCTAGTATTTTATTACTTAGCCTTTACGTGAAAGTCCAGCTGGTATTTTGTGTGTGTTTGGGCGATGCGAAACATTATGATGGCACGGCCAAGTCCATTGTGATGTTGACCATTGTTTTGCCCCCTTATTACCCTCCTCCAGATTGGCCTTGGATGTGAGAAGAGCTAGCTCCCTTGTGTGCATCTTAGCTTTACTTGGAGCATGACTTTGTGGCATGTCTCCCGTCCTTTGTGACACTCCTTTGGTTATTGGTTCCGGTACCGAGGGTTTCTCTTCGGCTTTCATGCCATTATGAAGATGTTGATTGGTTGATAATTGAAGCTGCGCAGCGATCCTTTATTTGGATGTTCCGGTTTGGAAAACCTTGGCTATATCCTTTGTTATGTGTTTATTTCCGCTGCTATCTGATACATGCTAAATGCTATGTGCTATGTGATATTATTATTGCTTATTGCTTATTGCATCATAGCATGTCATGTAGTTGCATTAGTAACTTATTGAGATTTATCTCACCCCGTTTCTTTTATCTTTGTTTTTCCTTAACCCCCCCCCCCAGGTGCTAAGGATTAGTCTCGCTGATCACGAGATAGAGGACGTCGAGTGTGGATCCGTTCTTTTGGAGAAGGTTGTTATAGGTTGGTTTCCATTATGTAAATGTGTAACCATTTTGGGGTAGTCGTACCAAACAATGACGTCTTTAAGAATTGTGCATACTTGTATTTTGTTGACATGGACTTGTGGAAGTTTATGATAAGTTGTAATTAGTTTTTATCAAACTTTGATTTGTAAAACTTTGGATTACCCTTTTTGGTATCAAATGGAAATTTTTAACTTCGGTATTTCTGAGTTTCGGTTTAGAGTCGACGTCCAGATCGCGGTCCCGGGGCCCGCGGGGTCCGGGGTCGCGACAGTTGGTATCAGAGCTATGGCATTAGCTCTATGTATAAGTCTAGGTGGATTAGTATGACCTAGGTGGGTAGTAGAGTGCGGAGTGATTAATGGTTGATGTTTTATGCAGGTAATTACTCACAATGTCAGGAAGAAGAAACAGAGGAGGTGCTAGTGGGGCACAGAATCAGAATGATACGAGGGAAGAAGCACGTGCCATGTTTCAAGGCATGTTTGAGGCGGCCATGAAGGCCATACATGATCAAGGTCCGAGGGTAGAACAAGCACCACCCCGTTATGGATTGGAGCAATTCTTGAAACTTAAACCGGTTGAATTCAATGGGGAACCCGATGTTCGGAAAGCTGAGTTGTGGATTGAGTCTATGGAAAAGATTTATGATGTATTTGGGTGTTCGGATGAGGACAAGGTCCGGTTCGCGGCTTACAAGCTTGTGGGAGCCGCCGAGCATTGGTGGAAAGGTATTAAAGCTGCTTGGGATGATACTCGCACGGTTTATGCGTGGGAGTTGTTTGTTCTCAAGTTCAAGGAGCATTTCATTCCGGTTGTTGATCAAAACCGAAAGGAGATCGAGCTACTCAACTTGGAGCAAGGATTGTTGTCTATAGCACAATACTCGGCTAAGTTCATAGAATTAGCCCGGTATTGCGACTATTTGGTGAGGACTGAGGAACAAAAGGCTATGAGATTCATTCGGGGATTGAAGACCTCCATCCGTACTCAACAGATTGCTCAGCGAATCGTGACTTTTCAAGATGCGGTGGACCGAGCCTATTTGATAGAGCAAGATATTGGGGAACATAGGAGGAAGACTGAGGTAGCCAACCCGAGTAAGCAAGGAGCGCAGAGCAAGTCACAACCAAGGATCGAAAACCGAGGTAACTTTGGGGGACAATCTCAGTCCCGAGGGCAACAAAACCCAAGGAACCCGGGTACCACTTCCGGGAACCAAGGGAGCCAAATTAGGAGACTTTGTTCGTATTGTCAAAAGGAAGGTCATTCTGAAGACCGTTGTTGGAAGAAGCAAGGAAGGTGTACAAAATGTGGACAAATGGGTCACTTTGTAAGGGATTGCTCGAGAGGTAGAGAACAGTCATCCGGGTCAGGGGTTAGTATTAATCAGGGTCAGAAAAGGGATGTTACCGGGAAGCCCAAGGTCCAAGGGAAAGTGTTTGCAATAAATCAACAACAAGCTACCGATGATCCATCCGTTATTGGAGGTATTGTTTCTGTATCTAATGTGAGCGCACGAGCGTTAGTAGATCCAGGATCATCTCATTCATACATTTCTGTGCAATTTGCTTCTATGTTAAATGCTGCATTTGAGTCTTTACCGTACGTGCTAGAGGTGTCGACCCCTATAGGAGAATGCTTGGTTTCTGATCGAGTCTTTCGTGCTTGTGATGTGGTTATTTGTGGTCGAGTCCTTTGTGCGGATTTGGTGGTTCTTCCTATCCAAGACTTTGATGTCATTTTGGGTATGGATTGGTTGAGCAAGTTTCATGCTTCCGTTGATTGCCGTAAGAAAACTGTTACTTTTTCTATTCCTGATGTGCCTAAGTTTGTGTTTGAGGCTTGTCCTCTGAGTAGGAAGGTTCGCTTAATTTCTTTTATGAAAGCGAGAAGATTGTTGCATAGTGGTTGTGAGGGGTTTTTGGCTAGTGTTCTTGATACTAGGAAAGAATCCCCTAGTTTTGATAGTGTTCGGGTAGTTCGGGAATTTCCCGATGTTTTCTCTACCGAGTATGAGATGCCTCCCGATCGTGAGATAGAATTTTGTGTAGATCTTTTGCCGGGTACGGCTCCGATTTCGAAAGCGCCTTATAGGTTAGCTCCCGCCGAGTTGAAAGAATTGAAGGTTCAGTTGCAAGAGTTGCTTGATCGAGGGTTTATCCGCCCTAGTGTTTCCCCGTGGGGAGCACCGGTTTTGTTCGTGCGGAAGAAAGACGGTTCCTTGAGATTGTGCATAGATTACCGGAAGTTGAATCAGGTTACAGTGAAGAATAAGTATCCTCTACCGCATATTGATGATTTGTTTGATCAGCTTCAAGGGTCCGTGGTTTTCTCTAAGCTTGATTTGAGGAGTGGATACCATCAGTTGAAGGTTCGATCGGAGGATGTTCCGAAGACTGCTTTTCGCACTCGTTATGGTCATTATGAGTTCTTGGTTATGCCGTTTGGGTTGACTAACGCGCCGGCAGTGTTTATGGATTTGATGAACCGAATTTTCCATCCCTATCTTGATTCGTTCGTGGTGGTTTTCATCGACGACATTCTTGTTTATTCGAAATCTCGAGATGAGCATGAGCAGCACTTGAGGACAGTTTTATCCGTTCTTGCGAGGGAGAAACTATTTGCAAAGTTCAGTAAGTGTGAATTCTGGCTCGAGAAGGTGTCATTTCTGGGTCATGTGATTTCTAAAGATGGGATTTCGGTGGATCCTTCAAAGATAGAGGCTATAGTGGATTGGAAGAGACCCGAGTCAGTGACCGAGATTCGTAGTTTTCTGGGTTTAGCCGGTTATTACAGAAGGTTTATTGAAGGGTTTTCGAGGATTGCTACTCCGATGACTCAGTTAACCCGGAAGAACGTTCCGTTTGTGTGGACCGAGAAATGTGGCAAGAGTTTCGAGGAATTAAAGAAGAGGTTGACTACCGCACCGATCTTGACTTTGCCTAATGGGAGCGATGGCCTAGTGATTTTCAGTGATGCTTCGAAAGAGGGTTTGGGTTGTGTGTTGATGCAGAATGGGAAAGTAATTGCTTATGCTTCTAGGAATTTGACCCCGAGTGAACAGAATTACCCTACTCATGATATGGAATTAGCGGCTATTGTATTTGCGTTGCACAAGTGGAAGCACTACCTTTATGGAGCGAAGTTTGAGATTTTTACGGATCACAAGAGTTTGAAGTACCTTTTCTCTCAGAAGGAATTGAACAACCGACAGCGTCGATGGATGGAATTGTTGAAGTATTACGATTGTACGATTTCTTATCATCCGGGAAAGGCGAATGTGGTAGCCGATGCGATTAGTAGAAAGTCTTATGTGGCTTCGATGATGGTTCGAGAGTGGAAAATGCTAGAGGATGTTCGAGATTGGTCTCCTCGTGAATCGAGGCATGGGGCTATTTTTGCGAATATTAGGGTGTCTCCGACCCTAATTCAGAGAATAAAGGAAGCTCAGAAAGAAGATCCCGAGTTGGTGAAAATAATGGGTAAATTGAAGGAAAGGAATTTCGAGGATTTTTCTTTGAGTTCGAGTGGAGTTTTGACTTTCCGTGGTCGTTTGTGTGTTCCGAATGTTGATGGAATTAAACAGAGAGTTCTTGATGAGGGTCACAAATCGAGGTATACTATTCATCCGGGCAGTACGAAGATGTATCAGGATTTGAAGCAACAATTTTGGTGGATTAATATGAAAAGGGAAATAGCAGAGTATGTTTCGAAGTGTCTAACTTGTCAGCAGGTCAAAGCCGAGCATCAGAGACCCGCGGGACTACTTCAGCCGTTAGAGATTCCCGAGTGGAAATGGGAGCATGTGACTATGGATTTCGTTACGGGACTGCCTCGTACCCGTAGGAAGTATGACAGTGTTTGGGTAATAGTGGATAGATTGACCAAGAGCGCCCATTTCTTGCCTATTGACATCAGATATTCGATGGAGAAGCTTGCGACCCTTTATATTGATGAGATTGTTAGATTGCATGGAGTTCCGGTTAGCATTGTGTCGGATCGAGACCCGAGGTTTACTTCTAGATTCTGGAAGGTGTTTCAGGAAGCTTTGGGTACAGATTTGCGATTCAGTACAGCTTTTCATCCCCAGACAGACGGTCAATCCGAGAGGACTATTCAGATTCTTGAGGATATGTTGCGAGCTTGTTCGATAGACTTTTCTGATTCTTGGGATTCGCACCTACCGTTAGTGGAATTCTCTTACAACAACAGTTATCAGGCTAGTATCGAGATGGCACCGTTTGAGGCTTTGTATGGAAGGAAGTGTAGATCGCCTATTTGTTGGGATGAGGTTGGTGAAGCGAGAGTTTTGGGTATTGATTTGCTTCGGGATTCGGTTGAGAAAGTTAAAGTTATCCGGGATAGATTGAAGACAGCCCAGAGTCGACATAAGAGCTACGCAGATAACCGAAGACGAGATCTTAGTTTTCAGACCGGTGATTTGGTATTCTTGAAGGTATCTCCGAAGGTGGGTATCCGTCGTTTTGGGAAGAAAGGCAAATTGGCTCCGAGGTTTATTGGCCCGTTTGAGATCTTGGGAAGGGTTGGACTTCTTGCGTATCGTCTTGCGTTGCCGTCATCTTTAGACCGGTTGCACAACGTTTTCCACGTTTCTATGCTTTGGAAGTATGTTCATGATCCGTCTCTCGTGTTACCGAGGGTACCGGAGGATATTGAGCCCGATATGAGTTATGAGGAACGACCGGTTCGGATCTTAGATTCCAAGGTCCAAGAGTTGAGGAACAAGAGCATTGCGTTGGTTCGAGTCCTTTGGAGGAATCATAACATCGAGGAGTCGACGTGGGAACTTCGAGATGAGATCGAGAGGAAATTTCCGTGGCTTTTTGTCTAAGGTGAGTCTCGTTAAAATTCGGGTCGAATTTTCTTTAAGGGGGAGTGAATGTCACGACCCGAAATATAGGCTCTATTTTATTAGTAATTAAATGATTTTTATTTAATTATTTGCTTATTTATTTATTTAAATTATTATTTACTTAAATAATTATGTGTACATTTTATGTGTTATAATAATAGTGCCTAGCATTTTATTCGAGTTATTTGGGCTAGTGTGGAAGTGTCGAGTCTTAATTGTTAGTCGGGAGTGTAAGTAATTGTGTTAGATTGGGGAGGGGGTCTAGTTGTAACATTTCAAAATGATTTTCCCCTACTCCCTTACCTCCCTCACCTTCTCCCTCACTCATCCCATCTTCCCAGCCAACTCTCTCTCTCTCTCTAGCCATTGGTGAGTTTTTCTTTCTCTCCCTTCTCTCTTCCTTTTCTCCATTTTCTTCTTGTTATCTCTCATTTCCTAAAACGTGAACATTGTTTAGATCGTCGATAGGATCGTAGAGAGCCAAAAAGATTTGAATTCCGTCAACTTTGAGAATTTGCAAGTAAGTTACTTTTCCCCCATTTTGATGCTAATATGTTCATGTCATGTTTATATGATGTTTGATGTGTTAATTGTGAAGTTTGATTGAGTTTTGAATTTATTTGAATTTATTGAGTTCTTGGCTAAAAATGGTGAATGGATGAATGTCTTGATTTAATCTTGGGTTTTGTTGGTAAAGGGTGTTGTTAAGGTCCCTTTGTTGGTTAGTTATGGTTTGGGTACCTTGAGGATTTCATTTTGGTGGTGTTGGATTAAGAGATTGTGAAAATGGTAAGGAAAAATGGAAGAACCCAGCTGGGAATTTCCCCCAGCCCGTAGACCAGGCGCCCGCCTGGGTCAGACCAGGCGCCCGCCTACATACCCCTTTCTGAAGACCAAACTTACTGGTCAAACAAGCGCCCGCCTGCCCCATACCAGGCGCCCGCCCGCCCCTGTTTCAGGAATTTGACCCTTTTGCTTGGTTTAAGACTTAAAACTTAACTAGTTTGGGTTTAATCCTTCTAATTAACTTAAGTTAATGTTGTGGAACACTTTATTGTTCGAGAATGATCCCCTTGTGATCGATTGTGATATGGAATTTGATTAAGTATCATTTTGGTAATGTAGTTCATCTTTGATGTGCCATTTGCATTGGTTGACCTTTGTGGTAACTTAATTTGATTGATTCCCTACTTTGGAATCCTTTGTTGTTTATCGTGCTAGTATTTTATTACTTAGCCTTTACGTGAAAGTCCAGCTGGTATTTTGTGTGTGTTTGGGCGATGCGAAACATTATGATGGCACGGCCAAGTCCATTGTGATGTTGACCATTGTTTTGCCCCCTTATTACCCTCCTCCAGATTGGCCTTGGATGTGAGAAGAGCTAGCTCCCTTGTGTGCATCTTAGCTTTACTTGGAGCATGACTTTGTGGCATGTCTCCCGTCCTTTGTGACACTCCTTTGGTTATTGGTTCCGGTACCGGGGGTTTCTCTTCGGCTTTCATGCCATTATGAAGATGTTGATTGGTTGATAATTGAAGCTGCGCAGCGATCCTTTATTTGGATGTTCCGGTTTGGAAAACCTTGGCTATATCCTTTGTTATGTGTTTATTTCCGCTGCTATCTGATACATGCTAAATGCTATGTGCTATGTGATATTATTATTGCTTATTGCTTATTGCATCATAGCATGTCATGTAGTTGCATTAGTAACTTATTGAGATTTATCTCACCCCGTTTCTTTTATCTTTGTTTTTCCTTAACCCCCCCCCAGGTGCTAAGGATTAGTCTCGCTGATCACGAGATAGAGGACGTCGAGTGTGGATCCGTTCTTTTGGGGAAGGTTGTTATAGGTTGGTTTCCATTATGTAAATGTGTAACCATTTTGGGGTAGTCGTACCAAACAATGACGTCTTTAAGAATTGTGCATACTTGTATTTTGTTGACATGGACTTGTGGAAGTTTATGATAAGTTGTAATTAGTTTTTATCAAACTTTGATTTGTAAAACTTTGGATTACCCTTTTTGGTATCAAATGGAAATTTTTAACTTCGGTATTTCTGAGTTTCGGTTTAGAGTCGACGTCCAGATCGCGGTCCCGGGGCCCGCGGGGTCCGGGGTCGCGACACCCGGGGTATCTACACTAGTCAATATAGTTTTATAATTACTACTGATTTTATGTCTTTTTGATTTATGAATATCCTAGGTTCAAAAGTTAAATCATTTTCTAAGTTTCAAGGAAACTACGCGCCTGTTATGCTCCTCACTCACTCTCTGCGTGCCCAAGGTTTATGCGCCTTATTCATTCTGCGCGCGCCATTGAGTATTACGCCTACCATCCGCCCATTAAATATTGCGGCTCAATCAATGCTCCCTTATTTATTATCCTTATGATTGAACGTATTAAAATTCACAAGTACCAGGTATGTTTTTCATTTATTGCATAAAATCTTTGTCTTTTGACATTCCATGATTGTTCAAGGATACTTGTGTAATTAATTTTCCCTCGTTTTTTGTTTTTCAAGATATTTATTTTCTGGGGATATATTTCTTGCACCCCAAACTTACACAAAAAAAAAAGAAGTTTTTGGGGTTTGTGCAAAAATTAGTCAAAATTGCTCATACACTTACAAGGGAAGTGGAGCAGTTTTTCTTTACCCAAAATGTCACATCAAGTGTACTTTGGGTTATTCAGCATTTATTACCCATCCTTTCCTTAAAATCCCTCATAAATGCCCATCCTTTCACCTACTCCTTTTTCTAAAAACCCTAACCTATATATTTGACTTTTTATCTCCTTTTTCCTTTTTCATGATTAGTATAGCCCCTCTTTCTCTAAAAATATCTCTCTTTCGCTCTCTAAACCCCTCACTTCCAGACACTCCCTCACCGTTTCTCTCTTTCTCCAACTCCAGTCTCTCGCAGTTCATCTCTCTCTATCTCTCTATATATTTCTCTTCCATTTCTTCATATTTGTTTATATATGGGTCCTAAGAAAGCTTCAAAAGCAAATCAAGACGAAATGGTATATTCCCTAACTCTAAACTCCTTTAATTTCTGAAAATTTCATATTTTTGTCATTTTCTGAGTTCGTCTTTTTCGAAAACCGAAATCCAATTTTTCTTCTTAAATCTTGTTTCGGTTATCCGTTTTCAAAATCGCTTGTTGAGTTTTGCGAATCTGAAGTTTTTCTATTTTCAAACTTTTCAAATTTTCGTGTCTTTAAATCCATTTTCTGGATTTGTTGTTGTTTTGTACTTGTTTTGGTTTACATATTTGTGATCATTGTATTCTTGTGGTCATTTTGATATATTGTTTGTTTGATTTGGTGAAGTTTCATGTTTTTCGTGTTCTTGGTGTTCTTGGTGTTCTTCGAGCACTCAAGACATGATCTTCGTGTTCTTCATTAATTTTTGCATGACTTGGGTTTCAAATCTCTCAAAACTTGTTTTCGAAAATTTTCATGTTTTGAATCTTATTCCTTGCATGTGTTTGTGTGACTTTGTGTGTTTTCATACAAAGTATAAGTTTCACATAGTTATGTGCCTAAGTGTATTGTATGCGCCTAACTCCGTGGGCGCCTTATCCTTCTGTGCCTCCTTATGCGCAGTTGTTATAATGCGCCTCGCTTTCTTATGCGCCTACTTTTTCAGTTAGTCATTTTTCTATGTTTAACTTTTCCTTAGTGTTTTACATAGATTCATATTATGCACTTCTCATATTCTTGCTGATTCAAAATTTCATGCGCCTACATAAATCATGCGCCTTAAATCTCTCTGCACCTCATATTCTTGATGAGAATCCCCTTTATAAAACAGACGAAGTACCAATTTTTGGTAAGGATAACTTGGTGTTAAAAAGGCGCAGAAAGCGCATTTCTAAGCGCGCGCCTAGAGTTAAGGGTGATCAGTTGATCGATAAAGAAACTGAGTCAGATGAGGAAAATGATAAAGGTGCAGCAGATGGCGCAGACACTGGGATTGAACCTAGCACAGAAACTGGCGCCCCATCTGGCATAGTTCCTGGCACTAGTACAGACAAAGGCAAAGGGATTGCACCTATTGAGCGTGGAGGCAGACCACCTAAGCACCCTAGAGTTGAGAAAGATGATCTTCAGGCTATTAAACGCGCGAAAGAAGCTAGTTTGGCTGAAGCGCAGAAAAAGAGGGATGCAGACTACCAATTAAAGCAAGCCACTGAAATGGCTAAGGCAGCAAGGCGCAAAGGCGCATGGTCTAGCGCTGATGAACGTGCGCCTGCCCCTAATGTGACTCCGAAGAAGTCCACTCATGCGCCTAGCCCTCTTTCCAAACCAACTCCAACTCCAGTTTCAATCACTTCTCATCAACAACAACTCAAAGATACACTATCCTCTGCTCTTTTTGGTGACTTAAGTAAAGCACAAGTTGAGGGGGAGCCTAAACCATTCAAGAGGCGCAAATCGTCTAATGCGCCTATGACTCCAGCGCCTCCTTTAACTACAGAAGAACCCACTTCAAGTGATGATTATATTCCATCTCCTAGACACACTTTTGTTCATTCACCAGTCAGGTGCTCCCCTACTCCTGCGCCTCAACATTCTCCTACGCCTACTCCTCCCACTCCTGATATGAAAAGAGACAGTGAATTTACAACTCAGCAAACTCATGAAATTCTCAAGGAAAAACATTCCAATTCAATGGGTAAATGACAGGAAAAAGTCAAGAGACAAGCATTCCATTATGTCTACCCAACGAAACAATTTGGGAAAGCTAAAGAGAAGGAAGTAGCTACAGATGAATCATCCTCTAGCAAAATCATTCTTAAAACAAGGTGCACTCCTTCTGCGAGTGCTCATTATACGCCTAGGAGCCACGCGCCTTACCGTCGTGTGCCTCCTAGCCCTATGCGCCCTCCAAGAAAAAGTGCTCCAAAATTTCAAAAGAAGGATTTTGTTAAGGCTGGCTCATCTGACCCAAAGAAGAATGCTATCCCAAAGAAAAGTAAAGAGTTTATAAAAACTCACGTGATTGGTGGATTTCATCATTGTTCTATTTGTGATTGTTCGGGACATAAGGCCGTGGAATGCATTTTGAGATTCACTCCCAATGCCAAAGGATGTAAAAATTCTAAGGTCAAGGAAGAGTGGGTCGTCAAAAGTTGCTAACTCTAGAACCCGAAAAGGAATAAAGGGGACCTGCTTTAAATGTTTATATTTCATGTTTTTTGCTTCATGGCTGGATCTTCAAAAGCTAAAACATATGAATGGATTCTCGATAGTGGGTTTTCATGATACATGACTGGAGATGAATCCTTACTTGAAGATGTTCATGAAGAAAGAGGTCCCTCCGTAACATTTAGTGGTAACAACAAAGGTCAAATTGTAGCATATGGAAAGCTCAAGAAAGACAAAGTGTGCATTGAAAGAGTCTCTCTCGTTGAAGGGCTCAAGCATAATTTATTATCCATATCTCAATTCTGCGACAAAGGATTAGAATGCCATTTTACCTCAACTCAATGTCTTATCAAGAATGGCAAAACTGGAGCTACATTACTCACGGGATATCGTAAGATAAATATTTAAATTATTGATTTCCATAGTATGAACTCAAGAGGCGCAAATCATCTAATGCGCCTATGGCTCCAGCACCTCCTTTTACTACAGAAGAACCCACTTCATGTGATGATTATGTTCCATCTCCTAGACACACTTTTTTGCATTCACCAGTCAGGCGCTCCCCTACTCATGCGCCTCAACATTCTCCTACGCCTACTCCTCCCACTCGTGATATGAGTATGGTACTTTCTATAATTCAAGAACTTCATCAAGGTCAAGCTCGAATTAAGTCTTAGTTTGAGCTTCATACTTCAATGATAACAAATCAGGCAGATGAGATTGCTGCCATTAAGGGGGAGATAACGTGCATTGGCGCTGACATCAGAGACAAACATTTTCTTACTCCTTAGCAATGGAGTGATGCTATCGTGCAAATGAATGACATGTTCAAAGACACACTTGGTGAACTTCATGAAAGAATTAGCACAGGAATCAAGATCACTGATGGTCAAGCCTTTATCGATGCTATTAAACAGGTAGAGACCAGTGTGGCTGCAGACATTAAGAAGTTGCTTAACTTAGTCACTGGTGAAAGTGATAAGTTAGTTGGTGTGATGGACAAACTGAAGGAAATCAAAGATGAGCTAGATAATGCTCCCAGCGCGCACATGGATATTGCGCCCTCTTCTAGCGCAGGAATTAGTGTGCCATTTAACTCTCGCTCCTTGCTTTCAAAGTTAGACGTTTTGAAGGAGTTGATTGTTACTCATGTCAATGCTGTACATTCTATTGCAGACAGGCGCGCAGAAAGAACTTCAACTGACATTGTTTCTGCACAAGCCTCTGTTGAAGCTAATCTTCAAGTGACTGCTGAAAACTTTTCTCAACAGCAGGCCACTATTCAATGCTCCATTGATGAGTATCAGACTATCAATGTTGGGCATTTGCCCTTTATTAGAGATGGTGATGAAGAGACCTTCAGAAACGTAAATCGTACTCTTCAACTTTCCAAACAAATTCAACGCTCTGTGAGCGAGATAGAAGAAGGATTGAAGGAAGACGACGCGCCTCCTCCCAACCCTTAGTTCTTTTCTTTTGTTTATAAGTTGTTAGAATATTTTTGAAGTTAGAAATCTTTGTTAGTGATTCTAGTGCTTAAATGTTTTAGCACATCTTTTGTTTCTTTGTTTTGTTGAAAAATTGTAATCACCAACTCTTATATTTCGAGTTTTAATGAGAACAAAGCATCACGTTTATCAAACCTTGTTCACTCAAACTCCTTGTTTGTATAATAATGAATGTTTTGTTTAAAATCATATGCATCATATTTGAACTATTTCATTTTTCATGCATTAAGTTTAAACTTTGTTTAAACACATTTCAAAACTAAAACTCATATATCTTTTGAATGTGTTAAACTGTTGTTTCTATCTTTCCATTTGTAATGTTATATCTTTATTGGAATAGATTAGAAATCTATATCTTGGACTAGTGTGTGCATTAACTTGAGACATGATTTACCAATTTCATTTATTTAGACATGTTATTATCAAGTATAATGTTTGTCCCTGATATAGTAGGTAATGGCATCAATCAAATAGGGGGAGATTGTTGGGTATGCCCACTTATATCTCAGTTTTAATGTAATAGGATCGATTAGATTTGATTGATCCATCACCTAAGTTTTATTTCATGGACTTTAGACCCACATATAAGAAGTATTTATACTTCATTTTTAGGTAGTCCATTGTAATAGAATAGGCTTACGAATAGGGCAAGAATGTCAAAATTGAAGAAAATCACAATGCTGAGTATGAGCCACGCGCCATGCGCCTCTGTAACATTACGCTACATGCCATTTAGCGCGTGCATATTTCTATGCGCCTAGAAATGTCTACGCTCCTATGTATGCACTATGCGCCCCAAAGGCTCAACGCGCCTCATTGAAGTAACTCAACGCTTGGTGATTTATTGAAGATTTGAAGACTTGAAGAAATTCAAACTACACCAATGATCCAACGGTGGTTAAATAACACATATGCACCCGCATCTAAGGACACCTATCCATAACGGTCATATTTGGTTTATGTGTCTAACGGCTACAAAGGACAAGTGCTCCACTCAATGAGCGACAGCACATCTGTCCTTTGATCTTATCCATAAGGGATTTCCAACGGCTAGTTTTTGGAGCTCTACTATAAATACCCCATAACTTCAAACGTTTTGAAGTTGCTAAGTATCTCTGAATTTGTCTCTCAAGCATTTGTTGAAGATTTGAAGATTGCCTTTAAATTCCCAGATTCCTCAAGAACATCTTCATACCTTCATACTTAGCCCAGATCCTCAAGCAAAAACACTTTAGTTTTATTGTGCTCTCAATCTCAAAGATCTAAAGAGCCTTGAATCTAAATTCACACACGCACCTCTTTGAGTTTGATCATTAGATCCTTCTCAACGAGATACACCGGTTTTGTCTAGGATTTGTTCTTTCATAGAATATTAGATCTTGAGTTAGTGTAAAGCTCAAACGATTGTAATTTGTAACACTCACTCATAATATAAGATCTTCATTAGAAATCCAAGACTAACCATCTTGGTAGAGGACGTAGATCATTTCCCGATCGAACCTCTCCAAATAGCGTGCATTCAATTCTTATCATTTACTTTCAAGTTATTATCTTATCTCACTATTTTCTTGTTTACTCATTGTAGATTGATTGGATTGAATTGTGTTGTGTTTGTTATATCATTTGCCTTAGTTCCTTATTTTACCCACTTTGAGCCAAAATACTTAGAGTGTGTGTGCTCCCCCCTTTATCATACTTTGCGCCTATTTACTTTACTAAATTCCGCTGTGCATTTCACTCACTCACTTAGGCGGTTTTCATAACGCTTATTTGATAATGTGCACATTGCAATTGAGTTTATCAAGGGTACGAAAAGAATTTTAAAACAGCTATTCACCCCCCCTCTAGCTATTTTCCATACCCTTGTTGCCCTTTGGGACCAACAAAGGTGGCTGAGTTCATTAAGACCAAAATCATATGCCGATATGGGGTACCTCATGAGATAATATCCGACAATGGAACACATTTTGAGAAAGAATGTGACCAACTACTCGCAGAGTACAAGATAGAAATGCAACAGTCATCACCGTACCGACCACAGACCAATGGAGCAGTCGAAGGTGCTAACAAAACCATAGAGACCATCATCAAAAAATGACTAAGACTGGCAGGGACTGGCCCGAGAAACTACCTTTTACACTCTGGGGATACCGTACCTCAATCCGTATATCCGGTGAAACTCCATGCGCCCTAGCCTATGGGATGGAAGCAGTATTACCAATCGAATTAGAGGTACCGTCGCTAAGGGTTCTCCTAGAAAACCAAGTAAATGAAGTCACATGGCTGAGCAGCTGTTATGAATAGCTAGCCCTGCTAGACGAAAGACGACTACGAGCCGCCGAGTATATCCAAGCATATCAAAGGAGAATGGCCCGAGCATTCAATAAGAAAGTCAAATCCAGAAACATCAAAGAATGGGACCTTTTCCTATGCGAACATCGTCCTGGACCGTTCAATCCCATGGGAAAATGGGGACCAAGGTGGATAGGTCCTGTAGACACCCCGCCTTGGACCTCTCACCCCGATTGCATACATAGTATTTTTATTTAACTTGTTTTTGTTAATTTCTGTTACTTCGGTTAAGTTCCTAACTGATCCGTTAGTTTTGGACTATACGGCATAACAGGATTAATTTTAGAGTCATTCTGTCATTCTGTCTTTCTCAGACGCGGGCGCCTCCGATACTGTACACGGCCCACGCGCGCCTCTCGCCCCAAAAGCCGGAAGCGCGCGCCTCCCGATATGGCAGTAACGGATTGCACCATTTTCCCTCCCTTTTCTTATTAACAACATCCTTTCTTGATCATAAAAACACTCTTTTTACATCCACATTCATCCCCCCTTATTTTGTAACTCCCAAATCCTTTATTCTAGCCTTTTCCCAAAAACAAATGATTTTGTCTTTATTTCTTTTATTCGCTTTTATTTATTATTTTATTTATCTTATTTTTGATTGGTCAATTCCATTTCACATGGATGATTATCTTTTCCTTCCAAACATTTCCCTCCTATTTTTACCTATAAAAATCCCCTCCTTCTACCTTAGAAAGAAACTCTTTTTTTGGACAAAACTTTTATCATCTACAACTACACTATACATAAATTCTCCCAACAAGAGTTCTTATTAACAAGACTCTACACAAATTGTTCTACAACAATTTCTCTACAACAACACCATTTTCAAGTCCAAGTTTGAAGTCCTCTTTCTTAAGGTACTTTATTCTTTTTCTCTTATTTTACATGTCTTAGTAATGTATGCAATCCCCATCAATTGGGACATGACCAAATGACCACTTTACTACATTAAAGTTGGTTAAGGTTATCTCCCTACATTTTAATCTCTACTTTAATTTACCATTCTTTTCTTAATATAATTGTTAGAATAGTTTGACAAGTAATCTTTACAATTAAATAAATAAAACAATTCTCTTTTATTTTCCTTTGTAAATTTCCCCTTTCTTTTCATTGTAATTGTTAGCACTCGTATATTAATAAATCGAATGACTTTCTCATGCATTAGAACACCAAAAGTAGCAAGACCCGTGTAAGCGAGGCGGAGTGGGTGTTTAAGTACTTCCCACTCCGTCACCTAACCCCCGAACCCATCTTTTCCCGAATCTCTGGTTTCATATATAAAATTGTTTTTTTTTTAGGTTTTTCTTATGTTCCTCTAAAACATAGGTGGCGACTCTTAAAATCAATTAGATATCCTAGGATAATTCACTGCTCTAGCCAAGTGGGTTTTTCCCTGGGTATCTACAGCGGCGACTCCGCTGGGGATATAGAGGGTTAAACTTGCATTTTTTCTGCTTTTGGTGTTCTAATTTCTGTTTTCTGGGCATTCTGGTAAAAAGGGTGGGAAGCGCGCGCTTTCCTCTCATTTTGTTCTTCGAATTTCATGTTTCTGTGCTAACAGTTTCTGCAGGGGAAAGTTACATGATTTAGGACTAGGGCAATCCCCTGAGTCCACAGTTTCTGACATTTTGACAGGTACCCCAGATGCGCGCGCCTCCAATCTTCATGGCGCACTGCGCGCGCTTCCCATATCAATTCTCTAAGGCACGCGCTTCAAGGTAAATTCCCAAAACATCATTCAGTTCCCAGAACAGAAGCAGTGCACAGAAACAGAACAGAATGACAGTGACACGCCCCCAGGTCCCGGGATCCCCTAATAGAACATCGAACCTGGTGGGAGTGACTAACAAGGAACAAGAAACTTAACAAGAAACTTAATGACATTAGTTTAACAAACTGACATGATATATATACTCTAGAGTAAGGAGCTATACTAGCTCACAACACGAGTTCTAGACAAGAAAATTAAAACCAAACTTAAATACATACACAGTGGAAATATGCCTAGCACATAAGCTGGCATCAAGAGTACTATACAAGATGTCTAGTGACAACAAGAACTGAACAAGACAGTCTACCCCAAAATAAGGAGTTATAAAACCCATAATACATCGTCCTCACCAAATGTAAAAGGACACAACCCCAAAAGAATCACGACCCGCATAGTAAGCTCCCAGCTATGTCGAGCCTCACTGCGCACTATCCTTCCTTTGATCTAAGGAAAACAATTAAAAAAGAAACGGGGTGAGATAAATCTCAGTAAGCTATTAGATGCAACTACATGACATGTTATCATGCAATCTAAGTAGATACTCAAGTAATCATATATCAAGTAACAAGTATATGAGAGGCTAAGCCACTCATCAAGTAGCACATAAGGCTAAACAAGAAAGTTATAAGGATATTGCTTCCTTCCTTATTCCTCCCAAGAATACCATTGTTGTCGCAGCTTGTATTACTTTGACAATCACGATCAATAACAAGAAACTGATTATTCAGTATGTATCAGAAGACCCGGTAACCAGTGTCATTCCCAATACCAAGACTCACGAGGTGTTCAAGAGTTTAGCATTCACTTAAGTCAGGCTTATTGCTCCAACTAAGGAAGCTATGCCCTTACTATGGCCGGTAGTAAGGGGTCAAGCACAAATACATAGGGACCCGATTGTCACTTAAGCCCCAGCTCTCGCGACAAGCGTGAACCTATATATTTCCGAACAAGCAAGGAGAACCAGCTGGACTCACAAGAATGTACAAGTAGATATTTACTTGAACTACGGGAGAAGAACTAATCCAAAAGTAGTGGACTAGCTCAACAAGGAACATGCTTCAAGTAATCAAGAAGTCACCTTGTATCAAGCAAATGTATGCAATGTTTGCACATACACAACAAGAACATGTCTCATACACGTAAGTGCTTGTTCATAGCACTTTCTAGTTCACTACCATACATATCTATTGGTGTCAAGTCAAGTACAAGATTTTATTATCTTATATTCAAGTTTTAATCCAATTCTTTGGATGTTCAAGTCACGTACAAGATTTTAATGTCTTATACTTCAAGTTATATCCCCATCTTTGGACATTCAAGCATGTATAAGAGTTATACATTTACTCTTACAAAATCCCAATCCTATTCTTAGGATGTTCAAGTCTAAGACCTTGTTCTAATGCCCCTAAGGTGCACAATCATTGGATTCAAAACAAGTATAACACATTAGTGCTTGTTCATAGCACTTTCAAGACATAAGGAAGAGTTACTACAATTATACTTAAGTTCTCATTTGAGTTCTATAAGTATTAATGTTCAAGTCTAAGTTATAATGCCCCCAAAAGGTACAATTATACTTGCTAGGACATCTTATACAAAGGTTATATACCTTAGGAGAGACAAGCTTTAAATTTAATTTAGATTTAAAACACTTTGTTTGGAACAGGGGACCGGGCGGGCGCTCGAGGTAGACCGGGCGGGCGCTCATTGAAAGACTTTGAAAACCCATAACTTCTGTTGAAAAGGGCGGGCGCCTGGTCCAAATTCTCAGCAAACCCAATTTTCTTTCCAGGCTTAGAAATCTCCGTCCCCAAGCGTAGGAGTAACTTTCTATTAACAATTTCACAACCCAGAATACATTAACAAGCTTAGAATCACTTCTTTCATTTTCTTTCATTATTTCACACAGAGGGTTATTACTCCCTTTGTCCCAAATTTACAAGTACCACAAAAATCATCCCAAACACGAAATTAACATTCACAAGTATCAGGAATAACATTTATGCATGTTATTACAAGCAAGGGGGAGCTAATAACTTACCTAGTCAAAAATCAAAGCGACCCAAATAATTTTCTGTTCGGCCTGGAACGCTCTATTCAACGCCACGAATATTTATCCGGGATCAGAATCAAGAACGGAGGGATAATTAAGCTCGAGGAGTCGAGAATAGGATAAACTTTTAACCCTAGCTTTAGAACAGAAGGAGAGAACGAGAAGAAATTGGGTAAAATGCCTTCTCAGGCAAACCCAAAACTTGATATACTTGAAAGTTTCAAGAAATTACCTGTAGGTCCCTCAAGTTTCACTTTTAACAAAAAGGCCCCTAAAGTCTAATTTTCACAAATGACCTAAAAGTCAAAACTAGACATTTAACCACCTTAATATTCTAAAGCAGTTAAGAATTTAACCCAAATAAAACTAGCACATAATATGCAAGTTCAAGAATTTAACAAGTAAGTCAAATATTTAACAAGAAATTCGATGGGTGTTACATCCTCCCCACCTTAAAGAAAATTCGCCCATGAATTTTACTTACCAAAGTTTTCAAATAGGCTCGTGTATTTATCTCGCATCTCTTTCTCGGTTTCCCAAGTAGCCTCTTCTATTTCATGATTTCTCCAAAGGACCTTCACAATAGGAATCCTTTTGGTACGCAAGACTTGCTCTTTCCAGTCAAGAATTTCAACAGGCTGTTCCTCATAAGACAAATCAGGCTGAAATGGAAAGCCTCATACTCAAGAACATGTGACTCATCCGCCATATACTTGCGAAGCATAGATACATGGAATACATCATAAATACCCGATAAAGAAGGTGGTAAAGCCACTCTATAAGCCAACTTACCAACTCTTTCAAGAATCTCAAATGGACCGATATAACGAGGAGATAACTTTCCTTTCTTCCCAAATCTCTTTATACCTCTACGAGGAGAGACCTTCAAGAATACAAAGTCACCTACCTGAAATTCAAGATCCCTTCTACGATGATCTGCATAACTCTTTTGTCTACTCTGAGCTGTGCGCAATCTATCTCGAATGAGTTTCACACTCTCAACTGACTGTTGAACCATTTCAGGACCCAAGTGTATAGCTTCTCCCACTTCATCCCAGCAAATAGGAGATCGACATTTTCTGCCATAAAGAGCCTCATATAGAGCCATTTCAATGCTAGACTGATAACTGTTATTATAAGCAAACTCAGCTAAAGGAAGATGAGTATCCCAACTGCCTTTGAAATCCACAACACAAGCATGTAACATATCCTCGAGAATCTGTATAAGTCTTTCAGATTGCCCATCAGATTGAGGATGAAAAGCAGTACTGAAATTCAATCACCCTGAAGAGCCTGCCAGAATCGAGAAGTAAAACGAGGATCTCTGTCAGATACAATACTCACAGGAACTCCATGCAATCGGACTATCTCCTGAACATATAATGAAGCCAACTGAGACAATGAATATCCCATGGAAACTGACAAGAAGTGAGCTGATTTAGTCAACCTGTCCGCTATAACCCAAACAGCATCATGGCCTCGTCTGGTACGTGGCAAACCAGTCACAAAATCCATAGTAATATGCTCCCATTTCCACTCTGGAATTTCCAATGGTTACAACAAACCTGCTGGACATTGATGTTCCACTTTTACTTGTTGACAAGTCAAACATTTGGACACATACTCAGCAATTTCTCTTTTCATATTATTCCACCAGAAATGTTTCTTCAAGTCTTGGTACATTTTAGTGCTTCCAGGATGAATAGTATACTTGGCTTTGTGAGCCTCTTCAAGAATTTTCTTCTTAATCTCAAGATCAACTGGAATACAAACTCTGCCTCGAAAGGTAAGAATTCCATCACTGTTGAAAGAAAAATCTGGTTGCTTTCCTTCATTCATTCCACTAATGATTTTCTGAAATTCAGAATCAATTACCTGAGCTTCTTTAATCTGTTGGAGTAAGTCTGAAGTAGCCTTTATATTAGCAAAAATAACTCCATGATTTGATTCACAAGGACTCCAATCACACAAGTCTTCAAACATCTTCCATTCACGAATCATCAGGCAAGAAATATAAGTCTTTCTGCTCAGTGCATCTGCCACAACATTTGCCTTTCCTGGATGATAAAGGATAGTACAATCATGATCCTTCAATTTCTCCATCCATCTACGTTGTCTCATATTAAGTTCTTTCTGAGAAAACAAGTACTTCAAGCTTTTATGATCGGTAAAGACTTCAAATTTGGTTCCATACAAGTAATGCCTCCATTTATGCAAAGCAAAAATAATCGCAGCCAACTCTAAATCATGAGTAGGATAATTCTTTTCATAAGGAGATAATTTTCGAGAAGCATAAGCTATTACCTTGCCATCTTGCATCAGAACACAACCCAATCCTTCTTTAGAAGCATCAGTATAAACCATGAAATTCTCAGAACCACTAGGCAAAGCCAAGACTGGAGCTGTAGTCAAACGCCTTTTCAACTCCTGAAAACTGGCTTCACATTTGTCATTCCACTCAAAAGAAATAGCTTTTCGAGTCATATTAGTCAATGGAGTAGCAATCTTGGAGAATCCCTCAATGAACCTCCGATAATAACTAGCCAAGCCCAAGAAACTACGGATCTCTGTCACTGTAGTTGGCCTCTTCCAGTTTACAACTGCTTCAACTTTGGAAGGATCCACTGCAATACCAGTAGCAGACACAACATGTCCCAAGAATGAAACCTCTTCTAACCAGAAAGCACATTTGCTGAATTTTGCAAATAATTGTTTCTCACGAAGAACTTGCAATACCACTCTGAGATGTTATTCATGCTCAGCCCGTGATTTAGAATAAGAATGTCATCAATGAATACCACCACGAAACAATCAAGATATGGCTTGAAGATACGGTTCATCAAATCCATAAATACAGTTGGAGCATTTGTCAGACCGAATGGCATAACAATAAATTCATAATGCCCATACCTGGTACGGAAAGCTGTCTTTGGTATATCATCAGATCTGATTTTCAACTGATGATAACCACTTCTCAAGTCAAGCTTCGAGTACACTACTAAACCTTGAAGCTGATCAAACAAGTCATCAATATGAGGTAACGGATATTTGTTCTTGATAGTTACCTGATTAAGATCTCTGTAATCAATACACAATTGCAGAGTCCCATCTTTCTTTCTGACAAATAACACTGGTGCACCCCACGGTGATACACTAGGCCTAATGAAGCCCCTTTTAAGCAATTCCTCAAGCTGTGTTTTTAACTCCCTCAACTCAGCTGGAGCCATTCTATAAGGTGCTTTAGAGATTGGTGCTGTACCTGGTAATAACTCAATACAGAACTCAAGCTCCCGATCAGGTGGCATGTTATACTCAGAAGAGAACACATCTGAAAATTCAGACACAACAGGAATATCCTCCATCTTGGGAACAGATAAACTCTGGTCAAGCACACATGCGAGATACCCGGCACAACCACGAGATAAAAGTTTTCTAGCTTTTAAAGCAGAAATAACATGTATAGCACATAAAGGCCTATCACCTTCAAAGGTAAAATCAGGCAAATCAGGAATAGAAAAAGTTACTACTTTTCTATAACAATCAACAGATGCATGATGCACATAAATCCAATCCATGCCAAGAATCACGTCAAAGTCCCTTATAGGTAACATGACTAGGTCAGCAAGAAGGGCATGATCACCCACAAGAACCTCACATTTCTTGTAAACCTTAGAAGCAAACATGCAATCTCCCATAGGGGAAGATACTTCTAGCACATAAGGCATAGAATCAGGAAGAACATGCAAATGCGACACAAAATGAGATGCCACATAAGAATGAGATGAGCCTGGATCTATCAAGACTCGCACTCTCGTACTAGAAAGTAATATAATACCTCCTATGACCGCAGAAGACTCAGCTACACCTTGCTGATCTAAAGCAAACACTCGACCCTGAACTTTTGGTCGACCCCCACTATCTCTCTTGGAACCTGAGGCCTGTTGACTTGTACCCCCAACTTGATTTCCTCTACCTTTAGGACAATTCTTAGCAAAGTGCCCAGTTTCACCACACAATAAACACTTTCCTTGCTTTAGCCAACACTTGTCTTCAGAATGGCCTTCTTTCGAACAAAAACCACATACTTTCCTGGAACCTTAGACTGTTGTCCTCGAACCAGTTGATACACTACCTTTGCTTTCAGTTGGCTGTCGGAATCGACGATCTTGGCGGCCAGATTTACCACCTTTAGAACCAGATCCCTGAGTTTTCTCTGATACACGACCAATCATGGTTGCTCCTAACTTCACCTTGTGTTCTTCGATATCATTTTCAATAGTATAAGCCTTCTCCACTGCTTGATGATAACTAGTGAGCTGTAGAGAAAGGAGTTGCTTCCTATACTCAGTCCTTAACCCTTTAACAAACCTATGTGCCTTCTTGGCTTCGTTTGGAACTAAGTGATCACAATACCTCACCAATTCTGTGAACTTGGTTGAGTATTGCCCTACTGTCAAGCTTCCCTGCTCCAGATTAAGAAATTCCATTTCCTTTCTATCTTGGACCACTGTTGGAATAAACTGTGACTTAAATGCTTTAAGAAAATTCTCCCATGTCTGTGGTACCCCTTCCAGTTCCCAGCTTTTACTCAACACTTGCCACCAATGTTCAGCGGCTTTCTTAAGTTTAAAGGTTGCAAAGGTTACCTTATCACCACCTGCACATCTCAAGGCTGTAAAGATCTTCTCAATACTTTCAATCCACTCCTCTGCCTTCTTGGCATCAAATTCCTCGTCAAAGCTGCGAGGTTTCAACTTCAAGAACCTTGTAAGACGATTAGGATAATCCAAGTCTACATTATCAACCATTTCTTCTTGAGGAGTTATAGATCTCAGCTGATTACTGCCACTTGTACCTTCAGAACTCATTATACCTGTAGGTAAACACTCAGCGTTAATAACACCCCAAGACTAACCCATACCTAGGCCATAGACCCTATCCAGACTTAGAGCAAACCAAGGTAGCTAAACAGGGTAGCTAAACCAGGGTAGCTATGATACCAACCTGACACGCCCCCAGGTCCCGGGATCCCTTAATAGAACCTCGAACCTGGTGGGAGTGACTAACAAGGAACAAGAAACTTAATGACATTAGTTTAACAAACTGACATGATATATATACTCTAGAGTAAGGAGCTATACTAGCTCACAACACGAGTTCTAGACAAGAAAATTAAAATCAAACTTAAATACATATATAGCGGAAATATGCCTAGCACATAAGCTGGCATCAAGAGTACTATACAAGATGTCTAGTGACAACAAGAACTGAACAAGACAGTCTACCCCAAAATAAGGAGTTATAAAACCCATAATACATCGTCCTCACCAAATGTAAAAGGACACAACCCCAAAAGAATCACGACCCGCATAGTAAGCTCCGAGCTATGTCGAGCCTCACTGCGCACTATCCTTCCTTTGATCTAAGGAAAACAATTAAACAAGAAACGGGGTGAGATAAATCTCAGTAAGCTATTAGATGCAACTACATGACATGTTATCATGCAATCTAAGTAGATACTCAAGTAATCATATATCAAGTAACAAGTATATGAGAGGCTAAGCCACTCATCAAGTAGCACATAAGGCTAAACAAGCAAGTTATAAGGATATTGCTTCCTTCCTTATTCCTCCCAAGAATACCATTGTTGTCGCAGCTTGTATTACTTTGACAATCACGATCAATAACAAGAAACTGATTATTCAGTATGTATCAGAAGACCCGGTAACCAGTGTCATTCCCAATACCAAGACTCACGAGGTGTTCAAGAGTTTAGCATTCACTTAAGTCAGGCTTATTGCTCCAACTAAGGAAGCTATGCCCTTACTATGGCCGGTTGTAAGGGGTCAAGCGCAAATACATAGGGACCCGATTGTCACTTAAGCCCCAGCTCTCGCGACAAGCGTGAACCTATATATTTCCGAACAAGCAAGGAGAACCAGCTGGACTCACACAAGAATTGTGACATCCCGAAATTAAGCACGACGAATTGGAACGGATAAAAAAATAAAATAATAGAATTGTGGGACGGACTTAATGTATGAATTTTAGCGTTGATATGGTGGATCCCATTTTCATGCATAGTTGACAGCAACCTAAGTTTATAGTTTGAGGTGTAAATGTTAGCATGAGGTGGTGCAAATAAAGGAAATCAAATTGTGACTAAGCTTGTACTTTGAATGGAGATTCCATTATCTACACTTATTTACGTATGGAGTTGGAGGAAAAAAATATATTAGTAGACCCCAACTTTAGTCTCATGGTGGTCTGAGAATAAGAAAGAGTGGGACGCATGAAATTCTAGTGCTGAGCTTATTTCGAGTGTTTGGTAAAATATTTGATTATTATTTGGTGTTCTGATTTTAGCAGTTTTGAGGTAAGAGAGACTACGCAGTATCGATTCCGTGTCATTTCTTTTATACCCGTCTTATCGTAGTACTCCATTTTATTGATACGTAGTTCATTTGTTCGGTCCCATTTGATTATTGCTTTGGAATTGAACTTGCTCGGTTAATGGTATGATTATTTGAAAAGCATGATATACGTATTATTGTGCTCAAATATGAGATTTGTTATATGAAATAGTTGCGATGTAGCTAATTATGTGACGGTAGTAGTGGACTTGGTTATTGCGTTTGTGTTGGGTCCGGCTCTATGAGGGCGGCCAACGATTGAATTTGAGTATCATTGTTAAGTCACTGGACCCGAACATAATTAGGACATCGGACTGTGAAGTATGATTGAATTCAGTTTATGATTGAGGGTCTTATTGGAATGTCCATATTTATAAATTCATGGACATAGTTATTTGGTGTTTGTGTTCTATCGGCCTCTGTGATATTGTGTATCCCCTTTCTTACTGAGCCCCCCAGCTCACCCCCCTCCAATTTCAGTTTTGCAGTTAAGCGATGATCGGGATGAAAGGATTTGGGGCGGAGCAGTTTATAGAGAATTTTGGTTAATTAGAAATATCTTGTATAGTATTTAGTATTTTAGAGTTGTAAATTGTAACATTTTGTTATTTATGGAAAATAGAATTTTTCGGGGTGTTACAAGAATGTACAAGTAGATATTTACTTGAACTACGGGAGAAGAACTAATCCAAAAGTAGTGGACTAGCTCAACAAGGAACATACTTCAAGTAATCAAGAAGTCACCTTGTATCAAGCAAATGTATGCAATGTTTGCACATACACAACAAGAACATGTCTCATACACGTAAGTGCTTGTTCATAGCACTTTCTAGTTCACTACCATACATATGTATTGGTGTCAAGTCAAGTACAAGATTTTATTATATTATACTCAAGTTTTAATCCAATTCTTTGGATGTTCAAGTCACGTACAAGATTTTAATGTCTTATACTTCAAGTTATATCCCCATCTTTGGACATTCAAGCATGAATAAGAGTTATACATTTACTCTTACAAAATCCCAATCCTATTCTTAGGATGTTCAAGTCTAAGACCTTGTTCTAATGCCCCTAAGGTGCACAATCATTGGATTCAAAACAAGTATAACACATTAGTGCTTGTTCATAGCACTTTCAAGACATAAGGAAGAGTTACTACTCTTATACTTAAGTTCTCATTTGAGTTCTATAAGTATTAATGTTCAAGTCTAAGTTCTAATGCCCCCAAAAGGTACAATTATACTTGCTAGGACATCTTATACTAAGGCTATATACCTTAGGAGAGACAAGCTTTCAATTTAATTTAGATTTAAAACACTTTGTTTGGAACAGGGGACCGGGCGGGCGCTCGAGGTAGACCGGGCGGGCGCTCATTGAAAGACTTTGAAAACCCATAACTTCTGTTGAAAAGGGCGGGCGCCTGGTCACTAACCGGGCGGGCGCCTGGTCCAAATTCTCAGCAAACCCAATTTTCTTTCCAGGCTTAGAAATCTCCGTCCCCAAGCGTATGAGTAATTTTCTATTAACAATTTCACAACCCAGAATACATTAACAAGCTTAGAATCACTTCTTTCATTTTCTTTCATTATTTCACACAGAGGGTTATTACTCCCTTTGTCCCAAATTTACAAGTACCACAAAAATCATCCCAAACACGAAATTAACATTCACAAGTATCAGGAATAACATTTATGCATGTTATTACAAGCAAGGGAGAGCTAATAACTTACCTAGTCAAAAATCAAAGCGACCCAAATAATTTTCTGTTCGGCCTGGAACGCTCTATTCAACGCCACGAATATTTATCCGGGATCAGAATCAAGAACGGAGGGATAATTAAGCTCGAGGAGTCGAGAATAGGATAAACTTTTAACCCTAGCTTTAGAACAGAAGGAGAGAACGAGAAGAAATTGGGTAAAATGCCTTCTCAGGTAAACCCAAAACTTGATATACTTGGAAGTTTCAAGAAATGACCAGTAGGTCCCTCAAGTTTCACTTTTAACAAAAAGGCCCCTAAAGTCTAATTTTCACAAATGACGTAAAAGTCAAAACTAGACATTTAACCACCTTAATATTCTAAAGCAGTTAAGAATTTAACCCAAATAAAACTAGCACATAATATGCAAGTTCAAGAATTTAACAAGTAAGTCAAATATTTAACAAGAAATTCGATGGGTGTTACAGACAGTGTGGGCACCGAGCCTGCACATGAACAATTTTACTTTCTGTTTATTTTTATCGGTCACACGGGTGATTCGAGAGTTGTAATTATGTGCTTATTGCTTTTATTTTCTTTTGAAAAAAAAAATTATATTTTGTCACTTGTTAGACCTCACACTACGCGCACAATTCCTATCAATCGCTCACTATCGAGTCGCACAAGTCCATAACCCCAAACCCGTCGAGGCCCGTCCTAGAAAGTTTCAAGCTCCACTCGACCTTGACTCTTTCGAAGCGGTAAACCTCAGCCCGTGGCGTAGTTCATGACTACATGCCGGGGGTGACCTTAAGCCTCTCTTTAGCCAAGCACCAACCACACAATTCTAGTTAGGGTCTAACACTCCGTGACCAAGTCGGTTTTCATGTACCGAGATTTCCCTAAACTAATGTCATCAAATCATACATGCCGTTTCCAAAAGAAACAAATGGTTGTTATGGGACAAAATAAAACTCCATCCCCAAAGTGGTTATTTTGGATGAAAATAAAAAATCTGTCCCCGCATGTATGCTTTATAACATTAATTTAGTTTAATCTCGTCACATGTAGGTATCACAAGCGTGGTGGAATCCGATGAGTATATGGGACCGCGAGATGGTCTATATACTAGTGTGACGATTCCACTATTTTTCTAGAAACCCCAAAAAGGACTATGTCCTTCCGACTTTGTAAATAAAATAAAAAAGAGTCATTTTCCTTATGTGGTTTGAGTCTTTTCTCTTGTTCGTGGGTTAAATCATTTGATTCAAAAGGTATTTGTGGGACCACCCTAAGATCAACCATGTTCTTTCCATAGGTCCAATGGCTTCAAGCGGCAACAACAACAAGGGTGAGAATACTACCGTGTCCAACGAAAGGCTCTTCAACATAATAAGAGAGGGAACAAATGGATAGACTTGTCGAGGATGCCCGCCGCAAGGATGATTTATGGCAAGCCCATCTTGATCTCGAGAGGAGAATTCATAAGGAAGAAGTGTCCGAACTTAAGGCCCGTTTACAAGAGTTCACTGACAACAAGGCAAAGGTCAACGGTAAGGCATGTTCAAGTGGCTCGCCTCTCAAAAGTCACAAAGGTTCTACCAACGACCGTGTCTACACTTCCCTCCAAGGTATGACCATCACCAAGGCCTATGAAGATCTCAAAGCAAAGGGACAAATTTCTCCTCTCCAAGGGTACAAGCAACCACAACCATTGCATTGCAACCATGCCCACCACAAGTGGTGTGACTATCACCTATGCAGCGGTCACCTCACCGAGGATTGCTGTCGCGACCCCGACCCCGCGGGCCCGGAGTACGCGAGCTGAACGTCGACTTAAACAATAAACTCTAAAATAATGAAGATAAAAATTTCCTTTTATACCAAAATATGATAACACAAAGTTTTGAAATTCAACTTGAACAACAAAATATAAACTAGTGTAAGCCCCATAAGGTTAACACCCAAAATAATAAAATATACAAATTCTAATGACGTCAAGTTTGTTACAACTATTCCCAAAAAGGTTACACATTTATGTAATGTAAACCCACCAATAACAACTTGCCCAAAAAGCTCAACCCTCGCGACGTCCTCCTCGTGATCAGCGAGTCTAATCCTTTCCTCCTGGGGGGTTAAGGAAAAACAAAGATAAAATAAAGGGGGTGAGATAAATCTCAATAAGTTACTGATGCAACTATATGACATGCTATGATGCAATAAGCAGTAAACAATAATAAATATCACTTAGCACATAGCATTTATCAACTAACAGATAGCAGCGGAAATAAACAAGTAACAAAGGATATTAGCCAAAGTTTCCCAACTAATAGAACCAAATAAAGGTCGCTGCGCAGCTTTAATAATCAACAATCAACATCTTCATAGTAGCATGAAAGCTGAAGAGAAAACCCCCGGAACCGGAACCAATAATAATGAGGGGACAGTGACACACAGTCAAAGCCCAAAATCAATAGCTAAAATGCTCAAAAAGGGGCTAGCTCATCTCACATCCAAGGCCAATCTAGAGGACGGGAATAATAGGGCAAAACAATGGTCAACATCATATAGGACTTGGCTTGTGCCATCATAATGTTTCGCATCGCCCAAACACGATACAAATACCAGCTGGACTTCAAGTAAAGGCTAAGTAATAAAATACTAGCACGATAAACAACTAATGATTCCAAAGTAGGGAACCATATCAAGTGATCACCAATAAGATGAAATGAACCAACAACACACAAGTAAAGTGTTCCAATAGTCTCAAACAATAACAACTCAATTTCCATGACACATTCGATCACAAAGGATTCAATTCAAATCGAAGTACTAAACTAAAAATACCCACTCCTCTCGAAGGACTCAAGGATAGCTTTAAAACGATAGTTTACACGATTAAAACGGAGTTCGGATGAAGAAGTTATGGCCTCCGGAAGTTTGAACGAAAAACGGACAACTGTTCAAAGTAAGAAATACTACAAAACGCCACAAAGATGTAACGACAATCACATAACACTCAATTTCCACATTTATAACTTCAACACTCTTTTACATTGCTTACATAGGCCTAGGGAAGGACATCTTATTGATCCGGGTGATTTCATTCAGGTTAGAAACATTTATGCCTAAAACTGGGGTGCTAGGCCGAGCAGTTCAGATGACTCAGCCGAGCAACCTCGACTCCAAAAACCAGACCTTATGATCTACCTCGCTCGACCGCGTCACCAAGGCTGCTCGGCCGAGTCAAGGAAAGTGTTCGGCCGAGCACCACCTGAAACAAGAAAAACGCAGAAAATCCCCAAATTCGAAATCCTAAGTCTAAACCCCAAATTTCTCTTAGCTTAGCTCAAGTACGATTTTCAACTGGGTTAGGATCATTTCCTCTTACTTCTATTACCCATTTAACATTATTAGAAACACAATATCACACCAACAACAACAAAATCAACACCATAGCTAAGAAAAATGATGAACCACCCATAAAATGCTCATTATCAACCAAACAACAATTTATTACATAAATCTCCACATGCATGCTATATGAGCAATTTCTATTAAAAAAGGGGGGTTAGTAACTTACTTGAAATTTCTCAAAGATGACAGAATTCAAATATTTTTGGTTCTACGCGATCCTATCGACGATCTAAACACATTTCATAAAATGAGCAATAAGAAAAGATGAGAGGAAGAGGATGAAAATGAAGAGAGAAGGGAGAGGAAAAACTTACCCTTTTCTTGAAGAGAGAGAGAGAGAGAGACTGGGAATGGGAGTGTGAGGTGAGGGAGAAAGAGAGGGAGTAGGGAGATGATGGATTATTTTCAAAACTTACACTTAGACCCCCTCCTCTACTAACTACACAACTCTAATATTTCCTACTAACAACTAAGACCAAATAATACTACACTAGCACAAATGACCCAAATAAAATGCTAGACATAATTTATTATGAAACATAAAATGCACACATAATTATTAATTAAATAATAATTTAAACAATTAAATAAGAAATAAATAAATAAATAAATATTTATTATTAGAAAATAGAGACGGGTTTTCGGGTCGTGACATTCACTCCCCCTTAAAGAAAATTCGACCCGGATTTTAACGAGACTTACCCGAATTAAAAAAAAAGCCACGGATATTTACGCTCCATCTCCTCTCGAAGCTCCCAAGTCGATTCCTCGACATTATGATTCCTCCAAAGAACTCTAACCAACGGAATGCTTTTGCTTCTCAACTCTTGGACTTTGGAATCAAGAATCCGAACCGGTCGTTCTTCGTAAGTCATGTCAGGCTCTATATCCTCCGATACCCTCGGTAAAACGTGAGAAGGATCATGAACATACTTCCGAAGCATAGAAACGTGAAAAACATTATGTAACCGGTCCTAAGAAGATGGTAACGCAAGACGGTATGCTAGAAGTCCCACTTTCCCCAAAATCTCAAACGGTCCAACAAACCTCGGAGCTAATTTACCCTTCTTCCCGAACCTTCGGATACCAACCTTCGGAGACACCTTCAAGAACACAAAATCTCCGGTCTAAAAATTAAGATCACGTCTTCGGTGGTCGGCATAGCTCTTCTGTCGACTCTGGGCCGTCTTCAATCGATCCCGAATAATTTTAACCTTTTCCACCGAGTCCTGAACCATGTCAACACCCCAAAGGTTTGCTTCCCCAATCTCATCCCAACAAATAGGTGACTGACATTTCCTCCCATACAAAGCCTCAAACGGTGCCATCTGTATACTCGACTGATAACTATTATTGTAGGCGAACTCTGCAAGCGGTAGATGTGTATCCCACGAATCTGGAAAGTCAACTGTGCAAGCCCGTAACATATCCTCGAGAATCTGAATGGTTCTTTCAGACTGACCGTCAGTCTGAGGATGAAATGCGGTGCTAAACCTCAAATCGGTACCCAAAGCCTTCTGTAACGCTTGCCAAAATCGGGATGTAAACCTAGGATCTCTGTCTGACACAATACTAACTGGAACACTATGTAATCTGATAACCTCATGAACATAAAAATTCGCAAGTTTCTCCATCGAATAGGAAATGTCAATGGGTAAGAAATGAGAAGATTTAGTCAACCTCTCCACGATCACCCAAACTGCATTGAACCTCCTTCGAGTCCTGGGTAGTCCGGTTACAAAGTCCATCGTAATGTGTTCCCACTTCCACTCGGGTATCTCAAGAGGCTGAAGTAGACCTGCGGGTCTCTGATGCTCTGCTTTAACTTGCTGACAGGTCAAACATTTCGATACATAATCTGCAATTTCCCTCTTCATGTTAATCCACCAAAATTGTTGTTTTAAATCCTGATACATCTTCGTACTCCCGGGATGAATGGTATACCTGGATTTGTGACCCTCATCAAGAACTCTCTGTTTAATCCCACCGATATTCGGCACACACAATCTGCTACGGTAAGTCAACACTCCCTCGGAGTCAAGCTGGAAGTCCACATACTGTCTATCCCGAGCATTATCCATAATCCTCTTCAACTCTGGGTCATCCTTCTGAGTATCCTTTATTTGTTGAATTAATGTGGGAAATACATTAAGGTTCGTAAAAATAGCTCCACGTTTCGACTCTTAGGGACGCCAATCTCGAGCATCCTCTAGCAATTTCCATTCACGAATCATCATTGATGCCACATAAGACTTTCGACTGATCGCATTAGCTACTACATTTGCTTTGCCCGGATGGTACGAAATGGTGCAATCATAATCTTTTAAAAGCTCCATCCACCTACGCTGACGGTTATTCAATTCCTTTTGAGAGAAGAGGTATTTCAAACTCTTGTGATCGGTAAAAATCTCAAACTTTGCTCCATATAGGTAATGCTTCCACTTATGCAACGCAAAGACTATCGCAGCCAACTCCATATCATGAGTAGGGTAATTCTGTTCACTAGGGGTCAATTTCCTCAAAGCATAAGCAATTACTTTCCTGTTCTGCATCAAAACACAACCCAAACCCTCTTTCGAAGCATCACTGTAAATTACTAAATCGTCATTTCCATTTGGTAACGCAAGAATAGGAGCCGTAGTTAATCTCTTCTTTAATTCATCAAAGTTATTTTGACATTTTTCGCTCCACACAAACGGTACATTCTTCCGGGTCAACTGAGTCATCGGAGTAGCAATCCTTGAAAACCCTTCTATAAACCTTCTGTAATACCCGGCCAAACCCAGAAAACTTCTGATCTTGGTCACTGTCTCGGGTCTCTTCCAATCCACTATGGCTTCGATCTTTGAAGGATCCACAGAAATCCCATCTTTAGAAATAACATGACCCAGAAATGAAACCTTCTCGAGCCAAAATTCGCATTTACTAAACTTCGCAAACAACTGCTCCCTCGCAAGAATGGATAAAATTGTCCTCAAGTGTTGCTCGTGCTCTTCTCGAGATTTAGAGTAGACAAGAATGTCGTTGATGAAGACCACCACAAATGAGTCAAGATAAGGATGGAAAACCCGGTTCATCAAATCCATAAATACGGCAGGCGCGTTAGTCAACCCAAACGGCATAACCAAGAACTCGTAATGACCATAGCGGGTGCGAAAAGCAGTCTTCGGAATATCGTCAGATCGAATCTTCAACTGATGGTACCCACTCCTCAAATCAAGTTTAGAAAACACCACGGACCCTTGAAGCTGATCAAATAAATCATCAATGTGAGGTAGAGGATACTTGTTCTTCACTGTAACCTGATTCAACTTTCGGTAATCAATACACAATCTCAAAGAACCGTCTTTCTTCCGCACAAACAAAACCGGTGCTCCCCACGGGAAAACACTAGGGCGGATAAACCCTCGATCAACTAAGTCTTGCAACTGAACCTTTAGTTCCTTCAACTCTGCTGGAGCCATTCTATACGGTGCTTTCGAAATCGGAGCTGTACCCAGTAAAAGATCTATACAAAACTCTATCTCACGATCGGGAGGCATATCATATTCAGAAGATAAAACATCGGGAAATTCTCTAACTACCCGAACACTTTCCAAACTAGGGATTCTTTCCTAGTATCAAGCACACTAGCCAAGTACCCCTCACAACCACGATGCAAAAATCTCCTAGCTTTCACATAAGAAATGATACGAATATTTCTACCCAAAGGCATAGCCTCAAAAACAAATTTAGGCACATCAGGGATAGAGAAATTAACGACCTTTCTACGACAATCGACTGAAGCAAGATATTTGCTCAGCCAATCCATACCCAAAATAACGTCAAAATCTTGTATCGGAAGAACTACCAAGTCCGCACACAAGACATGACCACAGATAAGCACATCACAAGCACGAAAGACTTTATCAGTCACCAAACACTCTCCCATAGGAGTTGACACCTCTAACACATAGGGCAAAGACTCAGATGCAGCATTTAGCAAAGAAGCAAATTGCACAGAAATGTAAGAATGAGATGATCCTGGATCTACTAACGTACGTGCGCTCACACTAGATATAGAAACAATACCTCTAATCACTGAGGGATCATCTGCCTGATTCTGATTCATTGCAAACACTTTTCCTTGGACCTTGGCCTTTCCCGTAGCATCCCTTTTCTGACCCTGTGGAGCACTAGCTCCTACCCCAGTCGGTTGACCCCTGCCTCTAGTACAATCCCTTGCAAAATGCCCCATTTGACCACAATTGGTACACTTGCCCTGTTTCTTCCAACACCGGTCCTCTGAATGACCTTCCTTTTAGCAATAGGAACAAAGTCTCCTAATTTGGTTCCCTTGGTTCCCGAAAGTAGTGCCCGGGTTCCTTGGGATTGGTTGCCCTCGGGACTGAGATTATCCCCTAAAATTACCTCGGTTATCTGAACGGGATTGTGGCTTGCTCTGCCCTCCCTGCTTGCTAGTGTTAGTCACCTCGACCTATTTCTTATGCTCCCCTATATCTTGCTTGATCAAGTAGGCTCGATCCACCGCATCCTGATAAGTTTGAATCCGCTGGGCTATAAGCTGAGTACGGATGGAAGTCTTCAAACCCCGGATGAATCTCATAGCTTTCTGTTCTTCGGTCCTCAGAAGATTGTCACAGTACCGGGCTAATTTTGTTAACTTAGCCGAGTACTGAGCTATAGACAACAAACCTTTCTCCAAGTTGAGAAGCTCGATCTCTTTTCGGTTCTGGTCAACTAGAGGGATGAAATGCTCCTTGAACTTCCGTACGAACAATTCCCAAGAATAAGGGACAAGAGTGGCATCCCAACTAGCTTTGAGTGCCTTCCACCAGTGTTCCGCGGCCCCAACCAATTTATAAGCCGCAAACCGGACCCTATCCTCGTCCGTGCACCCAAACACATCATAAATTTTCTCCATAGACTCAATCCATAGTTCGGCCTTCTTCACATCGGGCTCACCATCGAACTCCCTTGGTTTTAATTTCAGAAATTGCTCCAACCCGTATCGCGGAGGTGCCACATGCTCCTCTCTTAGACCTTGGTCATGAATTGCCTTCATGGCCGCCTCAAACATGCCTTGGAACATAGCACGGTTCTCTTCCCGAAGATCGTTTTGATTCTGAGCCCCACTAGAACCTTCACCCGTTCTTCTTCTAGCCATTGTGAATAATTACCTGCATAAAACATCAACCGTTACTCACTCTGAACACAACTACCATCCTAGGTCATACTAGTCCACCTAGACTTATACTTAGAGCTAAACCATAGCTCTGATACCAACTGTCGCGACCCCGACCCCGCGGGCCCGGAGTACGCGAGCTGAACGTCGACTTAAACAATAAACTCTAAAATAATGAAGATAAAAATTTCCTTTTATACCAAAAGATGATAACACAAAGTTTTGAAATCCAACTTGAACAACAAAATATAAACTAGTGTAAGCCCCATAAGCTTACACCCAAAATAATAAAATATACAAATTCTAATGACGTCAAGTTTGGTACAACTATTCCCAAAAAGGTTACACATTTATGTAATGTAAACCCACTAATAAAAACTTGCCCAAAAAGCTCAACCCTCGCGACGTCCTCCTCGTGATCAGCGAGTCTAATCCTTTCCTCCTGGGGGGTGGGGGGTTAAGGAAAAACAAAGATAAAAGAAAGGGGGTGAGATAAATCTCAATAAGTTACTAATGCAACTATATGACATGCTATGATACAATAAGCAGTAAACAATAATAAATATCACTTAGCACATAGCATTTATCAACTAACAGATAGCAGCGGAAATAAACAAGTAACAAAGGATATTAGCCAAGGTATCCCAACTGATAGAACAAAATAAAGGTAGCTGCGCAGCTTCAATAATCAACAATCAACATCTTCATAGTAGCATGAAAGCTGAAGAGAAAACCCCCGGTACCGGAACCAATAATAATGAGGGGACAGTGACACACAGTCAAAGCCCAAAACCAATAGCTAAAATGCTCACAACGGGGCTAGCTCATCTCACATCCAAGGCCAATCTGGAGGAGGGGAATAATGGGGCAAAACAATGGTCAACATCATAATGGACTTGGCTTGTGCCATCATAATGTTTCGCATCGCCCAAACACGATACAAATACCAGCTGGACTTCAAGTAAAGGCTAAGTAATAAAATACTAGCACGATAAACAACTAATGATTCCAAAGTAGGGAACCATATCAAGTGATCACCAATAAGATGAAATGAACCAACAACACACAAGTAAAGTGTTCCAATAGTCTCAAACAATAACAACTCAATTTCCATGACACATTCGATCACAAAGGATTCAATTCAACTCAAAGTACTAAAATAAAACTACCCAGTCCTCTCGAAGGACTCAAGGAGATTTTTAAAACGATAGTTTACACGATTAAAACGGAGTCCGGATGAAGAAGTTATGGCCTCCGGAAGTTTGAACGAAAAACGGACAACTGTTCAAAGTAAGAAATACTACAAAACGCCACAAAGATGTAACGACAATCACATAACACTCAATTTCCACATTTATAACTTCAACACTCTTTTACATTGCTTACATAGGCCTAGGGAAGGACATCTTATTGATCCGGGTGATTTCATTCAGGTTAGAAACATTTATGCCTAAAACTGGGGTGCTCGGCCGAGCAGTTCAGATGACTCGGCCGAGCAACCTCGACTCCAAAAACCAGACCTTCTTATCTACCTCGCTCGACCGCGTCACCAAGGCTTCTCGGCCGAGTCAAGGAAAGTGCTCGGCCGAGCACCACCTGAAACAAGAAAAACGCAGAAAATCCCCAAATTCGAAATCCTAAGTCTAAACCCCAAATTTCTCTTAGCTTAGCTCAAGTACAATTTTCAACTGGGTTAGGATCATTTCCTCTTACTTCTATAACCCATTTAACATTATTAGAAACACAATATCACACCAACAACAACAACAACAACAAAATCAACACCATAGCTAAGAAAAATGATGAACCACCCATAAAATGCTCATTATCAACCAAACAACAATTTATCACATAAATCTCCACATGCATGCCATATGAGCAATTTCTATTAAAAAGGGGGGTTAGTAACTTACTTGAAATTTCTCAAAGATGACGGAATTCAAATATTTTTGGTTCTACGCGATCCTATCGACGATCTAAACACATTTCATAAAATGAGCAATAAGAAAAGATGAGAGGAAGAGGATGAAAATGAAGAGAGAAGGGAGAGGAAAAACTTACCCTTTTCTTGGAGAGAGAGAGAGAGAGAGAGACTGGGAATGGGAGTGTGAGGTGAGGGAGAAAGAGAGGGAGTAGGGAGATGATGGATTATTTTCAAAACTTACACTTAGACCCCCTCCTCTACTAACTACACAGCTCTAATACTTCCTACTAACAACTAAGACCAAATAATACTACACTATCACAAATGACCAAAATAAAATGCTAGACATAATTTATTATGAAACATAAAATGCACACATAATTATTAATTAAATAATAATTTAAAAAATTAAATAAGAAATAAATAAATAATTAAATATTTATTATTAGAAAATAGAGACGGGTTTTCGGGTCGTGACAATTGCTTCTCCATCCGCAACATCGTCCAAGACTTGATTGACAATGGTGAGTTTACCGTGGTTGAAGAACAACAGTTAGAGAGTGAGAACATGCAAGAAATCATCAAGGAAGGGGCTCAGATTTGAAATGGGGCTTCAACAAGGGATCATGCCACAAGGCCGATGACAACAATCTCCGTTTCTCTTTCTCTACCTAGTAGTAGGAATAAAAAAAAGAGTCAAAAGTCCTCTTAAGTGTGCATTAATGTTTTCTCTCGTCCTATGTTCGAGTCCATTGAGTCATCAAATAAAAAGTTGTTCTTGTCCTCATACACTCTTCCAAGTTGTTCAATTTAATTCTTGGCAAAATGATAAAAAAATGTCTAAACAAGTTTTGGAATGAAGGCCGTCATTTGAACGCCTAGGGGCTAAACATCGGCGCCAACATCAACAACGAAGACATCAAGACATCAACGATGAAGTCAAAGAAAGGTGGAGAAACAATCATCAAGCAAAGTTTTCAAGGGGGATAAAAAAATAGAAAAAAAAAAAACTCGCTAGGTTGAAACCCTCAAATCAACCTAGGCAAAAGTTAGAGCACAAAAAAAAAAAAAAAAAAAAAAAAAAAAATTAAAAATACCCCTTCATTCAAAGAAGTTCACAACAACAACATCATTCCACCAAAGGAAGGACAAAGTAACATCGATAAACAATCACGACGAAGCAACAATTCATCACGGCTAATGGAAAATCAACAAGAACTACAATGACCTGAGCCTCTTCACTGGAGGAACATAGGCAAACTTCGGGTCCGGTCTCATGCAAGAAAGAAGATATGTTTAGCCCTAGCGCGTTATGGTGATCGGCCTTCCTCTCGAACTTGCCATGACATGTCACGACCCGAAAACCCGTCTCTATTTTCTAATAATAAATATTTAATTATTTAGTTATGACTTAATTAATTATTTGAATTATTTATTTGTTTGGATAATTATGTGTGCATTTTATGTTTCATAATAAATTATGTATAGCATTTTATTTGGGTCATTTGTGCTAGTGTAGTATTATTTGGTCTTAGTTGTTAGTAGGAAGTATTAGAGTTTGTGTAGTTAGTGGAGGAGGGGGTCTAAGTGTAAGTTTTTGAAAATAATTCATCATCTCCCTACTCCCTCTCTTTCACCCTCACAGTCCATCTCCCATTCCCAGCATACTCTCTCTCTCTCTCTCCTTGGTTATTTGGTAAGTTTTCTTCTCTCCCTTCTCTCTTCAATCTAGCTATCTTCCCCTCATTATCTATCATTTCTCATAACTTGAAACATGTTTAGATCGTCGATAGAATCGTAGGAAGCTAAGAAATTTCGAGTTCCGTCACCTTTGAGAAATCTGGGTAAATTGCTTTCCCCCATTTATATGCTAAAATTGTTCATCCCCATTTTGTATGATGATATATGAAGCTTTGAAGTGGTTATTTGATGATTTGTGAAGGTTTAGAATTTATTTGGAATTTATTGTTATTTTGGGTGATTTTTGTGATAAATCAAATGTGGGGATTGAAATCTTGTTTGGGGTTATTAGATGGTGTTATTTAGTTCCCTTACAAGCTTGTATGGCGTTTTGGTACATTACTACCCTCATTGGAAGTGTTGATTTCGATAATACTTGAAATGGTTTGGAAAAAAATGGAAGAACCCAGCTGATTCTCTGCCCAGCCCGTCGACCAGGCGCCCGGCCGGGCTTATCCAGGCGCCCTCCTTCCTGGCTTTTCCTGCGGCCAAACCTTCTGGGCAAATGAGCGCCCGCCCGACCCCTACCGCGCGCCCGCCCGCCCCCCTGTTCTGGAAAATCTACCTTTTGCTTGTTTAAGGCTAGGTGGCTTCCTAGTTTAGATTTTATTCTTCTAATTAACCTAAGTTAATAGCGTGGAACACTTTATTAATTGGAATTGGTCCATTTGTGAATAAATATGTTATGAAATTTGATTAAGTACCGTTTTGGGAATGTTTGACATCTTTGATGTGTTGTTTGGATTGGTTTACCGTTGTGGTGATTTATTTGGAATGGTTCCCTACTTTGGAATCATTAGTCGTTTATCGTGCTATTATTTTATTACTTAGCCTTTACTTGAAAGTCCAGCTGGTATTTGTGTCGTGTTGGGCGATGCGAAGCATTATGATGGCACAAGCCAAGTCCATTATGATGTTGACCATTGTTTTACCCCATTATTCCCCTCCTCCAGATTGGCCTTGGATGTGAGATGAGCTAGCCCCTTTGTGAGCATTTTAGCTATTGGTTTTGGGCTTTGACTGTGTGTCACTGTCCCCTTATTATTATTGGTTCCGGTACCGGGAGTTTTCTCTTCAGCTTTCATGCTATTATGAAGATGTTGATTGTTGATTATTGAAGCTGCGCAGCGACCTTTATTTGGTTCTATCAGTTGGGAAACCTTGGCTAATATCCTTTGTTACTTGTTTATTTCCGCTGCTATCTGTTAATTGATAAATGCTATGTGCTAAGTGATATTTATTATTGTTTATTGCTTATTGCATCATAGCATGTCATGTAGTTGCATTAGTAACTTATTGAGATTTATCTCACCCCGTTTTCTTTTATCTTTGTTTTTCCTTAACCCCCCCTCCCCAGGAGGAAAGGATTAGACTCGCTGATCACGAGGAGGACGTCGCGGGGGTTGAGTTTTTTGGGCAAGTTGTTATTAGTGGGTTTACATTACATAAATGTGTAACCGTTTTGGGAATAGTTGTACCAAACTTGACGTCATTAAGAATTGTACATTTTATTATTTTGGGTGTAAGCTTATGGAGCTTACACTAGTCCTTTTTCTTGTTGTTCAGTTGGATCTCAAAACTTTGTGTTGTCATCTTTTGGTATAAAAGGAAATTTTTATCTTCATTATTTTAGAGTTTATTGTTTAAGTCGACGTCCAGCTCGCGTACTCTGGGCCCGCGGGGTCGGGGTCACGACATGACATCTTTGTACGATTCATTTGCCAATGAATTAATCACCAAAAGATTGAACAACTTTCTTAGATTTGGAATCGCTATCCGTTCCTTGTCGAGTCTAGGGGTTTCTCTTCTTTTTGCGATACTCCCAGTTTCTTGCAATCAAACTGGGGCTTTCTTTCTCTTCTCTCTTAATGACTTAATTGCCTTCGTGAGTCATTCAAAAAATATACATACATGAAGTCAATACTAGGGACAGTTCCCTAGTCGAGTCAATGTCACTCATCTTTAGTGACAAGAGGTCTTCACCGCAAAATCACATGTCTCTCATCCTCTGCTAGAGTCAATGCACACTTCCTCATTAATCGAGTCAAAAGGAGACGCAAAAGAGATGCCCACTAGATTGAAAACCCGAAAGAGCGGTCTAGGCAAAAAAAAGGTGCGTCATAAAAAAAAAAAGAGTGGGAGAGAGAAGGGAAAGAGAAATGGAGATCTCCGGCCTCTAAGGAAGACAACTGCACAAGTTCTACATTGGGTCTCCTCAGCAAGTCAATCCCCACCAAGCCAACTTTGGAATTGAAAAAGGCTTGACGAGATATGGCACCATCAAATGTCATTTTGGGTTATTGAAAGATTGTTCTTGCAATGTGCATCTTTGGGCTCATGAGAAAGAAAGCCCGTGGTAACCAAGATCCGTCCGAGAATGAGCCTATCATTGAAGGGGTACGAGTTTGCACAAAATAATCCCCAGCTAGTCAGTTGGTTTGGGCAGCGAGCAACAACATGTAATTCAAGCTTCTACAAGCATGTCCCTCTAAAGTATGCCGAAAGACTCCCGAGAATGGAGTAGCTCTTGCTATGTCCCCTTGTGTTTGTTCCCCCACACGAGGACGAGTCTCTTGTTTTGCTCAACAAGTGATGACACCCTAGGGGCTATGTGACTCGAGAAAGAAAACTTCTCTTGCTTCATTTGACAGTTAATGAGCCCTAGGGCTATGCTCAAGAAAGATGTGTAAGACTATCCCCAAAGTCTCTCAAAAGGAATGTCGAGAAGCACCTTCTTGTCATGTATGCTCATACTTGTTCCCCCGATAAAGGATAGGCCCTTCTCGTTCCACTCCTAATAAATGGTATCACTCTAGGGGGTACGATCAAGTTTTAAAGGCTTCCTCAGCAAGAAGAAATTCACTTCAGTGTCCCCGGCGGAGTCATGTGCAACATTGGAAGCTTCCTCAATTCGGCACCGAAGGTCTCAAGGGGCTTCGCAATCTACAATCTTTTGGGCTACGGAATTACAGTGATACAAGCAAAGGGAAATATTGGGGCTTCGCAACCGACAGTCTCTTGGGACAACAATGATCAAGCAATGCAATGTGGTGTAGTCTTATGGCTCTATGAAAGAGATCAAGCTTCAAGGGTCTCTCAACACCTCAAGTCAAAGGTCTCTTGGTTTTAAATGAGGGCTCCGATGTTATGAATGAATTTGATGATTTTTGCTAGAACTTACAACGAGATCATGAAGGAAGTCTTAGAGAAAAGGAAAAGGATTCAAGGAAATGCCAATATGATAACTCGACCAGAGTTACGGCCAATCCCAATGTTTCTGCAAGTACTGCACCCCCTTCTCCAAGATCAAAAGCACAGGCTGCACCCGAAGATCCTTTATTAGCTCAACTCAAGAAGACTCAAGCAAACATACGGTTTGAGATTTTATCATGCCAAGGCCTTATCTTCCACAACAACATCACCATCTCCCACGACTTTGAATAAGGGCTCCAATGTTATGAATGAATTTGATGATTTTTGTTAGAACGTTCAGAGAGATTATGAAGGAAGTCTTAGAGAAAAGGAAAAAGATTCAATATGCTAAACTCACGTGACTGGGTTATAGCGGGAAATGCCTCGGTCAATCCCAATGTTTCTGCAAGTACTGCACCCCCTTCTCCAAGATCAAAAGCACATGCTGCATCCAAAGATCCGTTATTAGTTCAACTCAAGAAGACTCAAGCAAACGTACCGTTTGAGACTTTATCATGTCAAAACCCTATCATCCGCAACAACATCACTATCTCCCACGAGACATTTCCCAAAGATTCTACTGTATTTTCAACATGGACCCTCCGCCACTTGGGTACCAACCACAAAAAAGGGCCATTCATCTCCAAACAAGAGGAAGATCACTTTCATGAGTTCTACCCAATGGTGCATCTGTTCTCAATTTGGAGCTTCACACCGAAAGGTCTTCATATCCCGCCATCTACAAGCTCGCAAACAACAAGCCCACGACACTTGGGGCTTAGTAATCTCTCGAAGCTTGGTATCAATGATCTTCTCTTGGAGCTTGCTCACGTCAACAGCAAAAGGCGATTTATTTGAAAAGGTCAAGAGTCGATTGATCTTGGGGTTATGCAAGTCTCTCATAGTTTGGCATCAAAGGCATTCTATGGGCTTTACAATCAGCAACCCCTTATCTCGGCATCGAATGTCTTTTGGAGCCCCATAACTGACACATCTCTTGGGGCTAGAAATCACTTTTCGTTGGACACAACGGCAACGACGACAGAATTCAAGCAAGGCAATCCGGACTTCGATTGAACATGGCTTTACAAACACACAACGGTTAAAATGGTTCACCCACGAACTAAAAAAAAATCGTTTTCTCACGTGTGTGCATATTCTTTTGTTTCTAATTAAAAAAAAGATTTTTTTTTTCTTGCACAAAATTATGTGTTTCCTTTTTGCTTTGCTCCTAGCATTCTCCCCAAGCATTCTCCATCATCCTTGAACTACGCTGGTCTGATTCTCTTAAAGGGATACGTAGGCAGCCTTTTGGCACGACCAACCCATCACCCAGAATACCATCTCACCGACACTCCATCAAAGGCAAAAACAATTCATCATCACTAACATCACCATTCTCCATCCAAAGCATGGACATTCTTCATCAAAAGCATCAAGGCATCCACCACCACAACACTAATCCATCCAACGGCAATGGTAAGTGAAGGTATGAATACATCCAAGGCTTTCGACAAATCACACCGCACACAAACTCACTTTCTCCATTCTTACAAAAATTCTCTCTTATGCAAAACTGCCTTCAAATCACATCACACCCCAAGCATAATTTCTCTCATAACTGCCATTTCACATCTCATACATGTCACAAGCACATATACCTGCAAAGCACACACTGAACATGTACCACTACAAGGTCAACAGCATCTGCAACTTAAGGCACTTCATCCCCAGCAGAAAGTGATCCGCTGTCAACTACGCCTGCATCCCACAGAGTCAAACAATTACAGTTCAATGACAACAACTCGGTCCATGGTGAGCCGCAAAATCACCACCTTTCCATCAAGCAACACAACAATATCACATATAAGCAGACGGAGCCTCGGTTCCCACCATCCGCAAACGGATCCCGAATCAGCAAATGGATCCCTCTTCAGCAAACGGATCTCGCATCAGCAAACAGATCTCGCTTCAGCAAACGGATCCCGCATCAGCAAACGGATCCCGCTTCAGCAAACGGATCCCGCTTCAGCAAACGGATCCCGCATCAGCAAACGGATCCCGCTTCAGCAAAACGGATCCCACCATATCCTTTCTATATCAATAAAGCCACTCACACAGGGAGCGCACCCCTATCCTTCGAAAATTTCAAATTCATGTTTTATCGAGTCTTTGTTTTCTCTTGTCGATGTCCTCGGCGGTTGTCTTTCTTTCATCGACGCGTTTTGCTTTGCAATCCACGTCACCGAGGGGCTCTATAGACACCCCACCTTGGACCTCTCACCTCGATTGCATACATAGTATTTTTATTTAACTTGCTTTTGTTAATTTCTGTTACTTTGGTTAAGTTCCTAACTGATTCTGTTAGTTTTGGACTAAACTGCATAACATAATTAATTTTAGAGTCATTCTGTCTTTCTCAGACACGGGCGCCTCCGATATTGTCCACGGCCCGCGCGCGCCTCTTGCCCCAAAAGCCGGAAGCGCGCGTCTCCCGATATGGCAGTAACGGATTGCACCATTTTCCCTCCCTTTTCTTATTTACAACATCCTTTCTTGATCACAAAAACACTCTTTTTACATCCACATTCACCCCCCCCTTATTTTGTAACTCCCAAATCCTTTATTCTAACCTTTTCCCAAAAACAAATAATTTTGTCTTTATTTTTTTTATTCTCTTTTATTTATTATTTTATTTATCTTATTTTTGATTGGTCAATTCCATTTCACATGGCTGATCATCTTTTCCCTCCAAACATTTCCCTCTTATTTTTACCTATTAAAACCCCCTCCTTCTACCTTAGAAAGAAACTCTCTTTTTTGACAAAACTTTTATCATCTACAACTACACTATACATAAATTCTTCCAACAAGAGTTCTTAGTAACAAGACTCTACACAAATTGTTCTACAACAATTTCTCTACAACAACATCATTTTCAAGTCCAAGTTTGAAGTCCTCTTTCTTAAGGTACTTTATTCTTTTTCTCTTATTTTACATGTCTTAGTAATGTATGCAATCCCCATCAATTGGGACATGACCAAATGACCACTTTACTACATTAAAGTTGGTTAAGGTTATCTCCCTACATTTTAATCTCTACTTTAATTTACCATTCTTTTCTTAATATAATTGTTAGAATAGTTTGACAAGTAATCTTTACCATTAAATAAATAAAACAATTCTCTTTTATTTTCCTTTGTAAATTTCCCCTTTCTTTTCATTGTAATTGTTAGCACTCGTATATTAATAAATCGAAGGACTTTCTCATGCATTAGAACACCAAAAGTAGCAAGACCCGTGTAAGCGGGGCGGAGTGGGTGTTTAAGTACTTCCCACTCCGTCACCTAACCCCCGAACCCATATTTTTCGAATCTCTGGTTTTGTATATAAAATTGGATTTATTTAGGTTTTTCGTATGTTCCTCTAAAACATAGGTGGCGACTCTTAAAATCAATTAAACATCCTAGGATAATTCACCGCTCTAGCCAAGTAGGATTTTCCCTGGGTATCTACAGGTCCTTACATAGTTAAGAAGATCTTCTCTGGAGGAGCGGTACAACTCGCAGACCTCGATAGAGATCAACTGCCGAAGCCCATCAATTTAGTCAAGCTGAAGAAGTACTACTCATAGCTCCGTCCCCTATTTCAAAAAAAAAGAGAGAGAGAGAGCTAGGTTGAAAACCCGTAAGGGAAGCCTAGGAAAAAGTTAGAGCAAAGAGCACGAGAAAAGAAACCCGCTAGATTGAGAACCTGAAAAGGCGGTCTATGCAAAAATCAGGGTGTGCATAAAAAATAATAATAATAAAAGGATAGTCTCGTATGAGACATGGATGTCTCGTACGAGACATGTCATACAGATGCTTTTTTCTCTTTCTTGAACAAGAACTACGATTACCTTAGCTACTTATTTAATTGATGTAAAAGGAGAACGTAGGCAGCCTTTTGGTCCGGTCTATTCAATAAATAAAATCAAAATTTTGTTCTTTTATTAATTGAATGCATTTCAAGAAAACAATAGGAAAATTCTCAACATGAACTATCAACTTGCAAAAGAAAATAAATAAAATACTAAAAATCTAAACATTGGTCTATCTATTGCAATCTCTCGATACTCCTAAAGACCTATTTCTTCCATGACTTAGTAGGGGCTTGACCACGGTCCGTCTTGTCATTCCTCTTCCTCTTGTGCAAAGGTATCTCGAAACTGGGAGGAACATCAAGTTTGCTGAACACTAAAGGAGTCAATCTTGCGAACAAATGAGGCCTGTCAAGAGCTTGAAAATTTACCCGGGAGCCCACTCTCTCTTTTCTCATAGAAGTCACTATCCAGAAAATCTTGGGTAGCGTCCATGCTGACATTGGAAGGATCCATCTTACCTTCCTTCTTCCTCAAATTCAAGCTAGGCTCGAATTGGTCCCCCAATAGATGACGACGAATCTCGTCGATACCCTCGACACTGGGACGGAGTTCTTTGAGGAACCAATCCAAATATTTATCCGATAAGTAAATACTATCATGACGGAGATTGGTCCAGCGGTCCATAGTGGTGCCTTGCCCCTAAGCACGAGCCAGGCTCGCAGCGAACTCTAAGTCCATGAAAGAAGTGTCCTGAGCATGTCCCCCTAGCACACAAGTGTCCTGCTACTGACCAAATTGTCGCATCACCCTTCGAGCAAAGTAAAAAGAGGAATCCCTCAAACCCGGACAGACGACCCTGTCGCATCCAAGGGTATTAGCCACAAACCTCTTCACCTTCCAAAAGGTGGACACCAAACAATATCATCGGTCTCCGCCTATGGAAAGAATAAGGGTAATACTTGGTCGGGGAGCTCAATAATTTAAAATGCTCTCTAAGCCATATAATCAACAATAGTGGACTTCCCCGGGTCATAGAGCCGGTTCGGTTCAACTCGTCAAGACCATGAAGAGTCTCCCCCAAGATAAGAGGAACGACGTTGAAGGCCCGTCCTCTAGCTTACAAAATGATATCCACGAGCTCCGTGTTCACCATGCCACACTTGCTCATAAAAAGTACGTTTTGGAATAAGCGCAATGCCAGGAGACAACACTGGGAATCCATACCATGAGTACATGTCTCACGACCCCTAAATCTCCTAGGCAAAGCATGGGGATCAACATGACGGTTGTGGATACAACCCTTCGCCTCGGGAAGGCCTATACTTAATAAGTCCCTAAGAGACTCCGCTGGTGCTTGTCATACTTGGGAACCACAATCAATTCGGTCAATGGCATATCCAAGATACTCGCCATCTCCTCTACAGTAGGGACATGGACAACCCGCTGGGCATGAGCCTGATCACCCTCTAAAATCAGCCGAGGCATGAGACGAGCTAGAAAATCCTTATAATCTGTCTCAAGATGCATAAGGTCGAAGGCAACCTGACCGATCACAAGATCCTCTCTCTCCTCATCCCCGATGGCAAAACAATTAAGCATGTGAGCCGGAGGATCCAACGGGGCAATAAGATCCAGCCTGCCACCATCCTGCTGGCGAGAGACCCGCTCTCCCGAGTAAAAGCATCCCCCACCGAGGTTGATCATCAGATATCTCAGAGCCGCATACCCATAAGCCTGCTCAATCCCTAAACTCCTCCAAGGGAAGAGAGAAGTAGCAACCTCTGGGATGACTACCCACTCATCGAGATACCACCGCACCTGCTCCACTGACAAGTCTGCCCCTTCAGCATGCTCATCATGGATATCCCTGTTACCCCTACGCCACCTCAATGTGTCGGGAAACCTGATAGTATCATCCCGGAGGTCAAAGCTATAAAGGCCGAACATGGTGTAACCCCAAGCCTGCAAATGGGAGAAACATAGAAAATGTCAACATACAATGGCTAAAATGAATCTGCTATCGAGTCAGAAAGTAAACTGGGGCTGAAACAAAAAGAGGAATACAGCAGAAAGATGAGTATTATACCTCCCAAGCATGACTGTAGCCACCTAAACCAGCGTTCGTTTGATCCCGCGAACTCTCGTCCATGGCCACGTAGCAGTGGGCCAAGTCAGCTAGACCTCAACTGGCATCAGTAATATGTTGCATATCCCTCAAGCAGCTCAACAGAGTGAACAAGGCAGTCGATGCATGATTGGAAAATAGCATCTCAGAGAATGCCCACCACAGAAAGCCACGGATAGCTATGATGCGGGCATTGACAAACCCCATCTGACCTGCATTTGTGGTGACATAAGCATCCAACTTATCCCTCAAGGCCTTGAGAAGGACGCTCTTGCCCGAAGTGCGCACAATGAAACCCAAAAGTCGCCTCATATCATCACTGCGAGGAGAAAAAGTCCGTATCTACCTCGATCGGGTCACCGGCAATAGAGAGCCCGGTAATAGTGTGAAAGTCAGTGGGAGTCATGGTAACCTCGCCCCAACTCATGTGCATCATGTGGGTACTATCCCACCAGCAGTCCCTAATGACCTGGAGCACATGGATGTTCCTCCGTTCGTCCACCAAGCCGTCAAAGAAGAGTTTAAGCCCCATATTCTCAATCTCTTCCTTCAGATCACCGTTGAGAGTTGCCCACCTCTCAGCAACCGCTCGCAAACTGCCCCTATAGTTGTTAATGACTCTGAATGGCTGCAAAGAACAAAGATAAAAGAAAAGAATGTCAGAAAACGGTAAAATCCACATTTAAGCATTTTACCCAAAATTGCCTAGAACGACAGTCAAAATCATGTACTACTATACTACATTGATTATCAATATCAACAAGGTTGGAATCCAATTGAAAATCAGCCATGCATGGCCAACCCTAGCAGCAGCAATTCTAGGCGAAATTTGACAAAAGTCGACAAAAATCAACTGCGGGAGCATAAAATTGAGACATGCAACGGAAAAATTAACATGGAAACTCAATAAAAGGAAGAGATCCTTACCCTTCTCGTTTGAACAGCGTGGGAAACATGTTCCTCGGGAAACGGGCACAACTCATCCGTCCCCCAAACTTTACCCTTCATATGCCTACTGAAGAGATGTTCCTTGTGAGAACGATATGCACCGGCCATTAGAAAGGGTTGGAAATCACTGGGGTGAAAATGGAGATTTTTGGGAAGAAAATCGCCTAGGGTTGGAGGACTCTTGAAAACAAAATGAGAAAAAGTGATTTTGAAATCATATTCAGCGCCTGAAATGGCTCTGATCTGCGTAAAAACAGAGATGGCTCGTACGAGGCATCCTCCCCTCGTACGAGGTATCCCCAGTGAACCCTCAGAAAACCCTGTTTTCTTGGGAAATTCCAAAAAAGCCCAGCTTTTTACAGAAAGGTCAAAAAAAGCCCTGCTTTGACTAAGAGGTTGAATCTGAACCCGGTTCAAGATGGACTATTGAGTCGTCATCAAAGGAATATTTTCTGAGTTTGAACAAATAAATTTGTTTCTCAGTATAAATATATTCTCACCGCACATCCAAGATCATGGGTGAGCAACAAAACCTGCATCAACAAACTCTAAGTCCGATGACTGTCATCAAGACGTACGTTAATGGCACAGGATTTACAAAACCGGGAATCCCACAACTGTTATCAAGACATAAGTTAATAACATAGGATACCATTTGGAGTCCCATAATTGTCATCAAGGCGTAAGCTAATGGCATAGGATTCACTTTTTCAACGGAAAGGAAGTCTCATTGGAAGGAGAAGAAAGGTCCGAGAAATTGGCGTCTCCAAACCCCGAGTCCCATAATTTTCATCAAGGCGAAGGCTAATGGCATAGGACTCACTTTTTCAACGGAAAAGAAGTCTCGTTGGAAGGAGAAGAAATGTCTGAGCAATTGGCGTCTCCAAATCAGGAATCCTATAATTGTTATCAAGGCGTACGCTAATAACATAGGATTCACATCAAAGGCACCCTATGGTCACTAAGGCATAAAAATAAGCCCTCTATGGTCATTCCGGCATCAACAAAACTGAATACAGTTCGTCATCAACAACAGGGTATATTCAAAATTGGGTCAACGACATTGATTCCTCAGTATGGATTGCAACTGGAGGCGGTTCGTCATCAACAGCAGGGTATATTCAGAATTAGGTCAAGGACATTGATTCCTCAATATGGGTTACTCTCTAAGATCTAAACTTTACTTACTGCAGTATTGTTTTCAAAAATGATTTTCAAAATACCTCAAGCGAACGTTTTGTGTGTTTTTTAGAGTCGAACTACGTTTGGTCTGATTTCCTTCCGAGGAATACGTAGGCAGCTTTTCAGCACGACCATACCCAGAGTTCTAAATGGTGTTTTTTCTATCAATGACATTACTTCATTCATAAGTATCTTCGTCGAGGGGCATTGTAGACACCCCATTTTGAATGTTCATTCATAATCACACTACTTCTGTGTCTCGCCTTTGATTTGGGTCGAAGCTCGTTAAGTTTGACATGTCTTATTAAGTTTCTGACTACATGATTTTTAAGATGATGATGATGATTTTGTAAGCAAGACCGATCCTAGATCGGGTGGATTGGGTGCTCCTTGACCTTCCCAATCCATAACTTAACCCCCATACTCACGAATCCCACGGTCCGTGTTCTGTTAAACATGGTGGCGACTCACAATAAATCGAGAAACAATAAAGTCCTTACGACCCGAAGCACGAAAAGTACGCGCGCGCTCACAACGTGGACCATGACTTATGTTCAATATGATATCGCGTGACAAAAGGATTGTGATATGTTCTATGAGGATAAACGAACTTCTTTAAGTTGTATGAATTGGGTAATCATGATGGCCTGCTAGGGTCCGCTCATGATTTATGAGAACAAATGTGTTTGGACTCATTGCCAACTTGATATAATCATATGGAGTCACACACAAGAGAACGAATTAAATAAAAGGCTAATATTAAGTTTCTGGTGGTGCTCGACCGAGCATGGATTACAGTAAGGGCTAGAACAGAGGTGCTCGGTCGAGCACCCTAAAGGACTCGGCTGAGCAGGCCAGTAAATACCCTGGGAAAACCACAACTTGGCTAGAGCGGTGGAAGGATCCTAGGATGTATAACTTGTTTTAATTTGTAGAGTCGCCACCTATGTTATTGAGGAAACATAAGAAAAACCTAGAAATAGCCTAATTTATGTACAAAACTAGAGATTCGGGAAGAGAAGGGTTCGGGGGTTAGGTGACGGAGTGGGAAGTACTTAAACACCCACTCCGCCCCACTTACGCGGGTCTTGCTAATATTGGTGGTCTAATGCTAAATGTCCTTCAAATAATACGAGAAATGTGCTAACAATTGTAAGGGAAAGAAAAGGGAAATAAAAGATAAATTGTTTTATTATATTAAAGCTTAAAGATTACATGTCAGACTATTCTAATAATTACATTAATATGAAATGGGGAAATTAAAGTAGAGTTGGAATGTAGGGAGATAACCTTAACCAACTTTAATTTAATAAAGTGATTAGTTGGTCATGTCCCATTTGATGGGGATTGCATACATTAAAAAGACATGTAAAATAAAAGAGGAGTAAATTGTACCTTAGAAAAAGGGAACTTCAAATTTTCACTTGAGAAGAGTTTTGTGTAGAGTTATGTTGCTTGAATAGAATTCTTTGTCAAGAACTCTTGGAGAGAAATGTGTATAGTGTATTTGTGAAGAAGTTTCAAGTCCAAGAACTTGTGTATAATTTTTGTAGAGAAGATGAAGTTGGGTCCCTTTCTAAGGTAAAAAGAAGATGTTTAAATAGGTGAAGAAGAGAGGACAAGAAGCTTTTCTAACCAATAGGAAAATAAAGAAAATAATTAATAAAAGAAAATCAAATAAAATAAAAAAGGATATTTTATTTTAAATAGATGTCTAGAAGTGTGGGATTGGAGGTTACAAAACTAGGGGGATGAATGTGGAGGTAAAAAGATGTTTTTGTGATCAAGAAAAAGGAAGGAAATAAGGTGCAATCTGTAGATACCCCGGGGGCGGGACCACGGCTTAGGCTCGAGCGCGTGAATCACCCTAGGGATGTTTAATTGATGTTTTAGAGTCACCACCCACGTTTTTTGAGAAACGTAAGAAAACCTAATGTTTATGAGCCTAAGTTTGATTTACGAAAACAGAGATTCTTTGGGATGAGGGGTTCGGGGGTTAGGTTACGAAATGGGAAGTACTTAAACACCCATTTCGCCCGAGCAAAGTCGGTCTTGTTTGTTCATAATTCACTCTTAAAGATAAATGTGTTCTTCCTATTAAAATGATGATAAAAAAGGGGTTTTAGAGTTCGAAATGTAGGGAGATGACTCCTAGGCCAATTCAATGTAATGAAAGGACTGTTGGTGTCATGTCCCAAATAGTTTTGGGTGATTGCACATTTGATTGAAGAAGAAGAAGAAGAAGAGGAGAAATGTTTAAGACATTTACCTATAGTATCCTTCAAAAAGAACCTCTTGTAAAGCCTTGAAGAAGAGGTTGAATACTTTGTTGAAGAAGTCCCAAGAAGAAGTCTAGGAAAGAAGTGAGTAAAAAGGTTTGAAAGTAATGATGTCCAAGGTCCTCCTCCAATGATGGATTGGAGGGGTTTTTATAGTTGAAAAGTGACTGTTTTTGGAGCCAAACGGAGTCTCCAAGAAATCTTTCCCGGGCAAAATCATGTATAATGAGCAAGGGAGAGATTCTTGGGCAGAATCTGTAACTGACACGCCCCAGAAGCGCGTGCATCCCACCTAAGCGGCGGAAGGCGTGCGCGTCTGGCCTCAAGGGGCAGAGGCACGCGACTCTGAGAAGCAATTTTTGACAGAATGGACTAGAAAGTTAGAACTGTTATTCAGTTTAGTCCCGGGACTTAACGGAGTCCGTCTGGAACTTAACCAAAGTAACAGAAACTAACAGGAAACACTTAAAAGAGGGAGAAACACAAAATCAAGTGTGCAATCGGGGTGAGCGGTCCAAGGCGGGGTGTCTACAGAGCCCCTCGGCGGCATGGATTGCGAAGCAAACGCGCCGACGAAAGACAGACATCCACCTAGGACATCACCAAGAAAAAGAAAAGACTCGATAAAATCAAGAATTTGAAATTGAGGGGGATAGAGGTGCACTCCCTGTGTGAGCGGCTTCGAGAGATAAGGGTGCGCTCCCTGTGTGAGCGGCTTTGCCGATAGCGGGATCTGTTTGCTGGAAGCGGGATCTGTTTGCTGGAAGCGGGATCTATTTGCTGATAGCGAGATCCGTTTGCTAGAAACGGGATCTGTTTGCTGAGAGCGAGATCCGTTTGCTGGAAGCGGGACCTGTTTGCTGATAGCGAGATCCGTTTGCTGGAATGTGGGACCCGGAGGACCGTCTGCTGAAGTGCGGGACCCGGAGGACCGTCTGCTGAAGTGCGGGACCCGGAGGACCGTCTGCTGAAGTGTGGGACCCGGAGGACCGTTCGCTGAAGTGCGGGACCCGGAGGACCGTTTGCTGAAGTGCGGGACCCGGGGGACCGTTTGCTGAAGTGCGGGACCCGGGGGACCGTTTTCTTTGAATGGATGTAGATCTTGTTTGATGATGAAGCAGTGATTCCGTGGATCATACCGGACCAAGTTTTTGTCGTGAGTCGTACTTTGATGTTGACTGTTTGACTTTGACTTTTGATGGGGTGCGGGCACTGTTGACTGCGGAATGCTTTGTGCTGGGGATGAATTGTAAAAACTGATCTTTTGAGAAAAATGAAAGACACCCTACTTTGAGTGGGAGTTTCTATCCTATTTCAGTTTTTAGACCTGCCTTAAGGGCGGACCAAATTAATGTGTGCCCTTCCGAGTGCTTGCTGTCATCGTTTTGAGCTTCTCTTATTGGTGGGATTGATCTTTTCTGTAGATAGAAGGCGTTTGAACGTGACTGGGCTTCCTTCTTGAACTGCAAGGGCTATTTCTGGAGCCTTCTTATGCCTGGGACGCGGGCGCTTCCCCTCTTGGATACGGGACGCGTGCGCCTTGTAGACCGGTGTCGGGAGGCGCGCGCCTCTGGGAGGCGAAATTCAGGGCCTGATATTTGCTGGCCAAAAGATCCTCCAACAGCTATAATATCAGCTTCTGGTCGACAATTCGATTCCAACAGCCTTTTTCTGTCATTTTTTAACACCATTCTATTACCCAATCTTGCTTATAACCTTCTTCCCCATGGCCTCCAACCTTTTTAGTCTTGATGCCGAGGTTGTCAAGAGTTATGAGAAGGATTTGTCGACCTTCGTGTATTCTTTTAAGACCCGTCCCAAAAATGCCTTCATCAAAGATTTCGGGCTTCGAATTCTCTTCACTTTGCGGACATTGAAGCCGAATTGGGACTTGTTGAAGGCTGCTGCAACCTTTTTGGATTGTGATAGCCATACATTCAACTTTTCGGCTAATGATATGGTGCCAACCGTTGATGACTTTGGGGCCATTTTGGGTATGCCTTTGGTCGGTCGGATTGCCGTCCCCAAGTATCACCGCGGTGTTGTTGATTCTTGGGTTGACATTCTGAATCTCCTTGTTGGATAAGTGAAGAAGATGATGCACGGGACCGTTGTTGACATAACTGAGCTTCCGATGTTTTTCAGTTTGCATTCGGAAGATGTCGTGGTTCAATCCTTTAAAAGAAATGCCATGGCTGTCTGCCTTTTCAGTGAGGTTTTGTTTGTCACTCCCCTGGGTATTGCGGATGCGCAGTTGGCTGAAATTGTGTTGCAGGCGAAAGGACAGCGATTTAGCATAATTCCGCTCGTTGTAGGAGAGTCCTTGCATTGTTTGGACGAATTTCACCGTACGGGCGAGATGAGATGGGGAAGCCCTTTGCTTTTGACCATATGGCTTCGGGAGCATTTCAGGCTTTATGCGTTGGATGGCGACCTTTCTCCTTTTGCTGTTCATAGGCGTCGGTTACTGATTAGAGATTTGACCGAAGAGGGTTGGAGGAGATTTTTTGCTTCTCGTCTTACAGCTGACATTGAATGGTGTCCTTGGGGTCTTCGCCCTTTTGTGGAGTGGACCTGCGGTTTTCAGCATGTGATTTTACCCGGATTGAGGGACTCTTCGTTTTATCAGCCAGAACGGGTTTTGAGACAGTTTGGTCGTCAGCAGATAATTCCTTTTCCGAGGAATGGGGTACTTCGTCCAGTTTCTTATATGGGTCCGGACTTCTCGAATGAGCTCCAGGCGGCTTGGGGACATGATCGTGACCGTTGGGCTTCCGCTCCATTGCACCGGGGCAGTATTTTTCTTCCCGAGAGTTACTTGGATCATTTGCTTGGTACCGTCTACCGCGGCATTACTTGGGTAGACGCTCTTCGGGCTGTGTTGCTAGGAAGGGACTTTGAGCCCAGTAGTGCTTTGAGGTACAAGGAAGCTGTTGCTGATGTGAACAACATTTTGACCGACCCTTTCGGTACCCCGTTGGATGACTTTTATGCTCGGAGGCGCTCGGTTGCGCAGAAGATATCAGTCCGCATCAGTGTCCATAGGCCTCCTAGGAAGAGTGGGATTGATGGTAGTTCGGGTGGTCCTTCAAAGGCCAAGAGAAATTTAGATTTTTCCTAGTACCCCCAAGAGATTGCAATTACAATAGACCACTTGTTAGGATTTAATGTTTTAAGTCTTTTAATAGCTCAACATTTCCATTGTAATGATGAAGATGATTTAGTGAATGAATAAAAATTGCATCTCGTTAATTTTGAAATGATTTGGGTATTTGTTTATGTTTTAGACCGCACCCGAAGGTTGCCTACGTTCCTCCAGTGTAGAGGCTCAGGTCTCCGTAGTTCAAACAAACGAAGACCATTTTTTATTTTATTTTTTTTTTATTTTTGTGTGCACCCTGTTATCCACGAGTCGGACTGCACCGCCGCTTAGTATCTTCTTGACTACGTACGGACCGATCCATCGGGGTCCCCATTTTCCCAGGGGGTTTATGGCATTAGGGGGGTGTTGTCTTAGGACCAAATCTCCCACACTGATGTTTCGGGGGTTCACCTTTTTGTTGAAAGCCCTAGACATTCTTTGTTGATATGCTCTCGTACGTTCGATTGCTCTTAGCCTTTTCTCGTCAAGTAGGGATAGCTGTTCATATCGACTTTGCATCTAATCGACTTCGTTGACTTGGTTCTCGAGGAGGACCCGTAGGGATGGAACTTCGAGTTCTATTGGTAGTACAGCTTCGGAACCATATACCAGTGCATAGGGAGTTTCTCCGGTCGCTGTCCGTATTGACGTGCGGTAGCCCCATAACGCTAGAGGTAGCTTTTCGGGCCAATCCCTTCCAGTGGAGGCCATTTTCTTCACAATGGTCTCGATTGTCTTATTAGCTGCCTCGACCACGTTGTTTGCTTGAGGGCGGTATGGAGATCACTTGTGCTTAGTAAACTTGTATTCTACCAGGAGTGCGTCCATCTCTTTCTCAAAGTGAGACCCGTTGTCTGAGATGATCTCATGAGGAACGCCGTATCGGCACATGATGTGGGTTTTCACGAATTCGGCCACTTTCTTGGCGTTGAGAACTCGGTAAGCCTGTGCTTCGACCCATTTTGTAAAGTAGTCCACGGCTACTAGGAAGAAATATTGTCCGTTGCTTCCAGTAGGGTGAACTTTGCCGATGATGTCTATGCCCCAACAAGAGAAAGGCCAAGGCGTGGTCATATTGTAAAGATGTGAGGGGGGAGCGTGCTGTAGATTGGCATGGAATTGGCATTTGGCGCACCTCTTGACCTTTTCGATGCAGTCCTTTTCCATGGTACTCCAATAATAACCCATGCGGAGTATCTTCTTGGTCAACATAAACCCGTTCATGTGGGGCCCACATTCACCTTCGTGGATCTCATGCATTATTTCTTGAGCTTCGGTCTCATTTACACATAGGATATTGACCCCCTCATGGTGTCTCTTGTAGACTCGGTCCCCAATCAGTACATATCGGGAGGCTAATCTTTACAATGCCATTTGAGATTTCTTATTGCTGTTCTCGGGATAAGCACCATCCTTGAGGAAATTCATGATATCTGTATACCATGGGGATTTTGCTTGGACCTCGTTGATCTCGATACTCATGCTGTATGCCGGACTGTTTCGTCGGGAAACTTTGAAGGGTTTCACCATTTTACCCTCAGGTATTTTGACCAGTGAAGCGATGGTGGCTAGTGCATCAGCAAAACGGTTCTTGTCCCTTGGCAGGTAGTTGAAGGTGATTTCTTGAAATTGTTCAACCAATTCCTCGAGATGTTGACCATACCGTTGCAGAGTCGAGTCTTGAATCTTCCATTTTCCAGATGTCTGATTGATGATGAGCAAGGAATCACCGAATACTTCTCAACCTGTGACATTTCTCTCGAGGGCTGCTTCGAGCCCCGCTATGCATGCTTCGTACTCAGCGGTGTTGTTAGTGGCTTCAAATTCGAGGCGGATAGCGATTGGAGTATACATGTCTTTTGGATCAACAAGTAACATCCCTATGCCATATCCATGCTTATTGGCTGCGCCATCGAAAAAAAGTTGCCACTTATTTTCCTCTGTTGTAGCGCAAATTAAATGCTCGTCGGGGAACTGTACATCTTCCCCCTTCACTTCGTCACACAGAAATTCATCAAGCTGATCACTGAACACTTTCCCCCTAATGGATTTGAGAGTGACGTAAGTGATATCGTAGCCGGCGAGCATGAAATACCATTTGGCTATTCTTGTTGACATGAAAGGCTTCTCGAAGATGTAGCGGAGCGGGTCCACTTTTGCTACCAACTTAATTGGGAAGGCCTCCATATAATCTTTGAGCTTTTGAGTAACCCAGACCAATGCAGCATAAGACTTTTCTAAGACAGAGTAGTTCTTTTCAGCTCCTTGAAACCGGCGGCTGACAAAGTAGATAGCGTTTTCTTTTGTGGAGTCTCGCTGTTCTTGTGCTAACATAGCCCCTAGGGCTTCATCATTGACAGTGAGATAGAGCAAGAGAGGCTTCTCCATGTGTGGTGGAACCAAAACTTGAGGGCATGTCAAGTAATGCTTCACTTGGTCGAAGGATTCTTGGCACGCATCGGTCCATTCTAGAGCCACATTCTTTTTTAGTAGCTTGAAGATCGGCTCACACATGGAAGTGAGTTGGTGCACAAACCGACTGATGTATTGGAGTCTGCCCATGAAACCTTTGATTTCTTCCTGCGTCTTTAGGGGAGGCATGTCAATGATTGCCTTGATTTTGGAAGGATCGGCTTCGATTCCCCTCTCAGTGACCATGTAACTGAGAACCTTTCCTCTGACGACCCCAAAAGTGCGTTTTGCGGGATTGAGTCTCATGTTGTGTTGTCGAAGCCTTTCAAAGAACTTGCGAAGATCGATCAAATGTTGACCATCGGTTCCCTTCGAATGGATGATCATGTCGTCTACATAGACCTCGATCTCTTTATGAATCATGTCGTGGAATAGATCCGTAACAGCCCTCTGGTAGGTAGCCCCAGCGTTCCTTAGTCCGAACGGCATGACTGTGTAGCAGAAGGTCCCCCACGGAGTTGTGAAAGCTGTCTTGTGTTGATCCTCTTCAGACATGAGAATCTGATTGTAACCAGCAAAACCGTCCACAAATGAACGGACTTCATAGTTGGCAATTGAATCGACGAGCATGTCGATGTTTGGTAGTGGAAAATCATCTTTCGGGGAGGCTTTGTTCAAATCCCGGAAGTCCACACAAACTCGAACCTTGCCGTTTGCCTTTCTGACTGTCACAATGTTGGCTAGCCAAGTCGGATACTCAATGACTTTGATGAAACCCACACTGAGGAGCTTTTCAATCTCTTCTTTGACTTGTAGAGACCATTATGGCTTGATATTTCTGAGCTTCTGCTTTACTGGCTTGGCGTCCTCTCTGATCGGAATTCTGTGCTCCGCGACCTTTCTGTCCAAACCCGGCATGTCTTTGTATGACCGTGCGAATACATCCACAAATTCTCTGAGCAGTGCAGTCAATCTGTCCTTGTCTTCCCCCTTGAAGAAGCTGCCAATCTTTGTTTCTTTCGGCTCTTCGTCGGTACCCAGATTAACAACATGCAATTCCTCATCAGCCCCTGTACCATTTTCACCACGACAACGAACCTGTTGAGCTAGTTCATTTAGGTATGTTATGTTTTCAAGGTCTATTTCATCATAATTTGAATCGTTATTAACTTGTTCATTAAGTTCGTTATTAGTTAATTCATCATTTATGATGTTTGCAATCTTGGGGTACTCAGAAATATCGAATTTTTCATTAGCAAAGAAAGGAAACACACGCTCGGCTATGGCCTCCATATCCTCTTGGGTGAGGGTATTAGAAACACTCTCGGACTCGAAAGTAAGTGTGAGCCGCTCTTCCTTTGTTGATGTGCGGGGTATGCAACCCATTTCTTGGATCAAGAAATCCTCGGATACTATGGGCCCCTTCTTTGAATACCAGTTGTTGATTGGCTCGGAGCTTGGTGGGATCTCACTGATGGTTTCCTTTCTGGCGACGGTGTCGTAGATGGCGTTGACTTGACAATCGTCCATGATGGCAAATTCTTCGAACATGGAGGCTAGATCGGATAGTTCTTCCCCCACGGTAACCTCTACCTCGGACTCTATAGTCACTTTCTTGCCCCACCACTTTCGGGGTGACATTGGAGTAGGCTCCTTTTCTTGCGTCGGGAGTTCACAATCAGTGAAGATCTCAAGACAGGGTTTTCTGATGCCCTTGTTGTTAACCCATGGTTCGGGAAATATCATGTACGGAACATCTTCCCCTTGGCGAACAAAGTAACCGTTTAGTGTGTTGCGGTAAGGTCTCAAGTCAGGGATTTCATATTGTTGACCTTCTTTGCGAACTTGGGTCTTTTGATTCTTGACTGCTTGCTCGTACTTCAAGTCATCCTTGGTAGGCTCGTATCCCAGACCAAACTTGTTCTTGACAAAAGGAACTACCATGGGGTTCAATATCCCTTGTTGATGCTTCCCTAGGCCTAAACCGGGAAAGTGATTCATGTTCCTAATCGGGCGGAGGACTTTAGGATTGCCGGGGGCCCATTGTCTGTTTCCCCCTTCTTTGTCAATGGTGTTGACGCCGGAGAGAGTAGCATCTTCTATCCCGTGTTGGACTTGGTGAACGGGTTGTCCCCCATTTCTGTGGGTGGTGACATTCTCGGCCATGATAGTGACTATCTCGTCCCCATTTCTGATCTTGACACACTGATGGAGAGTGGAAGGTAACGCATTGGAACTGTGGATCCAAGGTCGGCCCAGAAGTAAGTTGAATGAAGCGGGGACATCAAGTACTTGGAATGGGACGGACATGATCATGCTTCCAAATTCGATATCAACTTCTAGCATTCCCATGACTGTACGGGCAGTGCTGTCGTACCATCTAATGACTTGGGCGGAGGGTCGTAAATCGGAGCTTTTGAGCCCCAGTATGCCCATGACTCGGCTTGGCATTAAGTTGAGTGCAGAACCACCGTCTACTAGAACTCTTGAGATGGGTCTCCCCCTTGCCCTTACTTTGAGGTAGATGGCTTCATTGTGTTCGGACCCAAATGGCGGGAGGTCCATGTCGGCGAAAGTGATGACATTGCCGAAGTGAATGTGACCTATCATTGCTGTGAGGTCCTCGGGAGTCGTGTCGGGAGAGACTGATGTGTCATCCAAGTTCTTGATGACGAGGTCTCGGTGTTTCTTTGATGATGCAATAAGGTCCCAGATGGATATGTTGGCTTGCGTCTTCTTGAGCTGTGTTAACAAAGGATCTTCGGGTATGTCGCGTGCTTACGATCTTTGAGAAGAGGTGCTGGTTGCTGCAGTATTGGGAGGGATTGTGCTCGTTGTTACTCGGCCACTGCGAGTGAGCACGTTCACGGTCCCTTGTAGCTTCTTCTTCCTATTCTCTAAGACTTCCCTCATAATCTCATCATAAGTCACAACATAACAAGAATTATCAAGTTTATTCATATCATTGGAGCCCTCATTTACAATTGGGATCGAATGAGTGGTTCTTTCAAACTCTCCTACCTCTATTACATTGACACCACCCTCATTAGGGATTATTAATGCCTTCTTGTCTATGAGGTCTTGGATGGTGTTGCGGATGGAGAAGCAATCCTCGGTGAGGTGGCCGGTGCATTGATGGTAGTCGCACCATTTGTAGTGGGCATGATTGGGACGGAGCGGTTGTGGTTGCTTGTACCCTTGAAGAGGGGTGATTTGTCCCTTGGCCTTTAGAGCTTCATAGGCTTCGGTGATGGTCATGCCATTAAGAGGAGTGTAGACGCGGTCGTTTTGGAACCGCTTGCCTTGTGGTGGAGGGACCTTCTTGTAGTTCCCCTTGTCGGTGGTAACGGCATTGACAGAAGCCTCTTTGTTTGAACTAGAGGCGGCCTTGTATCGGTAGGTAGGAGTGGCCTTCTTAATCTCCTTGAGAAAGTCATCCATGCGTACCCCCGCCTCATACATTTGGGAGAAGTCGGAGTAGCAAGCCCCACTTAGGTGGGTGCGGAGATCAATCTTGAGACATTTGAGAAAGATGTCCATTTTCTCTTTTGTGTTCGGCCTCTCAACAATTTCAGAGAGCTTGTCATTCCATCTCCTTGTGAAGTCAATGAAGGACTCATTGTCTCTTTGAGTGGTATTCTCGAGCTCTTTCCTTGTGGGCCGGTGAGTGGTGTTGCCTTGATATTGATTCTTGAAGGCAAGCATAGCGGCATCCCAATCAAGACGGACAGTGAGCGGGAGAGTTGCATACCAATCCTTGGTCGCCCCCTCGAGGGTGAGAGGAAAGCATTGAGCCATAAATTTTGGGGAGACCTTCTTCGGAGCCATAGCCCAAATGTAAGTCTCGATGTGAGCCATTGGGCATGAGTTGCCCTTAAACTTGCTAATGTCGGGCATCTTGAATTTGTCGGGGAGAGCGGCCATCATGCTCATGAGGATGGATGACTGATAAAGGCTTGTGTTGGAGCCTTTTCCCATGTTGAGGCCGTCGAATTTCTGATCAATGTAGGCCATAATGGAATCGACCATTTTGGGGTCGTTGTTGTCGGTGCTTGGTCCCCCCACTTTTTTGGTGCGGGCACTGACATATTGGCTTTCAAACAAACCATTGGTCCACTCGGATTCCTCATTGTCATTAACCCCCTTGTTCTTGGAGAGCTTGAGGAGCTTAGCTTTCAGTTGGTGAATCTCGGCCTCGTGGGCCTCCCTTTGACTATCGACATGAGCTTGCCACAAGGCTTCTTTGGTTTGAGCCTCTTGGTTAAGGGTGGAGACTTTTTGTTGCAGTGTTTGAACCATGGCAGAAAGCTGTTCGAGAGTCATGGCGTTGTTGGTGTTGGAGTCGCCGGCCATTGATGATGTAGAAGCTGTTGGAGTGATCGTTTCACAGACAAGCCTGTTGGATGAATCTCTGTAGATGCGGAGAGTACCAATCGGACCTATAATTGGAGAAGTAGCCCTTGTCAGTTTCGGTTCACACTTTCGGTCCATGAAGAGGTTGAGAACACACAGTTGGGCACACGACTCGAACCACATAAGAAAAAAACTCTTTTTTTTTTTTTTTAAGTCGGAGGGAATGGGTCCCTTTTGGGGTTTCTAAGAAGATAATGGAATCGTCACACTAGTATATAGACCATCTCGCGGTCCCATATACTCATCAGATTCCATCACGTTTGTGAATCCTACATGCATCGGGATTAAACTAAATTAATGTAGTAAAGCATACATGCGGGGACGGATTTTTATTTTCGTCCAAAATAACCACTTTTGGGGACGGATTTTTATTGCGTCCGTTTCAACAAGTTGGCATGTATGATTTGAAGACATTAGTTTAGGGAAATCTCGGTACATGGAAACCGACTTGAGTCACGGAGTGTTAGACCCTAACTAGAATTGTGTGGTTTTGTGCTCGGCGAAAGAGAGGTTTAAAGGTCACCCCCGGCATGTAGTCATGAACTACGCCACGGGCTGAGGTTTACCGCTTCGAAAGAGCCAAGGTCGAGTGGAGCTTGAAACTTTCTAGGACGGGCCTCGACGGGTTTGGGGTTGGACTTGTGCGACTCGATAGTGAGCAATTTATAGGAGTAATGTGCATGTAGTGTGAGGTCTATCACGTGACAAAAAAAAATTATATTTTTTTTTTGAAAAGAAAAGATAAAAAACACATAAGCACGTAAATTACAACTCCTGAATCACCCGTGTGACCGGTAAATAAAAACATAAAATTAAACAGTCCAAAGGTTCAATTATGTTCTGATGCAGGCAACTGTGCCCACAACCCACTGTTCTGTTCAGTCACTGAAACCTGTTCTTGCCCTGGAAATTGGCCCAGAAGCGCGCGCCTCGGGCTAGTGTTGTGGGAAGCGTGCGCCTGGCGCATAGAAACTGGGAGGCGCCCGCTTCTGGGCTCACCTGTCAGATTATCAGAAACTTATGGAATTAGGGGATTGCCCTGGTCCTGATTGTGTGATGGAAACCCTGCAATGTTTGTTAGCACGAAATAATAGGAAGAGTAGGAAGAACACATGGAAGGCGGGCGATTCTGGAATTTGACTCGGGACGCGCGCGCTTTGGACCATGAAGGTCCGAGGCGCACGCTTCCCATGTCAATTTCCAGAATGCCCAGAAAAGTGAATTATGAACAGAAACACAAGTTTAACCCTCAAGCGTCCCCAGCGGAGTCGCCACTGTAGATACCCCGGGGGCGGGACCACGGCTTAGGCTCGAGCGCGTGAATCACCCTAGGGATGTCTAATTGATGTTTAGAGTCGCCACCCACGTTTTTTGAGGAACGTGAGAAAACCTAATGTTTATGAGCTTAAGTTTGATTTACGAAAACATAGATTCTTTGGGATGAGGGGTTCGGGGGTTAGGTTACGAAATGGGAAGTACTTAAACACCCATTTTGCCCGAGCAAATTCGGTCTTGTTTGTTCATAATTCACTCTTAAAGATAAATGTGTTCTTCCTATTAAAATGATGATAAAAAGGGGTTTTAGAGTTCGAAATGTAGGGAGATGACTCCTAGGCCAATTCAATGTAATGAAAGGACCATTGGTGTCATGTCCCAAATGGTTTTGGGTGATTGCACATTTGATTGAAGAAGAAGAAGAAGAAGAAGAAGAAGAGGAGAAATGTTTAAGACATTTACCTATAGTATCCTTCAAAAAGAACCTCTTGTAAAGCCTTGAAGAAGAGGTTGAATACTTTGTTGAAGAAGTCCCAAGAAGAAGTCTAGGAAAGAAGTGAGTAAAAAGGTTTGAAAGTAATGATGTCCAAGGTCCTCCTCCAATGATGGATTGGAGGGGTTTTTATAGTTGAAAATTGACTGTTTTTGGAGCCAAACGGAGTCTCCAAGAAATCTTTCCCGGGCAAAATCATGTATAATGAGCAAGGGAGAGATTCTTGGGCAGAATCTGTAACTGACACGCCCCAGAAGCGCGCGTATCCCACCTAAGCGGCGGAAGGCGCGCGCGTCTGGCCTCAAGGGGCGGAGGCGCGCGACTCTGAGAAGCAATTTTTGACAGAATGGACTAGAAAGTTAGAACTGTTATTCAGTTTAGTCCCGGGACTTAACGGATCCATCTGGAACTTAACCAAAGTAACAGAAACTAATAGGAAACACTTAAAAGAGGGAGAAACACAAAATCAAGTGTGCAATCGGGGTGAGCGGTCCAAGGCGGGGTGTCTACACAATCCGTTACTGCCATAATGGGTGGCGCGCGAGTCCGGCTATAGGGGAGAGACGCACGCGCAGCCCACAAGCAATGATGAAGGCGCCCGCGGGTGGAAAAGATAGAATGATAAAAATGACTTTAAAGTTAATTCTGTTATGCAGTTTAGTCCAAAACTAACAGAATCAGTTAGGAACTTAACCAAAGTAACAGAAATTAACAAAAAAGTTAAATAAAAATACTATGTATGCAATCGGGGTGAGAGGTCCAAGGTGAGGTGTCTACAGAGCCCCTCAGCGATGTGGATTCCAAAGCAAAACGCGTCGACGAAAGAACAAAACACCCGCCGAGGACATCGACAAGAAAAAAGCAAAGACTCGATGAAAACAAGAATTTTGAAATTACAAGAGATAGAGGTACGCTCCCTGTGTGAGCGACTTTTGCTGATAGAAGGGGTGGGGTGATAGAAATTGGCCCACCGTGGCCAAGATTTAGAGTCCATATAAAGGACATGGAGGGACTTGGGAGTCTGCCTGCCGATGTAGAGGGACTCGAGAGTCTGCCTGCCGATGTAGAGGGACTCGAGAGTCTGCTTGCCGATGTAGAGGGACTCGAGAGTCTGCTTGCCGATGTAGAGGGATTCGAGAGTCTGCCTGCTGATGTAGAGGGACTCGAGAGTCTGCCTGCTGATGTAGAGGGACTCAAAAGTCTACCTGTTGATATACAGGGACTCAAAAGTCTGCCTGCTGATGTAGAGGGACTCGAAAGTCTACCTGTTGATATACAGGGACTCGAAAGTCTGCCTGCTAATATAGAGGGACTCGAAAGTTTGCCTGCCGATGTAGAGGGACTTGAAAGTCTTCCTGCTGATTTGGAGGGACTCAAAAGTCTGCCTGCTGATTTAGAGGGACTCAAAAGTCTGGCTGCTGATTTAAAGGGACTCAAAAGTCCGCCTGCTGATTTAAAGGGACTCGAAAGTCTGCCTGCTGATTTAGAGGGACTCAAAAGTCTGCCTGCTGATGTAGAGGTACTCGAAAGTCTGCCTGCTGATGTAGAGGGACTCGAAAGTCTACCTACTGATTTAGAAGGACTCGAAAGTCTGCCTGCTAGTTTGGAGGGACTCGAAAGTCTGCCTGTACCTATTATGCTTTGCAAATGCATGTGCTCGTGTGAGATGAGAGAAAATTATGCTTGTAGTGTGAAATGTGATTTAAAAAGCAGAGATTGCTTAAGAGAGATATTTTGCAAAGATGGAGAAATTGCTTTTGTGTGTGATGTGATTTGAAAGGAGCTTTGATGAATGATGTTCATACCTTCAATTACCATGGCCGCTTGATTTGGGATGGATTTCTAATGTCGTGGATTTGATGAAGGATGACGACACTTTTGATGAAGATGAGTCGCTTGTACTTTGATGGAGTGTTGGTGAGATGACATTCTCGATGACGGGTTGGTCGTGCCCAAAGGCTGCCTACGTATCCCTTAAAAGGAATCAGACCAGCGTAGTTCAAGGATGATGGAGAACGCTGGGGAAGAAGCTAAGAGCAAAATAAAGCACATACTTTTTACACAAGCAAGAAAAAGAAAAAAGAAAAAATATTTTTGTCATTTTTTTTTAGTTCGTGGGGGAACCATTTTAAGCATTGTGTGTTTGTTAAGCCAACCCAAGATCAAGTCATGTTCGATCGAAGTCCGGATTGCCTTGTTGAATTCTGTCGTTGTCGCCGTTGTGCCCAATGAAGATTGATGTCTAGCCCCAAGAGATTTGCCGATTATGGGGCTTCAATAGACTTTTGATGTCGAGAACCAAGGGGTTGCTGATTGTAAAGCCCCTAGAATGCCATTGATGCCAAACTTTGAGTGACTTACATAGCCCCAAGATAAATTAGCTTTTGGCCTATTTGAATAAATTGCCTTTTATCGATGTGAGCAAGCCCCAAGCTTCGAGAGATTGCTAAGCTCCAAATGTCATGTACTTGTTGTTTGCGAGCTTCAAGACGGTGGAATGTGAAGACCTTTCGATGTAAAGCCCCAAATTATCTTGGAATCAGCTCGGCATTATATTGAGAGCAGATGATAGAGATATCCTTATTACTCTTACTGGGGAGATGAATGGCCTCATTGTGGTCGGTACCCAAATGGCGGAGGGCTTATGTTAAAAGATACAGTAATGGCTTGTGGTGCCGTCGAGATCGCGGACGGTAAGGTCTTGGTGAGATAAGGTCCCAAATAGATATGCTTGCTTGAGTCTTCTTGTGTTGAACTAATAACGGATCTCCGGATGCAACTTGTGCGGATGCAACTTGTGCTTTTGATCTCAGAGAAGGGGGTGCTGAATTGCAGAAACATTGGGATTGACCTTGGCATTTCCTACTATAACCCTATTTTGATAGAGTTTAGCATATTGAATCTTTTTCCTTTTCTCTAAGACTCTTTTCATAGCCTCGTCATAAGTCACAACATAAGAATCATCAAATTCATTCATAACATCGGAGCCCTCCTTTCAAACCAGAAGACCTTTGATGTGAAGTTCTAAGAGACCCTTGAAGCTTGATCGCTTCCATGAGGACTATTCCCCACGTTGAATTGCTCGGGTATCATTCCCCAAAAAGATTGTCAATTGTGAAGCCTCAATATTGCCCTTTGCTTGGATTACTGTAATGCCGTAGCCCAAGAGATTGTAGATTGCGAAGCCCCTTGAGACCTTGAGGATGCTTCCAATGTTGCATATGGCTTTGCTATGGCCATTGTTGGGAGGTGACGTGAATTGCTTCTTGCTGAGGGAGACTTTCAAAATTGATTGTAGCCCCTAGAGTGCTACCATTGATTATAAGTGGAGCAAGAAAGGCCTATCCTTGATCGGGGAACATGCACAAATGGAAAGAAGGCTTTTTGGTAGTCTCACACATCTTTCTTGAGCATAGCCCCTAGGGCTCATTAACTATCGAGAGTAGCAAAAGAAGCTCTCATTCTTGAGTCATATAGCCCCTAGGACGTCATCATTTGTAAAGCAAAGCAAGAGACTCGTCCTCGTGTGGGGGGAACAAGCATAAGAGGACATGGCAAGAGATACTCCATTTCTCATGCAACCCTTTGACATACTGTAGGGGCACATGCTTGGAGAAGCTTGAAAACTAAGTCACACGTTGTTGCCATTTGCTGCCCAAACCAATTGACTCACTGGGGACCATTTGTACAACCTCTTACCCCATATCAATCATGAGCTCATTCTTGGACGGGCCTTCTTTCAAATGGGCCCCAAAAATGCACATTGCAAGAACAATCTCTCTTATGCCAATAACCCAAGACAACCTTCGATTGTGCCGTATCTTGTCAAGCCTTTTGCAATTCCGAAGTTGACTCGATGGTGAATTGACTTGCTGAGGAGATTCAATGTAGAACTTGTGCAGTTGTCTCCTTTAGAGGCTGGGGATCTCCATTTCTCTTTCCCTTCTCTCTCTCACTCTCTCTTTTTTTTTATGACGCACCCTGTTTTTTGCCTAGACCGCCCTTTCGGGTTTTCAATCTAGCGGGCATCTCTTTTGCGTCTTCATTTTGACTCGACTAATGAGGAAGTGTGCATTGACTCTAGCTGAGGATGAGAGACATGTGATTTTACGGTGGAGACCTTTTGCCACTAATGATGAGTGACATTGACTAGGGAAGTGGCCCCTAGTATTGACTTCATGTATTTATATATTTTTTGAACGATTCACGAAGGCAAGTAAGTCATTAAGAGAGAAGAGAAGGAAAGCCCCAATTTTATTGTAAGAAACTGGGAGCGTCGCTGAAAGATAAGAATCCCCTAGACTCGACAAGGAATGTGAAATGATTTCAAATCTAGGAAAGTTGTTCAATCTTGAGGTGATTAATTCATTGGCAAATGACTCGTACAAAGATGTCTTGACAAGTTCGAGATGAATGCCGATCACTATAACGCACTAGGGCTAAACATATCTTCTTTCTTACATGAGACCGGACCCGAAGGTTGCCTACATTCCTCCAGTGTAGAGGCTCAGGTCACCGTAGTTCTTGTGAATACTCCATTCACTGTGATGATTGTTGATTTTGCTTCGTCCTTCGTTGGAAGATGATGATGATGATCTTGATGTGAACTTCTTTGAATGAGGGGGATTTTTTTATTTTTTATTTTTTTTATGCTCTAACTTTTGCCTAGGTTGTTTTGAAGAGTCAACCTAGCGAGTTGTTTTTTTTTTTTAATCCCCCTTTGAAAACTTTGCTTGATGTTGCTCCACCTTGTTTTGCTTCTTGGCTTTGTCGTTGATGTTGTTGCCTTTGTCACGATGTTTAGCCCCTAGGCGTTCAAGTGATGGCCTTCGTTCCAAAACATGCTTAGACATCTTTTCATCATTTTGCCAATAATTAAATTGAATAACTTGGAAGAGTGTATGAGGACAAGAACGACTTTTTATTTGATAATTGACTCAAAATTTAACATGGGACGAGAGAAAACTTTAATGCACACTTAAGAGGACTTTTGACTCTTTTTTTTTTTTTAATCCTATTTCTAGGTAGAGAAAGAGAAACGGAGATTGTTGTCGTTGAACTTGTTTGTTGTAGTCCTCCTTGTAGCATGATCTCTTGTTGAAGCCCCATTTTAAAACCAAGCCTCTTCTTTGATGATTTGCTCTTCACCCACGGTAAATTCACCTTTGTCGGTCAAATCTTGGATGACGTTTTGGAGAAGGAAGCATTCCTCGGTAAGATGGGCACTGTGTTGATGATAGCCGCAATATTTGTGATGGGCATGGTTGGGACGCATCGTCTTGGGTTTGTACTCTTGTAAAGACTTGATCTTTCCACTTGCCACCAAAGTTTCAAATGCTTCGGCTTGGGTTACTCCTAGGAGAGGAGTGAAAACTCGGTTGTCGGCGACACTTTTGTGGCTTTTGAGGGACTGGCCACTTGAGCATGTTTTACCATTTACCTTTGCCTTGTTGTCGGTGAATTCTTGCAGGCGGGCTTTGAGTTCGGAAACCTCTTCCTCGTGAATTTTCCTCTCGAGATCAAAGCGGGCTCGCCACAAATCGTCTTTTCGGCGGGCATCCTCGGTAATTCTATCCATATGTTACCTCATGGCTCTCATTATGTTGAAGATCCTTTTGTTGGACACGGAAATGTACCCACCATTGTTGTTGTTGCCGTTGGAAGCCATTGGACCTATTGAAAGAGCACGATTGATCTTAGGATGGCCCCACAAACACTTTTTGAATAAAATAAATTAACCCACAAACAGGAAAAGACTCAACCACATAAGGAAAAACGACTTTTTTTTTATTATTATTATTTACAAAAGTCGGAAGGACGTAGTCCTTTTTGGGGTTTCTAGAAAAATAGTGGAATCGTCACACTAGTATATAGACCTTCTCACGGTCCCATATACTCATCGGATTCCACCACTCTTGTGATACCTACATGTGACGGGATTAAACTAAATTAATGTCATAAAGCATACATGCGGGGACGGATTTTTTATTTTCGTCCATAATAACCACTTGGGGACGGAGTTTTATTTCGTCCATAATAACCACTTGTTTCTTTTGGAAACGGCAATGTATGATTTGATGACATGAGTTTAGGGAAATCTCGACACATGAAAACCGACTTGGTCACGGAGTGTTAGACCCTAACTAGAATTATGTTGGCTTGTGCTCGGCTAATGAGAGGCTTAAAGGTCACCCCCGGCATGTAGTCATGAACTACGCCACGGGTTGAGGTTTACCGCTTCGAAAGAGACAAGGTCGGGTGGAGCTTGAAACTTTCTAGGACGGGCCTCGACGGGTTTGGGGTTATGAACTTGTGCGACTCGATTGTGAGCAATTGATAGGAATATGTGCATGTAGTGTGAGGTCAAGCCAAGTGACAAAATATTTTATCTTTTTTTCAAAGAAAGAAAAAGCAAATAAACACATATTTACAACTTTCGAATCACCCGTGTGACCGATAAAAATAAACAGAAAATAAGAATTGTTCTGTGCAGGCCCAGCGCCCACACACTGTCAAAATTCTGTTCTGTGCACTGTTCTGTTTCTGGGAAAATTGCCCAGAAGCGCGCGCATTGGGCAGTGAGAGTGGGAGGTGCGCGCCTCCGAGCGAGAGAGGCCGAGGCGCCCGATTCTGGGCAGTACCTGCAAATCAGTGGGTTCAAGGGATTGCCTTGACCCTAAATAAAAATTATTTCCCCTGCAGAATTTGTTAGCACAGAAACATGGAATTGAAGGACGAGATGAGAGGCGGGCGATTCTGGTAATTGGGGTCGGACACGCGCGCTTTAGGCCAAGAAGGCCATAGGCGCGCGCTTCCAACCCTTTTTACCAGAATGCCCAGAAAACAGAATAAAAGAACACCAAAAGCAGAAACGAAAGTTTAACCCTCTAAATCATCCTCAGCAGAGTCGCCACTGTAGATACCCCGGGAAAACCATAACTTGGCTAGAGCGGTGGAAGGATCCTAGGATGTCTAACTTGTTTTAATTTTTAAAGTCGCCACCTATGTTATTGAGGAAACATAAGAAAACCTAGAAATAGCCTAATTTATGTACAAAATGAGAGATACGGGAAGAGAAGGGTTCGGGGGTTAGGTGACGGAGTAGGAAGTACTTAAACACCCACTCCACTCCGCTTACGCGGGTCTTGCTACTATTGGTGGTCTATTGCTAAATGTTCTTCAAATAATACGAGAAATGTGCTAACAATTGTAAGGGAAAGAAAAGAGAAATAAAAGATAAATTGTTTTATTATATTAATGCTTAAAGATTGCATGTCAGACTATTCTAATAATTACATTAATATGAAATGAGGAAATTAAAGTAGAGTTGGAATGTAGGGAGATAACCTTAACCAACTTTAATGTAATAAAGTGATTAGTTCGTCATGTCCCATTTGATGGAGATTGCATACATTAAAAAGACATGTAAAATAAAAGAGGAGTAAATTGTACCTTAGAAAAAGGGAACTTCAAATTTTCACTTGAGAATAGTTTTGTGTAGAGTTATGTTGCTTTAATAGAATTCTTTGTCAAGAACTCTTGGAGAGAAAGTGTATAGTGTATTTGTGAAGAAGTTTCAAGTCCAAGAACTTGTGTATAGTTTTTGTAGAGAAGATGAAGTTGGGTCCCTTTCTAAGGTAAAAAGAAGAGGTTTAAATAGGTGAAGAAGAGAGGAAAAGAAGATTTTCTAACCAATAGGAAAATAAAGAAAATAATTAATAAAGAGAAAATCAAATAAAATAAAAAAGGATATTTTATTTTAAAGAGATGGCTAGAAGTGTGGGATTGGAGGTTACAAAACTAGGGGGGATGAATGTGGAGGTAAAAAGATGTTTTTGTGATCAAGAAAAAGGAGGGAAATAAGGTGCAATCCGTTACTGCCATAATAGGAGGCGCGCGAGTCCGGCTTTAGGGGCAAGACGCGCGCAGCCCACAAGCAATGACGGAGGTGCCTGCGGGTGGAAAAGATAGAATGATAGAAATGACTCTAAAGTTAATTCTGTTATATAGTTTAGTCCAAAACTAACGGAATCAGTTAGGAACTTAACCAAAGTAACAGAAATTAACAAAAATAAGTTAAATAAAAATACTATGTATGCAATCGGGGTGAGAGGTCCAAGGCGGGGTGTCTACAAGGCCTTGTTCAGACCCTATTTTCTGATTCACGTTTTGATGGGTTTTGACCTATTTCTCCTAAAAGGTTTAGGTTTAATAAGTATAAATACCCCTCTCTTAACCCTAATCAGTAAGATTTGATATTGTATCATTATTGGTAGCTTCCATGTGTTTGAGAAACACATTCTGGAGTTTAGATTGAGAATCAAAAGCTCAAGAACACAAATAAATTCATATAACCTTTGAAGATTAGAAAAACGTGTTTTCTAATGATGGGATCTAGCAGTCCAGCTCTAGAATTGTTCTAGATATTCGTTCGTGTGTGGATACACATAGAGGATGCTTGCTTTAGCATCTCAAGTTTGTGTTCCTGTGATCGTGATTCGAAGAACGTGTAAAAGATCAAATCATGAAGACTTGAAGATTTGAAGATCCGAAAATTTTTAAATGCATAACATCGGTTAATACTCTAAATTTATCTTCCTATTAATTTAATCATCATGAATGGATCTTGGGGATTAGGTTTTTGTTGATTTTATTGCCGTTTTCCGCTGCGCAAAGACCCTCAAAACCTAACACATTTGACCAGAGTATTCAAAGCCATAACTCAGGTCGAGTTGTCAATCCGACTGCTCTAATAGCCGCATTAACATCCGTTCATCGCTCTTCCTCCGGCGAGCTCTCAAATCGCCGCATTCATTCGTTCAAGCTCCATAACTTCCATCCTTTATATATTTAGTTGGTGGATAATTGAAATTGCGATTTGAGTTCTTAATTGCGATTATCCTCTACACATCCAGATCTACTTTTAACTTTCTACTAATACTCTCCACGATCTTCGAAATGGGTGAATTTGATATGGAACGGGTGGGATTCTGAACACGAACTTCTTTCTCAAGTAACGGAAGGGGCTAAAGTGGAGCGCGAAGGGGTGGGGGGACGACGAGGTAACTGCATTGGTGGGTGGAGGTCCAGCGTGGAGGGAGGAAGGATGGAGGGACGGTTGGTTTGCCGAGAGAGAGATGGATTTGTGTTTGTTTGTTTGTTGTTTAGACCTAAATATGCAACATACTATAGATTTGGTTACAATTTATGCAATGTACCATGAATTCAACACTTAATCATATGTACTTTATCAATTTATTTAAATTTATGCATGACACACTTAACGTCGTTAACAAATAACAGAAATGTTAACGTTGAATTTTATATCCATCTTTCAAACCTTCAACACATAACCAACACATCACTGTTGCCACCATAACACCACCACCACCAACAACCTAAAAAATCATCGAAAGTCGCTGGAATCCATGGGATAAATCCAAGACCAAGGAAAACGGTCGCCCATACCTCAGTCCAGCGCCGTCAACGACCACATTCAGCATCGACCCTAAGTCCTAACTGCCGACGCCCACCTGCAATGCTACTGCCAACCCGCCTCCAAACCCTTTCATCTTCCCCGATCCTCTGCATCCACGATATTCTTCTTCTTGGGTTTTCTATTTCTGAGATTTACCGATTATTTGTTTCCCATTCCTGACTTTGATTGGTTTTGGGATATTTTAAAGAGAGTTTTCTTTCTCTTGTGATTTGCCCTTACCACTTCCTGGGTTTTTTAATTTGTACAATTTGTTTTTTCAAATTTACTGTCAATTTGATCTTTCAAATTTTAAAGGATCTTGTTTTTGGTTTTTGGTTCATAGTGGTGCCAGTAATGACCAGGTTAGGTTAGGGCTTTTCAATCTTCAATAATATAAAAAAAAATCGGCCAAAGCAACAGTGTTTGGCGCCCATCTGTGTTTTCATCGGAGGTCATTTATGACTTTTCACTTTGGTGAACGATGTGGCTCATTTTGGCCCATTTATTTTGCTCATTAAATTCAAATTTTCTACCCCACCCCAACCAATTTTAGGGTTTCTTATCTCTTGCAAATGGGCGGAAGAGGGCGGCAGAATCAAGGCAACGGTGAACGGTGAAGTTGTTCAATGACACTAAGGGCTTTGGATTTATCACTTCCGATGATGGCGGTGAACATCTGTTTCTTCACCAGTCGTCCATCAAGACTAATGGCTTATTGAGCTCTGTGATGGTGAAGGAGATGGCGGTGGTGGAGGCTACAGTGGAGGTGTCGGTAACGGCTGCTTGAAGTGTGGTGAGGATGGGCACTTCGCTAGAGAATGCCCTACCAGCAGCAACCGCTAGGGATCCGGTCATCCTTTTGAGGATCCAAGAGGAAATCGTACCAATCTACATTTATTTCTCATTTGTGAGATCTTTATTATGTATGTGCGTGTTTGTGGATTTATGTTCTTGATTTTTTTTGTTAGACCGTTAATTATGTTTTTATTTTGCTTGATTAGCTGTATTTACTTTGGCCATGTAGGTTATGAAGGTTAGGGACGGTTTACAACAAAAAGGAGTGGGTTAATTTTAGGGTTCATCTCGGTGGTGGGAGTGGGGTAGTGGATAATGAGGCGGTGGTTGTTGAAAACGTCATTTGCTATGATGCTATTGATTGAGAGATCATTGTGTACTCTAATTCTTTTTAAAAAATATTAATTCCAGTTACAATCTTCATGTAAAGTTCCACACTTTTATTTATGATTCTTCTGTTTCAAATTCTTACTTATGTGATGTAGACTTTGCCTAATATTGATTTCATTTTCAGGTTTATCTGCTGATTGTCGAAGGTGACATCAATGGTTGGCAATTGAGCGTATGTCTTCCAGAGTGTATGTATTTGTTTAATATTTTGTTTTGCGACTTCTTTTACTGCCCCCCTCCCCTTTGGTATCGTCCCCCTTATTCACGATGCTCAATCTACTCAAATTGAAGCTCAATTTTCTGTTTTGACTTTATTAATATGGTGTATGGTAACATTGATTTGATTTGAAGCTCATACGTACCTCTTAGGATTTTAAGTAAGTTTATTTTCTACCAGGCATGTCCTTTTGATCGTTTACTTTAATGGACAAAAATTAGAACAATAATGAATTCAGTTTATTTTTGTTATTTTTTGAAGGTTTTTGTAAACATTGTCATGTCATTTGGTCAGAGTTAGAAAGTGGGCTTTATATTATTGTTAATTTTGGACAATTTCACCCACGAAAAAAAGATACCCCCGCACTATAATTTTTGTCACGTAACTTTTCTTGATTTCCCCATATCCACTAAATTTATGTGCTCTCAACATGGTCGCGTATTTCTCTATTTGTGTGGGTATGATTTTAAATGTTTTTTGTTCTCTATGTGTGTGAAGTGAACTATGCATTGATTTATATTTGTGGTTATTTGTGTGTCTGAATGAGATCGTTGCGTAATCTAATTCCTTATAAAAAATTATTTACAGTTAGAACCTTAAGGTAATGTTCCATATTTTGATTTATTCCATATTTTGATTTATGCTCCTTCCGCTTCAAATTCTAACTTGTGTGATGTACATTTTGCTTTATATTGATATCATTCTCACATTTATATGCTTAAGGTTTAAGGTGATTTCAATGATCAGTGAGCAAAATCAAAGAACCCAAAAGATCTAATTTCACTGCTACTTTTCTTACTCTCTTAATTTCTTGAAATTTCAATTTACGTTGTCTGTTTTATTTATCCTGATTTTTTATGTGGGGTGTACAACACTAATTCATTAAACATACAGTATCGTTAACTAATTGTATATCAAATAGAGCAAGAGAAATATCGTTAACTAATTGTGTATCAAAGAGAGAAAGAGGGAAAAAGTTGTAGTGATGTTCAAAAAACATGTGACAGTAGTAGATTATGGCATCATGAATTATATCCACTGAAATAAGGTTTTCTTGATGGTGGAATGGTGAAAATGATAATAACCTGCAATGGGTTTTATTTTCATTGTATGCAGCCATGGATATTGTTGTTATAGCTCCACCCAAAGACTTGATGCTGATCAAGATAATGGGCTGTTGTTTGTATTTAAACGCATCTTGCAATTTTTTTGAAAAACAATATTAAATGCAGTTTGACATTGGAAAGTTATGCTTCTATTCAAGGCCTTTTTTTTTCTTATAATTGTGGCTAGAGGGAGTATAAATAGTAGGATAGAGTATTGCGTGTGTTGAAAGTGGATAGGTGAGAGAACGTGGAGTTAGAATAGTTAATGGATTATTGTTGTGAGTATGACGGGTGGCCTATTGAATATACAAGTATTGAAAACATTCTCTCTTTTTTTTTTTTTTTTTTTTTTGAAGTATATAATGGGACTGTCACATTTTGAAGCATAAAATGGGACAGAGGAAGTATGTTTTTGACATATTTCCAAATGGAGCATAAATAATACTCCCTCCGTCCCAGAAAGATAGTCCCATTTTGACTTTCTATGGTCAACAAAAATGAACTTTGACCTAACATTAGTATCAATTCAATAATCACAAAGTAATTCTAAAAATTGTTATTGATAAATCACTTAATGATTTATCAATTACAATTTTAGAATTTCATTATAATGATTAGATAGACACTAATGTTCGGTCAAAGTTCATTTTTATTGACCATAAAAAGTCAAAATGGGACTATCTTTCTGGGACGGAGAGTAGTTTGTTTGTTTTGTGGTTTTATGGTGATAAAAGTGCTTACATTTTTATGTTAGTATTTGATAGTTTCTGATTTCCCTTTTGATCGTTTTCTAAGCTCAGAATTTTGCATCCATGTGTAGAAAGATTCGATAACTAAAAACTGCTTAGTTGTTGTGGTGATATTAAGTTTTTTTTTTTTTTTTTCAGTTGTTTGACCTGTTCTGCTGGCCTGAATCTCTATGGCTAACTTCTTCAGGTAAGGTAACTTGGTTGGTTAGTTTTACTCTTTTAACTAATTTGCTGCTCAAAAATCTTCCTTCCTAAATTCTTTGTAGTTTGCTAAGTTCCACATAATGTTACTCCGGCGTGATTAGAGTTATGTTATGATGCTTTCTTATTCTAAAATGCTGGTGATGAATAGTTGTGTTTCTGTCTCTGGTTCGATCAAGTTATGATGCTTTCTTATTTTGCAATGTTGGTGATGAATATGTGTTTCCATTTCTGTTTTTGATCACGATTCACTGTTTGGTGATATTTGACTCTTTTTTTTTCCAGATAGATGCCCTCACTTAAGTATGAGAGTCCAACACCGGTATGAATCCAAGTGTTGTAGCTTGAAAATCTCATAGCATATGTTTCCAGTTCAATTTGTTGAGTCTACTACATTTTAGTATTTTACCCTTTGTGATTTTATAGGAAGGAGTTAGTCTGTATGTTTCTTATGATTATGCTTATATCACATGTTCTGTTGTGTTGATTTTCCTTCTCTCTGTTCTTAGTAGTAGCTCTTTTGAAGATGGGTATTGCTGAAGTTTATCAGAGAGACGTCTGGAAATGAAATTTTTCCGCCTGTTGTACGGAAAATAAAGTTACACCCTCCCTTTGATTAACTAAATTTGCTCCACACTCATCTCTTTAAGTTAGCATTAGAAACCATCTTTCGGGAAAAATTTGACACCTGTCATTCATTTAACTTCCAATAATGATTATTTTCGAACTTTATTCTTTTTTCTTTTGACTAATATATTACTCTATTATTTTGTATTCCTTCAAAAAATTACTTTTTCTCCAATATACTATAAGTTATTTCCAATGTATGAATGTCATTTTTTAATTAGAAATATTAATATATATATATATATATATATGTATGTATATATATATGTATGTATATATATATATATATATATATATATATATATGTATGTATGTATATATATATATATATATATGAAAGATACAATTTTTATATGAATTTAATAGTTAAATCGACTTCCAAGAATTTGAAATTATATCTTCATTTCATGTTTTAAAAACTTCTTTTTGAATTAATGTTCTTAACTCTTCTTATTATTCCTTCAAGAAAAATATTTTCATATCATTCAGTTTTTTTTTTATTTTAAATGTATTCTTATTACTAAGTACTTTTCAAGGACTTATAATATCAATTTTTGGTATGACTTCTATGAAACAATTACTAAGTTTATTTGTTACTCTATATAGGAGAGGGACGTCTATGAAAAGATTTCTGAAGAGACAATATCATTCGCTTTAACAAATTCTAACGTGACAAATTTAATGGGTGCAAGATATAAACTATCACTACTCTATAGTAATAGTAAATCAAAATTATTTAATGCTACTAATTACCCCTAAATTTTATCGTTCACTTTCATAATTTTTGTTTGCCTGAGAAGTTAAACGAGTTTTTTGCCAAACAGACATGCGTACTATCAGATTATTGCAATTTCCCACTTGTACTTTCAAAACTCCCAATGTCACCTGCGTACTTTAGTTTATTAACAAAATAACCGATTTTTTTAACTGGTGTTAAAAACTTAACGACATTGTACAAATATTTTTCAAATGTGGTCATTAAAGTTTTTTTTTTTTTTTTTTGCAATGCGCTCACCCAACTGACGGAATTGTCAAATTTTTAACCCGAGTTGGTTATTTAACATGTCTATTGTTGAAATTAACTCAAAATTAACAAATTAATAGGATAAGGGGAATCCCAATCAAATCCCTTAAACCCCCTTCTCTCTATCTCTAGATCGGTCTCTCCAACAATCTCCCTCTCCGCTCATTCCAACAACGCCGGCACCATCCTCATCGCTGCCAATTTCCCTCACCACTCCCATCTCCACCCCCTCTCTTATCCTCACTATACCCACCGCCGCCCTTAATCGCCGGCACTGCACCCCAATCCCCACAATAACGCCGACCATCAGCCGCCAACGACCATCACCATAGCCCCTGTCCCCGTTCAATCAATGACCCACACCCCTCGCCGTTCACCACACTCCTACTCCCCACTAGCCGATGCACCCACAACCCTCCATCCTCTCTCAATTCAACCAACACCGCCCCAATTCCGTCTAACACAACTTCACCTCCAGGCCTCGACATCAACTTAATCTACCGTAACCACTACAATTCCTCCATCACCGTTCATTCCAACCTGCAAATCACAACCGGCAACCCCTACCTTCTCCGGTGTCCTCTACAAATCCATCAGAATTGTCAAATTTTTAACAGATCCATCGGAATTGTCAAATTTTTAACCCGAGTTGGTTATTTAACATGTCTATTGTTAATTTTGAGTTAATTTCAACAATTGACATGTTAAATAACCAACTCGGGTTAAAAATTTGACAATTCCGCCAGTTGGGTGAGCGCATTGCAAAAAAAAAACTTTAATGACCACATTTGAAAAATATTTGTACAATGTCGTTAAGTTTTTAACACCAGTTAAAAAAAATTGGTTATTTTGTTACTAAACTAAAGTACGTGGGTGACATTGGGAGTTTTGACAGTACAAGTGGGAAATTGCAATTATCTGATAGTACGCATGTCTGTTTAGCAAAAAACTCGAAGTTAAACTATGGCTGTGCAAAGAGGCATCTTTGATGTTTTTCAACCTCATGTGTGCAGTCATATATTTGCTATTTAATGGAAATATTCAGCACTTTCTTGCCAAGTTTATTCTTTTTAAGTTTTTAGATTTGATGAAAATTTAAAAAATTCGACTTAAAGAGCTGCAGAGACCAAAAACTATCTTAAAAATGTGAATTGATCGGTGATGTTGTTGGGCTAAATGGAAGAATTGCTCAAATGCTGGTTAAAAATGTGAATTGATCGGTGATGTTGTTGGGCTAAATGCAAGAATTACTCAAATGCTGGTGAGGCATATTTGGAATTATTTACGTTATGTCATAGATGTTGACGTTGTTGTCCACACATGCAGGTGATTTGCTGCTGTTGGTGTGGATCTTGTTGCTGTTGTTGCAATTGTACAGACCCTTCGCTTGAAGTGGAGCAAAAAAAAAAAGGTTTGTCAATGTCTATGTGTCTTCCATAAGTTACCTTTTGTGTGTGTGTGTGTGTGTGTTGGGTCTGTTTTTTTTTCTTTATTAATTAGGGGGTGGGGTGGGGTGGGTAGGAAACAGAATATGCTAGGTTTATTTTTCTAGCTCTCCAATGGTTCTCTTGCCAACCCTCAAACAGCAATGTCTCATGAATAGAATCAGAATCTTATGAATATAGAATCAGAATTTGTGAATTTTTTTTTGTGTTGAAAAAAATAAAAATAAATGCCGTGTCGAATTTCTGAAATTTTCACATCCATTTTTATTAGATTTTTAAGCAAGTGGATTGCGATCATCCATTTACATAAAGGTATACAAAGGTTTATTACGCATGTGACTTGATGAACACAGGCTCTTTATGCCAACATTGGATTATTTTTTTTTTTAAGGATTTTATGGAATATTTTGTATATGCATGTTTTTTATGATATATCTTTATACAAATATGGTGTGTTTAGAATGGTAGATTGATGTTATGGTTTCGTTTTAGCCGATTGAAAAGCCGTTATTTATACTGGGATAACTTTTTTTGTAATATCTCTCTTTAGCTGACACTATTTATTATTTCGTTCAGGTACGCCAAGACAAGGCAGATAACTCATAAAAGCGATGTTTACAATTTTGGGGTTGTTGTTTGGAGCTCTTGACTGGCCGAAGTCGACAAGATCATAAACTAATGTTAATTGATTGAATAATGCAGGCCTCAATTTCCTTGTCAAACTACACAATTGGATGGAGCCAAGCAACATCACTAAAGGTGGTAGCTGTAAGATCACTGTGAACAGACTTATCCAAGAAAAACATGTTATTGTTGTTCTTTTCGATTGTTGGTTTCTGAATTTTGAAATTTATTTACCTATATTTGCTTTACTTTTTAACTTGATGTTATTGTGATTACCAGGACGTATTTACAGTTGAGCATGGAATTGTCTTTACATTGGTTTTAACTTTTGATGTGGAATTGAGCTATATGACAGTGATGGCTATGTATGGTGCAAGGGTGCTTTGGAGATAGTTGCACAGAGGAGGGTGGTGTGATTTTAAGTTTTTTTTTCTTTTTTTTTTTCTTGGGGAAGGTGGGGGGGGGGGGGGGGAATTAAGATCCTCTGTTCCACAATCTGTGTACAACTTGTGTGCCGCAAGTGATCTGACGGCTATGCATCATTTGTGATGTTATAATTATCTCAATCTTAATAAGATATAGCCATTGGATCACTTGTGGTACACAATGGTACACCAAAAGTGGTATAGGAGATTTCCTCTGGGGGGGGGGGGGGGGAGTTGGGAAGGTTACGATGTTTGAGTTTTGTGAATGTTAATGTAAAAATTTTAAAAAATAGAAAGTCTTCTTGTAAGGAGCAATTCTTTATCAAAGAAATCTTTATAATTTACACAATGGCGCTCCGATTCGTATAATTTACGCAATGGCAAGAAACTAAAAGAGCTTTTATATAAAAAAAATAAATTGAAAGTTCTCAAGGACTTCTCAAAGTAGTGGATGCTCTGAAAATAAACTAGGTTTTTCTTTTTGAAAAATAGAAAATTAAATGGTGGGTAAAGTTTTAATCCTTAAGTACTTTTACATTTTAGCTCTTAATTAAAATGACTACAATAAATAAAACAAGATGTTTTCTTGCAACAAAAATAATTACAATCGTGGGTGAAGAAATACATAGTTGTAGTTCTTTTTCCCAATTTGTTATAAAGATAAATATTTAAGTGAAAAATATCCTTACAGTATTTATTTAATAAATTATTAAGATGTATTAATTATTTGTACTAAGGCTGTAACAAATCTCTTGAGATGCAAAGAAAATCATCGCTTTGGAACATTGAAGGAAACTTTGAAGATTAATTAAAAAAAGCCTAAATAAATACTCCATCAGTCGCAGATTAAGTGTCCATTTTTCTATTTGCACGGGATTAAGAAATAGTGGAAGTGAATTAACTGTTGTGAGTACGAAAACTGAGTGAATGTGGAGTTGGAAATAGTAAGTTAGGTGGTGTTGTGAGTATAAAAATAAAATAATAGAGAGAATGATTAGGAGGAATATAAAAGATTTTTGCCATTCTAGAAAGTAGATACTTACTCTGGGACAAACATACTAAAAAGAAAAATTAAAGGTGGACACTTAAGTTGCGTATGATTGCATCAAGCATTTGTTGTTTGATAATTAATACAATGTAGAGTAATTTGGAGTTAGGATGCATGATTTAATTTTTTCATTCAACATGAATAATTTGAAAAAAAAATAATGGTGCTAATTTGGATTTATCCATTATGTTTCAAATTTATTCTAAGGAATTATTTGTAAGCATATTAACAATTGTGAATTTATGTTTTAGTTGTTAAATTTTTATTATTGATTAGTAACACCCCGTGCATCGCACGGGTGGTACACTGTAGACACCCCGATCTCGCACCCCTTATCAAACCCTTTTTGATAGGTCTAAACCCTAAAATTGACCTAAAGCTCCAGATTTTGCTATGTGGGAGTGCCGTGAGCCTTATCGGTGCATCGAATGGATTAACGGACTTCAAATTCATGATCAGAGCGAAAAAACGAGTAACCAGGCATGTACATCAATTTTTGAGCTGCGGGGCCCAATACGAGGCCCGCACCCCTAGAACTGCTCGTTATTATCGATTCTGTGCACTTAAAAATATATTATTGTCATCCCTTGCTCATTAACATATTTCAGATAGACGTACGTGACCACGAGATTATTTCAAGCAACTTTCATATTGGGACCGCGGACAACCGGGACACTGTAGTGCGCGCACACGAACAAAACTTGGACTGTTACAGAACCAATACCGGAAGCAATATTTGGAGTCATGCACGTCAAATTCATTCAACCAAGGAGTAATGTGAGCCAACCATATTGCAGCAAGTGGTCGAAGTTGGTTGGGCAATTGGATAGGGATTGGACCAATCGGAGCGCGACACGTGGCAAATCCAGATTCCCCAACAAAATTCACTAGAGCGGTACGGCTCAATACAAGGAGTACGGCCAGAATCAAGCCGTACGGCTGCTTACCCTGGCAGATCAGCAATTTTGATTTTGTGCAACTTGGCCTTTCAACTCAACATTAAGGCCACCCCAAGCCACTTTAATCCGGGGAGATGACCCCTAAATATCCCCTAGACCTAGGAAGGGGTAGTTAATGATCATTCACAACCTCCATCATCCATATCACCAACCCCCTCATCCATTTACCACATATGTTCTTACCACAACTCATACACAATACACACAAGAGAGCCAAGCAACACACCCTCCATATTCAGCCCTCTTTTGCTCTCTCTAGCATCAACAACCCCCTCAAATCTCAGTCCATAAACCAATACAACACCACCATAATACCACCCTAAACACCCACACAAAATAAGCAAACACTCATCTAAACAACTCAATCCAAACACAAGGCACAAACACCTTCAAGAAAACCCAAAAAAGTCTTCCCTTGGAAGCAAAGGAAGCACAACCTAGGTAATCTCTTCTCCTTGTAATCTTGTAAAATGTAGATATTCATGTGATTTATTAAGAGGTGTAGCCACTTGTTAGGCTAGACCTCCTTTGTTGAACCAAAGATGCAATGTTTGATGTTCTTTGCCATGTTCTTGATCAATGAATGTTTATACTCTTGATATTCAGTTGTCATCTTATTGTTGTAGATCTTGTATATATTGTGTATATTACATGTTCAATGTCCATGTTTGTGGATTTGGGGAGATTTGTAATGATCTACATGTGTTTTCATCTAAAACCCCCAAATCTGTCCTTATTCCTATTTTGTCATGTAAAGCATCATCAAACCATGCCTAAATAAGTTATTTTACATGCCTTTTGTGTCAATAACATATACATATTTGCACACACAAGATTTCATGTTCATAGCACTTCATTTAGTTGAGTTTTGATGCTTGTTTCCATGATAATGTGACTGTCCAGCAAGATCTCCAGTTTTGACCATTCTGTCTTGTCATCTGCATTATACATATAAAAATTGTTCTTTGGTCTTTGTCCATGAAAGAGTTTTTGTTCTACACATAACGAGGAAGATGATCATGTAAATATAATATTTTTACTCTGAGTATAAGTAGCTCGTTCCATTTTTGTTTCAACTCTCTGTTCTCATATCGATGTGGTTTCTGCTCTGACATCAAAATGTCAGAGGTGTTTTGACATGCTTAAACTTTCTTTATGGACTTTTAACTTGGTATTCTTCATATTAAATATGTTATGAACAAGTTTCATGTTTGGTGCTTTCCATGATTCCCAGGTTTTCATGATATAAATGATAGATATTTTGTGGGTATGCACCATTTTTCCTGTTCTGACTGATTTTGAGCTCATCTTGCATAACTTGTTTGGACATTCTAAAATGCTCTTAAAATCAACAAAAAAATCATGTGTGATTTTTAACATGTTAGGAATAATTTCTCACCTTTTCTTTTCAGATTGCATAAGTTTTGAGACAGGTACATCAAACAGAATGGACAACAGTCCATAAAATGGAGACAATTTGGATCTTGGACATTTACTCTTTTCATGGTATTTGTCTCCCATTTTATTCATTCATGTGTACATTATAATTCTCCCCCCCCTTTTGTGCTTTCCTTACTTGATATGAATGCTCAAAACCATTTTTCAAAACCAAGTGAGAGTCCACCCAAACCGGCTCTCATTTGTGTGTTTAAAGCAACCATACCTAGAATAGGAAGACTCCTTGTACATAAAATCACCATTTTTGTTAAGGCATAAAAACAAGGCATAAAATGAACTTAAGAGGAATGCATGCTAGAGACCATCACGGGCGATGAGAGTACCTAACCCTTTCTCTTCTCGTAACTTAGCCCCCGAACCCAATTTCTCAAATAAAAGGTTTTGTCTTCATTTTTTCTAAAATAAAGTGAGGTGGCGACTCTTGCAAATTAAATTAAAACTTCGAGAGGAAACCATTTGTGAGAAACTGAGCGCGGATCCCGAAAAAGGCGGTCCGAGCGCGGGCTCTCACAGTGGCGACTCTGTTGGGGACATTTTTTAAGTGGGCTAGACTCTAATTTTTGTGCATGCCATGCTTTATATGCTTTGCCTTGTATATATTTATGTCTAACATCTTTTTTGTAGGGACGTTTCTTTTACCTTGTTTGTGTATATATATATGCGTGGTGAATGTTCCCTTTAAATGAAAAAACAAAAAAAAAATGAAAATAAAAAAAAAGGTTTTCTTTTTTATTTCTTGCTTTCAAAAAAATCATTTTTTCAAAACTATAGATACCACACACAAATACATTTTTTCGAAAATACGATTTTTGAACCGTACAAACCCGAGAAGGTAACCCGAGGGTATAAGAGAGCTCATCGAGTTCCCTATAGGGCCCGCGGTGGACATTCTCACCCCAAAGAGCGCCTATTAGTCGTTGCGATGGGTGTAAGCCAATCTTCCCCGTTACCAAGCCACGATGTCCATATTTTCAAAAAATGACGCGTCCAGACTTCATGCCGGTTTTTGTCTAACAATTTCCATTCGATCATATGATTTCCCAAAAGAAAGGTTATAATCAACCTCAATTGTGGAAATCATGCGGAATTCTAGGATTGACTTGAAATTGCCAAGACCCTGACATAGACCGTAACCGAGTGGTGGATCCCCGAAAGAGTATAGGCCCTTTACTAGGGGCTTGGACGGCCAATAGTACAGGTGAAAAATGTTGGTCCTATACTTTGGAGACGGTATCCACTATTCCAGGATTGAATGAAAAACGCGTCAAAACAAAGCAAGGTGCTTGTCCGGCTTTCATAGGTTTGTGCATGTCTTGCTGTAAGTACCCCAATCTGAATTTGACCTACTTTAGAGGAATTCTTGGTACCATTTAGGGATAAACCAATGGGCCAGGACCTCACTAGGATAAACCTAATATTCCAGGACTGAACTGGAATTAAACTTAGAAAAATTCAGAAGCTCACCAAGTCGAGTCGTACGGATGGTTTGGGTACTTGAGGGGTTGAGCCGTACGGCTATGTTGGGCACCTTCAGTCCCTATAAATTGAACCCCATGCTGATCATTTAAGGAGGGGAAGAATATTGTTTAGATAGGGGAAACTCTGCAGAAATCGTGTCTGAGAGAGAAATCACCCTTATAATTGAGTGAAGGAAAGGAAGATAGACTAGAACCATCATAGGTGAGGTCCCCTTCCCCCATCTTCTCTTCATCTCAACTCTATTTTACTTTGTTAATCACATTACTTGTTCTTGTTTACATTTTTGTAAGACTTGTCCTCTCAAGCAAATTTACATTCTTGCAAGACTTGTCTATTTTAAGTATACATATATTATATTACTACAAGACTTATCTATTTCAAGCATATATATCTTATATATATATACATATAATGTGAACTAAACCATGAGCATGATTCAAGGTACCCTTCATGCTTTTGTGTGAAAGAGGTTCAAACCTAAGGATGATCATGGTTTGATTTCTTGTTCTAAATAGCTTAAAGATCTCTTTATCAAGGTGAAAGCTCATGTCTTTATGTTGGTATTACACAAATTAGGCCATGATGGTCATGTTGGGGGATAAAGGCTCAATCTTTATCAGCCCAATCTTGATTTAGCCAAAAATCCCTAAGATTGGGTGATAAAGATTGGATCTTTATGTTGTTTTTGTTGTCCCTCGAGGTTAATCTTTTATAAAAAGTCCATTTTGATGGTAAAGTTCCAATCTTCACTTATCAAATGGCAATTTTGGCCCAAAGGGCATGTTCATCACCTTTCTCAAAATTTCCCCAATGTTGTCCTGATCACACCCAAAACCCTTGTTTTGGGTGTCTAATTTGTGATCAATGACATAGGGATGATAAAATCCATGTTTTGTTAAAGAAAATAACTGAAAATGATCATCACAGTCCAGTTTCAGCAAGAACACTCTGTTTTGCCTGAAACTGGACAGTTTTCTGATAAACTGTCAAAAACCCCTGGAATGCTCTCCCTAGCCGTACGGCTACTTTGGACAGGGAGTGCATTTTCCAGTTTCTTCCCTTTTGACTGAAATGTTTGCAAAATAACCCTTTTTTGTTAAATAATTAACCAGTTTTGTTAAAATGTCAGTTTATCCCATTTTTGAAACACACACATACATGCACGTCTGTTAACTAACGTTAGGGAGACTCGGTCCTATCCGTGGTGACTTGGGTGACGTAAAACTCTTCCCAAGGCGTAACCTGACCTCCGAACTAATAGAATCTCTAACCTTTCCATTTGTTGGGTTAAATAATTAACAAATGTGGCGACTCCGTTATGTTTTGCGTGATAACCGTGTTTGGTTTTTTCGCCCTTCGAAACAAAAACCCTTCGTTTCCTTTGTCACGGGGCGGGATCCTTATAGTGGCGACTCCGCTGGAGAGTAAAGTGTTTGCAAACTTCTTTTTAGAAGCTTTGAGGACACTTTTGTGTGGGTCAAACTCCCGTCCCCCGTTTTCGTTAACTTTTGTGTTTATTTTGTGTGTGCTGTATTTCTGTTTGAATCTTTTGTAGGTGAAACTGGTCTGGAAATGCAATAAACTAGGGCTTGATGATCAGAAGTTGAAAAACTGCAAAAAATAATTGCCAGGATGCTATAGCCGTACGGCTATGTTGGGCAGGGAACAGAATGTTTCAAAATTTAACAATTTTGTGCAAGGCAGAAACATTCTGTGTCCCTTTTGCTTCTTCTTATCCAGGTTCCAAATTTTCAGATTTGTTTGTGCACATTACCTTCTTCTTTTTTAGCCAAAACTTTGTTTTTAAAGCTTAGTTATGCACAAGTCTTTTGGACATAAAATTGGGTTTTCAAGGCCTCCTTGTTCATAACCCATTTTGTAAAGATTTTGTATCCTTTTGTTGTGCACAACTTGTTTTGCAAATGGTTTTCAAAAGGATTGTTTGTTGTGAAGTTTTGATTTCAAAGAATTTTTCAGTTGTGCACAATTTGTTGTATGTACAAGTTTTGGCTTTGTTTGTTCATATGATTCTTGCTTGATTGCTTGCGTAAATAGCTTATTCATGCTTTCTTACATTTTTTCATTATACTTGTTCATATGCTATTATGTACATTTGTTCATGATGTTAAAACGAATCGAAAATTTCTATTTTAACTCAAAAGAGAACATAGAATGGCTTCACAATATGCGCACTTGACCTTGCACGTTCCAAATGCCCTTTAAACCCAGGATGGATGCCAGATGCAGCTTGATTGGTGCTCTTGTGCCCTTCTAGCGCGCACGGGTCCATTCCACCTCCCCTTCCGAGCCGAGTCAACCACACTTGTCCGTGACACACAAATACTGAGACTTTCGTTAGTTTTTGGTCTAGCTCACGTTACCACGTCCCTAATACGTGTCTAAAGCTAATCATGGCCAAGTTTATGCCCGAGTCGTGACTCCTTGTGAAAGCAAGTGTGACCATGGTCAACTTTGACCCGGTCCTTGACTTATGCATTAATATTGGCTATAATTAACCTAAGTCATGTGTTATAGATAGGGTGACACTGTGTTGTCAAGCCCTAATGAATGTTTCATACTAATCATCCTTAAGCCCATGGATAAGATTCGAGAGCCGTCATCAAAGATGAGGTTATGCCGGAATTCCCTTAAGTCCCTAAGACGAATCTCGATCTTAACTGGGGCTTAATCATGATTGGAATGGCTCACGCATTGGGAATCTTTTGATGCACTAGACCCTAGGTTCGTTTATTTTGGTCGGTGGAAGCCGCTTTCCCTATAGGACCCTCGCCCAGGACAGTCCATCCTTGGGAGTGTGCAAGGCAGGTGAAAAACGAGGGATCTATAGGTGTAGTGATGGCCTCCACTGATCCAGGATGTAGAATAGTTGCGAAAAAGAAGAGAAATCTTTTCATACCAATTAGGAATAAATGCGTTTTAAGTAAACATGAACACATTAACAATAATGAACCTTCATGTTGCATGAGCCTAAAACCCATTCTCCCAAACACCAACCCGAGTTGATACCCGAGTCTGAAATGAACCTCCCTCTCCTCCGCAGCTCGTAAGAAGTGGTTCAGAATTCCGGGTCATCGTCTGATTAGTGCCGAGTCTGATAGTTCATCAAAAGCTTCACCCAGACTTCTCCAAATGGCTAGTCCGGCAGGAAGGAGTAGTGGGGTGACAACGCAGCGGATCCGAATGGTCTTAGTAGGGAAGAGCTGGTACAAGCTCTAGAGGCCGCCAGGGCCCAGGAAGAGAATATCAGGAAACGCCATGAGGATATGCTGAATAGGGTTATGGAAGCCATGAGGCAAAGAGGGTTAGACGTTGTGTTTGAAAACGACGGAATCACTGATGAAGAGGGAATTGAGAATGTGCAGCCCCGAGGATATAACCGGATTTCGCCCCCTCAAGCTTACCCAAATGTGGAGACCTCACATCCCACATTCCAAGCCACCACTCACCAAATTGTGCCTACCACTCATGCTTCCTTTGTCCCGCCGGGCGGTTTTCCCCATGTACCGTCAGGGTTCAACTTTTATGACACAATCCCAAGTAGCCGAGCACCCTTGGCTTCAGCTACTATTGGTCTGCCACCTCCGGCTTTGCCAACCACCTCTCGAGAAGTGCCTTACCCACTTTACCACCCAATGGCCCAAACCTCTGAGGCTATCCCACCATATATCCCAACAAGTAACCCTGCACCAGGGTATGTCTACACCCATTCGCCGCCTCAAAATCCTCCTCCGATGGTCCCATCCACCACTTCACCCCCCACCACAATGCCAGTAACGAGCCAAACCGTGGGATCAATCAACTCAAGCCCACATGTGGACCCCCAGATGGGGTGGTTGGTAGAGAAGTTGAAACAAATGGAAGAAAGATTTGAGGGGATGAACGAAAAGAAATCCTCCTTGGGGATCACCGACCCCAACAAGATTGTTCCTCTGCCTCAAAAGTTCAAAATGCCAGAGATAGATAAATTTGATAGGACTGCCTGCCTCCAGACTCATCTCAATGCTTATACTTTAGCCATGAGAGCAAAAGGGCATACCATGCAGCAACTGGCCAATCACTTCCAACTGTCCTTAAGGGAAAACGCCCTCAAGTGGTTCTTTCACTTGAAAGATGAATCTCGAGCAACGTGGGATGCAATCAAGGAAGCATTCCTCAACAAATATCGGTCAAACCTAGAATGGGAAACTAACCGGGTTGATCTGCAAAGCACCTTGTAAAAGGGAGATGAACCAATAGGAGAGTTCTACAAGAGGTGGAATTATAAACTTGGGGAGATTTCCAACCCACCCACATAAGAGGAACAATTAGAAATTTTCCAATCATGTTTGAAACCTAAGCTGTGGGCCTTGATCAGTCATCACTTTTACCTCAACCTCCGGGCAATGGTCACTGTCGGGTCCAAATTTGAGAAGGCCCTTAATGAGAAATCCTCTACTCAGGCCAGTGGGAACTCCTACAGACATTGTCCCCCGACAGTCGGTAAAGGGAAGGAAGCTGTGGGAACGGTAAACAATATCCAAGGGGAGAATCTGAGACAAACTCCGCAAAGGGCCGGGAACTTGGAAAGGCGCCCGTATGTTAGATTTGAGGACTTTGGGATGCCCTTGGGTAAGGTGTTTGAAGGGTTAGTTAAACAAGGCCTTGTAAAACCCCTGGTTAACTTCTAACCCAGAAACCCCGAGAGGTACCGTGACGAGAGCAATAGGTATGCATTCCACAGCTACCATGGGCACGATACTGATGATTGCCCCGCTGTAAAGCACATCATCCTAGATTTGATTGCCAAAGGGAAGCTCAAGCACCCCCAAAGGCCGAACGTGATCAATAATACATTCCCCAACAACCATGGCATTAATATGATTGAATTTGGGCCAGTCGATGTGAATATGATTGAGTTCGGGGAGCTGACACCGATGAACCTTTTGGAGTTCAATGTCCCGATGACTGAGATTGGGGAGGAATGGAAGGAAACCCTATGTGTTGGGTTTCGTGCAATCATGCGCAGCGGAAGATAGACATGAATGAAACCCAATAGCCTAGATCCGCTATGAACAATAATTCATAATAACAAGATGAAAGAAACTAACCCTTGTAGATCGTTATGTAAAACTTGGATTAAGCGTTAAGACAAACGCCCTCTACCGGTGATCCACACAACGAACAGATTTCAAGAACGCCTTCTTGAACTTGACTGCTAGGTCTTCGGATTGATCAACGATGTTGAAGAACGATTCTTCAAAGCAAATTATTATTGTGACTTGATAATTTAGATTAATCTATCACAATAACCCAAAATATAATGTGTGATTTCTTTCTCTAAGAAAGACTTTTGGAATTGATCAAATCAACAACAAGGGAATAATTCCCGTCAGTCTGTATTTATATTCAAGGGGTTTCAGAAACCCTTTAGGATATAAGTTTTCTTGTTCAACAAGAGTTTTCCTAAAAACTGATTCTGCCAGTAAAACCATCCGTACGGATGTTTCTGGAAGCATCCAGATTTATCCGTACGGATCCTTTCAGCAGGATCCGTTTTACTTCGTTTTTCGCTCCTTTTAATTATCTGTTCTGCGTGTGTGACCCAATAGGATTATACTAAGTTGGCAACGAGTCCGAACCAATCAAACCTCGTAAGTCATAAGCGGACTCTATCAAGCCATTATGACTACCCAATTAGTATAACTTTGAACTCCAAAGTTTCCTAAAATAGAACATAACACAATATCTTTGTTTCACGATGTCTATTGAACGTAAGCCATGGTCAATGGTCAACTTACATTTGTTCAATGCTTTCTCGATCCCGAATGTATTGATAATACAAATCTTATTTGAGCACGGCCATGCATTTCATCAATACCATTCATCGAGTGGCCAAAGCTTGACATCTCTCTTGACGAGGAACAAATCCCATCTTAGCTTATTACTCTTCCCTACATGATTCCGATTATGCCAAATATATTCTTTATAGCTATCCGGTTAGGGATAACGTTTGAATATGTCAAACGTAATGTTCATCATGTGGAAGACTGTGATAACCTCAGGTCTAAAGATTACAGTGATATAACTATATGAGACTTAATTATGACATTGTGACCATGACATAAATCTCATAGGGGTCAGTCCAGTATTTGTTCTCCAACAAATACCCATAAGTCTAATTGTATCCCATACACCATAATCATCATATGATTATCTATTAAACTTAAACTAATAATTAATCATAATTATCAGGGACAGGGATTATTTTAATAAACATGCAACAGACATAATAATCAAACATTCAATATCTTTATAAATAATAACATTTGTTTTACAAACAACATGCCTAGGGCATAACACCAACAATCTCCCACTTGCACTAGGCCTAATTAATGTATCGAATACCCATAGACCTAACATGACCATCATGCTTTGCTTGCAGAAGACCTTTTGTCAATGGGTCTGCAATATTATCATCAGTTGGTACTCTGCATATATTTACGTCTCCTCTATCAACGATCTCTCGAATGATATGAAAACGCCTAAGTATGTGTTTGGATTTCTGATGTGATCTAGGTTCCTTTGCTTGAGCAATAGCACCATTATTATCACAATAAAGGTCTATTGGATTAGCAATGCTAGGAACCACCTCTAGTTCACCAATGAACTTTTTAATCCAAACAGCCTCTTTAGCAGCATCGGATGCATCAATATACTCAGCTTCAGTTGTAGAATCGGCTACGGTACTTTGCTTAGAACTCTTCCAGCTAACAGCACCTCCATTGAGCACAAATACAAATCCAGATTGCGATCTAGAGTCATCCTTGTCGGTTTGGAAGCTTGCATCTGTGTAACCACTTACAACAAGATCATCTTCCATTCCTCCATACACCAAGAATGAATCTTTAGTCCTTCGCAAGTACTTAAGAATCGTCTTGACTGCAATCCAGTGACTCTCACCAGGATTTGATTGGTATCTGCTTGTCATGCTCAAAGCATACGAGACATCGGGTCTAGTACATATCATGGCATACATGATTGATCCAATTGCGGAAGCATATGGAATCCCAATCATTCTATCACGCTCATCAGCTGTCTTAGGACACCGATTCTTGCTTAGAGATATACCATGACCTACTGGTAAATTTCCTCTCTTAGAGTTTTCCATGCGGAATCTCTTAAGAACTTTATCAATATATGTATCTTGACTTAAACCAATCAATTTCTTGGATCTATCACGATAGATCCTTATGCCAAGGATGTAGGCGGCTTCTCCCATATCTTTCATTTAGAAACACTTTCCTAACCAAGTCTTTACAGACTGCAGTGCAGGAATGTCATTTCCAATGAGTAATATGTCATCAACATATAGCACAATAAATAGTACTATGCTCCCACTAATCTTCTTTTATACAAAAGGTTCATCTTCGTTCTTGATGAAGCCAAACTCTTTTACCGATTCATCAAATCGAAGATTCCAACTCCTAGAGGCTTGCTTCAATCCATAAATGGATCTTTACAATTTGCATATTTTGTTAGAATTTTCTAGAATTACAAAGCCTTCAGGTTGTGTCATATAAACATCCTCAAGTAAGTTCCCGTTAAGGAACATAAAGGCCATTAAATGAACATGCAGTACAACAAAGCATATCATTTAAATTAATAGAAAACTTCTTATTTTTAATAAGAAAACTATAACCTTCATTATCCAAACAAGAAACTGAAATAATATTTCTACTCAAATCCGGAACGTAGTATCGATTGTTCAAAACAAGAATTAATCCGCTAGGTAAAATGACATCATATATTCCTATGGCTAATGCAGTAATTCTTGCTCCATTCCCCACGCGTAGGTCCACTTCGCCATCTTTGAGTAGCCTCCTATTCCTTAGTGCCTGCACATTCAAACAAATGTGAGATCCACATCAGGTGTCTAATACCCAGGAACTAGAAGTAGAAAGTAGAATATCTATAACATAGATACCTGAAGTAGACGCAGTCCCACTGCTCTTCTTCTTCTTTAACTCTTCCTTGTAAATCATGCAATTTCTTTTCCAATGACCAATCTCATTGTAAAGGAAACAGATTGCATCCTTTTGAGAAGTAGGTTTAGCCACATCAGCATTGGCAACAATTGCCTTGCTAATCTTGGGTTTGACAACTTTTGTCTTAACCCCTTTGCCTTTGCCTTTAGAGCCTTTTCTTCCTTTTGTCACTACGAGCACAGGAGCGACTTCTTTACCGATTTTCTTTTCCGCTGTCTTTAGCATCCCATGCAACTCAGACAGGGACTTATCCATCCCATGCATATTAAAATTTATGACAAACTGATTATAGCTTTTGGGCAATGAATTAAGAATAAAATCAGTGGACAACTCAACATCAATGGGATGACCAAGCCTCTCTAGATGCTCAAAGTGAGCCTTCATCTTCAAAACATGAGAGCCCACTGTAGACACCCCACCTTGGACCTCTCACCCCGATTGCATACATAGTATTTTTATTTAACTTGTTTTTGTTAATTTCTGTTACTTCCGTTAAGTTCCTAAGTGATTCCGTTAGTTTTGGACTAAACTGCATAACAGAGTTAACTTTTAGAGTCATTCTGTCATTCTATTATTTTCACCCGCGGGCGCCTCCCGTAATGGTCATGGGGCGGGCGCGCGTTTGGTCCAATAGGCCGAACTCGCGCGCTTCCCACTTTGACTGTTACGGATTGCAGCATTTTCCCTCCATTTTTAGAATCAAAAACATCTTTTTATCACATGTCTTAATCTAGCATTAACCCCTTTTTATTTTGTAACCTCCCAATCCCATTTCTTAGCTTTTTCCCAAAAAACTAAATATTTCTTTTATTTATTTTATTTCTCTTTATTTTTGTAGTGGTTGAAAGACCACATTTTCCACTCTTTTCTACCTATTTAAACCCCTAATTTCTACCTTGGAAAGGGACACTCTCTTTTTGGACCTTGAACTTTGAACTTTCTCCCTACACAAACTCTACACCATTCTCCCTACACAAATTTCCCCAACAAGAGTTCTAGCAACTAAAATCTTCACAAATTTCTACACAACAATTTCTTTACAACAACTCCAAGTCAAAGTTTGAAGTCCTCTTTTCTAAAGGTACACTTCTTCTTCTTCTATTTTATTTATGTCTTTTTAGATGTATGCAATCCCCACCAAATGGGACATGAGCAAATGACCACTTTATTACATTAAAGTTGGTCACTGTCATCTCCCTACATTTCAATCTCTACTTTAATTTCCTATCCATTTCTTAATGTAATTGTTTAGTATAATTGTTACATGTAATCTTTAGCATAAATTAATAATAAAACAATTCTCTTTTATTTCTCTTTTATTTTCCCCTTTCTTTTCACTTTAATTGTTAGCACTTTTTATTGAAAGACATTTAACATTAGAACACCAAAAGTAGCAAGATCCGCGTAAGCGGGGCGGAGTGGGTGTTTAAGTACTTCCCACTCCGTCACCTAACCCCCGAACCCTTCTCTCCCGAATCTCTGGTTTTCGTACAAAAATTGGCTTTCTTTAGGTTTTCTCGCGTTCCTCTAAAAACGCGGGTGACGACTCTTAAAATCAATTAGACATCCTAGGTAATTCACCGCTCTAGCAAAGCAGTGATTCCCCGGGGTATCTACAGTGGCGACTCCGCTGGGGACATAGAGGGTTAAACTTGCATTTTCTGCTTTTGGTGTTCTTATATCTGTTTTCTGGGCATTCTGGTAAAAAGGGTGGGAAGCGCGCGCCTCCGGCTTTCTTGGCCTAAAGCGCGCGCGTCCGACCCTTATTACCAGAATCGCCCACCTTCCATCTTGTCCTTCAAATTTCATATTTCTATGCTAACAAGTTTCTGCAGGGGAAAGTTACATAATTTGGGACCAGGGCAATCCCCTGAGTCCGCGGTTTCTTCTGACATTCTGACAGGTACCCCAGATGCGCGCGCCTCCCACATTCATGGGGCAATGCGCGCGCTTCCCACGTAACTTCCCTGAGTCGCGCGCTTCTGGGTCATTTTCCAGAATAGAACAGTAAACAGAACAGTGAACAGAATGGGCAGTTTTGACAGTGTGTGGGCACCGGGCCTGCATACACCCCTTTTACTTTTGTTTATTCATTTTTATCGGTCACACGGGTGATTCGAAAGTTGTAAATTACGTGCTTATTTGTTTTTTTATTTCCTTTGAAAAAAAAAATATTTTGTCACTTGTAAGTGTAGATACCCCGGGTGGGAAAACCACGGCTTTAGGCTCGAGCGCGCGGGTCGTCCTAGGATGTCTAACTTGTTTTAGAGTCGCCACCTATGTTTTGAGGAACATAAGAAAAACCTATTGATTGTAGCCTAAGTTTGATTACGAAAACAGAGATTCTTTGTTTTGAGGTTCGGGGGTTGGATTACGAGATGGGAAGTACCGAAACACCCATCTCGCCCAACTTACGTTGGTCTTGCTTGATCAAAATCTACATGAATGAAAATGTTCTTGTTCTTCTTCTTTAAGTCATAAAAAGGGGGTTTAAAATAGGATTTGGAATGTAGGAGATAACCCCTTAATCAACCTCAATGAGATGGGGTGATCATTAGGGTCATGTCCCAAAATGATTTGGGTGATTGCACATTTGAATAAAGTAAAAGAGAGAGAGGAGATGAAGTAGAAAAGAAAGGAAAAGATGGACTTTTACCTACAATTTGAAGAACTTCAAATGTTGCTTGATGAGATCCTTGGAGAACCTTTTGAAAGTGATTTTTTGTCTAGTTTTCGATCCTTGAAAATGGAGGTGAAGAGAGGTTTTTATTGGTGAAAGAGGGGTGTTTTTGGTGCCAAAACTCAGTCACCAAGAAATCCTTCCCGGGCAAAATCTTGTAAATTGAGCAAGGGAGGGAATCCTGGCCAGAAATCTGTAACTGACGCCCAGAGGCGCGCGCTTCCTGCTTTGGGGGCGGGAGGCGCACGCGCCTGGCTCCTCCTGTCGGAGGCGCGCGACTCAGAGAAGGCAATTTTGACAGAATGGACTAGAAAATCAGCCCTGTCATTCAGTTTAGTCCCTAGACTTAACGAAGTCAGTCAGGAACTTAACGGAAGTGACAGAAACTAACGAGAAACACTTAAAATGAGGAGAAACACAAGATCAAATGTGCAATCGGGGTAAGCGGTCCAAGGCGGGGTGTCTACAGAGCCCCTCGGCGACGTGGATTGCAAAGCAAAACGCGTCGGCGAAAGTTAAAAAACACCCGCCGAGGACATCACCAAGAAAAGGCAAAGACTCAATGAAAGCAGGAATTTGAAATTGCGAGAGATAGTGGTGCGCTCCCTGTGTGAGCGGATTTTGTTGATAGAGGGGGTGGCATGATCCGTTAGGTGAACCTGCCGGCTGAATGTTTTGAATGAGGCCGTTAGTGAACCTTTTGATGAATCCGTTAGTGAATCCCTTGGATGAGTCCGTTGGTGAACCCTTGTTGAAATCCGTGGTGAATCCCTTGGAAGTCCGGTGAACCTTGTTGACGAATCCGTTGGTGAATCCGTTTGATGAATCCGTTAGTGAATCCCTTGGATGAGTCCGTTGGTGAACCCTTGTTGACGAATCCGTTGGTGAATCCGTTTGATGAATCCGTTAGTGAATCCCTTGGATGAGTCCGTTGGTGAACCCTTGTTGACGAATCCGTTAGTGAATCCGTTTGATGAATCCGTTAGTGAATCCCTTGGATGAGTCCGTTGGTGAACCCTTGTTGACGAATCCGTTAGTGAATCCGTTTGATGAATCCGTTAGTGAATCCCTTGGATGAGTCCGTTGGTGAACCCTTGTTGACGAATCCGTTAGTGAATCCGTTTGATGAATCCGTTAGTGAATCCCTTGGATGAGTCCGTTGGTGAACCCTTGTTGACGAATCCGTTAGTGAATCCGTTAGTGAATCCCTTGGATGAGTCCGTTGGTGAACCCTTGTTGACGAATCCGTTAGTGAATCCGTTTGATGAAATATTGCTTTGAAGTCTCGTGCCATTTGGAGTCACACTTTGACTTTTTGAATTGTGGGGTACGGGCACAGTTGACCGCGACCAGAAAAATGTTCCTGCTGGGGATGAAACTTTGAGATTGACTCTTGAGGGGGGTGTGGCACCCGTGACAGAACTTAGGGAGTTCGGAATTTTGAAGAGGACAGCCTACTTTTGAGTGGGAGTTTCTATCCTACTTTCGATTTTTGACATGCCTTAAGGGCGGACCAGAAAAATGTGTGCCCAACGGGTCCGAGGATCGGGACAGTGTCTTGATTTAGGCTGGAGATCTCTGACAAGGCCCTTTTCTTGACATTTGCTGACCAAAAGAGCCCCCAACAGCTATAATATCATCTTCTGTTCGACCACTTGATTCTCACAGCTCCTTTCTGCCATTTTTGAACATCATATTATTGCTTAACTTCGCTTGTGATCAACATTTTCCATGGCTTCCAATTCTTTTGCCCTTGATGCCAAGGTCGTTAGTGCGTATGAAAAGGACTTGGGCACTTTTGTGTATTCTTTCAAGACCCATCCCAAGAAGGCCTTCATTAAAGATTTCGGGTTCCGAATCCTTTTCACCTTGCGGACTTTGAAGCCGGATTGGGATTTGCGGACGTTGAAGCCGGATTGGGATTTGTTGAGAGCTGCCGCGGCTTTCTGGGATTGCGACAGCCATACCTTCAACCTTTCGGCTAATGAAATGGTGCCGACTGTTGACGATTTGGGGCCATCCTTGGCATGCCTTTGGCCGGTCGGATTGCCGTCCCTAAATATCACCGTGGTGCCATCGACTCTTGGGTTGGTTACTGAATCTCCCTATTGAGGACGTGAGGAAGATGTTGCACGGTACCGTGATTGACATAACTGAGTTGCCGATGTTCTTCAGTTTACACTCGGAGGACCGGTGGTTCAATCTTTCAAAAGAATGCCATGGCCGTTTGTCTCTTCAGCGAAGTACTGTTTGTTACACCTTCGGGACTGCGGACGTACAGTTGGCTGAGATTATTTTGCAAGCTAAGGAGCAGCAATTTAGTGTAATCCCTCTTATTGTAGGGGAGACGTTGCATGGCCTTGATGAGTTACATAGGACGGGCAAGATGTGTCGGGGAAGCCCTTTGCTCTTGACCATATGGCTCCGAGAACACTTCAGGATTTATTCTCCGGATGGTGATTTGTCTCCTTTTGCTGTTCATAGGAGGAAGTTGTTGATCCGGGATTTATCTGAAGATGATTGGAAGAAATTCTTTGCCTCTCAGGTGACCGTTGATATTGAGTGGTGTCCTTTCTTCTTGGGGTCTTCGTCCTTTTGTGGAGTGGACTCTTGGTTTTCAGCACGTGGTTGTACCCGGTTTGAGAGATTCTTCATTTTACCAGCCAGAGCGGGTTCTGCGGCAGTTCGGTCGCCAACAGACAATTCCTTTTCCGAGGGCGGAATGCTTCGTCCAGTTGCTTACATGGGTCCTGACTTCTCGAGTGAGCTTCAGTCGGCTTGGGGAGATGACCGCAACCGTTGGGCTTTTGCTCCTCTGCATCGGGGGAGTGTCTTCCTTCCCGAGAGCTACTTGGATTATTTATTTGGCACCCTTTACCGTGGCATCACTTGGGTTGATGTGCTTCATGCCGAGTTGTTGGGAAAGGGTTTTGAGCCTAGCAGCACTTTGAGATATAGGGAGGCTGCTGCTGATTCGAGTAACATTCTCACTGACCCTTTCGGTACTCCTTTGGATGACTTTTATGCTAGGAGACGTGTTGCAACACAGAAGGTTTCGGTGCGTATTAGTGCTCCTTCGTTACCCAAGAAGAAAAGGATTGAGAGACGATCGGGTGGTCCTTTGAAAGCTAAGAGAAAATTGGATTTTTCTTAGTACCCTAAGAGATTGCAATTAGACCACTTTGTTTTAGGATTTAGTATTTGATGTCTTTTGTTGCTCAATAAATCCGTTGTAATGATTTGAATAATTCATTGAATGAATAAAATTGCATTTTGTTATTTGAAGTGAATTGGGTATTTTTGATATGTTTTAGACCGCACCCGAAGGTTGCCTACGTTCCTCCAGTTGGGAGGCTCAGGTCTTCGTAGTTCAAACAAACAAAGACCATTTTTTTTTTATTTTTTTTGTTGTGCACCCTGTTTTTTTGCCTAGACCGCCTTTCGGGTTTTCAATCTAGCGGGCTTCTTTTTTGCACGTGCTCTAATTTTTGCCTAGGCCGCCCTTGCGGGTTTTCAACCTAGCGAGCGATTTTTTTTTTTTTTTTTTTTTTTTAATGGTCTTTGTTTATTAAGCGTAGAACCTCTTGAGCTTGTCGAGGTTGACCTCCTTTGGCAGCTGGTCACCATCTAAATCCACGAGCCGGACTGCACCACCGCTTAGTATCTTTTTGACCACGTACGGACCGATCCATCGGGGTCCCCATTTCCCCAGGGGATTCATGGCATTAGGAGGATGTTGTCTTAAAACCAAATCTCCCACATTGATGTTTCGAGGCTTCACCTTTTTGTTGAAAGCTCTTGCCATCCTTTGCTGATACGCCCTTGTGCGTTCGAGTGCTCTTAACCTTTTCTCGTCGAGCAAGGCTAGTTGTTCATATCGACTTTGCATCCAGTTGACCTCGTTGACTTGATTCTCGAGGAGGACCCGTAGAGATGGGACTTCAAGTTCGATAGGGAGTACGGCTTCAGAACCATAGACCAATGCATAAGGAGTTTCTCCTGTTGCGGATCGTATTGATGTGCGGTAGCCCCACAATGCTAATGGTAGCTTCTCGGGCCAATCCCTTCCTGTTGAGGCCATTTTCTTGACGATGGTCTCGATGGTCTTATTTGCTGCTTCGACTGCGCCATTTGCTTGGGGCCGGTAAGGAGATGACTTGTGCTTGGTGATCTTGTATTCTACCAAAAGTGCATCCATTTCCTTCTCAAAGTGAGAGCCGTTGTCGGAAATGATTTCATGAGGCACGCCGTATCGGCACATGATATTAATCTTTACAAATTCGGCCACTTTCTTGGCGTTGAGGGTTCGATAGGCTTGTGCTTCGACCCACTTTGTGAAGTAGTCGACTGCCACTAGGACGAATGACTGCCCATTGCTCCCGGCAGGATGAACTTTACCGATGATGTCTATCCCCCAACAAGAGAAAGGCCAAGGTGTGACCATGTTGTAAAGTTGTGAGGGTGGAGCATGTTGCAGATTAGCGTGGAATTGGCACTTGGCACACCTTTTGACTTTCTCGATACAGTCTCGTTCCATAGTGCTCCAATAGTAACCAATGCGAAGTATCTTCTTGACTAGCATAAACCCATTCATGTGGGGTCCACATTCTCCTTCGTGCACTTCACACATTATCTCTTGAGCTTCGGTCTCATTGGCGCATAGGAGATTGATCCCGTCGTGGTGCCTTTTATAGACTCGGTCCCCAATCAGTACGTACCGAGAGGCTAACCTTTGCAGAGCTGCTTGAGACTTCTTATTGATGTTCTCGGGATAAGTGCCGTCTTTGAGGAAGTTCATGATATCCGAATACCACGGAGAGTTTGTTTGAACCTCGTTGATCTCGATACTCATGCAATATGCCGGACTGTTCCTTCGAGCAATTTTGAAAGGCTTCACCATTTTCCCTTTGGGCATTTCAACTAATGAAGCTATAGTGGCCAGTGCATCGGCGAAGCGATTCTTATCCCTTGGCAGGTAGTTGAAAGTGATTCTTGGAATTGTTCAACCAGTTCTTCAAGGTGCTGACCATACTGTTGGAGAGTCGGGTCTTGGGTTCGCCATTTACCCGATTGCTGATTGATAAGGAGCAAAGAGTCGCCGAACACTTCTAGTTCCGTGACGTTTCTTTCGAGAGCTGCTTCGAGCCCTGCTATGCATGCTTCGTACTCGGCAATGTTGTTGGTAGCTTCGAATTCCAGGCGTATGGCAATGGGAGTGTAGATGTCTTTTGGATCGACAAGCAATACCCCTATACCAAAACCGTGTTTATTGGCGGCGCCATCGAAAAAAAGTTGCCACTTGTCTTCCTCGGTTGCAGTACAAATTAAATGCTCGTCGGGGAACTGTACATCTTCCCCCTTCACTTCGTCACACGGGAATTCGGCAAGCTGGTCACTGAACACTTTCCCCCTGACGGATTTTAGTGTGACGTAAGTGATATCATAGCCGGCGAGCATGAAGTACCATTTGGCTATTCTTGTTGACATGAAAGGCTTCTCGAAGATGTAGCGGAGCGGGTCCACCTTTGCTACTAGATTGATCGGAAAAGCTTCCATATAGTGTTTGAGCTTTTGAGTGACCCAAACCAATGCTGCACATGACTTCTCTAAGACAGAGTAGTTCTTTTCGCCTCCTTGGAATCGGCGACTGACAAAATAAATGGCGTTCTCCTTTGTGGACTCTCGTTGCTCTTGTGCTAACATAGCCCCTAGGGCTTCATCATTGACAGTGAGATAAAGCAACAGAGGTTTCTCCTTGTGCGGCGGAACTAGAACAGGAGGGCACGTCAAGTAATGCTTTACTTGATCGAAGGCTTCTTGGCACGCGTCGGTCCATTCTAGAGCCACATTCTTCTTGAGTAGCTTGAAGATTGGCTCGCACATGGAAGTGAGTTGGTGCACAAACCAATGATGTATTGTAGTCTCCCATGAAACCTTTAATCTCTTTCTGCGTCTTTGGAGGAGGCATGTCAATGATTGCCTTGATTTTGGAGGGGTCTACTTCGATTCCCCTTTCAGTGACCATATAACCAAGAACTTTGCCTCGGATAACCCCGAATGTGCACTTTGCAGGGTTGAGCCTCATCTTGTGTTGACGAAGCCTTTCGAAGAACTTGCGGAGATCGATTAGGTGTTGACCATCGGTTCCTTTGGAGTGAATGATCATGTCGTCCACATAGACCTCGATTTCTTTGTGAATCATATCGTGGAACAAGTCTGTCACGGCTCTTTGGTAGGAAGCCCCAGCATTTCTTAACCCAAATGGCATGACTGTGTAGCAAAAGGTACCCCACGGTGTTGTGAAGGCTGTCTTATGTTGATCTTCCTCGGCCATGAGAATCTGATTGTACCCAGCGAACCCATCCACGAATGAGCGGACCTCGTAGGCAGCAGTGGAGTCGACTAGCATGTCGATATTAGGGAGTGGAAAATCATCCTTTGGGGAAGCTTTGTTTAAATCCCGGAAGTCTACACAAACTCGAACCTTGCCGTTCGCCTTCCTGACTGTCACAATGTTGGCTAACCATGTCGGATACTCGATAACCTTGATGAAACCCACACTGAGGAGCTTCTCAATCTCTTCTTTGACCTGCAGAGACCATTCTGGCTTGATCTTTCTGAGCTTCTGCTTTACTGGCCTGGTATCTTCTCTGATCGGAATCCTGTGCTCCGCTACCTTTCTGTCTAAACCCGGCATGTCTTTGTATGACCATGCGAACACATCCACGAACTCCCGTAGTAATGCAGTCAATCTGTCTCTGTCGTCTCCCTTGAAGAAGCTTCCAATCTTGGTTTCTTTTGGCTCTTCTTCGGTACCCAGATTAACAACATGCAATTCTTCGTCAGCCTTTGGACCATTCTCGCCACGACTACGGACTTGTTGAGCAAGTTCATTTAAGTATGTTGTGTTTTCGTGGTCTATTTCATCATAATTTGAATCGTTATTAACTTGTTTGTTAAGTTCATTATTAGTTAATTCATCATTTATGATGTTTGCAATCTCAGGGTACTCAGAAATATCAAATTTTTCATTAGTAAAGAAAGGAAACACACGCTCGGCTATGGCCTCCAAATCCTCTTGGGTGAGGGTATTAGAGACACTCTCGGACTCGAAAGTAAGTGTGAGCTGCTCTTCCTTTGTTGCTGTGCGGGGTATGCAACCCATTTCTTGGACTAAGAATTCCTCGGATACCACGGGCCCTTTTGTTGAATACCAATTGTTGATCGGCTTGGAGCTTGGCGGGATCTCACTGAGAGTCTCATTCATGATGACGGTGTCATGGATGGCGTTAACTTGGCATTTATTCATCATGGCGAGCTCATCGAACATGGAGGCTAAATCTGTCAGTTCCTCCCCCACGGTGATTTCTGTCTCGGATTCTATAGTCATCTTCCTTCCCCACCATTCACGGGGCGACATGGGAGTTGGTTCTCTTTCGGATATCTGGATCTCACAATCGGAGAAATTTTGAGGCTGGGCTTTTTGACACCTTTATTGTTAACCCACGGCTCGGGAAAGATCATGTATGGAACGTCTTCCCCTTGGCGGACAACATAACCATTCAACGTCTTGCGGTGAGGCCTTAGATTAGGGACTTCATACCGACGGCCTTCTTTACGAGCTCGGGCCTTTTCGTTCTTGATCGCTTGCTCTTGTTTCAAGTCTTCTTTGGAAGGCTCATACCCCAAACCGAAGGTGTTCTTGACAAATGGGACTTGCACGGGATGTAGGATTCCTTGCTGATATTTCCCTAAGCCTAAACCAGGGAAGTAGTCCATATTCCTCATCATGCGGAGGACTTTGTGATTGCTGGGGGTCCATGATCCGTTTCCCCCTTCTTTATCAATGGCGTTGATTGAGACGCCGGAGAGAGTGGAGTCTGGTAGACCATGCTGAACTTGGTGGACGGGCTCACCTTTTCTGTGGATAGTGATGTTTTCAGCCATTACGGTCACTATTTCATCACCATTTCGGATCTTGACACATTGGTGGAGAGTTGACGGTACGGCATTAGCACTGTGAATCCATGGTCGACCCAACAGTAAGTTGAACGAGGCCGGGATATCAAGCACTTGGAATGGAACGGACATGACCATGCTCCCAAACTCAATGTCTATTTCGATCATACCCATGACTGTACGGGCGGTGCTGTCATAACCTCGGATTACTTGAGTAGAAGGCTTCAAATCAGAATCCTTAAGCCCCAGTATGCCCATGATTCTACCAGGCATGAGATTGAGTGCGGAACCACCGTCCACTAAGACTCTTGAGACGGGCCTCCCCCTTGCTCGTACTTGAGGTAAATAGCTTCGTTGTGGTCGGAACCAAACGGTGGAAGGTCCATATCGGCAAAGGTGATGACGTTGCTAAAATGAATGTGACCAATCATTGCCGTGAGGTCCTCGGGAGTAGTATCGGGAGAGACTGATGTATCATCGAGATTGCGGATGACAAGATCTCGGTGTTTCTTTGAGGATGCAATGAGGTCCCAAATAGAGATGTTGGCTTGAGTTTTCTTGAGTTGGACAAGTAGAGGATCTTCGGGAGCGTTGTGAGCTTGCGGCTTTTGAGAAGAGGAGCTCGGTGCGGAAGTGGAAGGGTTGCTTGCTATGACTCGACCGGATCGAGTTAGCATGTTTACGTTCCCATCTTGCTTCTTTTTCCTATTCTCTAGTACTTCCCTCATTACCTCATCGTAAGTCACTACATAACAAGAATTGTCAAGTTTATTCATAACATTGGGGCCCCCATTCACAATTGGGATTGAATGGGTGGTCCCCTCGAGTTCTCCTATCTCTATTACATTGACATGCTCGTCATTAGTCACTACAAATTCTTTCTTATCTATGAGATCTTGAATGACATTGCGGAGAACGAAGCAATCCTCGGTGGTGTGGCCACTATATTGGTGGTAGCCACAATATTTGTGGTGAGCATGATTGGAGTTGATCGTCTTGGGTTGGTACCCTTGCACGGGTGTGACTTGACCCTTTGCCTTGAGGACCTCGAACACTTCGGTTTGAGTCATGCCTTGGAGAGGCGTGTAGACACGGTCACTTCGGGACTTCTTCCCTTGAGGTGGAGGAACCTTTTTGTAATTCCCCTTGTCAATAGTGACGGCGTTGACCGAGGCCTCTTTTGTGGAGTTGGAAGCGGCCTTGTAGCGGTAAGTAGGAGTGGTCTTCTTAATCTCCTTGAGCAAGTCATCCATGCGTACCCCCGCCTCATACATTTGGGAGAAGTCGGAGTAGCAAGCCCCACTTAGGTGAGTGCGGAGATCAATCTTGAGACACTTGAGAAATATGTCCATTTGCTCTTTTGTGTTCGGCCTCTCAACAATTTCAGAGAGTTTGTCATTCCATCTCCTTGTGAAGTCGATGAAGGACTCATTGTCTCGTTGAGTAGTGTTCTCTAGCTCTTTCCTTGTGGGCCGGTGAGTGGTGTTGCCTTGTATTGGTTCTTGAAGGCAAGCATGGCAGAGTCCCAATCAAGACGGACAGTGAGCGGGAGAGTAGCATACCAATCTTTTGCCGCCCCCTCGAGAGTGAGAGGAAAGCATTGAGCCATCACCTTGGTGGAGACCTTCTTTGGAACCATTGCCCAAATATAAGTCTCAATGTGAGCCATAGGACAAGAGTTGCCCTTGAATTTGCTTATGTCGGGCATCTTGAACTTATCGGGAAGAGAGGCCATAGTACTCATGAGGATGGATGATTGATAAAGGCTTGTGTCGGAGCCTTTCCCCATGTTGAGCCCATTGAATTTTTGGTCGATGTAGGCCATGATAGAATCCACCATTTTGGGCTCATTGTTCTCGGAACTTGGTTCCCCCATTTTCTTGGTGCGGGTGTTGACATACGGACTTTTGAACAAACCCTCGGTCCACTCGGATTCATCATCATTGTTCTTGTTCTTTCCCTTGGCAAGGTTGGTGAGCTTTTCTTTCATTAGCTCCATTTCGGCCTCGTGGGCCTCCCTTTGTCTGTCGAGGTGGGATTGCCAAATGTCGTCTTTGCTTTGTGCCTCCTTGTTAAGGGTGGAGACTTGCTCTTGGAGGAGTTGGACCATAGTTGAGAGCTATTCGAGAGACATGGTGTTGCTGCTGCCGGTCATGGTTGATGTTGGAGCTGTTGGAGTGATCTCTTCACGAACTAACCGATTTGCTGAATCCCGGTAGACTTTGTAAGTACCAATTGAACCTATATTGCAGAAGAGGCCCTTGTCAGTCTTGAGTAACACTTGCGGTCCATGAAGAGGCTTAGAACACACAGTTGGGCACACGACTCGAACCACATAAGAAAAGACTCTTTTTTTTTTTTTATAAGTCGGAGGGAATGAATCCCTTTTGGGGTTTCTAAGAAAATAATGGAATCGTCACACTAGTATATAGACCATCTCGCGGTCCCATATACTCATCGGATTCCATCGCGCTTGTGAATCCTACATGTATCGGGATTAAACTAAATTAATGTAGTAAAGCATACATGCGGGGACGGATTTTTATTTTCGTCCAAAATAACCACTTTTGGGGACGGATTTTTATTGCGTCCATTTCAACAAGTTGGCATGTATGATTTGAAGACATTAGTTTAGGGAAATCTCGGTACATGGAAACCGACTTGAGTCACGGAGTGTTAGACCCTAACTAGAATTGTGTGGTTTGTGCTCGGCTTGAATATGAGGCTCAAAGGTCACCCCCGGCATGTAGTCTTGAACTACGCCACGGGCTGAGGTTTACCGCTTCGAAAGAGCCAAGGTCTGGTGGAGCTTGAAACTTTCTAGGACGGGCCTCGACGGGTTTGGGGTTGGACTTGTGCGACTCGATAGTGAGCAGTTCATAGGAATATGTGCATGTAGTGTGAGGTCTAACAAGTGACATTTTTTTTTTTTTTTTTTTTTTGAAAAGAAAGAAAAAACACACAAAACACATAAGCACATAAAATTACAACTCCCGAATCACCCGTGTGACCGGTAAATAAAACACAAAATTAAAACAGTCCTAGGGTTCAATTCTGTTCTGATGCAGGCAACTGTGCCCACACCCCACTGTTCTGCTCAGTCACTGAAACCTGTTTCTGTTCTGGGAATCAACCCAGAAGCGTGCACCTCTGAGTGCTGATATGGGACGCGCGCGCATGGCGCAATGCTTATGGGAGGCGCGCGCTTCTGGGGCACACCTGTCAGAATGTCAGACTTTGGACTCAGGGGATTGCCCTGGTCCCATGTTCATATTGTAACCCCTGCAGAAGTGATTAGTGCAGAATAACAGAAGAAGAAGATGAAGAACATGAAGAAGTGGGCGATTCTGGTTCTTGATGCGGGATGCGCGCGCCTTAGGATTAAAAGGCCAGACGCGCGCGCCTCCCCCATCAGGAAACAGAATGCCCAGAAAAGATGTAGATTTCGATCAGAATGCAAGTTTAACCCTCAAATACTCCACAGCGGAGTCGCCAATGTAGATACCCCGGGTGGGAAAACCACGGCTTTAGGCTCGAGCGCGCGGGTCGTCCTAGGATGTCTAACTTGTTTTTAGAGTCGCCACCTATGTTTTGAGGAACATAAGAAAAACCTATTGATTGTAGCCTAAGTTTGATTACGAATACAGAGATTCTTTGTTTTGAGGTTCGGGGGTTAGATTACGAGATGGGAAGTACCGAAACACCCATCTCGCCCCAACTTACGTTGGTCTTGCTTGATCAAAATCTACATGAATGAAAATGTTCTTATTCTTCTTCTTTAAGTCATAAAAAAGGGGTTTAAAATAGGATTTGGAATGTAGGAGATAACCCCTTAATCAACCTCAATGAGATGGGGTGATCATTAGGGTCATGTCCCAAAATGATTTGGGTGATTGCACATTTGAATAAAGTAAAAGAGAGAGAGGAGATGAAGTAGAAAAGAAAGGAAAAGATGGACTTTTACCTACAATTTGAAGAACTTCAAATGTTGCTTGATGAGATCCTTGGAGAACCTTTTGAAAGTGATTTTTTGTCTAGTTTTCGATCCTTGAAAATGGAGGTGAAGAGAGGTTTTTATAGGTGAAAGAGGGGTGTTTTTGGTGCCAAAACTCAGTCACCAAGAAATCCTTCCCGGGCAAAATCTTGTAAATTGAGCAAGGGAGGGAATCCTGGCCAGAAATCTGTAACTGACGACCAGAGGCGCGCGCTTCCTGCTTTGGGGGCGGGAGGCGCGCGCGCCTGGCTCCTCCTGTCGGAGGCACACGACTCAGAGAAGGCAATTTTGACAGAATGGACTAGAAAGTCAGCCCTGTCATTCAGTTTAGTCCCTAGACTTAACGAAGTCAGTCAGGAACTTAACAGAAATGACAGAAACTAACGAGAAACACTTAAAATGGGGAGAAACACAAGATCAAATGTGCAATCGGGGTGAGCGGTCCAAGGCGGGGTGTCTACAGTAAGACCTCACATTACGCGCACAATTCTTATCAACTGCTCACTATCGAGTCGCACAAGTCCAACCCCAAACCTGTCGAGGCCCATCCTAGGAATTTTCAAGCTCCATTCGACTTTGACTCTTCCAAAGCGGTAAACCTCAGCCCGTGGCGTAGTTCACGACTACATACCAGGGGTGACCTTTAAGCCTCATATTTAAGCCGAGCACAAACCACACAATTCTAGTTAGGGTCTAACACTCCGTGACCAAGTCGGTTTTCATGTACCGAGATTTCCCTAAACTAATGTCATCAAATCATACATGCCATTTCCAAAAGAAACAAACGGTTGCAATGGACGAAATAAAACTCCGTCCCCAAGTGGTTATTATGGACGAAAATAAAAATCCGTCCCCGCATGTATGCTTTATGACATTAATTTAGTTTAATCCCGACACATGTAGGTATCACAAGAGTGGTGGAATCCGATGAGTATATGGGACCGCGAGATGGTCTATATACTAGTGTGACGATTCCACAATTTTTCTAGAAACCCCAAAAAGGACTATGTCCTTCCGACTTAAATAAATAAAAAAAAGGAGTCATTTCTCTTATGTGGTTGAGTCTTTTTCCTTTGTTTGTGGGTTAATTATTTTACTCAAAATATGTTTGTGGGGCCAACCTAAGATCGACCGTATTCTCTCAATAGGTCAATGGCTTCCAACGGCAACAACAACAAGGGTGAGAACATCTCCGTGTCCAACGAAAGGCTCTTCAACATAATAAGAGCCATGGGGGAACAAATGGATAGACTTGTCGAGGACGCCCACCGCAAGGATGATTTATGGCAAGCCCGTCTTGATCTCGAGAGGAGAATTCATAAGGAATAAGTGTCTGAACTTAAGGCCCGTTTACGGGAGTTCACCGACAACAAGGCAAAGGTCAACGGTAAGGCATGTTCAAGTGGCTCGCCTCTCAAAAGTCACAAAGGTTCTACCAACGACCGTGTCTACACTCCCCTCCAAGGTATGACCGTCACCAAGGCCTATAAAGATCTCAAAGCAAAGGGACAAATTTCTCCTCTCCAAGGGTACAAGAAACCACAACCTCGCAACCATGCCCACCACAAGTGGTGTGACTATCACCTATGCAGCGGTCACCTCACCGAGGATTGCTTCTCCATCCGCAACATCATCCAAGACTTGATTGACAATGGTGAGTTTACCGTGGTTGAAGAACAACAGTTAGAGAGTGAGAACATACAAGAACTCATCAAGGAAGGGGCTCAGATTTGAAATAGGGTCTCAACAAGAGATCATGCCGCAAGGAAGGCTACAACGACAATGGGGACTACAGCAACAATCTCTGTTTCTCTTTCTCTACCTAGTAATAGGAATAATAAAAAGAAAAGAGTCAAAGTCCTCTTTAGTGTGCATTAAAGTTTTCTCTCGTCCCATGTTCAATGTCGAGTCTTATTATCAAATAAAAGTCGTTCTTGTCCTCATACACTCCTCCAAGTTGTTCAATTTAATTCTTGGAAAATGATGAAAAGATGTCTAAACAAGTTTTAGAACTAAGGCCATCGCTTGAACGCCTAGGGGCCAAACATCGACGACGACATCAACAACGAAGACATCAAAACATCAACGGCAAAATCAAGCCAAAGAAAGGTGAAGCAACAACCATGGAGAAAAATCAAGCTGTCACGACCCGAAAACCCGTCTCTATTTTATTGATAAATAATTATTTATTTATTTATTTATTTGATTTAAATAATTATGTGCGCATTTTATGTGTTATAATAATTTATGCCTAGCATTTTATTTGGGCCATTTGTGCTAGTGTAGAACTGTTGAGTCTTAATTGTTAGTGGGGAGTTTATTTGTAAAGGGTAGTATTAGGAGAGGGGTCTAAGTGTAAATGTTTCAAATAATTCTCCCTACTCCCTCCCTCATCTCCCTACTCTTTCACCCTCACCTCACTCCATCTCTCCCAGCAACTCTCTCTCTCTCTCTCTCTCTCTCTCTCCATTTGGGTAAGTCTTCTCCTCTCACTTCTCTCTACATTTCCATCATCTTCCTCTCATCTTTCCTTATTTCTCATATTACTAAATATGTTTAGATCGTCGATAGGATCGTAGAGGGCTAAAAATATTTGAATTCCGTCATCTTTGAGAAATTCCAAGTAAGTTGCTTTTCCCCCATTTTTATGCTAAAGTGTTCATTTCATGTTTATATAATGCTTTAGTTGATACATTTGATGTTGGATTGAGTTTGGAATTTATTTTGGTTTTTGGTCAAAAATGGTGCTTGATATGAATGTTGGGTTTGATTCTTGGTTTGGGGTTATTTATGAGGTTGATTAGGTCCCCTTTTCATCCTAGATGTTGTTGTGATTCATTGTGGAACTAGTGGAAAGATTTGATTTTAGGCATTTAGGAAATGGGTGTATTTTGGGTTGAAAATGAAGAACCCAGCTCTGTTTTCCCGGCCAAGAACCAGGCCGAGCGCCCGCCTGGGTTGGACCAGGCGCCCGCCCGCCTACCTTTTTCCAGCGGCCAGACCTTCTGTGGAAATAAGCGCCCGCCCGCCCCCTGGCAAGCGCCCGCCCGCCCGCCTGCTTGGGAAACTTACCTTTTGCTTGGTTATGACAAATGACTTCCCTAGTTTTAAATTATCTACTCAAATTAACTTAAATTAACATCGTGGAACACGTTAGTAATTGGAATTGGTTCCTTTGTGAATAAATATGTTATGAAATTTATTTAAGTACCGTTTTGGGAATGTGGATCATCTTTCATGTGTTGTTTGGATTGGTTTGCCTTTGTGGTAATTTATTTGGATTGGTTACCTACTTCGGAATCATGAGTTGTTTATTTAAGCTAGAGTTTATTACTTAGCTTTTATTTGAAAGTCCAGCTGGTTATTTGTGTATCGAGTCAGGCAATGGATAATGCTATAATGGCACAAGCCAAGTCCATTATAGCATCGCCCATTGGTCCTTCTTTCCTCATCCAGATTGGCCTTGGATGGGATGAGCTAGCTCCTTTTGTGAGTATTCTAGCTAGGCGTTTTGGAGCATGACTTTGTGGCACGGCTCCCGCCCTTTGTGGCATATTACTTGGTTATTGGTTCCGGTACCGGGGGTTTTCTCTTCAAGCTTTCATGCTACTATGAAGATGTTGATTGTTAACTATTGAAGCTGCGCAGCGACCTTTATTTGGTTATTTCAGTTGGAAAACCTTGGCTTATATCCTTTGTTAATTGTTTATTTCCGCTGCTATCTGTTAAATGATAAATGGTATATGCTATGTGATATTTATTATTGTTTACTGCTTCTTGCATCATAGCATGTCATGTAGTTGCATTAGTGACTTACTGAGATTTATCTCACCCCCTTTCTTTTATCTTTGTTTTTCCTTAACCCCCCCAGGTGGAAAGGATTAGACTCGCTGATCACGAGACAGGACGTCGCGAGGGTTGAGCTTTTGGGGCAAGTTGTTATCGGTGGGTTTACATTATATAAATGTGTAACCTTTTTGGGAATAGTTGTACCAAACTTGACGTCATTAGAATTTGTATATCTTATTATTTTGAGTGTAAGTTTATGGAGCTTGCACTAGTTATATTTTGTTGTTCAAGTTGGATTTCAAAACTTTGTGTCATCATCTTTTGGTATAAAAGGAAATTTTTATCTCCATTATATTAGAGTTTATTGTTTAAATCGACGTCCGGCTCGCGTACTCCCCGCCCGCGGGGTCGGGGTCGCGACAGTTGGTATTAGAGCTATGGCTTAGCTCTAAGGATAAGTCTAGGGGACTAGTATGACCTAGGAGGGTAGTTGTGTTCGGAGTGAGTAACGGTTGATGTTTCATGCAGGTAATTGTCCTCAATGGCTAGAAGAAGAACAGGTGAAGGTTCTAGTGGGGCTCAGAATCAGAATGATCTTCGGGAAGAGAACCGTGCCATGTTCCAAGGCATGTTTGAGGCGGCCATGAAGGCGATTCATGACCAAGGGCCAAGCGAGGAGTATGTGCCACCTCCACATTTCGGGTTGGAGCAGTTTCTGAAATTAAAACCATGAGAGTTTGACGGTGAGCTCGATGTGAAAAAGGCCGAACTATGGATCGAGTCTATGGAGAAAATTTATGATGTGTTTGGGTGCACGGACGAGGATAGGGTCCGGTTTGCGGCTTATAAATTGGTTGGGGCCGCCGAGCATTGGTGGAAAGGAGTCAAAGCGAGTTGGGATGATGCCCATATAGTGTATGCATGGGAATTGTTTGTGCGGAAGTTCAAAGAGCATTTTATCCCGGTAGTGGACCAGAACCGAAAGGAGATCGAGCTACTCAACTTGGAGCAAGGTTTGTTGTCTATAGCTCAATACTCGGCTAAGTTCACAGAATTAGCCTGGTATTGTGACTATCTTGTGAGGAACGAAGAACAGAAAGCTATGAGGTTCATCCGGGGTTTGAAGACTTCTATCTGGACTCAGCTTATAGCACAAAGGATTCAAACTTATCAGGATGCGGTGGATCGAGCCTACTTGATCGAGCAGGATATAGGGGAGCATAAGACGAAGGTTGAGGTAACCAACACGAGTAAGCAAGGAGCGCAGAGCAAGTCACAACCAAGGATTGATAACCGAGGTAACTTTGGGGGACAATCTCAGTCCCGAGGGCAACCGATCCCAAGGAACCCGGGTACTACTGCCGGGAACCAAGGGAATCAAAATAGGAGACTTTGTTCCTATTGCCAAAAGGAAGGTCATTCAGAGGACCGGTGTTGGAAGAAACAAGGGAAATGCATTAACTGTGGGCAGTTGGAGCATTTTGTGAAGGATTGCCCGAGATTCAGAGGTCAACCGACTGGGGTAGGAGCTGGGGCTCCACAGGGTCAGAAAAGGGATGCTACGGGGAAGCCCAAGGTCCAAGGAAGGGTATTTGCCATGAATCAACAACAAGCTACCGATGATCCATCCGTTATTGGAGGTATTGTTTCTGTGTTTAATGTGAGCGCCCGAGCGTTAGTAGATCCAGGATCGTCTCATTCTTACATTTCTGTGCAATTTGCTTCTTTGTTAAATGCTGCATCTGAGTCTTTGCCTTATGTGCTAGAGGTGTCGACCCCTATAGGAGAGTGTTTGGTGACTGATAAGGTCTTTCGTGCTTGTGATGTGCTTATATGTGGTCGTGTCTTGTGTGCGGACTTGGTAGTCCTTCCGATTCAAGATTTTGATGTCATTTTGGGTATGGATTGGTTGAGCAAGTTTCATGCTTCTGTTGATTGTCGTAGGAAAGTTGTTACTTTTTCTATTCCCGATATGCCTAAATTTGTTTTTGAGGCTATGCCTTTTGGTAGAAATTTTCGTATGATTTCTTATGTGAAAGCGAGAAAATTATTGCATCGTGGTTGTGAGGGGTACTTGGCTAGTGTGCTTTATACTAGGAAAGAATCCCCTAGTTTGGAAAGTGTTCGGGTAGTTAATTTCCCGATGTTTTCTCTTCTGAATATAATATGCCTCCCGATCGCGAGATAGAATTTTGTATAGATCTTTTGCCGGGTACGGCTCCGATTTCAAAGGCGTCGTATAGGTTGGCTCCCGCAGAGTTGAAGGAACTAAAGATTCAGTTGCAAGAGTTGCTTGATCGAGGGTTTATCCGCCCTAGTGTTTCCCCGTGGGGAGCACCGGTTTTGTTTGTGCGGAAGAAAGACGGTTCTTTGAGATTGTGTATCGACTACCGAAAGTTGAATCAGGTTACAGTGAAGAACAAGTATCCTCTACCTCACATCGATGATTTATTTGATCAGCTTCAAGGGTCTGTGGTGTTCTCTAAACTTGATTTGAGGAGTGGGTACCATCAGTTGAAGATTCGATCGGAGGATGTTCCGAAGACTGCCTTTCGCACTCGCTATGGTCATTACGAGTTCTTGGTTATGCCGTTTGGGTTGACTAACGCGCCTGCCGTATTTATGGATTTGATGAACCGGGTTTTCCATCCTTATCTTGATTCGTTTGTGGTGGTCTTCATCGACGACATTCTTGTCTACTCTAAATCTCGAGAGGAGCACGAGCAACACTTGAGGACAGTTTTATCCATTCTTACGAGGGAACAGTTGTTTGCGAAGTTTAGTAAATGCGAATTTTGGCTTGAGAAGGTTTCATTTCTGGGTCATGTTATTTCGAAAGATGGTATTTCTGTGGATCCTTCAAAGATAGAAGCCATAGTGGATTGGAAGAGACCCGAGTCAGTGACCGAGATCAGAATTTTTCTGGGTTTAGCCGGGTATTACAGAAGATTTATAGAAGGGTTTTCGAGGATTGCTACTCCGATGACTCAGTTGACCCGGAAGGATGTACCGTTTGTGTGGAGTGAAAAATGTCAAAGTAGATTTGATGAATTAAAAAAGAGATTAACTACGGCTCCTATTCTTGCGTTACCAAATGGAAATGACGATTTAGTAATTTACAGTGATGCTTCGAAAGAGGGTTTGGGTTGTGTTTTGATGCAGAATGGGAAAGTAATTGCCTATGCTTCGAAGAAGTTGACCCCTAGTGAACAGAATTACCCTACCCATGATATGGAGTTGGCTGCGATAGTCTTTGCGTTGCATAAGTGGAAGCATTACCTATATGGAGCGAAGTTTGAGATATTTACCGATCACAAGAGTTTGAAATACCTCTTCTCTCAAAAGGAATTGAACAACCGTCAGCGTAGGTGGATGGAGCTTTTAAAGGATTATGATTGTACGATTTCTTATCATCCGGGGAAGGCAAATGTGGTAGCCGATGCGATTAGTAGAAAGTCTTATGTAGCTTCGATGATGGTTCGAGAGTGGAAAATGCTTGAGGATGTTCGAGATTGGGGTCCTCGTGAATCGAGACATGGGGCTATTTTTGTGAATATTAGGGTGTCTCCGACCCTAATTCAGAAGATAAAAGAAGCTCAAAAAGAGGATCCCGAGTTAGTGAAAGTAATGGGTAAAATGAAGGAAAGAACTTCGAGGATTTTTCTATGAGTTCGAATGGAGTGTTGACTTTCTGTGGTCGTTTGTGCGTACCCGATGTTGGTGGAATAAAGAGGCAAGTTTTAGATGAGGGTCACAAATCGAGATATACTATTCATCCGGGTAGTACGAAGATGTATCAAAATTTGAAACAACACTTTTGGTGGAACAATATGAAGAGGGAAATAGCTGAGTATGTATCGAGGTGTTTAACTTGTCAGCAGGTCAAAGCCGAGCATCAGAGACCCGCAGGACTACTTCAGCCGTTAGAGATTCCGGAGTAGAAATGGGAGCATGTGACTATGGATTTCATTACGGGACTACCTCGTACCCGTAGGAAGTATGACAGTGTTTGGGTAATTGTGGATAGACTGATCAAGAGTGCCCATTTCTTGCCGATTGATATCAGATACTCGATGGAGAAGCTTGCGACCCTTTACATTGATGAGATTGTGAGATTGCATGGGGTTCCGGTTAGCATTGTGTCAGATCGAGACCCGAGGTTTACTTCCAGATTTTGGAAAGCGTTTCAGGAAGCTTTGGGTACAGATTTGCGATTCAGCACAGCTTTTCACCCTCAGACCGATGGTCAATCCGAGAGGACCATTCAGATTTTGGAGGATATGTTGCGAGCTTGTTCGATAGACTTTTCCGATTCTTGGGATAGACATTTACCGTTAGTGGAATTCTCTTACAACAACAGTTATCAGGCTAGTATCGAGATGGCACCTTATGAGGCCTTATATGGGAGAAAATGTAGATCGCCTATCTGTTGGGATGAGGTCGGTGAAGCGAAGATCGTGGGTATTGATTTGCTTCAGGATTCAGTTGAGAAAGTTAGAGTTATCCGGGATCGATTGAAAACAGCCCAGAGTCGACAGAAGAGCTATGCAGATAACCGAAGGCGAGATCTTAGTTTTCAGACCGGTGATTTTGTTTTCTTGAAAGTATCTCCGAAGGTGAGTATTCGAAGGTTCGGGAAGAAGGGTAAATTGGCTCCGAGGTTTATAGGTCCGTTTGAGATTCTAGGAAAGGTGGGACTTCTTGTGTATCGACTTGCGTTACCACCATCTTTAGACCGGTTACATAACGTTTTTCACGTTTCTATGCTTCGGAAGTATGTTCATGATCCATCTCACGTGTTACCGAGGGTACCGGAGGATATAGAGCCCGACATGACTTACGAGGAACGACCGGTTCGGATTTTAGATGTCAAAGCCCAAGAGTTGAGGAACAAAAGCATTCCGTTGGTAAGAGTTCTTTGGAGGAATCATAATGTTGAAGAATCGACTTGGGAGCTTCGAGAGGAGATGGAGCGTAGATATCCGTGGCTTTTTAATTCGGGCAAGTCTCGTTAAAATTCGGGTCGAATTTTCTTTAAGGGGGAGTGAATGTCACGACCCGAAAACCCGTCTCTATTTTATTGATAAATAATTATTTATTTATTTGATTTAAATAATTATGTGCGCATTTTATGTGTTATAATAATTTATGCCTAGCATTTTATTTGGGCCATTTGTGCTAGTGTAGAACTGTTGAGTCTTAATTGTTAGTGGGGAGTTTATTTGTAAAGGGTAGTATTAGGGGAGGGGTCTAAGTGTAAATGTTTCAAATAATTCTCCCTACTCCCTCCCTCACCTCCCTACTCTTTCACCCTCACCTCACTCCATCTCTCCCAGCAACTCTCTCTCTCTCTCTCTCTCTCTCTCTCTCTCTCTCCATTTGGGTAAGTTTTCTCCTCTCACTTCTCTCTACATTTCCATCATCTTCCTCTCATCTTTCCTTATTTCTCATTTTACCAAATGTGTTTAGATCGTCGATAGGATCGTAGAGGGCTAAAAATATTTGAATTCCATCATCTTTGAGAAATTCCAAGTAAGTTGCTTTTCCCCCATTTTTATGCTAAAGTGTTCATTTCATGTTTATATAATGCTTTAGTTGATACATTTGATGTTGGATTGAGTTTGGAATTTATTTTGGTTTTTGGTCAAAAATGGTGCTTGATATGAATGTTGGGTTTGATTCTTGGTTTGGGGTTATTTATGAGGTTTATTAGGTCCCCTTTTCATCCTAGATGTTGTTGTGATTCATTGTCGAACTAGTGGAAAGATTTGATTTTGGGAATTTAGGAAATGGGTCTATTTTGGGTTGAAAATGAAGAACCCAGCTCTGTTTTCCCGGCCAAGAACCAGGCCGAGCGCCCGCCAGAGTTGGACCAGGCGCCCGCCCGCCTACCTTTTTCCAGCGGCCAGACCTTCTGTGGAAATAAGCGCCCGCCCGCCCCCTGGCAAGCGCCCGCCCGCCCGCCTGCTTGGGAAACTTACCTTTTGCTTGGTTATGACAAATGACTTCCCTAGTTTTAAATTATCTACTCAAATTAACTTAAATTAACATCGTGGAACACGTTAGTAATTGGAATTGGTTCCTTTGTGAATAAATATGTTATGAAATTTATTTAAGTACCGTTTTGGGAATGTGGATCATCTTTCATGTGTTGTTTGGATTGGTTTGCCTTTGTGGTAATTTATTTGGATTGGTTCCCTACTTCGGAATCATGAGTTGTTTATTTAAGCTAGAGTTTATTACTTAGCTTTTATTTGAAAGTCCAGCTGGTTATTTGTGTATCGAGTTAGGCAATGGATAATGCTATAATGGCACAAGCCAAGTCCAGTATAGCATCGCCCATTGGTCCTTCTTTCCTCATCCAGATTGGCCTTGGATGGGATGAGCTAGCTCCTTTTGTGAGTATTCTAGCTAGGCGTTTTGGAGCATGACTTTGTGGCATGGCTCCCTCCCTTTGTGGCATATTACTTGGTTATTGGTTCCGGTACCGGGGGTTTTCTCTTCAAGCTTTCATGCTACTATGAAGATGTTGATTGTTGACTATTGAAGCTGCGCAGCGACCTTTATTTGGTTATTTCAGTTGGAAAACCTTGGCTTATATCCTTTGTTAATTGTTTATTTCCGCTGCTATCTGTTAAATGATAAATGCTATGTGCTATGTGATATTTATTATTGTTTACTGCTTCTTGCATCATAGCATGTCATGTAGTTGCATTAGTGACTTACTGAGATTTATCTCACCCCCTTTCTTTTATCTTTGTTTTTCCTTACCCCCCCCCCAGGTGGAAAGGATTAGACTCGCTGATCACGAGACAGGACGTCGCGAGGGTTGAACTTTTGGGGCAAGTTGTTATCGGTGGGTTTACATTTTATAAATGTGTAACCTTTTTGGGAATAGTTGTACCAAACTTGACGTCATTAGAATTTGTATATCTTATTATTTTGAGTGTAAGTTTATGGAGCTTGCACTAGTTATATTTTGTTGTTCAAGTTGGATTTCAAAACTTTGTGTCATCATCTTTTGGTATAAAAGGAAATTTTTATCTCCATTATTTTAGAGTTTATTGTTTAAGTCGACGTCCGGCTCGCGTACTTCGGGCCCGCGGGGTCGCGACACAAGCAATGTTTCAAAGGGGGATTCAAAAAAAAAAAAAAAAAAAAAAGAGCTCGCCAGGTTGAACTCTTCAAATCAACCTAGGCAAAAGTTAGAGCACAAAAAAAAAATAAAAAAAATCCCCCATCAATCAAAGAAGTACAAAAAACAACATCATTCCACCAAACGAAGGACGAAGCAACATTGATAACAATCACGACGAAACCATTCCATCTCGACGATTGAAGGATCAACAAGAACTACGGTGACCTGAGCCTCTTCACTAGAGGAACGTAGGCAACCTCCGGGTCCGGTCTCATGCAAGAAAGAAGATATGTTTAGCCCTAGCGCGTTATGGTGATCGGCCTTCCTCTCGAACTTGTCATGACATCTTTGTACGATTCATTTGCTAATGAATTAATCACCAAAAGATTGAACAACTTTCTTAGATTTGGAATCGCTTTCCGTTCCTTGTCGAGTCTATGGGTTTCTCTTCTTTATGCGATACTCCAAGTTTCTTGAAATCAAATTGGGGCTTTCTTTCTCTTCTCTCTTAATGACTTACTTGCCTTCGTGAGTCATTCAAAATATGTACATACATGAAGTCAATACTAGGGACACTTCCCTAGTCGAGTCAATGTCACTCATCTTTAGTGACAAGAGGTCTTCACCACAAAATCACATGTCTTATCTCCTCAGCCAGAGTCAATGCACACTTCCTCATTAATCGAGTAAAAAAAAAAGACGCAAAAGAGATGCCCGCTAGATTGAAAGCCCAAAAAGACGGTCTAGGCAAAAAACAGGGTGCGTCATAAAAAAATGAGAGAGTGAGAGAGAGAAGGGAAAGAGAAATGGATATCTCCGGCCTCTAAAGAAGACAACTGCATGAGTTCTACATCAAATCTCCTCAGCAAGTCAATTCTCCACCGAGTCAATTTTGGGATTACAAAAGGCTCGACAAGACATGGCACCATCAAAGGTTGTCTTGGGTTATCGGCATCATTCTCCAGCAGTGTGCATTTTTGGGTTCATAAAAAGAAGGCCCGTGGTAACCAAGACCCATCTGAGAACGAGCCCATCATAAAAGGGCACGAGGTTGCACAAATAATCCCTAGCTAGTCAATTGGCTTGGGCAGCAAATAACAACAAAATGTGTCTCAATTTTCAAATCTTCTTCAAGTATGTGTTTCTAAAGTACGCCGAAAGGCTCCCGAGAAATGGAGTAGCTCTTGCCATGTTCTCTCATGTTTGTTCCCTCACACGAGGATGAGTCACTCTTGCTTTGCTCAACAAATGGTGACGCCCTAGGGGCTATGTGACTCAAGAACAGGGGCTTCTTTTGCTTCATTTGACAATCAATAAGCCCTAGGGGCTATGCTCGAGAAAGATGTGTGAGACTATCCTCAAAGTCTCTCAAAAGGGATGTCAAAAAAGCCCTCTTGTCATGTGTGCCCGTACTCGTTCCCCCGATCAAGGATGGACCTTTCTCGCAATCAATGATGGCACTCTAGGGGCTATGGTCAAGTCTTAAAGGCTCCCTCGGCAAGAAGTAATTCACTTCAATGTCCCCAGCAACATTTGAAGCTTTATACCGAAAGGTCTCAAGGGGCTTCGCAATCTACAATCTTTTGGGCTACGGCATTACAGTGATACAAGCAAAGGGCAATATTGGAGCTTCGCAATAAACAAGCTTTTGGGCAGTGGTACCCGAGCAATGCAATTTGGGAGTAGTCTTATGGCTCCATGAAAGGGATCAAGCTTCAATGGTCCCTCAACACTTCCAGTCAAAAGGCCTCTTGGTTTTAAATGAAGGCTCCGATGATATGAATGAATTTGATGATTCTTGTTAGAACTCACAGCGAGATTCTGAAGGAAGTCTTAGAGAAAAGGAAAAAGATTCAATATGCTAGACTCACCCGGCTGAGTTATAGCAGGCAATGCCAATATGTTAACTCTATAAGCAGAGTTACGGCCAATCCCAATGTTTCTGCAATACAGCACCCCCTTCTCCAAGATCAAAAGCACAGGCTGCATCCGAAGATCCGCCGTCGGTTCAACTCAAGAAGACTCGAGCAAACATACCATTCGAGACTTTATCACACCAAGACCTTATCATCTCCAACAACATCACCATCTCCCACGAGACATCTCCCGAAGACCGTACTAAATTTTCAACATGGACCTTCCGCCATTTGGGTATCAACCACAAAAAAGGACCATCCATCTCCAAACAAGAGAAAGAAGGAGATCGCCTTCAAGAGTTCTTCCCAATAGCGCCATCCGCTCCCAACATAATGCTAAGCCGATTCCAAGAAAATTTGAGGCTTCACACCGAAAGGTCTCCACATCCCGCCATCTACAAACTTGATAAGCCCATGACATTTGGGGCTTAGCAATCTCTAAAAGCTTGGTATCAATGATCTTCTCTTGGGGCTTGCCCACGTCGACAACACAAGACAGTTTGTTTGAATAGGCTAAGAGTTCATTCATCTTGGGGCTTCATAAGCCACTCAAAGTTCAGCATTCGAGAGGCTTTACAATCAGCAACCCTTTGGCATCTCGGCATCAATAGTCCCTTTTTAAGCCCCATAATCGACAAATCTCTTGGGGCTAGACATCAATTTTAGTGGACACCACGGCAACAACGACATAATTCAACAAGGCAATCCGGACTTCGATTGAACATGACTTGGTCTTGGGTTGGCTTTACAAACACACAATGGTTAAAATGGTTCACCCACGAACTAAAAAAAAATCTTTTTGTCACATGTGTACATATTCTTTCCCTTCTAATCTAAAAAAATAAATAAAAATTAAAAGATTTTCTTTTTCTTTTTGTCCTTCTATGTGCAAAAGTTCGTGCTTTATTTTGCCTTGCTCCAAGCATTCTTCCCCAGCGTCCGCCACCATCCTTGAACTACACTGGTCTGATTCTCTTCAAGGGATACGTAGGCAGCCTTTTGGCACGACCAACCCATCATCCGGAATACCATCTCGCCAACACTCCATCAGAGGCAAGAACAATTCATCATCACCAACATCATCATTCTCCATCCAAAGCATGGACATTCTTCATCAAAAGCATCAACATCCTTCAGCAATCCATCTCCAATCAAGCGGCAATGGTAAGTGAAGGTATGAATACATCCGAGGCTTTCCTCAAATCGCACCGCACACAAAATCACTTTCTCCATTCTTACAAAAACTCTCTCTCATGCAAAGCTGCTTTCAAATCACATTGCACCACGAGCACAATTTCTCTCTTCATTTCACACTTCATGCATCTTCTTGCACAAACACGTATACCTGCCAAGCACACACATAACAGGTACCACCACAAAGTCAACAGCGTCCGCTACTCAAGGCACTTCATCCCCAGCAGGAAATGGTCCACAGTCAACCATGCCCGCATCCCCACGATAAAGTCAACAGCAACTACAGCTCTAGACAGCAATCTGGTCCACGGTGATCCCGCAATTAGCAAATGGATCCCGCAATCAGCAAACGGATCCCACAATCAGCAAACGGATCCCGCAATTAGCAAACGGATCCCGTCTTCAGTAAACGGATCCCGCTTCAGCAAACGGATCCCGCATTAGCAAACGGATCCCGCCTTCAGCAAACGGATCCTGCATTAGCAAATGGATCCCACATCAGCAAACGGATCCAGTATCAGCAAACGGATCCCACATCAGCAAACGGATCCCGCCTTCAGCAAACGGATCCCGCATTAGTAAACGGATCCCGCATCAGCAAACGGATCCCGCATCAGCAAACGGATCCCGCTTCAGCAAACGGATCCCGCTTTCAGTAAACGGATACCGCTATTGGCAAAGCCACTCACACAGGGAGCGCACCTTTATCTCTCATAATTTCAGTAAAGCCGCTCACACAGGGAGCGCACCTCTATCTCTTGCAAATTTCAAATTTATCGAGTCTTTGTTTTCTCTTGTCGATGTCCTCGGCGGTTGTCTTTCTTTCGTCGACGCGTTTTGCTTCGCAATCAACGTCGCCGAGGGGATCTGTAGACACCCCGCCTTGGACCTCTCACCCCGATTGCATACATTGTATTTTTATTTAACTTGTTTTTGTTAATTTCTGTTACTTCCGTTAAGTTCCTAACTGATTCCGTTAGTTTTGGAGTAAACTGCATAACAGAGTTAACTTTTAGAGTCATTCTGTCATTCTGTTATTTTCACCCGCGGGCGCCTCCCGTAATGGTCATGGGGCGCGCGCGCGTTTGGTCTAATAGGCCGGACTCGCGCGCTTCCCACTTTGACTGTTACGGATTGCAGCCTTTTCCCTTCATTTTTAGAATCAAAAACATCTTTTTATCACATGTCTTAATCTAGCATTAACCCCTTTTTATTTTGTAACCTCCCAATCTCATATTCTTAGCTTTTTCCCAAAAAACTAAATATTTCTTTTATTTATTATTTGATTTTCTTTTATTTATTTTATTTCTCTTTATTTTTCTATTGGTTGAAAGACCACATTTTCCTCTCTTTTCTACCTATTTAAACCCCTCATTTCTACCTTGGAAAGGGACACTCTCTTTTTGGACCTTGAACTTTGAACTTTCTCCCTACACAAACTCTACACCATTCTCCCTACACAAATTTTCCCAATAAGAGTTCTAGCAACTAAAATCTTCACAAATTTCTACACAACAATTTCTTTACAACAACTCAAAGTCAAAGTTTGAAGTCCTCTTTTCTAAAGGTACACTTCTTCTTTTTCTATTTTATTTATGTCTTTTTAGATGTATGCAATCCCCACCAAATGGGACATGACCAAATGACCACTTTATTACATTAAAGTTGGTCAAGGTCATCTCCCTACATTTCAATCTCTACTTTAATTTCCTATCCATTTCTTAATGTAATTGTTTAGTATAATTGTTACATGTAATCTTTAGCATAAATTAATAAATAAAACGATTCTCTTTTATTGTCCCCTTTCTTTTCACTTTAATTGTTAGCACTTTTTATTGAAGGACATTTAACATTAGAACACCAAAAGTAGCAAGACCCGCGTAAGCGGAGCGGAGTGGGTGTTTAAGTACTTCCCACTCCGTCACCTAACCCCCGAACCCTTCTCTCCCGAATCTCTGGTTTTCGTACAAAAATTGGTTTTCTTTAGGTTTTCTCGCGTTCCTCTAAAAACGCGGGTGGCGACTCTTAAAATCAATTAGACATCCTAGGTAATTCACCGCTCTAGCCAAGCCGTGGTTCCCCGGGGTATCTACACCCACAGACTACCCTTTGATCATCTTGCATGAGACCAAGGCAGCTATAGTGTCGAACCTTTCTTGCCTTGCTTGTTCTTGAAACATATCTTTCAACGAAGCAGCAAGGTCAAATGCCTCCAAGTGTTCAAGAGTCTTCTGAAGCTCTAGACACATGGCCGCAAGCATAAGACAACCCACCTCACGAGAATCACTTTTGTGTTTCTTGTAGGCGTTTCTCTCATCCTTGGGTGCATTAGAAGCAGGTTCCTCTTCAGGAACGGGCTCATCAAGAATATAGAGCTTGTCCTCATGCTTTAGAACAATTCTAAGGCTACGGATCCAATCCGTGTAGTTAGCTCCATTTTCTTGAAGTTTTTCCTTCTCAAGGATAGATCGCAATGATAAAGAACCAGTACTTTGAGCCATTATCTACAATTATGAAAACATATAATTAAATATAAGTACCAACTTAATTAAAGATATTATAAGTATTTCACAAATACTCCCACTAAATTATATAACCTTCAAATACATCTAATGTATCATATAATTAAAATGGGCTAAGATCCATATTTCACTTAACTTTGAGTCGGCTAGGGCACAACTGCTCAAAATAAGTTATTTAGGTAGACAACTCCTTGTCAATCATATCATATATGACTCTTAGATCTTTTATGAGATTTCAGACATCATATGTCTAAACGTGTTTTAATCTCATCTGTGCCTTAGGCCCAAAACTGTTTTGATAGCCTAATTAATTTAAACCATTTTAAGCGTATAGGAATCACTGTTTCCTCATCTTGCTTATAGATGAATATAATTAATGTGCCTACGCTAGGGCGTAACCCACATAAAACTACCCATGTACTCACAAGTGTTTTAATCATGGATCGGCATATAACTTAAATTTTAAGAAGGTTCACACACATAAAGTTAATCAATTAACCGAATTAATTTTATGTGACATTAGTTGCACTAGTTAAAGATTAAATTTTGAAACCTTTGAGATTACTCCAATCTTAAACTCCTTTAAGATTCTAATCTCTATGTCTGGACTTCTGAACTTACATCTATTTCAGGAAACACGGTTTCAAAGACTAGCCATCTGAAATGGATCAAATCAGTATAGTCCAAACCTTCCGCAGAGCATCTTGAAATTGAGAGCACAAACCGTACGATCGAAACTAAGCCAAAGGCATCTACATTCCCGTACTAGGATCAAGAAACCAAGCAACTTCTCTATACGGTCGAAACTAAGCCAAAAGGCATCCACATTCCCGTATAGATTGGCCACTTGTCTCAAGATCTTTCATTGTCTCTTAATCTCACAGATTACAGCAGTTCTAAACTCTTTAGAACTCTGATTTCTACAGTTACTTTGAATTCTTCGCAGAAAACTGTTTCAGGAAACACGGTTTCGAAAACCAGCCGTCTGAAACCAGTTTCTGTTTCCAGGTTCGAATTCTGCAAACAATTTGCAGAACAATCTGAACATGAGAAGTCAGTATGAAATCTGGGAATGAACCAAACAACCCGTACGGATTAGTTTGGAGGCTCCCAAACCATCCATACGGATTCTTAGGCAGAATCCCAGTTTTTTCAGATTTTTTGATTTCAGAAATTCGATCAATCTTAATATCGTGTTTATACATAATCATATTACAGAAACATGAAATTGCAGATTACGAATTTTAACCCATCTAAATCATATATTCAATAACCAATTTATTCCGCATACAAATTAGATCAAGATCATCAATAAAATAATCCAATTACAACATGATAATCTAAGCATGCAATCATACATATTAATCAAATCAATATTACAACCACATCAACTAGCATGCATATTTTATATCTCATATTAAATTCATCACATAAATTCATCTACTCATGATCATACCAATTAAATAATTGCATTAAATAATTATATCATGATAATATTAGAATTATTGATCATCAACGGGGCTCTGATACCACTGTTGGGTTTCGTACAATCATGCGCAGCGGAAGATAGACATGCATGAAACCCAATAGCCTAGATCTACTATGAACAATAATTCATAATAACAAGATGAAAGAAACTAACCTTTGTAGATCGTTATGTAAAACTTGGATTAAGCGTTAAGACAAACGCCCTCTACCGGTGATCCACACAACGAACAGATTTCAAGAACGCCTTCTTGAACTTGACTGCTAGGTCTTCGGATTGATCAAAGTTGAAGAACGATTCTTCAAAGCTCCTAATTATTATTGTGACTTGATAATTGAGATTAATCAATCACAATAACCCAAAATATAATGTGTGATTTCTTTCTCTAAGAAAGACTTTTGGAATTGATCAAATCAACAACAAGGGAACAATTCCCGTCAGTCTCTATTTATATTCAAGGGGTTTAAGAAACCGTTTAGGACTTAGGTTTTCTTGTTCAACAAGCGTTTTCCTAAAAACTGATTCTGCCAGCAAAACCATCCGTACGGATGTTTCTGGAAGCATCCAGATTTATCCGTACGGATCCTTTCAGCAGGATCCGTTTTACTTCGTTTTTCGCTCCTTTTAATTATCTGTTCTGCGTGTGTGACCCAATAGGATTATACTAAGTTGGCAACGAGTCCGAACCAATCAAACCTCGTAAGTCATAAGCGGACTCTATCAAGCCATTATGACTACCCAATTAGTATAACTTTGAACTCCAAAGTTTCCTAAAATAGAACATAACACAATCTCTTTGTTTCACGATGTCTATTGAACGTAAGCCATGGTCAATGGTCAACTAACATTTGTTCAATGCTTTCTCGATCCCGAATGTATTGATAATACAAATCTTATTTGAGCACGGCCATGCATTTCATCAATACCATTCATCGAGTGGCCAAAGCTTGACATATCTCTTGACGAGGAACAAATCCCATCTTGGCTTATTACTCTTCCCTACATGATTCCGATTATGCCAATCATATTCTTTATAGCTATCCGGTTAGGGATAACGTTTGAATATGTCAAACGTAATGTTCATCATGTGGAAGACTGTGATAACCTCAGCTCTAAAGATTACAGTGATATAACTATATGAGACTTAATTATGACATTGTGACCATGACATAAATCTCATAGGGGTCAGTCCAGTATTTGTTCTCCAACAAATACCCATAAGTCTAATTATATCCCATACACCATAATCATCATATGATTATCTATTAAACTTATACTAATAATTAATCATAATTATCAGGGACGGGGATTATTATAATAAACATGCAAAAGACATAATAATCAAACATTCAATATCTTTATAAATAATAACATTTGTTTTACAAACAACATGCCTAGGGCATAACACCAACAATCTCCCACTTGTACTAGGCCTAATTAATGTATCGAATACCCATAGACCTAACATGACCATCATGCTTTGCTTGCGGAAGACCTTTTGTCAATGGGTCTGCAATATTATCATCAGTTGGTACTCTACATATATTTACGTCTCCTCTATCAACGATCTCTCGAATGATATGAAAACGCCTAAGTATGTGTTTGGATTTCTGATGCGATCTAGGTTCCTTTGCTTGAGCAATAGCACCATTATTATCACAATAAAGGTCTATTGGATTAGCAATGCTAGGAACCACCTCTAGTTCACCAATGAACTTTTTAATCCAAACAGCCTCTTTAGCAGCATCGGATGCAGTAATATACTCAGCTTCAGTTGTAGAATCGGCTACGGTACTTTGCTTAGAACTCTTCCAGCTAACAGCACCTCCATTGAGCACAAATACAAATCCAGATTGCGATCTAGAATCATCCTTGTCGATTTGGAAGCTTGCATCTGTGTAACCACTTACAACAAGATCATCTTCCATTCCTCCATACACCAAGAACGAATCTTTAGTCCTTCGCAAGTACTTAAGAATCGTCTTGACTGCAATCCAGTGACTCTCACCAGGATTTGATTGGTATCTGCTTGTCATGCTCAAAGCATATGAGACATCGGGTCTAGTACATATCATGGCATACATGATTGATCCAATTGCGGAAGCATATGGAATCCCAATCATTCTATCACGCTCATCAGCTGTCTTAGGACACTGATTCTTGCTTAGAGATATACCATGACCTACTGGTAAATTTCCTCTCTTAGAGTTTTCCGTGCGGAATCTCTTAAGAACTTTATCAATATATGTATCTTGACTTAAACCAATCAATTTCTTGGATCTATCACGATAGATCCTTATGCTAAGGATATAGGCGGCTTCTCCCATATCTTTCATTGAGAAACACTTTTCTAACCAAGTCTTTACAGACTGCAGTGCAGGAATGTCGTTTCCAATGAGTAATATGCCATCAACATATAGCACAAGAAATAATACTATGCTCCCACTAATCTTTTTTTATACAAAAGGTTCATCTTCATTCTTGATGAAGCCAAACTCTTTTACCGATTCATCAAATCAAAGATTCCAACTCCTAGAGGCTTGCTTCAATCCATAAATGGATCTTTACAATTTGCATATTTTGTTAGAATTTTCTGGAATTACAAAGCCTTCAGGTTGTGTCATATAAACATCCTCAAGTAAGTTCTCGTTAAGGAACGCTGTTTTGACATCCATTTGCCATATCTCATAGTCAAAATATGCGGCTATGGCAAGTAAAATTCTTATAGACTTGATCATTGCTACGGGCGAAAAGGTTTCATCATAGTCGATTCCATGAATCTACCTATAGCCTTTCGCTACAAGTCTAGCTTTATAAGTATGCACCTTTCCATCCATGTCAATCTTTTTTTTTGAAAACCCACTTGCATCCTATGGTTTTTACACCTTCGGGCGGATCAATCAAGTTCAAACTTGATTGTCATACATGGACTTAATTTCAGATTCCATGGCTCCAAGCCATTTATCTGAATCAGGAGCGGACATCGCTTCTTGGTAGGAAGTAGGTTCGTCATCAACTATGACTTCCACTTCATTGCTATCCGTCATGAGAAATCCATATCTCTCAGGTTCGGATCGCACCCTACCAGTTCTGCAAGGAACTTGAGTATTCTGAATAGGTTCCACAACTCCTTGTGAAACTTGTTCAGATCCAACATTTTGTTCCATGTTATTTTCAAGTTCTCGAACCTCTTCGAGATTAATTTTACTCCCACTAATTCCTTTGGAGAGAAACTCTTTCTCTAGAAAGGTACCATGACGGGCAACAAACACTTTGTTTTCCGTGCGGTTGTAAAAGTAATAACCCTTAGTTTCCTTAGGGTAACCAACGAAAATACATTTATCGGATCTTGGTGCAAGTTTGTCAGAGATTAATCTCTTAACATAAGCCTCACAACCCCAAATCTTCATAAAAGACAAACTAGGTTTTCTTCCATTCCATATCTCATGTGGGGTCTTTGGAACAGATTTAGTTGGAATATTATTTAGTGTAAGAGCTGCAGTTTCTAGTGCATATCCCCAAAAGGTTAAAGGAAGATCAACTTGACTCATCATGGATCGGACCATATCTAATAAAGTCCTATTTCTCCGCTCAGACACACCATTCCATTGTGGTGTTCCAGGTGGAGTTAATTGTGAAACAATTCCACAATCTTTAAGATGATTGTCAAATTCTTGGCTTAAATATTCTCCACCTCGATCAGTTCGAAGTGCTTTAATAGTTTTACCAAGTTGATTTTGTACTCCATTTTGAAATATTCTAAATATCTCAAAAGATTCACTTTTATGTTTCATTAAGTAGACATAGCCATATCTACTAAAGTCATCAGTAAAAGTTATGAAGTATTGATATCCTCCCCTAGCACTGCTGCTCATTGGTCCACACACATCAGTATGTATGAGTCCCAATAAGTCACTAGCCCTTTCACTACTCTTAGTAAAAGGTGCCTTAGTCATTTTTCCAAGTAAACAAGACTCACAAGTTTCATATGATTCAAAGTCATGTGAATCTAAAAGTCCGTCTCCATGGAGTTTTGAGATACGCTTCTCATTAATATGACCAAGACGACAATGCCACAAATAAGTATGATTTACATCATTAGGTTTGGATTTCTTATTTACATTATAGATATTCTCATTATTTCCATTCTCAACATCAAGACATAAAGGCCATTAAATGAACATGCAGTACAATAAAGCATATCATTTAAATAAATAGAAAACTTCTTATTTTTAATAAGAAAACTATAACCTTCATTATCCAAACAAGAAACTGAAATAATATTTCTACTCAAATCCGGAACGTAGTAACAATTGTTCAAAACAAGAATTAATCCGCTAGGTAAAATGACATCATATGTTCCTACGGCTAATGCAGTAATTCTTGCTCCATTCCCCACGCGTAGGTCCACTTCGCCATCTTTGAGTAGCCTCCTATTCCTTAGTGCCTGCACATTCAAACAAATGTGAGATCCACATCAGGTATCTAATACCCAGGAACTAGAAGTAGAAAGTAGAATATCTATAACATAGATACCTGAAGTAGACGCAGTCCCACTGCTCTTCTTCTTCTTTAACTCTTCCTTGTAAACCTTGCAATTTCTTTTCCAATGACCAATCTCATTGCAGTGGAAACAGATTGCATCCTTTTGAGAAGTAGGTTTAGCCACATCAGCATTGGCAACAATTGCCTTGCTAATCTTGGGTTTGACAACTTTTGTCTTAACCCCTTTGCCTTTGCCTTTAGAGCCTTTTCTTCCTTTTGTCACTACGAGCACATGAGCGACTTCTTTACCGTTTTCTTTTCCGCTGTCTTTAGCATCCCATGCAACTCAGACAGGGACTTATCCATCACATGCATATTAAAATTTATGACAAACTGATTATAGCTTTTGGGCAATGAATTAAGAATAAAATCAGTGGACAACTCAACATCAATGGGATGGCCAAGCCTCTCTAGATGCTCAAAGTGAGCCTTCATCTTAAAAACATGAGGGCCCACTGTAGACACCCCGCCTTGGACCTCTCACCCCGATTGCATACATAGTATTTTTATTTAACTTGTTTTTGTTAATTTCTGTTACTTCCGTTAAGTTCCTAACTGATTTCGTTAGTTTTGGACTAAACTGCATAACAGTGTTAACTTTTAGAGTCATTCTGTCATTCTATTATTTTCACCCGCGGGCGCCTCCCGTAATGGTCATGGGGCGGGCGCGCGTTTGGTCCAATAGGCCGGACTCGCGCGCTTCCCACTTTGATTGTTACGGATTGCAGCCTTTTCCCTCCATTTTTAGAATCAAAAACATCTTTTTATCACATGCCTTAATCTAGCATTAACCCCTTTTTATTTTGTAACCTCCCAATCCCATATTCTTAGCTTTTTCCCAAAAAACTAAATATTTCTTTTATATATTATTTGATTTTCTTTTATTTATTTTATTTCTCTTTATTTTTCTATTGGTTGAAAGACTACATTTTCCTCTCTTTTCTACCTATTTAAACCCCTCATTTCTACCTTGGAAAGGGACACTCTCTTTTTGGACCTTGAACTTTGAACTTTCTCCCTACACAAACTCTACACCATTCTCCCTACACAAATTTCCCCAACAAGAGTTCTATGCTTTCTCGATCCCGAATGTATTGATAATACAAATCTTATTTGAGCACGGTCATGCATTTCATCAATACCATTCATCGAGTGGCCAAAGCTTGACATCTCTCTTGACAAGGAACAAATCCCATCTTGGCTTATTACTCTTCCCTACATGATTCCGATTATGCCAATCATATTCTTTATAGCTATCCGGTTAAGGATAACGTTTGAATATGTCAAACGTAATGTTCATCATGTGGAAGACTGTGATAACCTCAGCTCTAAAGATTACAGTGATATAACTATATGAGACTTAATTATGACATTGTGACCATGACATAAATCTCATAGGGGTCAGTCCAGTATTTGTTCTCCAACAAATACCCATAAGTCTAATTGTATCCCATACACCATAATCATCATATGATTATCTATTAAACTTATACTAATAATTAATCATAATTATCAGGGATGAGGATTATTATAATAAACATGCAAAAGACATAATAATCAAACATTCAATATCTTTATAAATAATAACATTTGTTTTACAAACAACATGCCTAGGGCATAACACCAACACTATGGGCATGTGTGCAGGAAGGAAACATGAAGTGCCCATCCGACTCCATGATTGCCAATGTGATGAGTGCGAGGATCCCCCACCAAAATGCCGATGAGTTGATCGTAATAACACTCACCGAGCATGAGCTAACATTCGAAGAGTGCATGGAGGAAATGGAAAAGTCCATTACGAACAAGTTGGACAGCGAGAGCCAAGGCTCAAATGGGATTTGTCCTCCGCCCGATGATTGCTTCCATGTCATTGAAGCATGTAGTTAATCCACCGGCAAAAGGACAATTATGCGGGTGGGTCACCCTAATGGAAAGAATGGGTCCGAAATTGCAAAGACCCCGGAAATCACCAACTATGAAGGGTACCTCGCCCAAATGAAAGGAGCCATTCGCTCTATGCCCCGTAAGGAGCTCCGAATCCTGTGTGAAAGTGATGATGATGAGGTATCTTCAAATATGCCTCCCCGTGTTCCTTCCCCAAGATTGGAAGAAGAAGGCTTTCCGGCCTTGGATGACTTCTTAGCTTTGCCACCATTGTCTCCACCGCCACCGCTGATTGATGGGTCTATATTCCCGGATTACTATTGTTGCATGCTTACTTTGGAAAAAATCCGTGAAACCGTAGGAGTTGGGAAGAGCCAAATCCACCACCCTATCTCTCTAGAAAAGATTCATGAGTCGGCATACGCCCCGAAAGGAATGGTCATGGTGAATGAGTTAAGAAAGGAAGCATGGCCATATGGTACCCAGAACCCCCCGTCACTCGGGAAAGGAGCGGAAGAGGTTGACAACCCTTTGGAAGTGAGTGTACTGACTCGATCTGGGCAAGTGCACATGGAGAACCCTAAGAAACTTCCGCCACCAGAACACCGAATGCCTCCCCCTCTTGCTAGTGAGGCAAAAGCCCTGAATTCCGGAGAAGAGGATCCCGTCTTAACCCAACTCAAGAGGACACAAGCTAACATATATTTGTGGTCCCTCCTTACTTCCTCCTACCCTCACAAGCTCAAGTTGGAGGGATGCTTGGCCCAAACTATGGTACCTACCACGGCTACCCCCGAGGAGGCCGTGCAAATGATTGGGAGTGTTCAATATGGGAATGTCATCACATTCACGGACTTGGATTTGTCAAAATTTGGGGCTAACCACAATGAGGCCCTCTACATCACGGTGCAATTGGATGAGCGCCGCCTCCCTCGGGTTTTGGTTGATAATGGTTCCGCCATGAATGTCCTCCCCGCTAAGATGATGGATCTACTTGGTCTTAGGGGTGGCCACATTGAACCTTTGGTTTGGAAAACAAATGATGCCAACCGACTTCCAAGTTCTTGACATCCTCATATCCTTCACCGCCCTATTGGGACGCCCATGGCTCCATAAAGTCAACATGGTAGCCTCCACCCTCCACCAGTGCGTGAAATATATACAAGAGGGTAATTTGACAACCATTTATGGGGACAGTGTTACTACAGAAGGAAACAACACCAATGGGATTCCCGTGTTAGAAATCAAACATGAGGAGAGTGGCATGGTTTTGATTGTCTTCACCGAGATACCATCCAAATCCCACATCTGTTGTGTAGATCTTATGCTCACCAAGGATAGGATTCCCCCTGCGATAAGATGCTCTATGGCTTAGGATACAAACCCACCCCCGAGGACCTTAGGATGGATAAGGAAATGGCTCGGAAAATAATCCAAGCCAGAGCTCAAGGGATTCCGTTTAAGGCATCCAACCTCCACCCTTACACTTTTGATATGAGCGGCTACTTTGTGAAACGAGGGGTCCAAACCTAGGCCCCGGAGCCGAAGGAGCCAATGATGACCAATTGGGATAAGTTGCAAGAGGATCTCAAAAGATTCCGAGGGATGGTGGCTAACCTTGTAAGGAGGGTATTTCTGGATACACCCAAGATGACTGGTCCTACCGAGACCACTATGAGTCACGAATACACATTTAAGGGAGTGCCCGAGATGGTAAGGGAATTTGAAACCTTCTCTATCGTGGAGGCTAGCCAAGAAAGGGGAGCCGTTTGGGGTCAAAATGATAGATGCAAGTTTGAGGAGGTAACTCCCGAGCACGCCACCAAGGAAGTCATGGACGATGAATGGAATGGTGTGGTAATGCAAGAAATGTTTGGAGAGGAGTTGGTCGTGCCTGATCTGATTGGCCTCGAAAAGGAAATGATTGATGTGATAGGAGATGGATCTCCTGGGACCTTTGACCCTTGCACCTTGGTAAGCCCGATGGACATTCCTCTAAAGAATTGGGTAACCTTCTCTGGACCGGTGGCGAGCAAGGAGGAAATGACCACGAAGCTTGGACTGGTTCCCCACCCCCTAGAGTCAAATGTCATAGGGTCCAATGTAGTTGAGTCCCCTCAATCTCTTGTCTTTGAATTTGAGTCTTCCTCCTCCGAGGGCCTCACGCCCGAGGATTATGAACTTGTAGCCAACGTTGTATTCCCGTTTGCATTGAATGAAATGATAGACCTTTCCGAGTATCCCCTCATTGCCAACTTATTAGATGATAAATTAACTAATAATCTAAAAATGGTTAATGATGAATCACCTAATAATACAGACACACTAAACAAGCAAAACATTAAACAATCATCAAAGCAGGTTGTTGACCGAGAGGAAAATCGTGCCCAAGCTGCCGAAGAGGTTTTAACTCAGGTGAATTTGGGGCTGAAAATGAACCGAAGGAGACACAGTTTGGTAGCTACTTCAAAGGAGCCGAAAGAGAAGCTTTGGTTGAGCTACTTAAGGAGTATGTGGATGTGTTTGCTTGGTCTTATAAGGATATGCCAGGGTTGGATTCTTCGATCGTTGAACACAAGATCCCCGTGGATCCCGAGGTGAAACCTGTTAAACAAAAGCTTCGGCGAATCAAACCAGAATGGTCTTTGCAAGTCAAAGAAGAGATTGAGAAGTTGCTCCAGGTCGGCTTCATAAGGGTGATAGAGTACCCCTCGTGACTCTCCAACATAGTAACAGTCACAAAGGCCAATGGAAAGGTCTGATGTTGTGTCGACTTTAGGGATCTCAACAAGGCGAGTCCCAAAGATGATTTCCACCTCCCGAACATCGACATGCTTGTAGATACAACCTCTAGTTTTGAGGTCAAATCTTTTATGGATGGTTTTGCCGGGTATAACCAGATTAAGATGGCTGAGGAGGACTAGGAAAATACTGCCTTCACCACCCCATAGGGGACCTTTTGCTACACCGTGATGCCTTTTGGATTGCGAAATTCTGGGGCTACCTACCAAAGGGCCGTAACCGCACTCTTCAATGATATGATCCATAAGGAGATAGAGGTGTATGTTGATAACATGATTGTGTATTCCAAGGGCACCAACAGGCAACATTTGATAGACTTGAGAAAGTTCTTTGACAGGCTTATGAAGCACTCTATGAGGCTCAATCGGGCCAAGTGCACTTTTGGGGTTTCTCGTGGCAAGGTTTTGCGGTACATAGTCACTGAATGAGGCATCGAAGTTGATCCCCAAAAGGTTAAGGCAATTGTGGAAATGAAGCCACCTCGCACCCAAACAGAGGTAAAGGCCTTCATGGGAAGGTTGCAATACATTAGCCTCTTCATAAACCAGCTTACTACCACATGTGAGCCCATCTTCAAATTGCTAAAGAAGAATGTCGAGGTTGAATGGAATGAGGAATGCCAAAGAGCCTTTGACAAGATTAAGTCCTATCTCATCCACCCGCCAATCCTATGCCCCCCGCATAAGGACAAGCCACTCTTGCTCTATCTAACAGTGACTGATACTTTGATAGGAGCAATGTTGGCCTAAGAGAAGAAAGATTCAAAGGTAGAGAATGACATCTAGTTTGTGAGCCGTAAGCTACAAGGGAGCGAGCTTAACTACTCCCCAATTGAAAAGACTTGCGCCGGATTGGTATGGGTCATAAGAAAGTTGAAGCATTACATGTATGCCCACCCAATACAGCTTATCTCCAAGATAGACCCCATCAAATGCTTATTGGAAAAGCCATGTTTGTCCATGAGACTTGCCAAATGGTCCTTCTTCCTAACTGAGTATGATATCAGTTATGTGTCAAGGAAGGCGGTCAAAGGAAGGGTCTTAGCAGAACATTTGGCGGACTTCCCTAGTAATGAGGAAAAAGAGCCCGAGCCAAAGTTCCCTGATGAAGGGATTTTTGCCCTCGAAGGAGAAAATGGGTGGCAATTGTTCTTCGACGGTGCTGCCAATAAAAGAGGAAATGGCATTGGATTGCTCTTGGTTGACCCGAAAGATGAGCACACCCCCATCGCCATCAAGTTGAACTTTGATGTGACTAACAATGCCGCGGAATATGAGGCATGCACGGTCGGTTTGGAAGCGGTCCTGGAAAGGAATGTGAAAGAATTGGAGGTATACGGAGATTCGGCTTTGATCATCAACCAAGTCTCCAACAAGTGGAAAACACTGGACCCTGGTTTGCAAAAATATCATGCCTACATAGAAGAGCTCATGGCACAATTCAAAAAAGTCAGCTTCCACTACTTGCCAAGGGATCGGAACCGTTTTGCCGACGCCTTAGCTACTTTGGCTTCATTGGTAGAAATCCCTGAGGGAAAGTCGATAAAACCTTTCCGAGTTGGGAGGAAAGAAAATCCGGCATACTGTTATGAGATTGAGGCAACCCCAGAAAAGGTGGAGGAGCCATGGTACAACCAGATTTACCGATTCCTCAAGGAAAGGGAAGCTCCCTTCATGAATGAAAAGGGAGAATATGTGGATGGGATAAAAGCTAAAAGCATGACGGCACTCAAACGAATAGCATCCCACTATGTCATCTTGGGGGATATCTTGTACAAAAAGCGCCATCAGGGCCTTCTCCTTAGGTGTATAAGCATGGAAAAGGCGAAAGAACTCATGCAAGAGGTTCATGGCGGAGTTTGTGGCCCTCATATGAATGCAAGGGCATTAATGCAAGTCATCCTACGGATGGGCTACTTTTGGATCTCAATGGAGACCGATTGCATACAATTTTTGAAGAGGTGTGATAAGTGTCAGCGGTTCTCCAACCTCAACCACCTACCACCTCACCATCTTTACTGTATGACCACACCATGGCCCTTCTCAACATGGGGCATTGACATCATTGGGAAAATTTCCCCGCCCGAGAGCAATGGCCACGAGTTTGTTTTAGTAGCCGTGGATTACTACATGAAGTGGGTAGAGGCTAAATCCTACAGGGTCCTCACTTCCAAGAAGGTTGCGGGGTTTGTAAAGCAAAACATCATGTGCCGGTACGGGATCCCAAACGAGGTCATCACCGATAATGGCTCGCACTTCGAAGGTGAATGTGATCAATTATTAGGAGAGTTCCGAGTCACTCGCCACAAATCCTCCCCATATAGGCCTCAGACCAATGGTGCAGTGGAGGCCGCCAAGAAAACGCTCGAAAGGATTATTAAGAAAATGGCAACACGGGGGAGAGATTGGCCCGAAAAGCTACATCTAGCATTATGGGGCTACCGGACCTCGGTTAGAACCGCCACTAGGGAAACCCCTTTTGCTTTGACTTATGGAATGGAGGCCATGCTCCCGGCTGAGTTAGAGGTACCGTCATTGAGAATTCTGTTGGAGAACAAAATCCATGAGGTTGATTGGCTTCGGAGCCAGCATGATGAATTGGCCTTGTTGGACGAACGTCGTCTGAAGGAAATGGAGCACATTCGTGCCTACCAAGGGAGAATGCCACGAGATTTTGATAGGAAGGTGAAGCCCCGAGAAATTAGGGTTGGGGATTTGGTCCTTAAGGAAAAACCCCCGGGGAGGTCTAACCCCAACGGAAAATGGGAACCCGTGTGGATCGGTCCCTTTGTGGTACAAGAGATTTTCTCAGGTGGTGCAATGAGGCTTGCAGACTTGGATGGCAACCCCTTCATGCACCCGGTCAACGGTGATAAGCTCCGTCGTTACTTTGTTTAAAAAAAAATTGTAGGTGCCAAAAGAATATACCCACCTAGATTGAAAACCCGTCTGGGCGGTCTAGAAAAAAAACAGGGTCGCACCCAAAATTTGTAAAAAGTGAACTACGATGACCTGATCCCCTTAGTCTCATTTGTAAAAGGGGAACGTAGGCAGCCAATTATTAGGCCGGTCTAAAAAATGAATAAAAATCAAATTTGGTTTTGAGCAAAAAAACTCCATGTGAATGCAAATTAGCTTCATAAGTAACCATTTTCATTACAGTTAAAACACTTCTTTGATGAGTTCAAGAACGGTCTACTCTCGACTCAACCAACATGCTTAAGACATAACTAAGACACCTAAGATGTACTAATGTGTCTGCAATGGCAATGGGTGGATACATGGAAATGTAGGACTATCACTGTTCCTCGTCCCTCCACTTCTTATTCTGACTTCTTCGAGTCTTCTTTTTCTTCACATCAAAGATGTCGATCTCCCCCCTTCCATGATCGGGTACCCTCCCAACATCCTCAACCAGCCGGTTGCCCTCAAAGCCGCATTGGCAGCAGCCCTAGCCCGAAGATCTTCCATTCGTGCCCCTGCCCTAGGCATCGCAGCCATCCTCCTATCAGCCAAGGCTTGATAGTCCTCGACAATGTCTCCAGTAATGTTATGGCCACTCGCCACGGCCTCGGTCTCTCTCAAAACCCTACTAGGGTCATGAGTCCCACCAAGAATAGCCTCATGCCTCTCCTCAATGAGCCTTTGAGTCTGTCCCATAGTCTGTTCATACCAGTCCAAGTAAACCGTGGTTAGAACCATGCTGGCTGCATGCCCAAGAAGTACCCGAGCCGGAAAGAGGGAACAAGTCCACAATCGGGAAAGAAGTGTAATAGTGGAGGAGTCCCACATAGACAAGGGTGGAAGCCTCAAGTGCTCCTGGTTAACACCAGACCACTCCAATAGTGGAGTCTGTAGTAATCCAAACTGACGACGGACCAAAGAAGGGATGTAGTAAGACGATCCCAAGAGTCCTGGCACCCGAACGAAAGGGGAATTATCCTGATACTCCCGCACCGAGCTGATACGCCAATGTGGGACTGACCAACGGATATTGGTAGTCATGAGGCGAGCCATGTAAGCCTCCCAGTCACTCTGAATGAAATCCAAGAGGATGCCTCTCAAGGAATAAGACCACGGTTTGTGAGATATAGGAGCCTCGGGAATGGCCATCAACCTCTCCCCCAACCATATAGTGAGTAAGGTGGGGCTACCACTACGCATAAAGACGTCTCCCAAAGCCAAGCGGTCCATACTATGAAGGGTTTCGCCCAAGATCAAGGGGACAATATCCTTCCCCGCACGGCACTCCTCAAGGACACTCAGTAAAACCCTATGACAGGTACCTTTGGAGCTAACCATGTAGAAAAAGGAAAGAATGCACAAACCAAAGGCATTCCAAGAAGCCTCATCCATGCGATCCATTAACCTCTCGGGGAGATCCGAAATTTCAATGAAAGCGTGATTAAGGACCATACATTGGGCCTCTTCCAAAGGAATGTCGAGAAGAGAGACCAACCTTTCGACACACATGGTGTCATCAACCGAGGGGAGAGCAATGACCTCCGTGTCTACGCCACCCACCAAATCCTTGAAATCCTCATAGGTTGGAGTGATTTCGTTGTAGGAGAAGCAATATACATGTCTCCTAACATCCCAAAAGGACGCAGCGGCTCTTAATAGCTCGAGATCTGGGATAAACTCCTTGAGAGACCAAAGGAATTGGAGACCAAATTTGGATTGGAAAACTCCCTTGTGATTCCTCATATGGTACCGCATCCAAAGCCTAAGGTTGCCCTCAAAGTATTCTTGATGAATTTTGGACAATTTTGGTGGTTTTTCCATAAGAAAAGGCTCTATGGAAGAGAAAGCTTTTGAAATGAAGATGATGAACTGATTGATGAACTTCAGATTGTGGCATTTAAGAAGATGACCATGCCTGGAAAAAAATTGAATGAAAAAGGAGTGTTTCCTCCCCTAGCCGAACGGCTACTTTATCCCTACCAGAATTAATGATTTCTTGTTGAGAGTTAGCTTTGTGGTCCTACCCATTCAAAGCCCCTTCCCAACCAATGCATAAATACCCCCGAAAAATGCCCCTTTTGGCTCATACAACTTGAATTGAACCTAGAAAGATTAGGTTCCCAATGAAAATGAAAATCGGGCAGTCCCTAGATGGACGTAAGACCAACTTTGTGAAATTAACATGGCCGTACTTCGTAAGTCCAGTTAAGAATGTGAGAATTAGCGTTAACCCGGCCGCGCTTGTAACGACCCGAAAACCCGCCTCTATTTTCTTGCTAGTAAATAATTATTTATTTATTTAGTTATTTATTAGTTTAATTATTTTATTAATTTTGTGTGCATTTTGTGTTTCATAATATTTTATGCCTAGCATTTTAATTGATCATTTGTGCTAGTGTAGAGTTATTGGGTCTTAGTTGTTAGTGGGGAATAGGGGTTATGTGTTAGTAGGGCTAGAGGGGGCCTAAGTGTAAGATTTTAAATTAATAATCATCAACTCCCTCCCTCTCCCTCACCTTCTCTCTTTTTTCCCTACACACACACACACACACACTCAATCTCTCTCTCTCTCCTCCATTGTTGGTGAAAAGGTAAGAAAACTCTCCTCCTTCTTCCTTCATTTTAATCATCTTCCTCCCTCTATTTCTTATTGCTCATTTTATGAAAAATGTTTAGATCGTCGATAGGATCGTGTAGAGCTAAGAAAATTCGAATTCCGTCATCTTTCATAAATTCCAAGTAAGTTACTAAATCCCCCTATTTATGCTTAAAATTCATCATGTATGTTGTACGTGTTGATATATGGGTTTATTTTCTTGTTTTAGAAATTTATACTTGAAATTGTGCAAGAACTCATATGAACTTGATTTTGGAAGCCATGGAAGAAATTGTTATTCTTGAAGTGATTTGTGAAGATTAGGTGATGGATTGTTGGATTGGGATGATGAGTTAGGTGTTGTTTGAAATATTTGGAGTTAAATGGGGTTTTAATGGAGTTAGAATTGGTTTGGGTCGAGCTCCACAATGGTGGGGAGGTATAAGGGTTGTTATATCAGGATTTAGGACAAAAAGAGTGAAATTCGGGTGTATTTTGGGGTCTGGGCGGTCGCTCACTTAGTTTTGGGCGACCTCCCACTAAATCAGCCTCATTTAACTTGGTAATAGGGTTCCGGGCGCTCGCCCACTCAATTCCGGGCGCTCGCCCACTTTTTCCAGAATTTAGGTCGATCTTCCGGAGGCCATAACTTCTTCGTCTGGACTCCGTTTTAGGCGTGTAAACTATCGTTTCGAATCTATCTTCGAGTACTACAAGATGGAATAGGTTGTTCAGTGAATTTCTAAGTTTTATACTTCGGGATTTTATTGGGTGTTTGAGGTTAAGAGGAGTTGTATCGATCCATTGTGATCAAGTTTTGTAAATCCAATTGAGTGACTTTGTTGAGTTGTTGTGATCATCTTTGTGGTATAAGTGAGGATTTCATACTTTTAGACCCTTTAATTGAAAGTTATTTTACTGATCAAATTGATTTTAGGATAAGACTTGGTCTAGGTTTTAGGTGATATCCTATAGTACCTAGAGGGTTGTTTTGGAACACTAAAGTATTGGGTTTGGTCTGTATGTGATCATGTATGAATAGGTGTAACCTTTTGGGTTCGTTTGGGGTGTTGAGAATTGGTTCGTTTATGAACGGATGTAAAGCGTGATATGGTGATTTAGTACCTGTGGTTTTGATTAGCTTCTTTATGGTATATTCATTCGGACTTCCTATTTGGAATTCTAGGTGTAAAAATATAGGGAGTTGATAGTCTTAGTACATCTTCATGAGTAAACGTTTAGGGAAATTTTGGTAATAGTCATTGTACTATTTGTGAGCGACCGTTTGGGTTGTGCTCTTTATGAGTAACTTGTGAGTATCATCTTTAGGATGTGTTTGGTATGTGCCTTATCTTGGAGTCTTCATGTTTTGATGGTCAATGTAGTTGGGCTCTCTATGAGCAATCTCGTTTATCGTTGTTGGTCTCTTTTATGAGAAACTTCTTGTGTTCATTGTTGTTGAACTCTTCATGAGTAATCGTTTGCATCTTTATGGTGATTAATTGGTATGGTTCCCTACTTTGGAATCATTAATTTTTTACCGAGCTAGTGTTATTTCTTAGCGTTTATTTGAAAGCCCAGCTGGCATTTGTGGTTGTGTCGGGCGATGGGGAAGATTATAATGGCAACGAGCCGAGTCCATTATAATATGATCCATTGTTTTGCCCTTATTTTCCTATTCCAAATTGGCCTTGGTTGGGATGAGCTAGCTTTCTTTGGAAGTAGTCTAGCTAACTTTTTGGGTTTTGACTTTGTGTCATCTCCCCTGTCCTTTGTGACATGTTACATTGTTATGGTTCCGGTACCGGGGTTGTGATCTTCAGCTGTTTATGCTACTACGAAGATTGGTTGATTGATTGATTTGTCGGTTCTGTCCGAGGTTCTCTTCAGCTGTTATGCTGCTATGGTTGATGGATCGATTGGTTGGTTCTGACCAGGTTCTTATCTTCAGCCTTTTGTGCTACTGCGAAGATTGATTGATTGGTTGATGGGTTGGTTCTGCGTAGAGGCTTCTTTGTTATATCCGTTTGGTTAAACCTTGGCTCAGTATCCTTTGTAATGTGTTTATTTCAGTCTTGTGTGCTGTATGATGAGTTAGTCGTTATTTCCAACTGGTATGGGACGGTTGGCGATAAGGAGCTTCTCATTTGTTGTTATATGATTTACCTGTTCAGTTATATCGTTGATTTGCATGATATTATGCCATGTACCTACATTAGTAACTTACTGAGATTTTATCTCACCCCGTTTCTTTTATCTTTGTTTTTCCTTAACCCCCCCCCCAGGGAAGCAAGTGGTATCGTTTTGAGGTCGTTGTAGCGGGAATCTTCTGAGCAGGTTGATCGTCTTTGGGGTAGTTTCTCTTCGGAGCCTTTATGTATTTTATTGTGAGATCGAGGTAGTACAGTATTGTATTAAGTCCATTGTCCGTTGAGTTGTTATATTATTAATAAGTTGTTCTTGCTTCCGCGTTTGTTTTAGTCTCCGAGTTATTATCTCGTGGAGGTGTGGTCTGATGGTTTTGGTTTTATAGTTGAATTCACGTGGCCGGTTTGGTATTTAGCATTTTTGGCCGTGCTTCGTAAACCCAGGTTAAGAGTATGAAATTAGCCTGGCAGCGCTTCGTAAGCCCAGGTTAAGAGTATGAATTTAACCCGGCCGTAATTCATAATCCCAGGTTAAGAGTATGAATTTAACCCGGCCGTAATTCGTAAGTCCAGGTTAAGAGTATGAAATTAGCCCGGCCGTGCTTCGTAAGCCCAGGTTAAGAGTATGAATTTAACCCGGCAGTAATTCGTAAGTCCAGGTTAAGAGTATGAAATTAGCCCGGCTGCGCTTCGTAAGTCCAGGTTAAGAGTATGAAATTAGCCCGGCCGCGCCTCCTAAGTCCAGGTTAAGAGTTTGAATTTGTGAAGTTAACGTGGCCATTCTTCGTAAGTCCAGTTAAAAATATGAAAAATTGTCCTCTGGCGGTCAGGAATGACATAAGTCCATTAGGTTTAGTGAGATATGTCCTTTGGCCGTCCGGCGTGACGTAAGACCATTAGGTTTAGTGAGATTATGTCCTTTGGCCATCCGGCGTGACGTAAGACCATTAGGTTTGGTGAGATTATGTCCTTTGGCGGTCCAGCGTGACGTAAGACCATTAGGCTCTGTGAGATTTGTCCTTTGGCCGTCCGGCGTGACGTAAGGCCATTAGGTTTAGTGAGATTATGTCCTTTGGCCGTTTGGCGTGACGTAAGACCATTAGGTTTAGTGAGATTATATCCTTTGGCGGTTCGGCGTGACGTAAGACCATTAGGCTCTGTGAGATTTGTCTTTTGGCCGTTCGGCGTAACGTAAGTCCATTAGGTTTTGTGAGGTTAGACCTGTCTTTGGCCGTCCGGCGTGACGTAAGACCATTAGGTTTAGTGAGATTATGTCCTTTGGCGGTCCGGCGTGACGTAAGACCATTAGGCTCTGTGAGATTTTTCCTTTGGCCGTCCAGCGTGACGTAAGTCCATTAGGTTTTGTGAGGTTAGACCTGTCTTTGGCCGTCCGGCGTGACGTAATACCATTAGGTTTAGTGAGATTATATCCTTTGGCGGTCCGGCGTGACTTAAGACCATTAGGCTCTGTGAGATTTTTCCTTTGGCCGTCCGGCGTGACGTAAGTCCATTAGGTTTTGTGAGGTTAGACCTGTCTTTGGTCATCCAGCGTGACGTACGACCATTAGGTTTAGTGAGATTATGTCCTTTGGCGGTCCGGCGTGACGTAAGACCATTAGGCTCTGTGAGATTTGTCCTTTGGCCATCCGGCGTGACGTAAGTCCGTTAGGTTTTGTGAGGTTAGACCTGTCTTTGGCCGTCCGATGTGACGTAAGACCATTAGGTTTTGTGAGATTCGTCCTTTAGCAGTCCGGAATAACATAAGTCCATTAGGTTTGACCTATCCTTTGGCCGTCCAGCGTGACGTAAGACCATTGGATTTTGTTGACCCGGCCGTACTTCGTAAGTCCAGGGTAGAAAGTGAAATCGTAAAAGTCCCGGCCGTACCTCGTAAGTCCAGGATGAAAGTTAAGATGTTATTGCCCTTGGTAGGGCGTAAGACCAGTATAGTCATGATTAGGTTAAGAAAACCTTTATCCCCCGAAAGTGGCCAGGCTAGAGAAAACCTATCATTGTGACGGCAGTCTGGAGAGACGTAAGACTAGTTTGTGTATTCGACCCTCCGTCATGAGATAAGTTGACCAGTTTGTGTAGTCGACCCTCCGCCATGAGAAAAGTTACCAATGTGTCCCGGCAGTCCTTAGTCGGATGTAAGACCAGTTACCCACGAGTCGACCCCTTCCTGATAGAGCCTAGTCGATCGAGCCCAGCCTCTGAGCCATGCCCATTATTTGAGCCTCTGAGCCATGCCTATTCCTTGAGTCGACCCTCTCCGATAGAGCCAAGTCGATCAAGTCTAGCCTCTGAGCCATGCCCATTATTTGATCCTCTGAGCCATACCAGCCCCCTTAGTCAACCCTCTCCGAATAGAGCCAAGTTGACCGAGTCCGGCCTTTGAGCCATGCCTGTTTAGGAAGGGATGAATGAATATCCACCTAAGGCCCATAGGTGTGAGTAGCCTTAAAATCTCTCACCCGGACTACGTTAGGCTTGATTCCCTCGAATAGGGATACGTATGAATCCTATACGTCTAGGTCCAACCATAGAACAAATCGGCCAAGCTGTCCTCCCATCATATTGGGATGCTTATTTTGTCGACAACCCCACTTTCTTCAAAAGCGATGTTGCCGAGGGGCTCTGTAAGTACCCCAATCTGAATTTGACCTACTTTAGAGGAATTCTTGGTACCATTTAGGGATAAACCAATGGGCCAGGACCTCACTAGGATAAGCCTAATATTCCAGGACTGAACTGGAATTAAACTTAGAAAAATCCAGAAGCTCGCCAAGTCGAGTCGTACGGATGGTTTGGGTAGTTGAGGGGTTGAGCCGTACGGCTATGTTGGGCACCCTCAGTCCCATAAATTGAACCCCATGCTGATCATTTCTGGGGGGGGGGGGAAGAATATTGTTTAGATAGGGGAACCTCTGCACAAATCGTGTCTGAGAGAGAATTCACCCTTATAATTGAGTGAAGGAAAGGAAGATAGACTAGAACCATCATAGGTAAGGTCCCCTTCCCCCATCTTCTCTTCATCTCAACTCTATTTTGCTTTGTTAATCACATTACTTGTTCTTGTTTACATTCTTGTAAGACTTGTCCTCTCAAGCAAATTTACATTCTTGCAAGACTTGTTCATTTCAAGCATACATATATTATATTACTACAAGACTTGTCCATTTCAAGCATATATATCTTATATATATACATATAATGTGAACTAAACCATGAGCATGATTCAAGGTGCCTTTCATGCTTTTGTGTGAAAGAGGTTCAAACCTAAGGATGATCATGGTTTGTTTTCTTGTTCTAAATAGCTTAAAGATCTCTTTATCAAGGTGAAAGCTCATGTCTTTATGTTGGTATTACACAAATTAGGCCATGATGATTATGTTGGGGGATAAAGGCTCAATCTTTATCATCCCAACCTTGATCTAGCCAAAAATCCCTAAGATTGGGTCATAAAGATTGGATCTTTATGTTGTTTTTGTTGTCCCTCAAGGTTAATCTTTCATAAAAAGTCCATTTTGATGGTAAAGTTTCAATTTTCACTCATCAAATGGCAATTTTGGCCCAAAGGGCATGTTCATCACCTTTCTCAAAATTTCCCCAATGATTGTCTTGATCACACCCAAAACCTTTGTTTTTGGTGTCTAATTTGTGATCAATGACATAGGGATGATCAAATCCATGTTTTGTTAAAGAAAATAACTGAAAATGATCATCACAGTCCAGTTTCAGCAAGAACACTCTGTTTTGCCTGAAACTGGATAGTTTTCTGATAAACTGTCAAAAACCCTTGGAATGCTCTCCCTAGCCGTACGGCTACTTTAGCCAGGGAGTGCATTTTCCAGTTTCTTCCTTTTTGACTGAAATGTTTGCAAAATAACCCTTTTCTGTTAAATAATTAACCAGTTTTGTTAAAATATCAGTTTCTCCCATTTTTAAAATACACACACACATGCACGTTTGTTAACTAACGTTAGGGAGACTCGGTCCTATCCGAGGCGACTTGGGTGACGTAAAACTCTTCCCAAGGCGTAACCTGACCTCCGAACTAATAGAATCTCTAACCTTTCCATTTGTTGGGTTAAATTATTAACAAATATGGTCCGTGTTTGTTTTTTTCGCCCTTCGAAACAAAAACCCTTCGTTTCCTTCGTCACGGGGCGGGATCCTTACACTTGCGCTTCAAATTTTGAAAAAAAAACAAACAAAAAAAATTTCTTCTTTAGTTTATAAAGCTTCATTCCCAGAAAATCTAAAATAGGTTTTCTATTTTCATCTGTCTTGTAGAGGGAGAATTCTTCTTGTACTCTAGCGTGGCATTCGAGGTCTATTTCAAGCCCCAATTTGATCAAAACTCTACTCCGGATTCTCTCTAAGCATCATGGCCGAAGAGGGGAATGATCAGGCTTACGTACCGCCACCGGGGCTCCAAGCTTGGTTAGAACAGAATGTGTTGGGTCAGATGAGAACTCACCAAGATAAGCTACTCGCTACGCTTGTCCAGATTCAGAATCAGAATGGTAATGGGGCTCCTAATGGCAACCTCAACGGAAATCCCAATGGCAATCCAATGTGAATGAAAATGGCAATGGCATCCCTACCGTGAACTTGAATCTCAATGGTAGTAACACCAACGGTCGCACAGTCCACCCCAATCTCAGTGGCGTGAATCACAACTTCATTCCGAATCAAGCAAACTTTGTGGTGAACCCATCTTAATATCCGCCCAACCATAATGCCTTTTCTCAGTATATGCAAACTCTGTACCCGAATCAGCAACCCAACGCCTATGGTGCATTTGCTAGCGGTGTCTCTCCATTCAACCAAGGAACTTCCCAAGGGCAAGATCCTAACTTGGTCCGTCAAATGGAAGCGTTCTACAAAGGTGTTCCTTATGTACCCCTTACTAAAGCTGAAATCGAAATGAATGAGATGAAAGAAATGTTGAGGAAAGTCATGAATAAAGGAGAGTTTTATGCTGATTCTTTGAAATTGTATCCATTTGCTGTTCTTCCCCCAAAGTTCAAAATGCCCGATGTTGAAAAATTCGATGGCACGGGTTGCCCAAAGGCCCACCTGAAATCTTACGCTCATGCTATGTAGTCCCATAGGGAAAATGTTGGGGCTATGGCGTCCAACTTCCATCTAACCTTAGTGGGACCGGCCAAACAGTGGTTCATGACTTTTGACTCTGACTTGGTTGATAATTGGAGTAAACTTGTTGATGAATTCCAAAAGAGGTACAAAGATAACTCCACATAGGAGAAAAGCCACCGTGAGCTTGATGCATGCACTCAGCGTGAAAAAGAGACCTTCTCTGAATTTTCTAGTAGGTGGAGAAAGAAGGTCGCTCAGACTTTGGAAAGGCCCGATAGTGCCGAACAGACCCGCATCTTCCTCAAGAATCTCCAGCCCATCTATACCGAAAAGATGAAATATCTCCCGTTCCCAGACTTTGCCTCTATCCTAGATGTGGGTTCCCGTATCGACGAAGATATCCGCGCTGGGGCTATTCAAGAATCCACAACGAAAGACTCGAACATTAATGTTTCTCATGGCATGCATGAAGGTTCAATCAACGAAGTAGAGGACCGCAAAGTAATTGGCCCACAAAAAAGGGTCCATCGCGATGGAAGACACTTTGACAATTTGAATGCACCACTTTCTATTGTATTTCAAGGACTGTGCGCTCAAGGACTGCTAAAACCAATGGAAGGGTATCAACAAGAGAATCCTACGTGCGGAAACAAAGATAAATTTTGTCAATACCACCTAACCCCGGGTCACGATACTGACTCGTGTTGGGCACTCAGAAAGGTCATCCAAGATCTTATCGATAATGAGGTCATCTCTAAGCCTCCTCCAAATGTCTGATCCCAAGGATGGCATCCCTATTTTGCTAATGATCAGAACTCGCTAACCCCGAGGAAGGTTGTTCCCCTTTTGCCAATGACCAAAGTGTGTTGACCCATAAGGTCGTGTTTATTTTGCTTGTGACTGGGCTCACCGCCCTAACTCTTAATCATGTCCCTTTTTGCGTATTGCTTAGTAATGTGCTCACACATCTTCTTTGTCTTCTAAGTCTAAGAGTGTGTTGTTGTCTTCGTGCTTTTATTTTATTGCTTGTCATGTAATATATGTTTTCAGTCAATGAACTTGCCTTATAACCAAGTGCTTTCTTAATCCGGACCCTCAAACAATTAATCTCACTTAATTAAAAACAATCAATGAAATCTGAACAAATTTTAGACTTTGATTAATTGAGATGGGAACTAGGGCCGAAGGCAATCAACGAAGTTCACGAAGGCGATCGACAAAGTCACCCGATGAACGAAGATTTCAGGGTGCAATCAAGGGCATGATCAGAGAGGCCAATCAAATGGCAAAGGCTGAAGACTATCACACTGATGCAAGTGCAAGTGTCGGTGATTTTCCTTTAACGTATGATGCATTGTAAATTCTCGCATATTGTATGTTTATGTTTTTGTAAAAATTGGTGTATTCCCCACGCTATGATGTTTCTTCTTGAGTGCAAAACAAAACAAAAAAAAAGAGGAGAAGAAGAGAAGCATTGTTTAATTTATTCTTTTACATATTCCATTTGCTTTATTGTTTAATTCAATTGTTTTAGAAAGGATATCGCGACACTTCATGTTTATGTGTATGCCTTCAACGAAGGCAATTGGCATTTCATTCTGAAGACTTCATCGCATGTATCACAAAGACGAGACATGGGCCAAGGGTCAGACAATCTCATGTGACATCATCAGTCTCAAGGAACACAACGCATGCGAGGCCAATCTGCACTAAAGAAGATCTCGATCTTTTAACTTTGGGCAAAGCACCATCAACGACAACAACTGGTGGCTTTTGTTGGAGTCCAACATGCTCTACCAACCCCTTACACTGAGGGATCCCAATAACCAAAATCCAGATGGCCTCTAACGATGTATCCAATCTTGGAAAGCGAGACAACGACGAAGGCCTCTCATCAAATGAGGTCAACCTGCGGCGCGAATCATATCACTTGCCCAACGATGTTCTCATGTCGATTTGTCATGATCTAATTTGTGTTCAAATGATTTATCAGGCTTATTTAATCAGAATTAAAATGCTAATCCAATTTTAGAAGGGTCCATTTAATTTTGAGGCACTTGACCATTAACGCTTGTTCAAATCTTGAGTCTTTGATTTCGATGTGTGAGCATGCATATTTTCCCGAGTCTAGGGGCTTCCCCCTACTTTCGTCCTTCCGTCATCTCATTTCTGCACAAACACGATGTCGGAGATCCCACTGGGATTTCCCTTTGCTTCCACAAAACACTGGCCTCGTGCCTTCCCCTTCCAACTCCTGTAAATTGTCACAGCAAAAAGACAAGGGAATGCTATTCTTTAGATCTCAAAATCTCAATGCCGGCAAGAGATGTCGAAGGAATGAACATAAACTGGGGCTGCATATCAGAGTCTTGGTTCTGCTTCAAAAGTAATGATGTAACTTTGTGACGATACAATTTGTTGAGTATGGTCTGCTCTGGGTGATACGGAAATTCAGATGGCAAAGTGCCAAGGTACAAGACAACTCTCATTGACGGTTGATCTTTTGAAGGACCGAGAAATGCAAAGGTTTACTTGGACTAATTTCTTAACTGCTTTAAAATATTAAGGTGGTTAAATGTCTAGTTTTGACTTTTGGGTCATTTGTGAAAATATGACTTTAGGGGTCTTTTTGTTAAAAGTGAAACTTAAGGGGCCTAAGTGTTATTTTTGAAAGTTGAAAGTATATCTTCATGATTCTTCTCTGAGAAAGCATGTCTCCAAAGTTAGTTACGCTCTCTCTGTGTTCTTCAAAGTTAGGGTTAGAGGTTTACACTATTCTCGACTCCTCGAATTTAATTATCCCTTTGTTCTTGATTCTGATCCCGGATAAATATTCGTGGCGTTGAATAGAACATTTCCTGCTGAACAGAAATAAGTTTCCTAGACTTTGATTCTGGAGTAGGTAAGTTATTAGCTCCCCCTTGCTTGTAATAACATTCATATATGTTATTCCTGATACTTGTGCTTGTCAATTTCGTGTTTGGGGTGATTTTTGTGATACTTGTAATTTTGGAACAAAGAGAGTATAAACCTATTGTGTAAAATGATGAAAGAAAATTGTAAGTAATAGTTTTGAACTTGTTATGAACTCTTGGGAATTTCCTTGTTGTTAGTTTATTAGTAGAAAGTTACTCCTACGCTTGGGACGGAGAATTCTTAGCCTGGGAAGAAATTTGCAATTTGCTGGAAAAGAGACCAAGCGCCCGCCCGGGTAGAAGCAGGTGCCCGCCTGGGTAGAGTAAGAGCCCGACTGAGTAAGAGTCAGAGCCCGACCGGGTATAAGAGTGAGCGCCCGCCCGGTCCCCTGTTTTTACAAAAGTGGTTTAAACTCAATTGAAATGAAACCTTACCCCTCCTAAGGCATAGAGACTTAGTATAAGATGTCCTAGCATGTGTATATATACCTTTTGGGGCATTAGAACTTAGTCTTGAACATGAACACTTATAGAACTCAAATGAGAACTTAAGTATAAGAGTAAAAACTCTTCTTGATGTCTAGAAAGGGCTATAAACAAGCACTAATGTGTTATGCTTGTCTTGAAACCAATATTTGTGCACCTTAGGGGAATTAGAACAATGTCTTGAGTTTAAACATCCAAAGTATAGGATGATAAACTTGAAGTATAAGATGGTAACTCTTATATATGACTTGAATGTCCAAAGATTGGAATTATAACTTGAAGTATAAGACAATAAAATCTTGTACATGACTTAAACATCCATAGAAGTGGATTGAGAACTTGAATATAAGATGATAAAATCTTGTACATGCCTTGAAATCAATACATATGTATGGTAATGAACTAGAAAGTGCTATGAACAGGCACTAACGTGTATGAGATATGTTCTTGATATGTATGTGCAACCATTGCATATAGTTGCTTGATAACAATGTGACTTCTTGATTACTTGAAGCATGTTCCTTAATGAGCTAGTCCACTACTTTTGGATTAGTTCTACTCTCGTAGTTCAAGTAAATACCTACTTGTGCATTCTTGTGTGAGTCCAGCTGGTCCTTGCTTGTTCGGAGGTATATAGGTTCACGCTTATCATGAGGCTGGGGCCAAAGTGATAATCGGGGATCTATGTATCTGCGCTTGACCCCTTACTACAGGCCATAGTAAGGGCATAGATTCCTTTGTTAGAGCAATACGCCTGATAAAAGTGAATGCTAAACTCGTGAACACCTCGTGAATCTTGATCTTGGGAATGACACTGGTTACCCGGTCTTCTTATCAAGTATCAATACTTAAAGCATTCAAGTCACAGTTCATTCCAGCAGTGGTCCAAGACAGAAAAGAGATGGAATTTCTTAATCTGGAGAAGGGAAGCTTGACAGTGGGGCAATACTCAACCAAGCTCACAAATTGGCTAGGTATTATGATCACTTAGTTCCAAATGAAACAAAGAAGGCATAAGGTTTGTGAAGGGGTTGAAGACCGAGTACAGGAAGCAACTTCTTTCTCTACAGCTTACTAGTTATCAACAAGCAGTGGAGAGGGCTTATGGCATTGAAAATGACCTTGAAGAACACAGAGTGAAGTTGGGAACGATCATGACAGGTCGTGTTTCAGAGAAAGCACAGGGATCTGGTTCTAAGGGTGGTAAATCTAGACGCCAAGATCGTCGATTTCGATAACCCTCTGAAAGAAAAGGTAGTGTATTAACTGGTTCTAAGACAACAGTCCAAGGTTCCAGGAAAGTGTGTGGTTATTGCTTGAAAGAAGGTCATTTTGAAGACAAGTGTTGGCTAAAGCTTGGGAAATGTTTATCTTGTGGGGAAACAGGGAACTTTATCAAGAATTGTCCAAAAGGCAAAGGAAGTCAAGTTGGGGGTACGAGTCAACAACCTTCAGGTACTAAGAGAGATAGTGGGGGTCGACCTAAAGTTCAGGGTCGAGTGTTTGCTCTAGATCAGCAGGGTGTATCTGAGTCTTCTGCAGTCATAGGAGGTACTATATTACTTTCTAGTACGAGAGCGCGAGTCCTAATAGATCCAGGCTCATCTTATTCTAATGTGGCATCTCATTTTGTGTTGCATTTGCATGTTCTTCCTGATTCTATGCCTTATGTGCTAGAAGTATCTTCCCCTATGGGAGATTGGATGTTTGCTTCTGAGGTTTATAAGAATTGTGAAGTTCTTGTGGGTGATCATGCCCTTCTTGCTGACCTAGTCGTGTTACCTATAAGGGACTTCGACGTGATTCTTGGCATGGATTGGCTTTATGTGCATCATGCATCTGTTGATTGTCATAGAAAAGTAGTAACTTTTTCTATACCTGGTTTGCCTGATTTTACCTTTGAAGGTGATAGGCCTATGTGTGATATACGTGTTATTTCTGCTTTAAAAGCTAGAAAACTTTTATCTCGTGGTTGTGTCGGGTATCTCGCATGTGTGCTTGACAAGAGTTTATCTGTTCCCAAGATGGAAGATATTCCTGTTGTGTCTGAATTTTTAGATGTATTTTCTTCTGACTATAGCATGCCACCTGATCGAGAGCTCGAGTTCTGTATTGAGTTATTACCAGGTACAACACCAATCTCTAAAGCACCTTATAGAATGGCTCCAGCTGAGTTGAAAGAATTAAAAACACAGCTTGAGGAATTACTTGAAAGGGGCTTCATCAGGCCTAGTGTATCACCGTGGGGTGTACCAGTGTTATTTGTCAGAAAGAAAGATGGGACTCTGTGATTATGTATTGATTACAGAGATCTTAATCGGGTAACCATAAAGAACAAATATCTGTTACCTCATATTGGTGACTTGTTTGATCAACTTCATGGTTCAGTAGTGTACTCGAAGCTTGACTTGAAAAGTGGTTATCATCAGTTGAAAATCAGATCTGAGGATATACCAAAGACATCTTTCCTTACCAGGTATGGGCATTATGAGTTTATTGTTATGCCATTCGGTTTGACAAATGCTCCAGCTGTATTTATGGATTTGATGAATTGTATCTTCAAACCATATCTTGATTTTTTCATGGTGGTATTCATTGATGATATCCTTGTGTATTATAAATCACGGGCTGAGCATGAACAACATCTCAGAGTGGTATTGCAAGTTCTTCGTGAGAAACAATTATTTGTAAAATTCAGCAAATGTGTTTTCTGGTTAGAAGAGGTTTCATTCTTGGGACATGTTGTGTCTGCTACTGGTATTGCAGTAGATCCTTCCAAAGTTGAAGCAGTTGTAAACTGGAAGAGGCCAACTATAGTGACAGAGATCCGTAGTTTCTTGGGCTTGGCTAGTTATTACCGGAGATTCATTGAGGGATTCTCCAAGATTGCTACTCCATTGACTAATCTGACTCAGAAACCTATTTCTTTTGAGTGGAATGACAAATGTGAAGCAAGTTTTCAAGAGTTGAAAAGGCGCTTAACTACAGCTCCAGTCTTGGCTTTGCCTAGTGGTTCTGAGAATTTCATGGTTTATACAGATGCTTCTAAAGAAGGATTGGGTTGTGTTCTGATGCAAGATGGCAAGGTAATACCTTATGTTTCGAGGAAATTGTCTCCTTATGAAAAGAATTATCCTACTCATGATTTAGAGTTGGCTGCGATTATTTTTGCATTGCATAAATGGAGGCATTACTTGTATGGAGCTAAATTTGAAGTCTTTACTGATCATAAAAGCTTAAAGTACTTGTTTTCTCAAAAAGAGCTTAACATGAGACAACGTAGATGGATGGAGAAATTGAAGGATCATGATTTTACTATCCTTTATCATCCAGGGAAAGCAAATGTTGTGGCAGATGCACTAAGCAGAAAAACTTATGTTTCTTGCTTAATGATTCGTGAATGGAAATTGCTAGAAGACTTGTGTGATTGGAGTCCTTGTGAATCTAGACATTGAATTATCCTTGCAAATATAAAGGCTACTTTAGATTTACTTCAACAGATCAAAGAAGCTCAGGTAACTGATTCTAAATTGCAGAAAATCATTAGTGGAATGAATGAAGGAAAGCAAGCAGATTTTTCTTTCAACAATGATGAAATTATTACCTTTCGAGGCAGAGTTTGTATTCCAGTTGATCTTGATATCAAGAAGAGAGTTCTTGAAGAGGCTCACAAAGCCAAGTATACTATTCATCCTGGAAGCACTAAAATGTACCAAGACTTGAAGAGATATTTCTAGTGGAACAACATGAAAAGAGAAATTGCAGAATATGTGTCCAAGTGTCTGACTTAACATTAACGTCCAGCAGGTTTATTGCAACCATTAGAAATTCCAGAGTGGAAATGGGAGCATATCACGATGGATTTTGTAACTGGTTTACCACGTACCAGACGAGGCCATGATGCTGTTTGGGTTATAGTGGATAGACTGACCAAGTCAGCTCACTTGTTGTTTGTTTCTATGGGATATTCATTGTCTCAGTTAGCTTCATTGTATGTTCAGGAGATAGTCCGACTGCATGGGGTTCCTATGAGTATTGTATCTGAGAGAGATCCTCATTTTACTTCTCAATTCTGGCAGGCTCTTCAGGGTGCCATGGGTACTAAATTGAATTTCAGTACAACTTTTCATCCCCAATCTGATGGGCAATCTGAGAGACTTATACAGATTCTCAAGGATATGTTACGTGCTTGTGTTGTTGATTTTAAAGGCAGTTGGGATACTCATCTTCCTTTGGCTGAGTTTGCTTATAACAACAGCTATCAATCTAGCATTGAAATAGCTCCATATGAAGCTCTTTATGGTAGAAAATGTCGATCTCCTATATGCTGGGATGCAGTGGGAGAAGCTAGACTCTTGGGACCTGAAATGGTTCAACAATCAGTTGAGAGTGTGAAACTCATTTCGAGATAGATTACGCACAGCTCAAAGTAGACAAAAGAGTTATACTGATCATCGCAGAAGGGGTCTTGAATTCCAGGTAGGTGACTTTGTATTCTTGAAAGTCTCTCTTCGTAGAGGTATAAAGAGATTTGGGAAAAAAGGAAAGTTATCTCCTCGTTATATCGGTTCATTTGAAATCCTTGAAAGAGTTCGGAAGTTGGCTTATAGATTTGCTTTACCACCTTCTTTATCTGGTATTCATGATATGTTTCACGTGTCCATGCTTCGCAAGTATATGGCGGATGAGTCACATGTTCTTGAGTATGAAGCTATTCCATTTCAGCCTAATTTGTCTTATGAGGAATAACCTGTTGAAATTCTTGACTGGAAAGAGCAAGTCTTGCGCACCAAAAGGATTTCTATTGTGAAGGTCCTTTGGAGAAATCATGAAATAGAAGAGGCTACTTGGGAAACCGAGAAAGAGATGCGAGATAAATACCCGATCCTATTTGAAAATCTTGGTAAGTAAAATTCGTGGGCGAATTTTCTTTAAGGTGGGGAGAATGTGATAAATGGCTATTTTATAGTCATTTAGGGTCTAAATATTACATCTTTTTATCTTAATATAGTTAAAATCTAATTATTTAATTCATTTTTTATCTTTATTTTTGGATATTATGCTCGTTGGTAGTGTTTGTGGATGAAACAGATTTTTAGGGACCTTTTTGGGCAAGAATAATGCTTAAGTGGTGAAAAGGAACAATCGGAGTGATATGGATCAAGCCGGGAAGAAAAAGGAAGAAAAGTCAGAATTATTGCCTGGCACGACCGTGCCTATGAAAATGGCACGACCGTGCCAAATCCACCGAGAAGAATCATCTGAGATCAAAGTATGGCACGACCGTGCCAAAATACAAGGCACGACCGTGCCAGTGCACCTGTTCAGGAATGCCTTTTCGTGAATTTCCTGTTTTTGCGAAGAGATTCCTCCCCCCTCCTCCAAGGCTTATAAATAGAAGTAAAAATCATTAGTTAGAGGAGGCAGAAATCATTGTAATATTACTCTAGCAAATTTTAGTCTCATTATATTGTTATTTTTCATTCACAAAAGTGTTTCAATACATTCAAAGGGTGAAGTAATAAAAGTTCTCGAGGTTTTCTTCAACTTGCCTTATATTTCCATATCAAATCTGAATAAGTATTTCTTCCTTTATCCTTATTTTAATGATTGTTCTTATTTTACATAAAATGACTAGTGAGTAATCCTCTCTTTCCTTGGGATTGGATACTTTACATCATTTGTTCATCACTTTTATTTATGCTTTCTTTCTTCTTCTCTTCATCTTAAACAATCCTTTCATATTGTATCAAAACGCCTACAACCATGATGAGCTCCATGTTTTGTATGAACCTCAGTTAATCGAGAGAAGGACCTAGCGGTGAATCTCGATTAACGGAACCATATGAACTGACTGGGTTTCATTAATCACGAGAGTAGATTAATGGCCTAGGGGTGCTCCTTGAGTGGAAGTACGTGGAATTTTTATAAGAACTTAATGGATTTTTACTAATTATGGGCCATCGAGAGATAGGGCATAATTAGTATTAAAATACATGTGTTTTAAGCCTTAATTAAGAAGTTGACACAACATAGCGTACCACCCTTGTTTAAAAAGAAACCTTTAATCTAAAAGAGAGCATAATAAAATGACGAACATATGATAGTTGAAGTCCCAATCCCAGGAATTTATTAAATATAAAGAGTTTTTAATCTAAGTTAAGAGTATTTTGCAATCATTTCTAGTTAGTGACAAACAAATTCTATACCCCCAATCATTTTCTTTTCTTTATTTCTTTTTCAAAGCAAAACATTTTTTAAAAGTAAGTTGTCCTCGTGGGATCGACCCGCTCTTGCACTATCTATACTATAAAAACCCGTGCACTTGCGGATTTAACGTAACAGGATGTAACGCACATCCTTATTTTTGTTAAATATTTGACTTGCTTGTTAAATTCTTGAACTTGCATATTATGTGCTAGTTTTACTTGGATTAATTTCTTAACTGCTTTAGAATATTAAGGTGGTTAAATGTCTAGTTTTGACTTTTGGGTCATTTGTGAAAATATGACTTTAGGGGCCTTTTTGTTAAAAGTGAAACTTGAGGGGCCTAAGTGTTATTTTTGAAAGTTGAAAGTATATCTTCATGATTCTTCTCTGAGAAAGTATATCTCCAAAGTTAGTTACGCTCTCTCTGTGTTCTTGAAAGTTAGGGTTAGAGGTTTACCCTATTCTCGACTCCTCGAGTTTAATTATCCCTCTGTTCTTGATTCTGATCCCGGATAAATATTCGTGGCGTTGAATAGAACATTTCCTGCCGAACAAAAATAAGTTTCCTTGACTTTGATTCTGGAGTAGGTAAGTTATTAGCTACCCCTTACTTGTAATACATTCATATATGTTATTCCTGATACTTGTGCTTGTCAATTTCGTGTTTGGGGTGATTTTTGTGATACTTGTAATTTTGGGACAAAGGGAGTATAAACTTATTGTGTAAAATGATGAAAGAAAATTGAAATTAATAGTTTTGAACTTGTTATGCACTCTTGGGAATTTCCTTGTTGTTAGTTTATTAGTAGAAAGTTACTCCTACGCTTGGGACGGAGAATTCTTAGCCTGTGAAGAAATTTGCAATTTGCTGGAAAAGAGACCAAGTGCCCGCCCGGGTAGAAGCAGGCGCTCGCCTGGGTAGAGTAAGAGCCCGACCGGGTAAGAGTCAGAGCCTGACCGGGTTAAGAGTGAGCGCCCGCCCGGTTAAGACCGAGCGCCCGCCCGGTCCCTTGTTTTTACAAAAGTGGTTTAAACTCAATTGAAATGAAACCTTACCCCTCCTAAGGCATAGAGCCTTAGTATAAGATGTCCAAGCATGTGTATATGTACCTTTTGGGGCATTAGAACTTAGTCTTGAACATGAACACTTATAGAACTCAAATGAGAACTTAAGTATAAGAGTAACAACTCTTCTTGATGTCTAGAAAGTTCTATAAACAAGCACTAATGTGTTATGCTTGTCTTAAAACCAGTGTTTGTGCACCTTAGGGGCATTAGAACAATGTCTTGAGTTTAAACATCCAAAGTATAGGATGATGAACTTGAAGTATAAGATGTCTAACTCTTATATATGACTTGAATTTCCAAAGATTGGAATTATAACTTGAAGTATAAGACAATAAAATCTTGTACATGACTTAAACATCGATAGAAGTGGATTGAGAACTTGAATATAAGATGATAAAATCCTGTACATGCCTTGAAACCAATACATGTGTATGGTAATGAACTAGAAAGTGCTATGAACAGGCACTAACGTGTATGAGACCTGTTCTTGATATGTATGTGCAACTATTGCATATAGTTGCTTGATAACAATGTGACTTCTTGATTACTTAAAGCATATTCCTTGATGAGCTAGTCCACTACTTTTGGATTAGTTCTACTCTCGTATTTCAAGTAAATACCTACTTGTGCATTCTTGTGTGAGTCCAGCCGGTCCTTGCTTGTTCAGAGGTATATAGGTTCACACTTATCATGAGGCTGGGGCCAAAGTGATAATCGGGGATCTATGTATCTGCGCTTGACCCCATACTACAGGCCATAGTAAGGGCATAGCTTCCTTTATTAGAGCAATACGCCTGATAAAAGTGAATGCTAAACTCGTGAACACCTCGTGAATCTTGATCTTGGGAATGACACTGGTTACCGGGTCTTCTTATATATACTGCATAAGCAGTTTCTTGATATTGATCGTGATTTGTCAAAGTAATACAAGCTACGACAACAATGGTATTCTTGGGAGGAATAAGGAAGGAAGCAATATCCTTTGTAACGTGCTAGCTTAGCCTTATGTGCTACTTGATGAGTTGGCTTAGCCTCTCATATACTTGTTACTTGATGATACTTGATACATGATTACATGAGTATCTACTTGAATTGCATGATAACATGTCATGCAGTTGCATCTAATAGCTTACTGAGATTTATCTTACCCCATTCCTTGTTTATTTGTTTTCCTTAGATCAAAGGAAGGCTAGTGATAGTGCGCAGTGAGGCTCGACATAGCTGGGAGCTTACTACGCATGTTGTTATTCTTTTGGGGCTTGTGTCCTTTTACATTTAAGTGAGCACGATGTATTATGGGTTTTGTAACTCAGTATTTTGGGTAGACTTGTTGTCTCTAGACATCTCTTGTAATGCCAGCTTATGTGCTAGGCATGTTTCCGCTGTGTATAATCATGTTTGGTTTTAATTTTCTTGTCTAGAACTCGTGTTGTGAGCTATCTTAGCTCCTTAATCTTGAGTGTATATATCATGTCAGTTTGTTATAAACAGATGTCATCCCGTTTCTTGTTTGTTCTTGATTCTTGTTAGTCACGCGCACCAGGTTCGAGGTTCTATTAGGGAATCCCGGGACCTGGGGGCATGTCACAACCTTTCTCTGAATCTCTCGATCTTAAATATTTCAATCCATGTATGTGTTCTAACACTTTTGTTTCACATGAACAAAACATTCAAGCACTTCAATGTCAAGATATATTCAGCTTGCTCGTGAAAATCTCTTGCAGGTACACATCACACACCCTGCCACATCATGGTCCTCACAAGAAGGATCCTCGACAAAGTCGACGCTCATGTTTCTGCGTAGGGAATGAAATTTCCTAATTCCCTTTCTGCAAAAATCTTTTCGAATTGCCAAATTCGAACTACGCTGGTCTGATTCTCGAAAGAGATACGTAGGCAGCTTGAATCTTCAGGCACGACCACATACTTGCAAAAAATCTTATGCAGGTACGAAGTTGACATCAGAACGAACCACATCATGGTCTTCACAAAAATTTCCTCGTCAACAGCAATGCTCAAGAACTGAGATTTCCCAATGGATTTTTGAAAAATAATATGTTCGAGTTGCTAAATTCGAACTACGTTGGTCTAATTCTCGAAAGAGATGCGTAGGCAGCTTGAATCTTCAGGCACGACCACATACTTGCAAAAAATCTTATGCAGGTACAAAGTTGGCTCCCCACAGCAAATTACATCTTGGCTTGACAAAGAGGTTGCTCATTATAAAGAATCAAAAATCTCATCACACAACAGCTCCAAAAGCAGGGAAGCTCGGCCATGAGATAATAAAAAACTCTTTTAGGTGGAACAGGGATCCAAAATGAAGTTGCAGCACTCGACAATGTGCCAAAGGATTACCCAAAGCAATGGTTCACTGTGCAGTGAAGCACAAAAATCTCATCACACAGCAGCTCCAAAAACAGGGACGCTTGGTCGTGAGGTAATCAAAAACTCTTTTAGGTGGAACAGGGATCCAAAATGAGGTTGCAGCACTCAACAGAATGCCAACGGATCACACAAAACAATGGTTCACTGCACAGTGAAGCACAAAAATCTCATCACACAGCAAAGCAAAGGCAGAAGAATCTGGATGACTCCAAACGCAGCGTATCCTTGTTTTTATTGTGCATTTAAAATCATGTTGTGTCTCCCTGGTCTTCTCAGGAACCCGAGATTACCTCCCTCGAACTGCGCAACGTCGTACATTCCCCATTTTAAGTCATGTTGTGTCACCCTGGTCTTCTCGGGCACCCGAGATTACCTCCCTCGAACTACGTAACGTCGTACGTTCCCCGTTTTAAATCATGTTGTTTCACCCTGGTCTTCTCGGGCACCCGAGATTACCTCCCCCGAACTGTGCAACGTCGTACGTTCCCTATTTTAAATCATGTTGTTTCACCCTGGTCTTCTCAGGCACCTGAGATTACCTACCCCGAACTGCGCAACGTCGTACATTCCCCGTTTTAAATCATGTTGTGTCACCCTGGTCTTCTAGGACACCCGAGATTACCTCCCCCGAACTGCGTAACGTCGTACGTTCCCCGTTTTAAATCATGTTGTTTCACCCTGGTCTTCTCGGGCACCCGAGATTACCTCCCCCGAACTGCGAAACGTTGTACATTCTCCGTTTTAAATCATGTTGTTTCACCCTGGTCTTCTCGGGCACCCGAGATTACCTCCTCAGAACTACGATGTGACTTGATTCCCGCAAGGGATACGTAGGCAGTTCATACAATTGAGCTCAGTTGCCCGTTCTCATAAAAATTTCTCATGTTAATCTCCTCCCCAGCAAAGATACAATGTATCTCAATGCAACCCTCAGCAAAGAGACAACATATCTCAATGCTACCCCCACAAATTTCTTGTTTTAATAAACCTGAACTACGATTGGTCTGATGCTTGAAAGAGATACGTAGGTAAATCAGGAATCCGGGACCGACCATTGCTTGTGTTTTTTTGACTGTTTGTTTGAGTTAGAACTACGGAGGCTTGATTCTCGAAAGAGATACATAGGAAGTCCTACCTTGGACCCAGCCTTACACCCTAGATGATATCGCTTGTCTCTTAGTGATCATAGAATCCCCTTTACGTTACAAGGAGATTCGACGAGGGGCTCTGTAGACACCCCGATCTCGCACCCCTTACCAAACCCTTTTTTATCGGTCTAAACCCTAAAATTGACCTAAAGCCCCAGATTTGGCTATGCGGGAGTTCCGCGAGCCTTATCGGTGCATCGAATGGATTAACGGACTTCAAATTCATGATCAGAGCGAAAAAACGAGTAAACAGACATGTACTTCAATTTTTGAGCTGCGGGGCCTGAAACGGGGTCCGCACCCCTAGAACTGCTCGTTATTATCAATTATGTGCACTTAAAAATATATTATTGTCATCCTGTTGTCATTAACATATTCAGATAGACGTACGTGACCACGAGATTATTTCAAGCAACCTTCATGTTGGGACCACGGACAACCGGGACACCGTAGTGCGTGCACACGGACAAAACTTAAACTATTACGGAACCAATACCGGAAGCAGTATTTGGACTCATGCACGTCAAATTCATTCAACCAAGGAGTAATGAGATCCAACCATTACAGCAAGTGGTTGAAGTTGGTTGGGCAATTGGATAAGGATTGGACCAATCGGAGCGCGACACGTGGCAAATCCAGATTCTCTAGCAAAATGCACCAGAGCCCTACGGCTCAATACAAGGAGTACGGCCAGAATCAAGCCGTACGGCTCCTTACCCCTGGCAGATCAACAATTTTGATTTTGTGCAACTTGGCCATTCAACTCAACATTAAGGCCACCCCAAGCCACCCTAATCTGGAGAGATGACCCCTAAATGACCCCTAGACCTAGGAAGGGGTAGTTGATGATCATTTACAACCTCCATCATCCATATTACCACCCCCCCCCTCATCCATTTACCACATATGTTCTTACCACAACTCATACACAATACACACAAGAGAGCCAAGCAACACACCCTCCATATTCAGCCCTATTTTGCTCTCTCTAGCATCAACAACCCCCTCAAATCTCAGTCCATAAACCACTACAACACCACCACAATACCACCCTAAACACCCACACAAAACAAGCAAACACTCATCCAAACAACTCAATCCAAACACAAGGCACAAACACCTTCAAGAAAACCCAAAAAAGTCTTCCCTTGGAAGCAAAAGAATCACAACCTAAGTAATCTCTTCTCCTTGTAATCTTCATATATGTAAAATTTAGATATTCATGTGATTTATTAAGAGTTCTAGCCACTTGTTAGGCTAGACCTCCTTTGTTGAACCAAATATGTAATGTTTGATGTTCTTTGCCATGTTCTTGATCAATGAATGTTTATATTCTTGATATTCAGTTGTCATCACTTGTTATTGTTGTATATCTTGTATATATTGTGTATATTACATGTTCAATGTCCATGTTTGTGGATTTGGAGAGATTTGTAAAGATCTACATGTGTTTTCATCTAAAACCCCCAAATCTGTCCTTGTTCCTATTTTGTCATGTAAAGCATCATAAAACCGTGCCTAAATAAGTTATTTTCCATGAATTTTGTGTCAATAACATATACATATTTGTACACACAAGATTTCATGTTCATAGCACTTCATTTAGTTGAGTTTTGATGCTTGTTTCCATGATAATGTGACTGTCCAGCAAGATCTCCAGTTTTGACCACTCTGTCTTTTCATCTCCATTATACACATAAAACCTAGTCTTTGGTCTTTGTCCAAAAAATAGTTTTTTTTCTACACAGAACGAGGAAGATGAGCATGTAAATATCATATTTTTACCCTGAGTAGAAGTAGATCTTTCCATTTTTTGTTCAACTCTCTGTTCTCATATTGATGTGGTTCCTGCTCTGACATCAAAATGTCAGAGGTGTTTTAACATGCTTAAAATTGCTTTATGGACTTTTAACTTGGTATACTTCATATTCAATATGTTATGAACAAGTTTCATGTTTGGTTCTTTCCATTATTCCCAATTTTTAATGATGTAAATGATAGCTATTTTGTGGGTATGCACCATTTTTCCTGTTCTGACTGATTTCGAGCTCATCTTGCATAACTTGTTTGGACATCCTAAACTGCTCCTAAAATCAACACAAAAATTATGTGTGATGTTTAACATGTTAGGAAGAACTTCTCACCTTTGAGACAGGTACATCAAAGAGAATGGACAGCAGTCCATAAAATGGAGACAATTTGGATCTTGGACATTTACTCTTTTCATGGGATTTGTCTCCCATTTTATTCATTCATGTGTACATTATAATCCCCCCTTTTGTGCTTTCCTTACTTGATATTAATGCTCAAAACCATTTTCAAAACCAAGTGAGAGTCCACCCAAACCGGCTCTCATTTGTGTGTTTAAAGCAAACATACCTAGAATAGGAAGACTCCTTGTACATAAAATCACCATTTTTGTTAAGGCATAAAAACAAGGCATAAAATGAACTTAAGAGGCATGCATGCTAGAGACCATCACGGGCGAGGAGAGTGCCTAACCCCTTCTCTTCTCGTAACTTAGCCTCCGAACCCACTTTCTCAAATAAAAGGTTTTGTCTTCATTTTTCCTAAAATAAAGTGAGGCGGCGACTCTTGCAAATTAAATTAAAACTTCGAGAGGAAACCATTTGTGAGAAACCGAGCGCGGATCCCGAAAAGGCGGTCCGAGCGCGGGCTCTCACATACACTAGTTTGGGAAAATAGCAATTCATAACCCCGTAAAATCACTAATGAATTTAGGATTGACCATATAAACATTAAGTTGATAAAATCTAACCTCATCTAACGGGATTGCATAAATTGTAATAAAATTTAAAAGTACATAGGAATATATTGTCAAATGAAAGCACGTTACCCTTTTTGTAACCAAGAGCGTGGTACATGATATATAGTGGTAAGGAATGATTTAAGGTTTGGATCAAATTCGGATATATAAGCTCTAATTTAAGTTGAAGTCCTTTATATTTCAGAATTTTCCCTATATCTCTTAATAGTTAATATCAGTTACAAATTGATTCACTGTCAATCACATATGTACATGGGACATAACAGTTTTTTGAAAAAAAAACAGTCGTTAAAAATCTTTTAATTGGTGAAAATTTTGCATTTGGAGCCCTTATGTGTGGGGAAAAAATGGGGCCCACATAATAAACTCTCTTATTATTTCAACCCCTAAATTATCATTAACCCTTCTTAATATCACATTTTTGTTTTTGTCTAGCCATCTCATTTCAAGTCTCTATTTGATGAGTGCCGATTTTTCTGAAACGTTAGCTCTCTTTACGAAGTGTTGAGTGCAGCTACAGTATGGAATCCAAAACCTCTGAAAGAATGTCTTTGCTGAACATCAACAGCAGGTGTTTCAGTAAGGAAATAATATACTCCCTCTGTCCCTAAATGAGTGTCCATTTTCAAGAAATCTTTGTCCCAAAATGATGTCAAGGCGGAAGCTGCGGGTTCGAGCCCCGTCAGTCCCGACACGGATTCAATAGAAAAAAATGCATCTCTCCATTTTCTGTGAAAAGTGGGCAGGGAGCAGAATCAAATTCCAAAATGAGTGTCTTTTTTAAGCATAACTTTGTCCCTAAATGTTTTTTTTCGAAATTTTTTTCACCGGTCTCTTTATACGTGCAAAACTAAATGTTTGGAAAGAAGATTACAAGATTATATATGAATCTTTGCTACCAAAGTGTATAAAGAGTTGACATTTTCTGATGTCCCTTAAAATGAAATTTGGACACTCATTTAGGGACAGAGGTAGTACCTTATTAGTTACCTGCCCCTAATGCCTATCATAAAATAATTAATCCAAAATTAAAAATACAAAAAAATCACCTTTCTACAAATAGAGTAAAGCAACTTATTTGGTTGTCCAAAAAAAAAAAAAAAAAAAAAAAAGAATAACATTAATAGTCTAAAATAACAAACAAAAATTCTACAGCATCGATCCTAAAGCAACCTACTTGTGAGCAACATTTTATGACTTTATTTATACTCATAATACTTACTCTCGAAATTAAAAAGAAGCCAATAAATAGTTCACTGAAACTCATGTGCGAACATGAGAACCCGTCTCATCCATGAGACGGGTTTTTTTACCCGCCCGACCCGACCCACGAACTGGCTCCAGGACCCATGGGGGCGACCCTGCCACGTGGCAGCCTGTCATAGGTCAAAAAAATTGAGTTTTTATATATATTGTTTTGGTTTTTTTTTTTGTTTGTCAAAAGTAATAGTTACTATAACTAAATGTACAAAACGTGTTACTTATATGTAATAGTTTGTATACATAAATGTAATACATATATACAGAAAAGTAACAGTGTTTTTTTCTATGTTTTCTTCGTTTGCCAAAAGTAATACTTATTACAACTAAAATGTTGTTACTTATATGTAACAGTGTTTATACATAATTTGTAACACATATGTATAGAAAAGTAATAGTATATCTATATGTTTTCAAATAATAAGTTACAATGGGTTCAATTTATCATGATACATGTACAAGTATTACATTATCTATATAAAACTGTTACAATTTCATCTATCAAAGTGTTACATTTACTTGTATCAACAATTACATTCATATACATAAGTTATTATTTTTCAAATGTTACTTTCTTTTAAAAAATAAAATCAAAATACACAATATTTTACATTTTTATAAAAGCACTATTATATTTCAGTATAAATGATAATTACATTTAGATATTGTTTGAGTTACATGTAATTATAGTTAGTATTACATTTGAAAAAATGGGTAAAACGAGCTTTTTGTTTTTATAAAACATGTGTTACGTTTACTTATGAATAATGTTACTTTATATGTATACAGTCATTACATTAAGTTATGGTAACTATTACTTTTGGTAAACGACAGAAAATTCGGAAAAAAATATAAAAACTCAAAAAAAAAAATTGGCCAATGGTGGGCTGCCACGTGGCATGCCCCATGGGTCATGGATCCGGGTCAAAAAACCCGTCTCATAGATGAGACGGATCCCCTTGTTTTGTTCTCATGGGAGACCACCTCTAAATAGTTTTATTGAATGTTAAAATATTAAACAAACAAAATGAAAATTCACACTGTACTATGAAGTCTGGCCTTACACTGGTCCTTGGCATACATATTCATAGTAAAAGATTAAGTAAAACCAGTAGGAATGAAATCAAACTCTAACACTCAGAGACAAGAAGGTAAGTACTTAATCTTTATCATCTACGAATTAAGAATTAAATCCAAACCAACAACACTAAACTTTTCTACACAACTTGATCTACATTAGAAACACCATCTGCGTCTGCTGCCAGTTTTGCACCGACGCTCGCCTCGACCGCAGGCCTTGATCTTCCACAAGCAAACTGGACACATCTCCAGACTTGAAACACCACAAACACGAAGCCCAATAACGATAGCAGGCCAATATAAGCAATCTTGATCCAGTTAGCAGCATCCAGCATCTTCAAGCCCCCTAAAACATTGTAAATTCCCAATCCAACCGTACTGTAACCAACAAACCAGTGGAACAAATTCCAGTATATCCTTTTCTTGTCATCCTTCTTTGGCCTCATGAATGCACCAACCACGACCTGCAGAGTAGCGAGGACCAAGAGAAGGACGCCAATGTATGCGTGCACAGGATTCGCAACGCCAAAAGAAGAGTGTTTCTTCTTGAGTCCGAGCACAACCCCAAGGAGGCCCCCACTGACGCCCAACAAATAACCGGATATCTGGCAAGTAATATGAAGTTTGAACCAGAGGACTGGATTCATACATGCAAATATTTTGAGGATGGGTAAGAGAATACCCATAGGCATTAGAATACCCCAACCGATCGTATTTAGTACACCATGTATGATTTTCAACAAGTTATTTCTTGAGCTTGTTCTTCCTTGAGCTGTTACTACTTCCTTGCCAGAGGAGAAATCAATAGTAGAGAAGGATCTGAGATTGGGGCCTGACATGGGGTGTGCACCAAACATGTTGCCTCTCATGGGTCCCTCTTGCCAGACATGGTTGACGACTGTGGTATTGGAGGGAAGTTTGAATTTGGCAAATATGATCATCTCACGGTCGTTGTTGGAGTAGAGAGCGGAGAGTTGATCAACGGGGAAGGTCAAGTTGGCTTGTTGCATCCTGGTTGAGTAAGAGGTTATAGGAGAGGTGTAAGCCTTGGTGGTGCCGTCGGGTTGTTGATAGGCGATGAATGCTTGGGAGCCAAGCATACCATTGGAGGTGGGATTGATGGCCCAAGCGACCCATCTGTTGGGTGATGTTTGAGACATGCGGAAAGCCAAGTCGAGAGTGTTGGAGGAAGGGTGGAAAGTCCAGTGGATGAATGAGTTTAGAAGATGAAGGTCTTGGCACGATGTGAAAGAGGCTTGGTTCGGGAATACGTAGTTGAAGCATGTTTGATTCGTGACAGTCGGTGAGGGTTGTGCGGATGAACAAGGGAGAGAGATGATGAGAAAACAAAGGAGAGATGAAAAGAGGAGGAATTTGTTTGACGGAGACATGGTTGGAATGAAGTGAAGAAAAAAAAGGTTCATAAGGAGTGGCTCAGTGGTAGAGCCAAACTTCACAATGTGTGAGGTTTCGGGTCCGATCCCTTCCCATGCCTCCTAGGACATCATTATTATAAGGAGGTAAGTGGGGAACCACTAAAGATCCTTTTAAAAAAAAAAAAAAAAAAAAAAAAAACAGAATGAAACATTACGAAGAGTGATTGTGTCAATTTATAGGAGTTTTGGAAAATATTAAGGCGGTTTGTGAGAATCCTAGCTGGGATTGGATTTTTTTAGCGTGTTTTAGTTCGTTTTTTTATAGGACTCTTACTACATTGAACAATCCTAAAACTTTTAAGAGTCCTAAAAATAAATAAATGTCCAAATTTATATGTTCTTCTCAAAAAGATAGGAGTAACATTAGTCGTTTACAAAACAATATAAATAAATTAAATTCACTCACATTTTATGATCGCAAATCTCAATATCAATACAATATTTTTCCTCCATCAACAATCAAACATAGAGAAGAGAGCTTATTTGAGAAGCCTGCAGCAAGGAAATCAACCAATCCTGGCACTCAAAACATATACAGAAGAAGATGATGATCCCTGACTTTTAAGTTCCTTAATAAATGGTTTAATTTGCTCTACAAAAGCTTCTAAAATATGAGAACAACACTGTCGTGGACCCTCGATTTCTGGTTCTGAGCCACACACTCTGATATCCACATCAAGTTCCTTATCTCCTGCTCCCTCAATCTCATGTACGCAAAAAACACACCATAGTGGAACTGCATATTATCCCCCCGGGAATGCAATAATCAGAATTATTAGTATAACTAGAAACTTATCAAGAAGGGACGGACAGACGGACGGACCGACTGGTCCAAACACTAAAACAATTGTCAATGACATGGGTTTCATAATCCAGATTAACGAACCTGTTGCTCAAACGATAAGCAAAGCCTCTTCACCTCTTCTTCATAGAAGGCCTTGTCAAGCATCTGGCTTTCTCCATATGATAACTTGGCAAATATTGGTTGATAAGGAGGGTATTTCTCCATCACACCACGAACCTATCACAAGCAAACATGCAAAACATTAACATTCATGTGAGGAACTACAAGAACCAAACTAAGGTGGGTGAATCTATAAAAACTATCATCAAGGATATAGCCAAGCCAGTGAAAAAAGAGCCAATATTCAAATATCAGACACTCTTCCTGCTCTATTCATTTCTTTTCGCACAATCATTTTCATTAGGGGTCCTAAAATTTCACAACTTGAAAAAAAAAAAAAAAAAAAAAAAAAAACATTGGGCAGGAAAACTTGAATGCAAAAAATGAAGTAAAGAGAATAGAAAACTTGACAGTTATACCTGGTCAATATCCTCGCAAACAGCAAGTTCCTCGTGGCCATAGGGGTAACTGTATAAACATACGAATCACTTTCAATAACATACAGAGCGGCATAAAACTATGGATGCAATATAACGAGCTTGAATTTTATTAACTTACAGTAGGCCAAAACTTGAATACAATTTCTTACGGTCATCCCGAGTTAGCTCTGTTCCAATGCTGCTCAAGTACAACACAGAAAAGATTAGGACAAAGGGGGTAAACACACGCATTTTAAAGAAAACCAACTTAATTAAACAAAGATTGTCTTCTAGACAAATGAGTGAACCTGTTTATGGAGATATTAACAGCTCTTCTGTCAGCCTCAAAGGCGAGAAGGTCGGACATGATTTCTGCGGTTGCACCACCAAGTTTCTATTCGAAGCATTTGTGTTAGGGCCTAACCTAAAGGAAAATTATAACAGCTAGGCATATGTTCAAAATTTGAAAGAAGTATTCCATACCTGACAAAACCTGTGGAAATCCTCGAGGTATGCCTTGTAAAGAGTATTCCTCATGATCTCAATGTTCATGTCATCCAAGTCCTGCCGATCAGAAGATCATTTTAGAGATAGAAAACTACAACTTTAAGATTGTAGTGGAAGTAGCAAAGAATAGTATATATGTAGCATAATTGTACAAGAAAGAGCCGTGAAACAACTTTTTCCACTCTTTTAATCGAACATCGTGTAAAATACAGTAGTCACATCAAACACAAGAAAAACAACAAACAATAACCTCAATGTATAATTAAAAATATCTCAAGGGTAGCTTAACAATAGATCAGACAACAGCCGGCAAAATAGATAGAAGTAACTGGTGTCTACTGCCTGAAACAATGAAGTAGAGGTACTAAATTATCACCTCAATGTATAGCTGATAAACATTATCACCTCATTTTACCATTGGTCTTAGCATTTCCAAATTACATTCAGAAAAGAAATAGGAAAATAAAAAGAAAAAGATATAACGAAAGAAGTTGCAAACTTTACAAGGCGCACAATCTTGATTTTAAGGACCTACAATCCAAAACAAATTAGCCACAGTACATGTCACTTGATGCTCTGATATTCACATTTTTCGTTTTGTGAAGTTGGGTCCAAAGAGAAAGCGAAAACAGCGAAAACATCAGTACGTGTTTCAAGAAGTTAAAAACGCTATATAATGGGGATCTCAAGTTAAGAGAGATCGAATTGCAAATGACCCGCTGTTATTTGGCCTCATTTCTAGTGGACCTCCGGGATCCAAGACTACAATGCAGTCTCGTGTTACGTCAATTGCTCCCTTTAATATTTTTCGTCAAAGAAACAGTGTAGCAACCAATTATTCCAGTTAGCAGAGACATTTGCTAAAGATTAGGTGCCCCACGTCAGCCAAACAAAATGGCCCGAAGCCTCCTAATAAGAGACAAAAACACATGTATTTGTACATGCGCCTCTTTTTTCTATCCTTGAAGCCATAAATTGGTACAAATCCATTAAACCCACAAACGGAATATGAACATAGTTTTTGAACCCCGAGTGCTTTTGCAACATGGTGAAACCCATAGTAGGTATATTTAACTTAATCAAGGTATACGAAATAAAAGTGGGTACCTCTGATGTGATGCACTCGGAGAAGTAGGGAGCTAGCGGCGTGTCAACAAGCACCAGCCTATAAAGCTCCCGCATATTCTGAGCAACTGCTAGGGTACCAATACTGAGAACACAAATTGAGAAAAAGATGACATTGTTAGCAGTTGGTATATATAGAAAGAAATGCACTGAGGATGCATTACCTGTCAAACATTCCCAATGGGTGGCATTTCTCTAACAGTTCCTGAACATCTCTCTCGTGCAAAGTTCCAGTAACAATAAGGACAACATTGTCGATCATGTGGCCGTATCTGATAGGTGGCACAAATATAAGATTGAAAGTTAATTCACGGATAATTTTCTTCACATGTTCTAGAAACAAATGATGACGAAACATTCTTTAAGCAATTTACATCTTTAGACATTATTTCAGCTTGGAACGATAAAAAAGAAACACAAAAGTAAAAGTTAAATGCATTACGAAAAACGTGTGGCACATTTGGCAGCAGCATAACTCTCCTGCTATAGCTACCTTTAGACTTTAGCCATTTCTATACGTAAACTGCTCTCCATTAGTGGTTATCCTCACCAACTAATCAGAAGAGAAACTTATTATGTGAAGAAAAAGTTAAACATGATTCAACTCCTCTTGTAAATAGCTTCATGACCCAATTCCTCTTGATAGAGCCCAGGGTTGCACGATTCGTAGTTCGTCCGATTCGAATTCGCGATTCGCTTAACTCATGGAATCCGATATGTAGAGTATTACAATAATTACGATTCGCGAGAGTATTACAATTATTTGATTTTTGGAAATGATTGGTTTGTGGGAATAGTCTTTGGCAAACATGTATTTGTAGTGAGGACTGAGGGTTAGCAGCTATTTGATATGACGTTGTGGCTTTTCAGATTTCTAGAGTTGTTTGAAGTTATCCTTGGAAACCTATCACTAGTTAATGTATAATATTTATTTATTGCAACAATGACTTTTCAAATTTAGAGGACATTAATTGTGAATTCAAAGAGATTTTACAAGGTATCGGAACACGAACCCATACGGGATTCGATACCGGCGAATCGATACGCGATTCGATGCCATGGGGTGCGAATCCTGCAACCATGATAGAGCCTCTCACCAAACAAGCATATGACATATTCTTTCTGCACATCCATAAGAAACAACTCTACGACAATTGTCTAGGACTGAAAAACGTAGAATAAATGAATTAACTGTCTTAAATTTTCCATGTTTTAAAGTTTCAAGAACAGTTCTTGTGAAATAATGTTTTAGTCCCTACATGAATGTCCGCTTTTTGAAAACTTTTGTTCCGATATGAATGTCCATTTTTGGTGAAGTTACTAAATCCCCATTGTCAATCATCAGGTTTTAATTACACTGGCAATCATGTTGTCATATGATGAGATCATTACAGGCTTTTATTTATAAATGCTATTAGAACTGTTTAGATGTGAACATTTCTAAATTTTCCTTAATGTCAAATATGGACATTAATTTAGGGGAGGGAGACAATTATTTTGTTGTACCCCAAAATATACTCCCTCCGTCCCTCTTTAATCTACAAAAATTGCCATTTTGGTTGTCCCACTTTAATTTACAAAGTCCAATAATGGAATTTTTTTTTTTAATACTTTTTAAATAGTGGGACTCACTTGTCATACTCAAAACAACTATCCACTTACTATTCTCTACCCCACTTTCTCTCTCCCACCAACTATCTACACTCACAACACATCACCTTTTCAATCATTTTCTTAATTCTTGTGCAAAACTCTTGTTTGTAAATTAAAGAGGGACAGAGGGAGTATGTATTATCGTGGATAGAAATCTTGTAAACTTCAGATAATGTTTTAGAGACTATTTCTTTTTCGAGATAAAGTGATCTCTAGGATGTAATTTGAATGTACTTTCCAGTGGCGGATCTAGGATGTTTTGACAGCGGGTGCATAATTTACATTACGAAACTTTAAATTAATTTTTTTCGAAACGCGATTGAAATATAATACATTACACCACTAAATATTCAAATTATATGTTGGACAGTTAATTAAACTGTAGACTAACAAAGACCATTGTAAAAATTATTACAATCTAACTAAATTTTGAATAATTGAAGAAAACCCAAAGTTGCCTTTAAGTAGACTTGTAAAAATGAGAGAGAGTAAGAAGATATAGAATATGAGAGAGAGGGAGTAAGAAGATATAAAATATGAGAGAGAATAAAAAAAGCCAATTGCGCTGGTAGGGAGACTCGAACTTGGGTTATCTCCTTGACTAAAATTTCAAACTAAGCGCTATTACCACTGTTCTACCATTTATTTTTCTCAGTTAAGCCAGGGATTAATTGATTTTGTAATCTGCGGGTGCACTTAACAAAAGGAATTGAAAAAAATAAAATAAAAATAACTGCAAATTGCAGTTGACCGGGTGCACTTGCACCCCCAACTCCAACACAAGATCCGCCCCTGGTACTTTCTAACATATATTTATGTTAATTTGTACCTATTTTGAACATTCTGGTAAGAATGTCACTCTAGAAACGAAATCTTGGATACATATGATATTTCATATTCAGTTGTTGCGTTACTTAATGGCGTCAACTGTGCTGTCATGAGTATTTCAACCGTTCTCAGTAATCCATTTACAATAGCTTTATTGTCTGTGACAAATTTTCAAAGACCTTCTGCCAGTAAGATGGAATTATAAAAGTAGCAAAAATAAATACTCCCTTAATCCCATAATAAATGTCGTACTTACCTTTTGGGTATGTCCTAAAATAAATGCCGCGCTTCTAAATAAGGAAATTATATGCACACACTAGTAAAGCACATTTCTTGAAAACATTGACAAGTCTAATTCAACATTTCTTATGGACGGATCAATTAATAGAAATGAAAAAAGGAACACGTACGTGATATACTCCAAGAAGGTCGACAAAGGCTCAGTAGCTTGGCATAACATGTGCTTATACTCATCAACCAGTTTAAGAGTGCATTTCTCCACAATGGTTGTCGTATGCAAAGGAGAAGGTTCTGCAACAAAATCATAGGAAAAGTTCAATACGTATGAACTGGAACTCACCAACTCAGAAGGTTCAGCAAGTAATCAAAATGGCATAACCACATTTGCAAGATAGTTAGGTAACTGGCATACACACGGACAGACTCTGCAGTGGCTAGACAATGTAAGGGCCATGTTGACTTTTAGTTCTCAGAAACTAAGGTTGAAGTTACAATACAAGCGAATGTTATGAGAATATTATCAAAATAGAACTCTTTACCTAAGAGATCAAGAAAGATCAAGCGCTCAATATATAGGATGGTGGGATCACGTAGCTGTCTACAATTAACACGTTCGTAATCAGATAGATCAATCTTATCTACAGGAAACCCCCAAAAGATTGTTCGGTCAATCCTACAAATTATACTCAAGTAAGCTAAAGATTAACAACTCTGCATAAGCCTGAGAAATCAACATGATGTGCCACTTTAGAAACTGGACAGAATATACTCAAGTACAGACTTACTAATATCTAGGAAAATCACAGAGCCAATAGCAATGAAGAATCGATCTAAAGTACAGTACAGTTGAATTTCAAGTGAATATCTGAATTTTGATATGGGTAACACTTGGAACACAGATCAGATCATGCCACGAATGCCAAAATCAATAGACAGTTATAAACACATCAACAAAGAAATTAAATCACGAAGTTACTGATGAATTGAGGGGCGTGGCAAGTACCATTTTGGAGATAAGGGCCGTATTCGGTGGCGGAGAGGTGCATCTTGATGTCATCAAGGGTTTCGCACTGGCAGAGATTATTGTAATCGGAAGTGGTGAGCAATCCAGATCTGTGACCCCTGACAATGGCTTCCAGGTAACCACCGTGAATGTTGAACGTCATCGCTTCAAATCCATACATTTTTCCTGAGATCTGACGAATTGAATATTCAAAACCCCCTTCGTCAAACCCTAACAATGCCACAGAACGGGGAAGATGATGATTGCAGGGTCAGAGGTAAAAACCGAAGGGTATCAGATCGATTCTAATTTCTCTGTTTGTCTGGTTGAAAAACACAATTGATATTTGAGTGATGGATACGGATATAGTTATATACAGGGAATATTATATACAGGGAACGAAAAATTCCAACGCTGCCCTTGCCCGTCTCGTGTATTTATACACGAGATGTCATCTATGATCTCGTGTAAATGTACACGTGATGACTCGTGTATGCACACGAGATATCTCGTGTACATATACACGAGATCATAGATGACATCTCGTGTATAAGTACACGAAATAGTGTCTGAAACTGCATTTTCACAACAGCAACAGCAAAAGCAACAAGAAACAGAACTAGAACTGAAATTTGATTCTTAATATGATAGCACATCTCGTGTATATACTATCGCCAAATTGTATACGAAATAAAAGTGTTAACGAGGCTTATGCATATAATTCAAACATCCAAACATTCATACAAACTTGATAATTCAAAAACCATTACACATATACTATCCCCTACGTAATCTTTCTCTTCTTGCATCGGTATCCTGATCATAGAGTTCACAGAATGCTGCTATCCTATCTCGGTATTGGTGGATCAGTTGACTTACGCTTGGATCACAGTGTTCCCTCCAAGTGTTCGGTGGTGGTGGTATTGGGTAATCATTGCCTGACATGTGCAGCTGCAAGAGTAATAACAGTTAAATACAACGAATTTAAGTAAGACAATCAAATATAACTAATATAAATGAGACAGTTAAGTATAACGAATTTAAATAATATTGTTAAATTTAACGAATTAAAGTATCATACCAATATAAAATGGTTTGTCACTTGTCCCAACACAACTTTGTTTATCGGTGGTCCTACTCCTGCTGGTACAATCACTGGAAGGCATAAGTTGCCACCGCTAGCTGAGTACGAAATGAACGCCACATTATACCTCGTGGCAATTATGTGGCCAAGTTCAGGGAGCTCCATCCAATAACTACTGTCCGGCGTCGGCTGGACATAAATAGCAATCCTACGTAAGAGTTCATTTACATTTATCCAAGTTAGAACACTTTGATAAAGGTCTTGGCGAGCATGCACTTCATTGTAACATTATGTGCGCACTCGAGCCCACATCTCCTCATCTCCGTATATCTGTGTTGCGACGGCTCTATAGCCACAATGTCCATCAGATGCCACATCTGTGATGCCTCCAATAAATGGGATAATGAAAGGCAGAAAAGACATCATATACGGAGAGCTGTATATACTAGTGTGATTGGGCTGTCCATTTCCCTCTCCACGACCCTGACACTGATCCCGTCCTCGTCCTCGACCTCGCCCTCGACCCCGTCCTCTCCCACGACCGGAAGCAGCTGGTGGTGGATGAGACGTAGGAGTACAAGGAGCGGTAGATGGTGTGGGTTCTGAAGCTGATTTCCGTTTGTGCGTGGACCCCAGCGGCGAACGGGCCTGAACTCCTCCATGCCGTGCTCCACCCACGCGTCCCAAACATAATCGTGGTCACCGTAGTCCTTCTGGTACCCCTTCTGACCCTTTGCCAAAATGCATATCGTGGGAACTAGGCGGGGTTGTCTAGGGATCCTCTGCTGGTGCCCGAACTGCCTCCTCCTCACTATCCCCCTCACTACCCCCCTCCTCTTCCTCCTCACTATCCCCCTCACTACCCCCCTCCTCCTCCTCCTCCTGAACATCATCAGACGCTACCGCCTCCTCCTCCCTTCTCTTGGTCCGCCTTTCTTTTCTCTCCAGATGCATTTCAGCCTTCCTCTTTCTATTGGACGCGGTCATACGTTCACGTGCCTTAAAAAAAACAAACATGAGACAATAAATTAGCTATTTAGCATATGTCATATGAACAATGTAAATTTATGTCAGGAACTATCTCGTGTGATTCCACACGAGACAAATCTCGTGTGAATTCACACGATATGCATCTCGTGTGATTCCACACGAGACACATCTCGTGTGATTTTACACGAGACGCATCACGTGTAATTTCACGCGAGATGTGTCTCGTATTAGTTCACACGAGATGTTTCTTGTGCGAGTTCATACAAGATTCTTTCTGCCATTAACGCCGCTCTAAACCCAGTTCATACGAATATCAGGTAAGCAATTTCAAACAATCAAACAACAATTAGACATTGGAATTTTTTTGAATGTAAATTTAGGTTAAAATTAGGTTGAAATTTACATAGTTACCTTCTTTACAGGCACGGTGCTTGAAGAAGCTCCGGCGGCGATGGCGGTGGCGGTAGAGGCGGCGGCAGCACCGGCGATGACCTTCGGAATTTTCACTCTCGCCATTCTTGTCGTCGTGTGGTGGTGCGCGGCGTCGTTGTCTTTGTTTAGGAGAGAGACTGGAAAGAGGGAACGATTGAAATCAAAAAAAAAAATTACGTATATAAATGGGTATTTTGGTCATTTAGTACGTTCCCTGTATTTAGTTTCCCTGTATTTAGTATTTGCCGATGGATACAGACGATTAATTAGTTAATTTAATTTTCCAGATTTCAGTCACTAGTTTATTTGTGAGTAAACTATCAAATGAGTAAACGACCAAAATGACCCGTGTACTATGTAAATAACACCAATTTAACATCCGTACTATCTAAACTACCAAACTAACCTACGTACTATCCGTAAATTACCCAAATCGTTAACAAATGTAAATAAGCGTTAACAGATGTCAGTAATTTAACGAATATTGTAATCTAAATTTCAAAAAATATAAATTATATTATAAAGGGGCAAAATGCAAATATATAATTTACAAATAAACCCCTTCAATTAATTCCTTATAATTCCCCATAAGTGTAGATCTTATTCCCAGCAAAACAAAATTCCTTCATTCTGCCCTTTTATTCCACCCAAATGCCATGCCCGACACCCAGCGCCGCTCCCACCCACCGGCCGACCGCCCTCCTCCAAAATACCATTCCCCTCCCATTGCCTCAAACCCTCCTCCGTCTAGATCTAAAACCAATCCCCTTCCCTCTTTCTTTAACTACCTCGTGATACAACAATTACCGATCCACGCTGCCACGGTTGCCTTTACCCCTCGTCGTCGCCGGTCAAGCTTCGTCGTCGCCGGTCGAGCTTCATCGTCGCCGGTCAAGTCTCGTCTCTCCGGCCACCCCACCCCACTCACGCCCACTCCAACTCTCTTTCTCTAACTTTCTATCTCCTTGCAGTCCAATCTAAAATGTGCTAAAATCTCCAATTAATTTTGAAATCACATCCAGCCTCTTCTTCTTTTCACTCACGGGACACATCTGTAACTCTATATATGGTTTTAGGTATTCTCATAGACCCAACTCTTTTTTTATTGATTTATTTCCCCATAAACTTTCTGTAAATTCATTTGGATGGTTGGATTGTGGTTTGGGTTGCTGGAAAAAATGAAGAAGTTATGACAAGGAAGAGGGACGAGGTGCTTGGTGGTAGGGGAAGGTGGTGGGTGAAGGGTGGGGAAGGTGGTGGGTGAAGGGTGAAGCCACCACCATTGATGAACAAAAGTGAAGCTTTTTTAAATTTGATTTGTAAATTTTTTAAATTTGGTTTGGGTTGCTGGAAAAAATGAAGTTTGTATTTGATTTGTGGATTGGGTTTACAATAATGTTTATTGGGGTGTAATCTGAAAACTTTGGCCTACAATATATGTTAAGTTTTTAACATTCGTTAAATTTATTAACGTAGACTAACGAATTGGGTTGGTTTGGTTGATTTATGCATAGTACGCAGGTTGATTTAGTAGTTTAGATAGTACGCGGGTCATTTTGGTTGTATTCATATAGTACGCGGGTCATTTTAGTCGTTTACTCACTATCAAATTGACCCGCGTACTACTTCAAATTTTCACTTTGACCTTTGTACTATTGAAACAACAAAAGTAAAATGCGTACTATTGATAAATTATTAAAATTGACCAAAATTGTTAGTGAATGTTAATAGATTTAACGAACATTAATAATTTAACAGATATTATTAGGAAAATATTCAAATTGCCCCCATAACCAAACAAACTCTTAAAATGACCCATTTGCCCTTACAAGTGTAAATTACATGGAGTTTACTAAGCATCACACGATTACCTAAAAAATAAGAAAAAAGTATGAGGTTCAATACATTACCCATCTTTCAAAAAAATAAAAAATACATTAAACTTGTGACTCTTAAAAAAGAACCCAACCCTCCCACTTCGAAAACCCGTTAACCTCTGCAAATTCACTTGCATAACTCCAAAACAATAAAAGCCTCTCGCCCTCCCCAATTCCCCACTCCGCCCAACCCACCTCCTCCAACTCCACCACTCCGCCCAACCCAATACTTCACTGTTCGCTTCCCCCGCGGCCTTCATATCCGGTTGCTTTTCTTTCTTCCCCCTTCTTCTCTGATACTGTTATCGACTGTCATTGGCTTCTACTGTATCCAGATCTGAAAACAAAGAATCCTTAATTTCGAGAATTCTGCAACAATTTGCGAAGTTGGGTTTGGAAAATAGGCGATGATATCAAAGATACTTTCTTCTTTTCCCTTCTTCTCCGCTCCGCTGCCCCATTAAAAAAATGAATTTGAATTTGGCCAAGTGTGGATCTGATTTTGAAATCAGATTCTAAATGGATGAAACATGAATCAAAATCCGCTTCCTCACCGTTTCACACGGCAACACCACCGTGAGGAAAGCATTGGCTGGTAGAGAGAAAAGAGTTTTGTTTTGTTTTTCATTTTTTCCCCAAGTTTCATACCTAGGTTAGTGGTTTAATTAGAATGTTTGTTATTTAGTATACTTAAAAACGGTGAATGCGTCATTTTCGAGTCTGTTTAGTTATGGGGGCAGTCTGAATATTTTGGCAATGATATCCATTAAATTAGTAACGCCCGTTAAATCTATTAACATTCATTAACGATTTTGGTCAATTTTAATAATTTATCAATAGTACGCATGTTACTTTTGTTGTTTCAGTAGTACAAAGGTCAAAGTGAAAATCTGGAGTAGTACGCGGGTCAATTTGGTAGTTTACTCGTTTATTTGTTCGCAAATTGCACTATAATGCCAAAAGGGCTTGTTTGGCAGAGTCGTGTGTTAATAATAATAAAAAAAAAAAAAAACAGTTTTTTGCAAATTAAGCGATCATTGTAGATTTTTTAAATGGAGCTTTTTAAAAATCTTAAACTTTTTTAGCTGCTCCAAATAGTAGCATTAAAAAAGAAGCTCTCTTTTGAAAATTCCCCATTTTCGAAACTGTGCACCAGACGAGCTCTAAATTTACAAAGCAATGTGAAATCTATATATATATATATATATATATATTAAAGTTGGTGAGAAGGGCTATGGATTTGACAAATAGACAAACATATGTTAAAGCTTCATTTGTGTGAAGCCACATCATCACTATCCTAAATGTGTGTGACTTTTGATATTCTCATTATTAGCTAATACTATTAGCTTATAATAATAGTTATGATATGAGTTAACTATTACTATTAATAGTAATAGTTAACTATAATAGTTACTCTACAAGTTAACTATTACTATTAATAGTATTACTTAACTATAATAGTTACTATAGTAGTTAACTATTACTATTAATAGGGGTTAATTGCAATTTGGTTACCTGAGTTTTACAAAATTCTGCGATCGGTTACTGAATTTGTCAAAGTTGCGATTGGGTTTCTGAATTTGCTGAACCGGAGCAATCTGGTGTAAAATCCGTTAACTTGTTAAAATTATAACAAAGTCGTCACTGTAGACATAGACACCCCGCCTTGGACCGCTCACCCCGATTGCACACTTGATTTTGTGTTTTTCCCTCTTTTAAGTGTTTTCTGTTAGTTTCTGTTACTTTGGTTAAGTTCCAGACAGACTCCGTTAAGTCCCGGGCTAAACTGAATAACAGTTCTAACTTTCTAGTCCATTCTGTCAAAAATTGCTTTTCAGAGTCGTGCGCCTCTACCTCTTGAGGCCAGACGCGCGCGCCTTCCGCCGCCTAGGTGGGATGCGCGCGCTTCTGTGGTGTGTCAGTTACAGATTCTGCCCAAGAATCTCTCCCTTGCTCATTATACATGATTTTTCCCAGGAAAGATTTCTTGGAGACTCCGTTTGGCTCCAAAAACTCCCCTCTTTCAACTATAAAAACCCCTCCAATCCATCATTGGAAGGGACCTTTTTCCTCACTTCTTTTCTAGACTTTTCCTTGGGACTTCTTTTAGACATTTTTCAACTTTGGACCTTAAGAAGTGTTCTCTCCAAGTATTTAACCTCTTCTTCAAGGCTTTTCAAGAGGTTCTCTTTGAAGGATACTATAGGTAAATGTCTTAAACTTTCTTCTTCTTCTTCTTCTTCTTCAATCAAATGTGCAATCACCCCAAAACCAATTGGGACATAACACCAATAGTCCTTTCATTACATTGAATTGGCCTAGGAGTCATCTCCCTACATTTTAAACTTTAAAACCCCTTTTATCATCATTCAAATAGGAAGAACACATTTATCTTTAAAGTGAATTATAAACAAGACCGACTTTGCTCGGGCGAAATGGGTGTTTAAGTACTTCACATTTCGTAACCTAACCCCCGAACCCCTCATCCCAAAGAATCTCTGTTTTCGTAAATCAAACTTAGGCTCATAAACATTAGGTTTTCTTACGTTCCTCAAAAACGTGGGTGGCGACTCTAAAACACAATTAGACATCCTAGGACGAGCTCGCGCGCTCTAGCCTAAGGCCGCGGCCTCCGCTCCCGGGGTATCTACAGTGGCGACTCCGCTGGGGACCATAGAGGGTTAAACTTGCGTTTTTCATTTTTGGTGTTCTTTTTACAGTTTTCTGGGCATTCTGGTGGGAAAAGGTGAGACGCGTGCGCCTCTGGCCTTCTTGGCCTAAGGCGCGCGCATCCCACCTTCACCACCAGAATCACCCGCCTCTCATCTTGTCCTTCAAATTTCATGTTATTATGCTAACAAGTTTCTGCAGGGGAAAGTTACATAATTTAGGACCAGGGCAATCCCCTGAGTCCGCGGTTTCATCTGACATTCTGACAGGTACCCAGATGCGTGCGCCTCCCACAGTCATGGCACAATGCGCGCGCTTCCACGTAACTGCCCTGAGTCGCGCGCTTCTGGGCCATTTTCCAGAACAGAACAGTGAACAGAATGGGCAGTTTTGACAGTGTGTGGGCACCGGGCCTGCATACACCCCCTTTTACTTTTGTTTATTCATTTTTGTCGGTCACACGGGTGATTCGAAAGTTGTAAATTACGTGCTTATTTGTTTTTTTTTTTTAAATTTCCTTTGAAAGAAAAATATTTTGTCACTTGTTAGACCTTACACTACGCGCACAATTCTTATCAACTGCTCACTATCGAGTCGCACAAGTCCAACCCCAAACCCGTCGAGGCCCGTCCTAGGAAGTTTCAAGCTCCACCCGACCTTGACTCTTTCGAAGCGGTCAACCTCAGCCCGTGGCGTAGTTCAAGACTACATGCCGGGGGTGACCTTTAAGCCTCTCTTTAGCCAAGCACCAACCACACAACTCTAGTTAGGGTCTAATACTCCGTGACTCAAGTCAGTTTCCATGTGCCGAGATTTCCCTAAACTAATGTCTTCAAATCATACATGCCACTCGTTGTTATGGACGAAATAAAAATCCGTCCCCAAGTGGTCATAATGGACGCTAATAAAAAATCCGTCCCCGCATGTATGCTTTACTACATTAATTTAGTTTAATCCCGACACATGTAGGATTCACAAGCGTGGTGGAATCCGATGAGTATATGGGACCGTGAGAAGGTCTATATACTAGTGTGACGATTCCACTATTTTTCTAGAAACCCCAAAAAGGACCACGTCCTTCCGACTGTTGTAAATAAATAAAAAAAAAGTCTTTTCTTTATGTGGTTTGAGTCTTTACTTTTGTTTGTGGGTGAAATAATTCTATCCAAAAGCTGTTTGTGGGGCCATCCTAAGATCGACCGTGTTCTCTCCATAGGTCCAATGGCTTCAAACGGCAACGACAACGGCATTCCCGTGTCCAACGAAGGGTTATTCCGTATGGTGGAAGCATTGAAAGGGCAAGTTGATACACTAGCCGAGAATGTCCGCCGCAAGGATGATTTATGGCGAGCCCGTTACGAGCATGTGAAAACGGCCCACAAGAAAGAAGTTGATCAACTCAAGAACCAATTGAAAGGGCTCACGAGTGAAAGAAAGGTCCAAAGCATTAATACCGGTTTGGTCAACACTCTCATGTCCTACATTGACCAAAGGCTTAGTGGGCTAAATTTGCACAAGGGCCCAAGCACCGATCTTTATCAAGCTTCTCTCCTCATGAAACAATGGAGGCTCTTCCCGAAAAGTTCAAGATGCCCGATATTGGCAAGTTCAACGGCAACTCTTGCCCCGACGCTCATGTTGACTCCTACATTTGGGCCATGCTACAAAAGAAAGTGTCTCCTCAAATAATGACACAATGCTTCCCGCTTACTCTCGAGGGGGTCACAAAAGATTGGTATATGGGTCTTCCAGTTTCCACCCGCCTCAATTGGGATGTCGCTATGCTTGCCTTCAAATCACAATACCAAGGCAACTCCATATTCCGCCCCACCAAGAAGGAATTGGAGAGCACCGTGCAAATGGGTGATGAATCATTTGGGGACTTCTATCGCCGTTGGAATGACAAGCTAGCCGAGATGGTTGATAGGCCTTCCAAGAAAGAACAAATGGACATCTTCTTGAAGTGTTTGAAAATGGACTACCGCACTCATCTTAGTGGGGCTTTTCACTCCGATTTTTCAAGCATGTATGATGCGGGGGTTAGAATTGACAATTTGCTCCGAGAAGTGGCCGAGTCCTCCTATGACACAAGCTTCAACGACAAAGGGTTCCCAAGCAATGACATGGAAGAATGTAGTGACATGGAAGACTACAACGACATGGGGGATGACGACAACAATCTCCGTTTCTCTTTCTCTACCTAGAAATAGGATAAAAAAAAAGAGAGTCAAAAGTCCTCTAATGTGTGCATTAATGGTTTCTCTCGTCCAATGTTAAATTTTGAGTCAATCATTAAATAAAAGTCGTTCTTGTCCTCATACACTCTTCCAAGTTGTTCAATCTAATTCTTGGCAAAATGATGAAAAGGTGTCTAAACAAGTTTTGTAATGAAGGCCATCGCTTGAACGCCTAGGGGCTAAACATCGACGACGGCATCAACAACGATGAAATCAAGACAAAGAAAGGTGGAGCAATGATCATGAAGCAAAGTTTTCAAAATGGGATATATATAAAAAAAAAAAAAAAAAAAAGAGGCTCGCTAGGTTGAAATCCTCAAATCAACCTATGCAAAAGTTAGAGAACAAAAAAAAAAAAAAAAATCCCCCTCAATCAAAGAAATACAAGATCAACATCATTCCACCGATGAAGGACGAAGCAACAACCATCACTGTGAATGGAGCATCAACAAGAACTACGGTGACATGAGCCTCTACACTGGAGGAACGTAGGCAACCTTTGGGTCCGGTCTCATGCAAGAAAGAAGATATGTTTAGCCCTAGCGCGTTATGGTGATCGGCCTTCATCTCGAACTTGTCAAGACATCTTTGTACGATTCATTTGCCAATGAATTAATCACCTCAAGATTGAACAACTTTCCTAGATTTCGAATCACTTTCCGTTCCTTGTCGAGTCTAGGGCTTCTATTCTTTCTGCATACTCCCAATTTCTTGCAATAAAATTGGGGCTTTCCTTCTCTTCTTTCTTAATGACTTACTTGCCTTCGTGAGTCATTCAACAAATATATACAAAGTCAATACTAGGGGCTACTTCCCTAGCCAAGTCAATGTCACTCATCATTAGTGACAAAAGGTCCTCACCGCAAAATCACATGTCTTATCTCCTCAACTAGAGTCAATGCACACTTCCTCATTAATCAAGTCAAAATGAAGATGCAAAAGAGATGCCCGCTAGATTGAAAACCCGAAAGGGCGGTATAGGCAAAAAACAGGGTGCGTCATAAAAAAATGAGAGAGAGAGAGAGAAGGGAAAGAGAAATAAAGATCCCCGGCCTCTAATGAAGACACAAGTTCAACATTGAATCTCCTCAGCAAGCCAATTCCCCACCGAGTCAATTTTGGAATGGCAAAAGGCTCGACAAGATGTGGCACAATCAAAGGTTGTTTTGGGATATTGTTCTCCAGCAGTGTGCCATTTTTGGTTTCATGAAAAAAAAGGCCTGAGGTTGCACAAGTAATCCCCAGCAAGCCAATTGGTTTGGATCACAAATGGCCACAACATGTGACTCAATTTTCGAGCTTCTACACGTATGTATGCCGAGAAATGGCGTAACTCTTGCCATGTCCTCTTATGTTTGTTCCTCCACACGAGGACGAGTCTCTTGCTTTACTCGACAAATGATGACACCCTAGGGGATATGTGACTCAAGAACGAGAGCTTCTTTTGCTTCATTTGAGAGTTAATGAGCCCTAGGGGCTACGATCAAGAAATATGTGTGAGACTATCCTTAAAGTCTCTCAAAAGGAATGTCGTGAAGCACCTTCTTGTCATGTATGCTCATACTTGTTCCCCCGATCAAGGATAGGCCCTTCTTGTTCCACTCCTAATCAATGGTGTCACTCTAGGGGGTATGATCAAGTTTTAAAGGCTCCCTCGGCAAGAAGAAATTCACTTCAATGTCCCCAGCAACATTTGAAGCTTTATACCGAAAGGTCTCAAGGGGCTTCGCAATCTACAATCTTTTGGGCTACGGCATTACAGTGATACAAGCAAAGGGCAATATTGGGGCTTCGCAATTAACAAGCTTTTGGGCAGTAGTACCCGAGCAATGCAATTTGGGAGTAGTCTTATGGCTCCATGAAAGGTATCAAACTTCAATGTTCCTTCAACACTTCCAGTCAAAAGGCCTCTTGGTTTTAAATGAAGGCCCCGATGATATGAATGAATTTGATGATTCTTGTTAGAACTCACAGCGAGATTCTGAAGGAAGTCTTAGAGAAAAGGAAAAAGATTCAATATGCTAGACTCACCCGGCTGAGTTATAGCGGGCAATGCCAATATGTTAACTCTATAAGCAGAGTTACGGCCAATCCCAATGTTTCTGCAATACAGCACCCCCTTCTCCAAGATCAAAAGCACATGCTGCATCCGAAGATCCGCCGTCGGTTCAACTCAAGAAGACTCGAGCAAACATACCGTTCGAGACTTTATCACACCAAGACTTATCATCTGCAACAACATCACCATCTCCCACGAGACATCTCCCCAAGACCGTACTACATTTTCAACATGGACCTTCCGCCATTTGGGTATCAACCACAAAAAGGGCCATCCATCTCCAAGCAAGAGAAAGAAGGAGATCGCCTTCAAAAGTCCTACCTAATGTGGTATCCGCTCTCAATACAAAGCTAAGCCGATTTGGGGCTTCACATCGAAAGGTCTTCACATCCCGCCATCTCGAAGCCCACATGACATTTGTGGCTTGGCAATCTCCCGAAGCTTGGTATTAATAATCTTCTCTTGGGGCTTGCTCTTGTCAACATCAAAAGGCGATTTATCATAGGGCTATGCAAGATTGGCATCAAGGGCATTATAGGGGATTTTCAATCAACAACCCCTTATCTCGGCATCGAAAGTCTTTTGAAACCCCATAATTGACACATATCTTGGGGCTAGACATCAATTTCGTTGGACACCACGGCAACGACGACAGAATTCAAAGCGAGGCAATCCGGACTTTGACCGAACATGACTTGATCTTGAGTTGGCTTTGCAAATACACAATGGTTAAAATGGTTCACCCACAAACTAACTATAAAAAAAAATCTTTTTTATTCTCATGCGTACATATTCTCTTCCTCTTAGTCTTAAAAAAAAGAACGACAAAAGGATTTTTCTTTTTCTTTTTCTATGTGCAAAAGTTCGTGCTTTATTTTGCCTTGCTCCTAGCATTCTTCCCCAGCGTCCTCCACCCTCCTTGAACTACGCTGGTCTGATTCCTTTCAAGGGATACGTAGGCAGCCTTTTGGCACGACCAACCCACCATCCAGAATACCATCTCGCCGACACTCCTTCAAAGGCAAGAACAATTCATCACCATCAACATCATCATTCTCCATCCAAAGCATATACATTCTTCATCAAAAGCATCAACATCCTTCAGCAATCCATCCCCAATCAAGCGGCAATGGTAAGTGAAGGTATGAACATCATTCATCTCAAGCAATCTCCGCTTTCAAAAATCACTTCACACACAGAATCACTTTACTTCTCTCTCATACAAACTGCTTTCAAATCACATCACACCACAAGCACAATTTCTCTCATAACTGCCATTTCACATCTCATACATGTCACAAGCACATATACCTGCAAAGCATACACTTAACAGGTACCACCATAAGGTCAACAGCATCTGCAACTCAAGGCACTTCATCCCCAGCAGAAAGTGATCCGCCGTCAACTACGTCTGCATCCCACAGAGTCAAAATAATTACAGTTCAATGACAACAACTCGGTCCATGGTGAGCCGCAAAATCACCACCTTTCCATCAAGCAACACAACAATATCACATATAGGCAGATAGAGCCTCTGTTCCCGCCATCCACAAACGGATCCCAATCAGCAAATGGATCCCGCACCAGCAAACGGATCCCGCATCAGCAAACAGATCCCGCATTCAGCAAACGGATCCTGCCTCAGCAAACGGATCCCGTATTCAGCAAACGGATCCCGCATCAGCAAACGGATCCCGCTTCAGTAAACGGATCCCGCTTCAGCAAACGGATCCCGCTTCAGCAAACGGATCCCGCTTCAGCAAAACGGATCCCGCCATATCCTTTCTATATCAATAAAGCCGCTCACACAGGGAGCGCACCCCTATCCCTCGCAAATTTCAAATTCATGTTTTATCGAGTCTTTGTTTTCTCTTGTCGATGTCCTCGGCGGTTGTCTTTCTTTCGTCGACGCGTTTTGCTTTGCAATCCACGTCGCCGAGGGGGTCTGTAGACACCCCGCTTTGGACCTCTCACCCCGATTGCATACATAGTATTTTTATTTAACTTGTTTTTGTTAATTTCTGTTATTTTTGTTAAGTTCCTAACTGATTCCGTTAGTTTTGGACTAAACTGCATAACAGAGTTAACTTTTAGAGTCATTCTGTCATTATGTTATTTTCACCCGCGGGCGCCTCCCGTAATGGTCATGGGGAGCGCGCGCGTTTGGTCCAATAGGCCGGACTCGCGCGCTTCCCACTTTGACTGTTACGGATTGCAGCCTTTTCCCTCCATTTTTAGAATCAAAAACATATTTTTATCACATGTCTTAATCTAGCATTAACCCTTTTTTATTTTGTAACCTCCCAATCCCATATTCTTAGCTTTTTCCCAAAAACTAAATATTTCTTTTATTTATTATTTACTTTTCTTTTATTTATTTTATTTCTCTTTATTTTTCTATTGGTTGAAAGACTACATTTTCCTCTCTTTTCTACCTATTTAAACCCCTCATTTTTACCTTAGAAAGGGACCTTGAACTTTGAACTTTCTCCCTACACAAACTCTACACCATTCTCCCTACACAAATTTCCCCAACAAGAGTTCTAGCAACTAAACTCTTCACAAATTTCCACACAACAATTTCTCTACAACAACTTCAAGTCAAAGTTTGAAGTCCTCTTTTCTAAAGGTACACTTCTTCTTCTTCTTCTTCTTCTTCTTCTATTTTATTCATGTCTTTTTAGATGTATGCAATCCCCACCAAATGGGACATGACCAAATGACCACTTTATTACATTAAAGTTGGTCAAGGTCGTCTCCCTACATTTCAATCTCTACTTTAATTTCCTATCCATTTCTTAATGTAATTGTTTAGTATAATTGTTACATGTAATCTTTAGCATAAATTAATAAATAAACGATTCTCTTTTATTTCTCTTTTATTTTCCCCTTTCTTTTCACTTTAATTGTTAGCACTTTTTATTGAATGACATTTAACATTAGAACACCAAAAGTAGCAAGACCCGCGTAAGAGGGGCGGAGTGGGTGTTTAAGTACTTCCCACTCCGTCACCTAACCCCCGAACCCTTCTCTCCCGAATCTTTGGGTTTCGTACAAAAATTGGCTTTCTTTAGGTTTTCTCGCGTTCCTCTAAACACGCGGGTAGCGACTCTTAAAATCAAGTAGACATCCTAGGTTAATTCACCTCTCTAGCCAAGCCGTGGTTTCCCGGGGTATCTACAGTTTAAAGTTTAAAATGTAGGGAGATGACTCCTAGGCCAATTCAATGTAATGAAAGGACCATTGGTGTCATGTCCCAATTGGTTTTGGGGTGATTGCACATTTGATTGAAGAAGAAGAAGAAGAAGAAAGTTTAAGACATTTACCTATAGTATCCTTCAAAGAGAACCTCTTGAAAAGCCTTGAAGAAGAGGTTGAATACTTGGAGAGAACACTTCTTAAGGTCCAAAGTTGAAAAATGTCTAAAAGAAGTCCCAAGGAAAAGTCTAGAAAAGAAGTGAGGAAAAAGTCCCTTCCAATGATGGATTGGAGGGGTTTTTATAGTTGAAAGAGGGGAGTTTTTGGAGCCAAACGGAGTCTCCAAGAAATCTTTCCCGGGCAAATCATGTATAATGAGCAAGGGAGAGATTCTTGGGCAGAATCTCCAAGAAATTTGGGCTATGGTTTCGAAGAAGGTCTCCCCAAAAGTTATGGCTCAATGCTTTCCTCTCACCCTCGAGGGGGCGGCAAAGGATTGGTATGAAACTCTCCTGTTCACTGTCCGTCTTGACTGGGATGCCGCTATGCTTTCCTTCAAAAATCAATATCAAGGCAACACCACTCACCGGCCCACAAGGAAAGAGCTCGAGAACACCACCCAAAGAGACAACGAGTCGTTCATTTACTTCACAAGGAGATGGAATGACAAGCTCTCTGAAATTATTGAGAGGCCAAACACAAAAGAGCAAATGGACATCTTTCTCAAGTGTCTCAAGATTGATCTCCTCACCCACCTAAGTGGGGCTTGCTACTCCGACTTCTCCCAAATGTATGAGGCGGGGGTACCCATGGATGACTTGCTCAAGGAGATTAAGAAGGCCACTCCTACCTATCGTTACAAGGCCGCCTCTAATTCAAACAAAGAGGCTTCTGTTAATGCCGCTACTACCGATAAGGGGAATTACAAGAAGGTCCCTCCACCACAAGGCAAGCGGTTCCAAAACGACCGCGTCTACACTCCTCTCAATGGCATGACCAGCACCGAGGCCTATGAAGATCTAAAGGCCAAGGGACAAATCACTTCTCTTCAAGGGGGCAAACAACCACAACCGCTCCGTCCCAATCATACCCACCACAAATGGTGTGACTACCATCAATGCACCGGCCACCTCACCGAGGATTGCTTCTCCATCCGCAACACCATCCAAGACCTCATAGACAAGAAGGAATTCATAATCCCTAATGAGGGTGGTGTCAATGTAATAGAGGTAGTAGAGTTTGAAGGAACCACTCATTCGATCCCAATTGTGAATGAGGGCTCCGATGATATGAATAAACTTGATAATTCTTATTATATTGTGACTTATGATGAGATTATGAGGGAAGTCTTAGAGAATAGGAAGAAGAAGCTACACGGGACCGTGAACGTGCTCACTCGCAGTGGCCGAGTAACAACGAGCACAATCGCTCCCAATACCGCAGCAACCAACACCTCTTCTCAAAGATCGCAAGCACGCGACATACCCGAAAGATCCTTTGTTAACACAACTCAAGAAGACGCAAGCCAACATATCCATCTGGGACCTTATTGCATCATCAAAGAAACACCGAGACCTCATCATCAAGAACTTGGATGACACATCAGTCTCTCCCGACACGACTCCCGAGGACCTCACAGCAATGATAGGTCACATTCACTTCGGCAATGTCATCACTTTTGCCGACATGGAACTCCTGCCCTTTGGGTCCGATCACAATGAAGCCATCTACCTCAAAGTAAGGGCAAGGGGGAGACCCATCTCAAGAGTTCTAGTAGACGGTGGTTCTGCACTCAACTTAATGCCTAGCCGAGTCATGGGCATACTGGGGCTCAAAAGCTCCGATTTACAACCCTCCGCCCAAGTCATTAGAGGGTACGATAGCACTGCCCGTACGGTCATGGGAATGCTAGAAGTTGATATCTAATTTGGAAGCATGATCATGTCCGTCCCATTCCAAGTACTTAATGTCCCTGCTTCATTCAAATTTCTCTTGGGCCGACCATGGATCCACAGTTCTAATGCGGTCCCTTCCACTCTCCATCAATGTGTCAAGATTAGAAATGGTGACGATATAGTCATCGTCATGGCCGAGAATGTCACTATCCACAGAAATGGGGGAGAACCCGTTCACCAAGTTCAATACGGGATAGAAGATTCCACTATCTCCGGTGTCAACACCATCGACAAAGAAGGGGGAAACAGACAATGGACCCTCGGCAATCCTAAAATCCTCCGCATGATGAGGAACATGAATCACTTTCCCGGTCTAGGCCTAGGGAAGCATCAACAAGGGATATTGCACCCCGTAGAAGTTCCTTTTGTCAGAAACAAGTTTAGTTTGGGATACGAGCCTACCGAAGATGACTTGAAATATGAGCAAGCAGTCAAGAGTCAAAAAACCCGAGCTCGCAAAGAAGGTCGACAATATGAAATCCCTAACTTGAGGCCTTACCGCAACACACTGAACGGTTATTTTGTTCGCCAAGGGGAAGATGTTCCGTACATGATCTTTCCCGAACCATAGGTTAACAACAAGGGCGTCAGAAAGCCCGGTCTCGAGATCTTCACTGATTGTGAAATTCCAACACAAGAAAGGGAGCCTACTCCAATGTCACCCCGAGAGTGGTGGGGCAAGAAAGTGACTATAGAGTCCGAGGTAGATATTACCGTGGGGGAAGAACTATCCGATCTAGCCTCCATGTTCGAAGAATTTGCCATCATGGACGATTGTCAAGTCAACGCCATCTACGACACCGTCGTCAGAAAGGAAACCATCAGTGAGATCCCGCCAGGCTCCGAGCCAATCAACAACTGGTATTCAACGAAGGGGCCCATAGTATCAGAGGATTTCTTGATCCGAGAAATGGCTTGCATACCCCGTACAGCAACAAAGGAAGAGCGGCTCACACTTACTTTCGAGTCCGAGAGTGTTTCTAATACCCTCACCCAAGAGGATATGGAGGGAATAGCTGAGCGTGTGTTTCCTTTCTTTGCTAATGAAAAATTCGATATTTCTGAGTACCCCGAGATTGCAAACATCATAAATGATGAATTAACTAATAACGAACTTAATGAACAAGTTAATAATGATTCAAATTATGATGAAATAGACCACGAAAACATAACATACCTAAATGAACTAGCTCAACAGGTTCGTTGTCATGGTGAAAATGGTCCAGGGGCTGATGAGGAATTGCATGTTGTTAATCTAGGTACCGACGAAGAGCCGAAAGAAACCAAGATTGGCAGCTTCTTCAAGGGGGAAGACAAAGACAGATTGACTGCACTGCTCAAAGAGTTTGTGGATGTATTCGCAGGTCGTACAAAGACATGCCGGGTTTGGACAGAAAGGTCGCGGAGCACAAAATTCCGATCAGAGAGGACGCCAAGCCAGTAAAGCAGAAGCTTAGAAAGATCAAGCCAGAATGGTCTCTACAAGTCAAAGAAGAGATTGAAAAGCTCCTCAGTGTGGGTTTCATCAAAGTCATTGAGTATCCGACTTGGCTAGCTAACATTGTAACAGTCAGAAAGGCAAACGGCAAGGTTCGAGTTTGTATGGACTTCCGGGATTTGAACAAAGCTTCCCCGAAAGATGATTTTCCACTACCAAACATCGACATGCTCGTCGATTCAACTGCCAACTATGAAGTCCGCTCATTTGTGGACGGTTTTGCCGGTTACAATCAGATTCTCATGTCCGAAAAGGATCAACACAAGACAGATTTCACAACACCGTGGGGCACTTTCTGCTACACAGTCATGCCGTTCGGACTAAGGAACGCTGGGGCTACCTACCAGAGGGCTGTTATGGATCTATTCCATGACATGATTCATAAAGAGATAGAGGTCTATGTAGACGACATGATCATCCATTCGAAGGGAACCAACGGTCAACATTTGATCGATCTTCGCAAATTCTTTGAAAGACTTCGACAACACAACATGAGACTCAATCCCGCAAAGTGCACTTTTGGGGTCGTCAGAGGAAAGGTTCTCGGTTACATTGTCAGTGAGAGGGGAATTGAAGCCGATCCCTCCAAGATCAAGGCAATCATTGACATGCCTCCTCCAAAGACGCAGAAGGAAATCAAAGGTTTCATGGGCAGACTTCAATACATCAGTCGATTTGTGCACCAACTCACTTCCATGTGTGAGCCGATCTTCAAGCTACTCAAAAAACAAATGTGGCTCTAGAATGGACCGATGCTTGCCAAGAAGCCTTCGACCAAGTGAAGCATTACTTGACATGCCCTCCAGTTTTGGTTCCACCGCACAAGGAGAAGCCTCTCTTGCTCTATCTCACTGCTAATGATGAAGCCCTAGGGGCTATGTTAGCACAAGAACAGCGAGACTCCACAAAAGAGAATGCTATCTACTTTGTCAGCCGCCGGTTTCAAGGAGCTGAAAAGAACTACTCTGTCTTAGAGAAATCTTGTGCTGCATTGGTTTGGGTTACTCAAAAGCTCAAGCATTACATGGAGGCCTTCCCAATCAAGTTGGTAGCAAAAGTGGACCCGCTCTGCTACATCTTCGAGAAGCCTTTCATGTCAACAAGAATAGCTAAATGGTATTTCATGCTCGCCGGCTACGATATCACTTACTTCACACTCAAATCCATCAGGGGGAAGTGTTCAGTGATCATCTTGCTGAATTTCCGTGTGACGAAGTGAAGGGGGAAGATGTACAGTTCCCCGACGAGCATTTAATTTGCGCTACAACAGAAGAAAATAAGTGGCAACTTTTTTTCGATGGCGCAGCCAATAAGCATGGATATGGCATAGGGATGTTACTTGTTGATCCAAATGACATGTATACTCCAATCGCTATCCGCCTCGAATTTGAAGCCACCACCAACATCGCTGAGTACGAAGCATGCATAGCGGGGCTCGAAGCAGCCCTCGAGAGAAATGTCACAAGTTTAGAAGTATTTGGTGATTCCTTGCTCATCATCAATCAGACATCTGGAAAGTGGAAGATTCAAGACTCGACTCTGCAACGGTATGGTCAACATCTCGAGGAGTTGGTTGAACAGTTTCAAGAAATCACCTTCAACTACCTGCCAAGGGACAAAAACCGTTTTGCTGATGCACTAGCCACCATCGCTTCATTGGTCGAAATACCTGAGGGTAAAATGGTAAAGCCCTTCAAAATTTCCCGAAGGAACTGTCCGGCATACTGCATGAGTATCGAGATCAACAAGGTCCAAGCAAACTCCCCGTGGTATGCGGATATCATGAATTTCCTCAAGGATGGTACTTATCCCGAGAATAGCAATAAGAAGTCCCAAATGGCATTGCAAAGACTAGCCTCCCGATATGTACTGATTGGGGACCGAGTCTACAAAAGGCACCACGAAGGGATCAATCTCCTATGCGCAAATGAGACCGAAGCTCAAGAAATAATGCATGAGATCCACGAAGGTGAATGTGGGCCCCACATGAATGGGTTTATGTTGACCAAGAAGATACTCTGCATGGGTTATTATTGGAGTACCATGGAAAGGGACTGCATCGAGAAAGTCAAGAGGTGCGCCAAATGCCAATTCCATGCCAATCTACAGCACGCTCCACCCTCACAGCTTTACAATATAACCACGCTTTGGCCTTTCTCTTGTTGGGGCTTAGACATCATCGGCAAAGTTCACCCTACTGGCAGCAACGGACAATCTTTCATCCTAGTAGCCGTGGACTATTTTACAAAATGGGTCGAAGCACATTCTTACCGAGTTCTCAACGCCAAGAAAGTGGCTGAATTCGTAAAAACCCACATTATGTGTCGGTACGGCGTTCCTCATGAAATCATCAGACAACGGTTCTCACTTTGAGAAAGAGATGGACGCGCTCCTAGTAGAATACAAGATTACTAAGCACAAGTCATCTCCATACCGCCCTCAAGAAAACGGCGCGTTCGAGGTAGCTAATAAGACAATCGAGACCATTGTGAAGAAAATGGCCTCCACCGGAACCTCTAGCATTATGGGGCTACCGCAGGTCAATACGGACAGCGACCGGAGAAACTCCTTATGCACTGGTATATGGTTCCGAAGCTGTACTGCCAATAGAGCTCGAAGTCCCATCCCTACGAGTCCTCCTCGAGAACCAAGTCAATGAAGTCGATTGGATGCAAAGTCGATATGAACAGCTAGCCCTACTCGACGAGAAAAAGGCTAAGGGCAATCGAACGTACGAGGGCCTATCAACAAAGAATGGCTAGGGCTTTCAACAAAAAGGTGAAGCCTCGAAACATCAGTGTGGGAGATTTGCTCCTAAAAGACAACACCCTCCTAATGCCATGAACCCCCTTGGAAAATGGGGACCCCGATGGATCGGTCCGTACGTAGTCAAGAAGATACTAAGCGGCGGTGCAGTCCGACTCGTGGATTTAGACGGAGATCAGCTGCCAAAGGAAGTCAATCTCGACAAGTTGAAGAGATTTTACGCTTAATAAACGAAGACCATTAAAAAAAAAAAAAAACTCGTTAGGTTGAAAACCCGCAAGGGCGGCCTAGGCAAAAATTGGAGCACGTGCAAAAAAGAAGCCCGCTAGATTGAAAACCCGAAAGGGCGGTCTAGGCAAAAAGCAGGGTGCACACACACACAAAAAAAAAAGAAAAAAAAGGTCTTCGTTTGTTTGAACTACGGAGACCTGAGCCTCTACACTGGAGGAACATAGGCAACCTTCGGGTGCGGTCTAAAATATAAACAAATACCCAAATCATGTCAAATTAACGAGATGCAATTTTTATTCATTTCTTGAATTATTTTTATCATTACAACGGATTTTGCTGAGCTAATAAAAGACATAAAACATTAAAATCCTAACAAGTGGTCTATTTTAATTGCAATCTCTTGGGCATACTAGGAAAAATCTAATTTTCTCTTGGCCTTCGAAGGACCACCCGAACGACCATCAATCCTACTCTTCTTGGGAGGTCTAGGAACACTGATATGGACCGATACCTTCTGCGCAACAGAGCGCCTCCGACCATAAAAGTCATCCAAAGGGGTACCGAAAGGGTTAGTTAGAATGTTGTTCACATCAGCAACGGCTTCCTTGTACCTCAAAGCACTGCTAGGCTCAAAGTCCTTCCCTAACAATTCAGCCCAAAGAGCATCTACCCAAGTAATGCCGCGGTAGACGGTACCAAGCAAGTGATCCAAGTAACTCTCGGGAAGAAAAATACTACCCCGATGCAAAGGAGCGGAAGCCCAACGGTTACGATCATCTCCCTAAGACGACTGAAGCTCATTCGAGAAGTCCGGACCCATATAAGAAACTGGACGAAGCCTCCCGTTCCTCGGAAAAGGAATTATCTATTGATGGCCAAATTGCCTCAGAACCCGTTCTGGTTGGTAAAACAAAGAATCTCTCAACCCGGGTAAAACCACATACTGAAAACCAGAGGTCCACTCCATAAAAAGGCGAAGACCCCAAGGGAACCACTCAAGGTCGCCATCTGATGCATAAAGCCTGAAATGCTCCCGAGGCCATATGGTCAAAAGCAAGGGGCTTCCTCGTCGCATCTCGCTCGTACGGTGCAATTCGTCCAAACCATGCAAGGTCTCTCCTACAGCGAGCGGAATTATGCTGAGTCGTTGTCATTTCGCCTGCAACACGATTTCAGCCAACTGCGCATCCGCAGTACCCAGAGGAGTGACAAACAAAACCTCGCTGAAAAGGCAGACAGCCATGATATTTCTCTTAAAGGACTGAACCGCGACATCTTTCGAATGCAAACTGAAAAACATCGGAAGCTCAGTTATGTCAACAACGGTCCCGTGCATCATCTTCTTCACCTCTCCAACAGGGAGATTCAGAAGGTCAACCCAAGAATCAACAACACCGAGATGATACTTAGGGACAGTAATCCGACCGGCCAAAGGCATACCCAAAATGGCCCCAAAATCATCGACAGTCAGTACCATTTCATTAGCCGAAAAGTGAATGCATGGCTATCACAATCCCAGAAGGCTGCTGCAGCCTTCAACAAGTCCCAATCCGGCTTCAATGTTCGCAAAGTAAAAAGAATTTGAAATTCGAAATCTTTGATGAAAGCATTTTTGGGATGGGTCTTGAAAGAATAAACGAATGTCGATAAATCCTTCTCGTAACTCTTGACAACCTCGGCACCAAGACTAAAAAGGTTAGAGGCCATGGGAAAGAAGGTTATAAGCAAAATTGGGCAATAAAACGGTGTTCAAAAATGGCAGAAGAAAGCTGTTGGAATCGAATTACCGACCAGAAGCTGATATTATAGCTGTTGGGGGATCTTTTGGTCAGCAAATATCAGGCCCTGAATTTCCCCTCCCAGAGGCGCGCACCTCCCGACACCGGTCTACAAGGCGCGCGCATCACGTCACCAAGAGAGGAAGCGCCCGTGTCCCAGGTAAAAAATGCTCCAGAAATAGCCCCTGTCAAAGTTCAGAAAGGAAGCCCAGGCACTTCAAAAGCATTCAACCAGCAACAAGTTCAGGATCCCAGGAACAAGAGAAGCTCAAACGACGACAACAAACACTCAGCTGAGGACACATTAATTTGGTCCGCCCTTAAGGCATGTCTAAAAACTGAAATAAGATAAAAACTCCCACTCAAAGTAGGGTGTCTTTTATTTTCTCAAAAAATCAGTTTTTACAATTCATCCCCAGCACAAAGCACTCCGCAGTCAACTGTGCCCGCACCCCATCAAAAGTCAAAGTCAAACAGGCAACATCAAAGTCTGACTTACGACAACAACTTGGTCCGGGGTGAGCCACAGAATCACCGCTTCCTCATCGAGAAAAATCTACATCCATTCAAAGCAAAAAGTCCTCCGGGTCCCGCACTTCAGCAGACGGTCCTCTAGGCCCCGTACTTCAACAAACGGTCCTCTAGGTCCCGCATTTAAGCAAACGGTCCTCCGGGTCCCGCATTCAAGTAAATGGATCTCGCTATTAGCAAACAGGTCCCACTTCTAGTAAACGGATCTTGCTATCAGCAATCAGGTCCCGCTTCCAGCAAACGGATCTCGCTATCAGCAAACAGGTCCCGCTTCCAGCAAACGGATCTCGCTATCAGCAAACAGGTCCCGCTTCCAGCAAACGAATCTCGCTATCAGCAAACAGGTCCCGCTTCCAACAAACATATCCCGCTTTCAGCAAACGGATCCCGCTATTGGCAAAGCCGTTCACACAGGGAGTGCACCTTTATCTCTCAAAGCCGCTCACACAGGGAGCACACCTCTATCCCCTGCAATTTCAAATTCCTGCTTTTATCGAGTCTTTTCTTTTTCTTGGTGATGTCCTAGGCGGATGTCTGTCTTTCGTCGGCGCGTTTGCTTCGCAATCCATGCCGCCGAGGGGCTCTGTAGACACCCCGCCTTGGACCGCTCACCCCGATTGCACACTTGATTTTGTGTTTCTCCCTCTTTTAAGTGTTTTCTGTTAGTTTCTGTTACTTTGGTTAAGTTCTAGACGGACTCCGTTAATTCCCAGGACTAAACTGAATAACAGTTCTAACTTTCTAGTCCATTCTGTCAAAAATTGCTTTTCAGAGTTGCGCGCCTCCGCCTCTTGAGGCCAGACGCGCACGCCTTCCGCCGTCTAGGTGGGATGCGCGCGCTTCTGGGGTGTGTCAGTTACAGATTCTGCCCAAGAATCTCTCCCTTGCTCATTATACATGATTTTGCCCGGGAAAGATTTCTTGGAGACTCCGTTTGGCTCCAAAAACTCCCCTCTTTCAACTATAAAAACCCCTCCAATCCATCATTGGAAGGGAACTTTTTCCTCACTTCTTTTCTAGACTTTTCCTTGGGACTTCTTTTAGACCTTTGTAACCTTTGGACCTTAAGAAGTGTTCTCTCCAAGTATTCAACCTCTTCTTCAAGGCTTTTCAAGAGGTTCTCTTTGAAGGATACTATAAGTAAATGTCTTAAACTTTCTTCTTCTTCTTCTTCTTCTTCTTCTTCTTCTTCTTCTTCTTCTTCTTCTTCTTCTTCTTCTTCTTCTTCTTCTTCTTCAATCAAATGTTCAATCACCCCAAAACCAATTGGGACATGACACCAATGGTCATTTCTTTACATTGAATTGGCCTAGGAGTCATCTCCCTACATTTTAAACTTTAAAACCCCTTTTATCATCATTCAAATAGGAAGAACACATTTATCTTTAAAGAGAATTATGAACAAACAAGACCGACTTTGCTCGGGCGAAATGGGTGTTTAAGTACTTCCCATTTCGTAACCTAACCCCCGAACCCCTCATCCCAAAGAATCTCTGTTTTCGTAAATCAAACTTAGGCTCATAAACATTAGGTTTTCTTACGTTCCTCAAAAACGTGGGTGGCGACTCTAAAACACAATTAGACATCCTAGGACGAGCTCGCGCGCTCTATCCTAAGGCATCGGCCTCCGCCCCTGGGGTATCCACAGTCATATGTGCCAAACACGTGACATTTAACTGAGGTCAAAATTGTCTTTTCTCAACCAAATTGCAATTAACCCTTCGTTGTCTTTTCTCATCTCCGACCAAGATTGTCTTCTCTGATCAGAAGCCATTACCGCAGTCCGCCTTCGTCTCCCCTTGCTCCGGCGTTCCTCTAGTGCCGACATCGATCGCCGTGAGTCTTTATGTTGTCCCCGCCGCCAATCCCTCTCCATTCTCGCCGGTCAACAAACACCGCAGATCCGACAACCCCATCCAAACGACTGCAACTTCTCCGTTTCATCCAGGCTGTCGTACATCGGGTGAATTTTTGTTGGTAGTGGTGCCCTAGGCACGATTAATAAACGTTGTAATTGTTATCATTTATTTCATATCAATAAAGAGATGTTTTGATTATTATTGTTGTTCATGTTTACTTATAATAATCTCCGTCCCTAGTACTTGTTAAGCACTAGTATAAAGGCTAAATGATCATGGGATGATCATGTTAGATTTATGGGTACTTGTTTGGAACAAGGTACTGGACATGACCCGCCGTATGAGATTTATGTCATGGTCCATGTCGTACATATATCTCATATTAGTTATGTCATTCGAATCCTTAGACATGAAGTTATTATAGTCTACCACTTGATGAACATTATGTTTGACGTATTCAAACGCTACCTTTAACCGGGTAGTTATAAAGTGTATGATTGGCATAATCGGATTCACGTAGGGAAGAATAATAAGCTAAATGGATTTGTCCCCCTTCGGAGAGATCTCAAGCTTAGGCCTCTCGTAGGAATGATGTTGATGAAAATGTTCGGCCGCATTCAAATGAACTGATTAGATTAATGTCATTTGGATTATCAACATATTCGGAATCGAGAAAGTATTGAACAAAAACAAGTTGACCGTTTGACCATGACTTGTGTTCAATGAGATCGTGGACAAAGGGATTGTGACATATTCTAAAGGAATGCGAACTTGTATCTAATTATACTATTTGGGTAGGTATGACGGTTTGCTAGAACCTAATCATATCTTATGGATTCATGTTTGAACCCATTGCCAACTTAGTATAATCCTAGAGGGTCACACACAATAGAACGAATCCTTAAAGGATTGTATTGGAAATTAAGGCTCTCTGTTCCTGGTGTGCGACCGTACAAACCAGGTTGGGCGGCCGCACATATTTGGGCGACCGCACACCTGATTTTGGGTGGCCGCACAGTGAGTCGGGACAAATTTCCTGATTTAATTAGGAAAAGGATTTTGGACGGGTTTTGACACAAGTTTCCTATTTGGAATAGGTCTAACTTGTATATAAACAACCAAATTCGGCCAGAACTCAACCCTAGCTTTTGTGCAAGTCTCCAAAGAGTTTGAGAGAGTTTTATTTTGTTCTAAGACATCCTAGATTGAAGAACAAAATAATACACAAAATAATATTCCATATAATTCATGTTAATTGTGAAAACGTGTTTCACAATTTTGGTCTAGAAACCAAGATCAAGTGTTCTTGATATTCATTCAAGATATGGATACCGCTAGAGGGTGAAGCTCATCATCTTCAAAGTTCGTGTTCTTACTTGTTCGTGATTAAAGCTTCAATTTCTCCACCAAGATCAAAGACTAAATTCAAAGTCATCAACGGTTAGTTCTTCTAGTATTCATATTGCAAGTATTTGATTTAATCATATGAATGGATCTATGGGCTTTGGGTTTCATAAAATTTTAAATGCTATTTTCTGCTGCGCATGTTACTTGGAAACCCAACAGTGGTATCAGAGCCCCATTTATGTTGATTATTTCAATACCTAGATCATGTTGTGTGTATATAAATTGTTTATGTGCCTATCATGATATGAATATTGGATATATGATGTTTATGTGTTGTATGATTTTATGTGGTTTATTGTTTTACAACTTTAATCGCACTATTCAATCGCACTAAAAATTATGATGGATTCTGAATTGTTTGATTATAAATTTTGATTGGATCAAAGTTTTGATAATCTGGGAAAAAACAATTTTGAGATAAATTTTCGATCTTTACTTGGGCGGCCGCACAGTTATCAGGCTTCTGGTTTTGATTTTCGGTCAAAGTCAAAATCTGGAATTTTGATGGGGTTCGACCAGACCAGTGACAAGACCGGCCAGACCTGCTGATCTGGAGTGGGTTTTGGGCAGTTGGTTTGGGTGTGGATCTTGGGGTTTGATTTTCCTATTTGTTTTAGTCTTGTGATTCTAAGATTGGTTCAAGGTTTGGATGGCTAATCTACGTTCATCGAGATTGTGTTTCCCAAACTTGATCGCAATCAAAGTTTCAAAGATAAAACGAAGTTAGAATTATGAAGAGTTCATAATTGCTAAAATTGAGAAACAAAGTTCTTGATTCAAAGATTAGAGATCCATGTGGAATTGTGGATGCAATTGGCCTACGTTCATCGAGACCACCTATTGCTTAGTTTCGGCCACATGGACTACTTTCTTGGTTTCTTGAATTAGTGCGGAATTGTGGATGCCTTATGGCTTAGTTTCAGCCGCACTTCTTGTTGTCTTGATTTGGAGATAATAACCAAAGTTGAAATAGTGTCATCCTCATAATTATAGAGAAACTAAAGACACATAAATATTATGCTTAAATTAATGGAGATTAATTTAGTGGCTAAACTTGATGCGTAACATGTTTATATTATGTGCTCATAAATGTGTTGTATGCTATATGTGATGAACCTTCAAAGAAAGTTTTAAGTCCTTCTGCCATGCCATGATTAAAACACTTGTTTATACATGGATAATTTTGTGTGGGCTCGCCAAAGCGAGGTGCATTGATTTTATTCATGTATGAGCAAGATGAGTGAATAAGAGTTTCCTATGCGTTTAAAATGGTTGGACTTAATTAACCATCAAAACAGTTTTGGGCTTAAGGCAAAGATGAGATTTAACATGCTTTTTGAAATTGGATTTCTTAAAGAATCTCATGAAAAGAACTGAGAGTCATATGAGATATGATTGACAAGAGTTGTCTACCTAATTAATTTGATTTTGAGCGGTGCGCCAAAGCGTACTTAAAATTAAATTAAAGCAGGATCTTAACCCATTTAAATTATACTATACATTGGATGTATAAAGAAGGTTGTATAATTTAGTGGGAGTATTTTTTGAAAAATACATTGTTTATTTCTTTAATGAAAAATTGGTACTTATTAAATTTTGGAAATTTTGCATAATTGTAGATAATGACTAACAACACTCAATAAATTTCGTTGCGATCGATCCTTGAGAAGGATAAGCTCCAAGAGAATGGTATGAACTTTATGGATTAGATCCGTAGCCTAAGAATTGTTCTTAGGCAAGAAGATAAGTTGTACATTCTCGATGGGCCACTTCCTGCTGAACCAGAACCTACTGCCCCTAGGGCAGAAAGAGACAGTTACAAGAAACATTGTAATTGTTGGTAGTGGTGCCCTAGGCACGTTTAATAAACGTTGTAATTGTTATCATTTATTTCATATCAATAAAGAGATGTTTTGATTATTATTGTTGTTCATGCTTACTTATAATAATCCCCGTCCCTAGTACTTATTAAGCACTAGTATAAAGGCTAAATGATCATGAGATGATCATGTTAGATTTATGGGTACTTGTTTGGAACAAGGTACTGGACATGACCCGCTGTATGAGATTTATGTCATGGTCTATGTCGAACATATATCTCATATTAGTTATGTCATTTGAATCCTTAGACATGAAGTTATTATAGTCTTCCACTTGATGAACATTGTGTTTGACATATTCAAACGCTACCTTAACACGGTAGTTATAAAGGGTATGATTGGCATAATCGGATTCCCGTTGGGAAGAATAATAAGCTAAATGGATTTGTCCCTCCACGGAGAGATGTCAAGCTTGGGCCTCTCGTAGGAATGATGTTGATGAAATGTTCGGCCGGACTCAAATGAATTGATTGGATCAATGTCATTTGGATTATCAACATATTCGGAATCGAGAAAGTATTGAACAAAAACAAGTTGACTGTTTGACCATGACTTGTGTTCAATGACATCGTGGACAAAGGGATTGTGACATATTCTAAAGGAATGCGAACTTGTATCTAGTTATACTATTTGGGTAGGTATGACGGTTTGCTAGAACCTAATCATATCTTATGGGATCATGTTTGAGCCCATTGCCAACTTAGTATAATCCTAGAGGGTCACACACAATAGAACGAATCTTTAATAAGAGGAATATATTGGAATTTAGAGTCAAAGGACCTTGGAGGAATTTTGGAAACATTCTGGGCTGTTTGGTCTACCGAGCGGGCGCTTGGTTCAGACCAGGCGGGCGCCTGAAGTAATTCCAGAAAGACAGGGACCTTCTGGTCATTCAGGCGGGCGCCTGGCCCTTTACAGGCGGGCGCCTGGTGCTGCCGACAGGAAAATTCCTAATTCGATTGGGAAGGTTTTTGGCACAAGATTCCTATTTGGAATAGGTCTTAATTGTGTATAAAAACCCCAATTCGGCCAGACCATATGGACAAGTGATTTTGTGAGTCTCAAAGAGTTTGAGAGAGATATTATTTTGTTCTAAGATATCCTTGATTGAGGAACAAAATAATTCACAAATAAATTCAATATAGTTCTTTTATTATATTGTGAAAGTGTGTTTCATAATATTGGTCTAGCAACCAAGATCAAAGATCCTTTGATATTCGTTCGAAGTGTGGATACCGCTAGAGGGTGAAAATCATCATCTTCAAAGTTCGTGTTCAAGCTTTGTGATCGTGATCAAGTCTTCAAGTTTCTCCACCAAAGACCAAGAGAAAATTCATAGTCATCAAGGGTTAGTTATTCCTCTATTCATCTTGTTGTATTTGATTTAATCATATGAACGGATCCATGGCTTTGGGTTTCTTAAAATTTTAATTGCTAAATTCCGCTGCGCATGTTACTAGGAAACCCAACAGTGGTATCAGAGCCCCGTTCATGTTGATTAATTCAATACTTGGATCATGTTGTGTATATAAATTGTTTATGTGCCAAGCATGATATGAATATTGGATTATATGATGTTTATGTGTTTTGTGATTTTATGTGGTTTATTGTTTTTCGAACCTTAATCGCACGATTCAATCGCAATAAAAAAATTATGGTGGATTCTGAATTATTTCGATTATTGATTTTTGATTGGATCAAAGTTTTAATAATCGGGGAAAAATAATTTTGAGACAAAATTTTCGAACTTGAAAATTCCATACCATTCTGACCATTCAGGCGCCCGCTCGCGCTGGACCAGGCGCGCGCTCGCTTCAGGCGCCCGCCTGTGCTGGACCAGGCGCGCGCTTGCTAGGCCAGAATGTTCTGATTTTGTTCAAAATCTGATTCTGGAATTTTTCGATAAATCCGACAAAACCAGTAACAAGACCACTTCAGACTTGCTGATCTGGAATGGGTTTTGGGTAGTTGGTTTGTGTGTGGATTTTGGGGTTTGATTTTCCTATTTGTTTTAGTCTTGTGATTCCTAGACTGGTTCAAGTTTTGGATGGCTAATCTGCGTTCATCGAGATTGTGTTTCCCAAAATTGATCGCAATCAAAGTTTCAAAGACAAAACGAAGTTAGAATTATGAAGAGTTCATAATTGCTAAAATTGAGAAACAAAATTCTTGATTCAATGATTGGAGATCCATGTGGAATTGTGAATGCAATTGGCCTACGTTCATCGAGACCATCTATTGCTTAGTTTCGGCCACATGGACTACTTTCTTGGTTTCTTGAATTAGTGCGGGATTGTGGTTGCCAAATGGCTTAGTTCGACCGCACTTCTTGTTGTCTTGATTTGGAGATAATAACCAAAGTTGAAATAGTCTCATCCTCATAATTATAGAGAAACTAATGACACATAAATATTATGCTTGAATTAATGGGATTAATTTAGTGGCTAAACTTGATGTGTAACATGTTTATATTATGTGCTCATAAATGTGTTATATGCTATATGTGATGAACCTTCAAAGAAAGTTTTAAGTCTTTTATTGCCATGCCATGATTAAAACACTTGTTAGTACATGAGTGATTTTAATGTAGATTCGCCCTAGCAAGGTGCATTAAATTTATTTATGTTTGAGCAAGATAGATAATGTGGGCACGCCCTAGCGGGACACATTAACTATGCGTTTAAAATGGTTAGACTTAATTGGGCGTCAAAACAGTTTTGGGCCTAGGCAAAGATGAGGTTTAACATGCTTTTGAAATTGGATTTCTAAAAGAATCTCATAAAAGGAATTAAGAGTCATATGAGATATGATTGACAAGAGTTGTCTACCTAATTAATTTGATTTTGTGTAATCCGCCTTAGCGGACTTGAAATTAAATTAAAGTTGGATCTTAACCCAATTAAATTATATTATACATTGGATGTATAAGAAGGTTATATAATTTAGTGGGAGTATTTTGTTTAAAAATACATTATTTATCTCTTTAATGAAAATCGGTACTTATTAAATTTTGGAAATTTTGCATATTTGTAGATTATGACTAATAACACTCAATCAATGTCGTTGCGATCGATCCTTGAGAAGGATAAGCTCGAAGAGAATGGTACAAACTTTATGGATTGGATCCGAAGCATAAGAATTGTTCTTAGGCAAGAAGATAAGTTGTACATTCTCGATGGGCCTCTCCCTGCTGAACCACCGCCTACTGCCCCTAGGGTAGAAAGAGACAATTACAAGAAACATCGTAATGATTCTAGAGATGTAAGTTGTCTCATGCTTGCTGCTATGTGTTCAAAACTCCAACAAAGTTTGGAACATTTGGAAGCCTATGAGATAGGCGTGGAGTTGAGAACCATGTTTCAAGAGCAAGCTAGGCAAGAGAGGTACAAGACCATTGTTGCATTCACTACTAGTAAAATGAATGAAGGGCAACAAGTGAGTCCTCACTTTCTTAAAATGAAAGGTTATGTAGAGCACCTTGAGAAACTTGGCTATCCAATCCCATTGGAGCTAGCCACGGATCTCATTCTTAATTCATTGCCTAAAAGTTATAATCAGTTTGTGATGAATTATAACATGCATGGAATGGATAAGAATCTCTCTGAGTTGCATGGGATGCTCAAAACTGCAGAGATGAAAATTGTGGAGAAAGGTTCTCCCGTGCTCTTGGTTCATGATGGGAAGAAGGCTAGTGCCAAAGGAAAGGGTAAGGCAAAAGTTGTCAAACCTAAGATAAGCAAGGCAAAGGTTGCCAAGGCTTCTGAGGCAAAACCTGATTCACAAAAGGATGCAATCTGTTTCCATTGTCAAGAAATTGGTCATTGGAAACGTAATTGCAAGGCTTTCTTGGAAGAGCAAAAGAAGAAGAAGAGCAGCAAGGCTGCGTCGACTTCAGGTATCTATATGATAGATATTCTCCTTTCTACCACTGATTCTTGGGTATTGGATACCGGATGTGGTTCTCACATTTGTCTAAATGTGCAGGGACTAAAGAATAGGAGACTGCTTAAAGAAGGTGAAGTAGATCTACGCGTGGGAAATGGAGCAAGAGTTGCTGCATTAGCCGTAGGGACTTATGAAGTCACTTTACCTTCCGGATTAATTCTTGTTTTGAACAATTGTTATTATGTTCCGGATTTAAGCAGAAATATTATTTCAATTTCTTGTTTGGATAATGAAGGTTTTAAGTTTCTTATTGAGAATAAGAAATTTTCTATTTATTTAAATGATGTGCTTTATGGTATTGCTAATTCATTTAATGGCCTTTATGTCTTGGATGTCAAGAATGAAAATAATGTCTATCATGTAAATAAGAAATCTAAACCTAATGATGTAAATCATACTTATATGTGGCATTGCCGTCTTGGTCATATTAATGAGAAGCGTATCTCAAAACTCCATGGGGACGGACTTTTGGGTTCATGTGACTTAGAGTCATATGATACTTGTGAGTCGTGTCTTCTTGGAAAAATGACTAAGACACCTTTTACCAAGTTGTGTGAAAGGGCAAGCGACTTATTGGGGTTGATACATTCCGATGTATGCGGACCATTAAGTAGCAATGCTAGGGAGGATTTCAATACTTCATAACCTTCACTGATGATTATAGTAGATTTGGGTATGTTTACCTAATGAAACATAAAAGTGAAGCATTTGAGATATTTAGAATATTTCAAAATGAAGTAGAAAAACAACTTGGCAAAAGCATTAAGGCACTTCGATCAGATCGAGGTGGAGAATACTTAAGTCAAGAATTTGATGATCATCTAAAGAATTGTGGAATAGTTTCACAATTGACTCCACCTGGAACACCACAATGGAATGGTGTGTCCGAGAGGAGGAATCGGACTTTGTTAGACATGGTTCGATCAATGATGAGTCAAGTTGATCTTCCAATATCCTTTTGGGGTTACGCCCTAGAAACCGCTGCTTTCACACTAAATCAAGTTCCAACTAAATCGGTTCCAAAGACTCCATATGAGATGTGGAGTGGAAAGAAACCTAGTTTATCTTTCATGAGGATTTGGGGTTGCGAAGTTTATGTCAAGAGACTCATCTCTGACAAACTAGCACACAAATCTGATAAATGTATTTTCGTGGGATATCCTAAGGAAACTAAAGGATATTACTTTTACAACCGAGAGGACAACAAAGTGTTTGTTGCCCGAACTGGTGTCTTCCTAGAGAAAGAGTTTCTCTCCAAAGAAATCAGTGGGAGTAAAATAAATCTTGAAGAAATTCGAGACCCAGAAAATAACATTGAACCAATGGTGGAACAAGAACAAGAACCACAAGGAGTTGTGGAACCTGTTCAAAATACACAAGCATCTCGCAGATCTAGTAGGTTACGATCCGAGCCCGAGAGATATGGATTTCTCGTAACGGATAGTAATGAGGTAGAAATCATTGAGAATGATGAACCGTCAACCTACCAAGAGGCGATGTCTTCTCCTGATTCGGACAAGTGGCTTGGAGCCATGGAATCCGAATTGCAATCCATGCAAGACAATCAAGTTTGGAATTTGATTGATGCACCCGAAGGTGTAAAAACCATAGGATGCAAATGGGTCTTCAAGAAGAAGACTGACATGGATGGGAAGGTGCATACTTACAAAGCTAGGCTTGTAGCGAAAGGTTATAGGCAAGTTCATGGTATTGACTATGATGAGACCTTTTCACCCGTAGCAATGATCAAGTCTATAAGAATTTTGCTTGCCATTGCCGCATATCATGACTATGAAATATGGCAGATGGATGTCAAAACCGCTTTCCTGAATGGAAAACTCCAAGAGGATGTGTATATGACACAACCAGAAGGTTTTGAACAAGATTCTAAGGTATGTAAATTGCAAAGATCCATCTATGGATTGAAGCAAGCTTCAAGGAGTTGGAATCTCCGTTTTGATGAATCGGTCAAAGAGTTTGGTTTCATCAAGAACGAAGATGAGCCTTGTGTATACAAAAATATTAGTGGGAGCATAGTGCTATTCCTTATCTTATATGTGGATGACATATTGCTCATTGGAAACGACATTCCTACACTTCAGTCTGTGAAGACTTGGTTAGGAAAGTGCTTCGCAATGAAAGATATGGGTGAAGCCGCATATATTCTTGGCATTAAGATCTATAGAGATAGATCAAGGAGGCTACTTGGTTTAAGCCAAAGTACATACATTGACAAGGTCATTAGAAGATTCCGTATGGAAAATTCTAAGAGAGGAACCTTGCCCGTGTTACATGGAGTTTCTCTAAGCAAGACTCAATGTCCTAAGACAAAAGATGAGCGTGAGAAAATGAATGATGTTCCATATGCTTCGGCAATTGGGTCCATCATGTATGCCATGATTTGTACTAGGCCGGATGTATCTTATGCTTTGAGCATGACAAGTAGATACCAATCCGACCCTGGTGAAAATCACTGGATAGCTGTAAAAGCGATTCTTAAGTACTTGAGAAGAACTAAAGACTCGTTTTTAGTCTATGGAGGAATGGAAGATGATCTCGTTGTAAATGCTTACACGGATGCAAGCTTCCAAACCGACAAAGATGATAGCCGATCGCAATCGGGTTTTGTGTTTATGTTAAATGGTGGAGCTGTAAGCTGGAAGAGTTCCAAGCAAAGTACAACCGCTGATTCTACAACAGAAGCTGAGTATATTGCTGCATCAGATGCTGCAAAGGAAGCTGTTTGGATTAAGAAGTTCATAACTGAACTTGAAGTGGTTCCTAGTATTGCTAATCCAATAGACCTTTATTGCGACAATAATGGTGCTATTGCTCAAGCAAAGGAACCAAGAGCACATCAGAAATCCAAACACATACTTAGGCGTTTTCATATCATTCGAGAGATCGTTGATAGGGGAGACGTAAATATATGCAGAGTACCTACTGATGACAATGTTGCGGACCCGCTAACAAAGGGACTTCCACAAGCTAAACATGATGGTCATGTTAGGTCCATGGGTATTAGATACATGGGAGATTGGGCCTAGGGCAAGTGGGAGATTGTTGGTAGTGGTGCCCTAGGCACGTTTAATAAACGTTGTAATTGTTATCATTTATTTCATATCAATAAAGAGATGTTTTGATTATTATTGTTGTTCATGCTTACTTATAATAATCCCCGTCCCTAGTACTTATTAAGCACTAGTATAAAGACTAAATGATCATGAGATGATCATGTTAGATTTATGGGTACTTGTTTGGAACAAGGTACTGGACATGACCCGCTGTATGAGATTTATGTCATGGTCTATGTCGAACATATATCTCATATTTGTTATGTCATTTGAATCCTTAGACATGAAGTTATTATAGTCTTCCACTTGATGAACATTGTGTTTGACATATTCAAATGCTACCTTAACACGGTAGTTATAAAGGGTATGATTGGCATAATCGGATTCCCGTTGGGAAGAATAATAAGCTAAATGGATTTGTCCCTCCACGGAGAGATGTCAAGCTTGGGCCTCTCGTAGGAATGATGTTGATGAAATGTTCGGCCGGACTCAAATGAATTGATTGGATCAATGTCATTTGGATTATCAACATATTCGGAATCGAGAAAGTATTGAACAAAAACAAGTTGACTGTTTGACCATGACTTGTGTTCAATGACATCGTGGACAAAGGGATTGTGACATATTCTAAAGGAATGCGAACTTGTATCTAGTTATACTATTTGGGTAGGTATGACGGTTTGCTAGAACCTAATCATATCTTATGGGATCATGTTTGAGCCCATTGCCAACTTAGTATAATCCTAGAGGGTCACACACAATAGAACGAATCTTTAATAAGAGGAATATATTGGAATTTAGAGTCAAAGGACCTTGGAGGAATTTTGGAAACATTCTGGGCTGTTTGGTCTACCGAGCGGGCGCTTGGTTCAGACCAGGCGGGCGCCTGAAGTAATTCCAGAAAGACAGGGACCTTCTGGTCATTCAGGCGGGCGCCTGGCCCTTTACAGGCGGGCGCCTGGTGCTGCCGACAGGAAAATTCCTAATTCGATTTGGGAAGGTTTTTGGCACAAGATTCCTATTTGGAATAGGTCTTAATTGTGTATAAAAACCCCAATTCGGCCAGACCATATGGACAAGTGATTTTGTGAGTCTCAAAGAGTTTGAGAGAGATATTATTTTGTTCTAAGATATCCTTGATTGAGGAACAAAATAATTCACAAATAAATTCAATATAGTTCTTTTATTATATTGTGAAAGTGTGTTTCATAATATTGGTCTAGCAACCAAGATCAAAGATCCTTTGATATTCGTTCGAAGTGTGGATACCGCTAGAGGGTGAAAATCATCATCTTCAAAGTTCGTGTTCAAGCTTTGTGATCGTGATCAAGTCTTCAAGTTTCTCCACCAAAGACCAAGAGAAAATTCATAGTCATCAAGGGTTAGTTATTCCTCTATTCATCTTGTTGTATTTGATTTAATCATATGAACGGATCCATGGCTTTGGGTTTCTTAAAATTTTAATTGCTAAATTCCGCTGCGCATGTTACTAGGAAACCCAACAGTAATGATTCTAGAGATGTAAGTTGTCTCATGCTTGCTACTATGTGCTCAAAACTCCAACAAAGTTTGGAACATTTGGAAGCCTATGAGATAGGCGTGGAGTTAAGAGCCATGTTTCAAGAGCAAGCTAGGCAAGAGAGGTACAAGACCATTGTTGCATTCACTTTTTGCAAAATGAATGAAGGGCAACAAGTGAGTCCTCACATGCTTAAAATGAAAGGTTATGTAGAGCATCTTGAGAAACTTGGCTATCCAATTCTATTGGAGCTAGCCACGGATCTCATTCTTAATTCACTGCCTAAAAGTTATAATCAGTTTGTGATGAATTATAACATGCATGGAATGGATAAGAATCGCTCCGAGTTGCATGGGATGCTTAAAACTGCGGAGATGAAGATTGTGGAGAAAGGTTCTCATGTGCTTTTGGTTCATGATGGGAAGAAGGCTGGTGCCAAAGGAAAGGGTAAGGCAAAAGTTGTCAAACCCAACATAAGCAAGGCAAAGGTTGCCAAGGATTCTGAGGCAAAACCCGATACACAAAATGATGCAATTTGTTTCCATTTTCAAGAAATTGGTCATTGGAAACGTAATTGCAAGGCTTTCTTGGAAGAGCAAAAGAAGAAGAAGGCAGCAAGGCTGCGTCGACTTCAAGTATCTATATGATAGATATTCTCTTTTCTACCACTGATTCTTGGGTATTGGATACCGGATGTGATTCTCACATTTGTTTAAATGTGCAGGGACTAAAGAATAGGAGACTGCTTAAAGAGGATGAAGTAGACCTACGCGTGGGGAATGGAGCAAGAGTTACTGCATTAGCCGTAGGGACTTATGAAGTCACTTTACCTTTCGGTTTAATACTTGTTTTGAACAATTGCTATTATATACCGGATTTAAGCAGAAATATTATTTCAATTTCTTGTTTGGATAACGAAGGTTTTAAGTTTCTTATTGAGAATAAGAAATTTTCTATTTATTTAAATGATGTGCTTTATGGTATTGCAAATTCATTTAATGGCCTTTATATCTTGGATGTCAAGAATGAAAATAATGAAAATGTCTATCATATAAATAAGAAATCTAAACCTAATGATGTAAATCATTCTTATTTATGGCATTGCCGTCTTGGTCATATAAATGAGAAACGTATCTCAAAACTCCATGGGGACGGTCTCTTAGGTTCATGTGACCTTGGGTCATATGACACTTGTGAGTCGTGTTGTCGCGACCCGAAAACCCGTCTCTAATTTTTAGTATTAAATGATTATTAATTATTTATTTGGTTAAATATTTGTGTGAGCATTTTGTGTTTCATTATATTTAATTGTGCCTATCTTTATTTGGGTAATATTTGGCTAAGTTTGAAATAAGGGAATTAATTGATTAGAGGGTTATTTGGGGTTAAGTGCGTTAGTTGGAAGCGTAGGGGTTTAAGTGTAACTTCGATTTTAAACTTCACCTTCTTCCTTCTCCTTCTTCCTCTTCTCATTTTCTCATTCTCAGTATTCTCTCTCTCTCTCCTCAAGAAAAAGGTAAACATTTCTCTCTTCCTTCTCTCTTCATTTAAACCTCCTTCCTCTCATTGTTTCTCATTTCTCAAAGTATGAAATGTGTTTAGATCGTCGTCAGGTTCGTGAGGAACCCAAAATATTCGAATTCTGTCAACCTTGAGAAAATCCGAGTAAGTTACTTTTCCCCCATTAATAAGCTAAAATGTTCATTTCATGTTCCTATCATGCTTGGGTTGTTGTATTCAAAGCTTGGTTGAGTATAGAATTTATTTGGAATTTATTTGAGTTTTTGGGTAAAAATGGTGAAATCTTGAATCTGGGGATTTGGTGTTGGTTTGGGTGATTAAAGGGTGTTATTTAGGTTACCTTTAGGTTGGGTGTTGTTTAGGAGCTTTAGAAATGTATTGGGAAGCTTTGATTTTGATACTTAAATGAAGGATTGTGGTTTTGGTCAAAAATGGCATTACCCAGCTCTGGTTCTTGGCCAATGCGTAGACCGAGCGCCCGCCCTTCCTCCCTCGAGCGCCCGCCCACTTGCAATTCTGATGCCCAGAAGTTTCTTCCGTTTCAAGCGCCCGCCCGCCTAGTCCTGGGCGCCCGCCCGCCCCAATTCCTGGCACTAGTTTCTTTAATTGTTTTCGGTTTAGGTTATTACTTTAACCCTTGGTTGGGCCTTGTCCCCTTAAGCTTAATCGACCATTTAGGAATACTTAAATGATGAATTTGATTCCTTTGTGAATAAAGGTGATACAAGACTTGATTAAATTATTAATTGAGAATGTGTAGCACTTTGAAGATGCGCGTTTGTTTAATTCATCTTCTTGGTGACTAATTGGAATGATTCCCTACTTTGGAATCATAAGATGTTTATTCATGCTAATATATTATTACTTAGCATTTATTTAGAAGCCCAGCTGGCATATTTGTTGCATCGGGCGATGGGAAAGATTATAATGGCAAAGCCAAGTCCATTATAATGTTGACCATTGTTTGCCCTTGCTGTACCCCTTTTCCAGATTGGCCTTGGAAGAGATAAGTTAGCTTCCTTTGTGAATGTATCTAGCTACCGAGCATGACTTTGTGGCATGGCTCTTGTCCTTTGTGACACTCTTATGGTTATTGTTCCGGTACCGGTGGTTTTCTCTTCGGCTTTCATGCTATTATGAAGATGTGATTTGTTGATTATTGAAGCTGCGCAGCGATCCTTTATTTGGATGTACCGGTTTGGAAACCTTGGCTAATATCCTTTGTTATGTGTTTATTTCCGCTGCTATTTATTATCTGATAATTGCTATGTTATATGAGATATTGATGTTGTTATTACTTATTGTATCATAACATGTCATGTAGTTGCATTAGTAACTTATTGAGATTTATCTCACCCCCTTTCTTTATCTTTGTTTTTCCTTAACCCCCCCCCAGGTGCTAAGGATTAGTCTCGCTGATCACGAGAAAGAGGACGCCGAGTGTGGATACATTCTTTTGGGGAAAGTTGTTATAGGTTGGTTTACATTATATAAATGTGTAACCTTTTTGGGATAGTTGTACCAAACAATGACGTCATTAAGAATTGTACATTTATATTCTGTTGGGCATAAACTTGTGGAAGTTTATGATAGTTGTATTTGGTTATTATCAAACTTGGATTTGTAAAACTTTGGATCATCACCTTTTGGTATCAAATGGAATTTTTAACTTCGGTATTTCACAGTTTTGGTTCTAAGTCGACGTCCAGCTCGCGTACTCGGGCCCGCGGGTTCGGGGTCGCGACAGTTGGTATCAGAGCTATGGCATTAGCTCTATGTATAAGTATAGGTGGATTAGTTTGACCTAGGAGGGTAGTAGTGTGCGGAGTGATTAACGGTTGATGTGTTATGCAGGTAATTACTCACAATGTCTGGAAGAAGAACCAGAGGAGGTACTAGTGGGGCACAGAATCAGAATGACACAAGGGAATAAGCACGTGCTATGTTTCAAGGCATGTTCGAGGCAGCCATGAAGGCCATACATGATCAAGGTCCGAGGGTAGAACAAGCACCACCCCGCTATGGATTGGAGCAATTTCTCAAACTGAAACCGGTTGAATTCAATGGGGAACCCGATGTTCGGAAAGCTGAGTTGTGGATTGAGTCGATGGAGAAGATTTATGAGGTATTTGGTTGCACGGATGAGGACAAGGTCCGGTTCGCGGCTTACAAACTTGTGGGAGCCGCCGAGCATTGGTGGAAGGGTGTTAAAGCTAGTTGGGATGATACTCACACGGTGTATGCGTGGGAGTTGTTTGTGCGCAAATTCAAGGAACATTTCATTCCGGTTGTTGATCAAAACCGAAAGGAGATCGAGCTGCTCAACCTGGAGCAAGGTTTGTTGTCTATATCACAATACTCGGCTAAGTTCACAGAATTAGCCCGGTATTGTGACTATTTGGTGAGGACCGAGGAACAAAAAGCTATGAGATTCATTCGGGGATTGAAGACCTCCATCCGTACTTAACTTATTGCCCAACGGATTGTGACCTTCCAAGATGCGGTAGACCGAGCCTACTTGATAGAGCAAGATATTGGGGAGCACAAAAGGAAAACCGAGGTTGTGGGTACGGGTAAACCGGGAAGCCATGCTAAATCTCAACCACAACACCGTTCCGACAACCGAGGTAACCCAGGAGCATCATCTCAGTTTAAGGGGCAAACCACACCGAGGAATCCGGGTACTACTCCGGGGATTCAGAATAGGAAGCCTTGTACCTTTTGTCAGAGGGTAGGCCATACGGAGGATAGGTGTTGAAAAAAGCAAGGCAATTGTACCAATTGTGGTGAAATGGGGCACTTTGCGAGAGATTGCACGAGGCACCGAGGTCAGTCATCCGGGTCAGGGGTTGGTACTAATCAGGGTCAAAAAAAGGGATGCCGCTGGGAAGCCCAAAGTTCAAGGAAAGATATATGCCATGAATCAACAACAGGCGACCGATGATCCTTCGGTTATTGGAGGTATTGTTTTTGTGTCTAATGTGAGCGCACGAGCGTTAGTAGATCCAGGATCATCTCATTCATACATTTCTGTGCAATTTTCTTCCATGTTAAATGCTGCATTCGAGTCTTTACCGTACGTGCTAGAGGTGTCGACCCCTATAGGAGAATGCTTGATTTCTGATCGAGTCTTTCGTGCTTGTGATGTGGTTATTTGTGGCCGTGTCCTTTGTGCGGATTTGGTAGTTCTTCCTATCCAAGACTTTGATGTCATTTTGTGTTGGTCCCAAAGGGCAACAAGGGTATGAAAAATAGCTAGAGGGGGGGGGGGTGAATAGCTGTTTTAAAAATCTTTTCGTACCCTTGAAAAACTCAATTGCAAATGCGCACTTTATCAAGTAAGCGTAATGAAATGCGCCCAAGTGAGTGAGTGAAATGCACAGCGGAATTTAGTAATGAAAATAGGCGCAAAGTGATAAAGGGAGCGCAACACACACACTAAGTATTTTGGCTCAAAGTGAGTGAAATAAGGAACTAAGGCAAATGTTATAACAAACACAACACAATTCAGTTCAAACAATCTACAATGAGTAAACAAGCAAGTAGTGAGTGAAAATAATAACTTGAAAGAAATAACAAGATAATAACACAAGCTATTTGGAGAGGTTCGATCAATGAAAGATCTACGTCCTCTACCAAGATGGTTAGTCTTGGATTTCTAATCGAGATCTTATATAATGAGAGAGTGTTACAAATTACAATGTTTGAGCTTATACACTAACTCAAGATCTATTACTATGAAAGAACAAATCCAAAACAATAACCGGTGTATCTCTGAAAGATGAATCTAAATGATTAATCTTAAAGAGGTGCGTGTGTGATCTTAGTATCAAGGCTCTTTAGATCTTTGAGATGGAGAGCACAAGAAACTAAAGTGTTAAGGCTTGAAGATCTGGGCTAAGGATGAAGGTATGAAGATGTTCTTGAGAAATCTGGAAAAACGAAGGCAATCTTCAAATCTTCAACAAATGCTTTGAGAGAGAAATTCTTGAAATTCTTAGCAAAACTCAGCAACTTCAAAATGTTGAAGTTATGGGGTATTTATAGTGAACTTCAAAAAACTAGCCGTTGGAAATCCTTGTGGATAAGATGAGCTGTCGCTCGTTGATTGGAGCATGCATATATTATGGCCATTTTGACACTCAACATAAATGTGACCGTTATGGACACGTGTCAATAGATTGGGCGTATATGCATCTTTTAACCACCGTTGGATCATTGGCGTAATTTGAATTCTCTTCAAGTCTTCGAGTCTTCAATAAATCACTGAGTGTTGAATAAACACTTTGAGGCGCGTTTGAGCCAAGAGGCGCATTGAGCCAACAGGCGCACAGTAATTGTGCGTTTAAATCAAGGGGCGCAGAGGCGCGTAACATAGCTTATGAAGAAATCCTTATGCGCGCGCTCTAAATGGCGCATGGCGCGAATGTAGAAGGCGCGTGGCGCGAGGCGCAGGAGGCGCATAAGCGCGGCTCAAACTCAATGAGTGATTTTTCTTGAAACATGATCTTCTTGCCCTATTTCTAAGCCTATTCTATAACAATGGACAACTTAAAAAATGAAGTATAAATACTTCTTACATGTGGGTCTAAAGTCCATGAAATAAAACTTAGGTGATGGATCAATCAAATCTAATAAATCCTATTACATTTAAAACTGAGATATATGTGGGCATACCCAACAATCTCCCCCTATTTGATTGATGCCATTACCTACTATATCAAGGACAAACATTATACTTGATAAAAACATGTCCAAATGAATGAAATTGGTAATTCATGTCTCAAGTTAATGTACACACTAGTCCAAAATAGAGATTCCTAATCTATTCCAATAAGAATAAGGACTTACATATGGAAAGATAGAAACAACAGTTTAACACATTTAAGATTATATATGATTTTTAGTTTTGAAATGTGTTTAAACCAAGTTTAAACTTAATGCATGAAAGTATGAAACAATTCAATATGATGCATATGAATTTAAACAATATTCATTGTTCTACAAACAAGGAGTTTGAGTGAACAAGGTTTGATAATAGGTGATGCATTGTTCTCATTAAAACTTGGGGTGTAAGAGTTACAAGTTACAAGTTTCGAATAGAACAAAAACAAAAGGTGCTAAAACAAGTAAGCACAAAATCACTAACACAAGAGTTGATTCTATTACAAAAAGGTTCTAACAACTTACAAACAAAAATAATAGAAACTAAGGGTTGGGAGGCGCATCATCTTCCTTCAAACCTTCAACGATTTCTGAAACAGAACGCTGAATTTGCTTTGCGAGCTGATGACTACGGTTCGCTAACCCTTGAGTGTCAGTGACACTGGAGTGAGTGGCAGTGATACCGTCTCTAATGTAACTCAAGTGATTCACATTGATGTTTTGGTATTCATCAATGGAACGCTGAGTGATTTGCTGCTGCTGTGAAATGTTTTCTTCCAAGATTTGAATGTGAGCTTCAATGGCATTTTGAGCCGTGATAATATCGGAAGAAATCTGTTCGGCGCGTCTGTCAGAGCTTGAGTGAGCAGCAGTGAAATGAGTGACGACCAATTCTTTCAAGACATCCAACTTAGATACAAGCACATTCATGTTGGATTGAGACGCAGCAGACTGAGGTATGAAAGTAGGCGCAGAAGAGGTGGTTTGCGCCTGATCAGAATGAGGTAGTACCTGAGTCTGCGCCGGAGGAGGAGTAGGAGCAGAAAGTTTGTCCTTGAGAGATTTCATCTCCCCCTTAATGGCAGCGATCTCTTCAGATTGATCAGTGAGTAAGGAAGTAAGAAGCTCAAATTGAGACTTTATATGCGTCTGTCCTTGCTCTAAATTGGCTTGCCCCTGCTGTAAGGAATGAAGAATGGAAAGTACCTCGCTCAAATCAGGAGCAGATGGAGGAGGCGCAGGGGAAGGGAGTGGCGCATCATCTTGAAGGGGCGCAGAATCTTGTAGGGGCGCAGAAGGAGATGGAGGCGCAAGAGGAGGTGAATGAGTAGGAGACTCAAATTCATCTTCAGTTTCCACATCAACAGTTTCAACAACAACTGTTTCAACATCAATAGTTGCTGTTGTGATCTGATCAGGTCCAGGTGGAGGCGCAACTGTAGAAGGAGTGCGCTGAGGGAAGGTCTCTTGCTCCCCCTGAACTGGTTCCTCTATGTCTGAAATGTCATCGCCGAAGAAATCAGAGAGGAGTTGTACCCTTGACACTTTGGTCGGTTGAAATTTGAATGAGGGCGCACGAGGAGTGGGGGCGCGTTGAGAAGGAGCGCGCTGGGTAGGCGCGGAAACAGAAGGCCCTTTCTTAATATCTGCACTTGATCCGGCGCCTTTCATGCGCTCTAACTTTTCAGACTCAGCAGCTTGTTTGGCCAGAAAATCTTCATCTCTTTTTCTTTGAGCCTCAAGCCTGCTGGCTTCCTGTGCTAGCCTCAGATCTCGTTCTTCATCAGATTCAAATCTGGTACGTTTGATAGGCGCACGAGGAGGGTCATCAACCACTCTTTTTCCTTTGCTCTTCTCTGCGCCTGGCAAGGGATCAGCGCCTTGTCTAGCGCTTGCCTTCACTGCGCTCTTTATTAAAGGTGCGCTTGTAAGGACAGGCGCATCATCTGACTCTGTGTCTTCATCCACTAAGCTTTCAACAGCCTTGATTTGAATTCCTTTTGCGCGCTTTGTGGGCTTCTTCCTGCGCTTCTTGAGGTCCAAATTAGCTTTACCAAACATTGGAACATCGTTTATTTGTATTCGGGATTCTCATTCAAAAACTTAACTAACTCAGGGTAAGTTAGAAAAAGTTTTGTGAGAAGAAGGCAGTGTGAGCGGAATCGGGTCTTTCCATCATTTTTGTTCTTCACAAATTTATCAATTTGCTCACGCAGAGTCTTGAACAGAATGTGAGGCCAGTGAAGCTTCTCCTTGGCCATGATGGCAGCTGTGTATTCCCATTGTTCCACCGTGAATCGGTTCACGTTTCCTGTTTTGAACACAATTGAAGTTCCTACCAAGTGCGCGATGTGAGTCAAGAGTTCTCCACCATCTCGAATTTCAGTGTTTTTGATATTGTTTTGAAGCGTGGGAATATTTAAAAGTGAGGCAGCCATCTTGTTCTGATCATCAATAGAGTAAGTCATCGGGCGCCCAATAATACGATCTTCACCGGTAGATGGAAAACCAAGCAAGTGTCGAATCACAGAAGATGAAATATGGACGTCAACATTTTGAACGCGCGCCTCAATCCGGTAGTGAGTGCGCCCATTTACATCAATTTCCACTAGAACAGCAGTGGAAAAGAACTCATCCACGAGGAGCGCAGAATAGAAATCTTGGTCCATGGTGAATAGAGGGAGCAGACCAGCTACGCGCAGGACTTCAATGATTTCTCGTCCAAATTCTTCACCAGACAACTCTAAGAGATCAAGAGTTTCTTCTAATTTGAAATTTGCAAGGTCCATTTCGTCTTGTGTAGATGTTGATGCTTTCTTAGGACCCATAAACTTATATATATATGAAGAAAATGAAGAAGAATAAAATGGAGAAGATGAAGAGTGAGAGGCGCGAGTCTGGGAGAGAGAAACGGGGAGAGAGAGAGAGGAATAGAGTAGGTGGGAAGAAAAGGGAAGATGATGATGTGTTTTTATAGGTTTAGGTTTAAAAACTTGCACTGATAAAGCAAAAAAATACAGTCAAAAATTTAAAAAAAATTTGAAGTTGAAGAGATGGCATTAATGAGGGATTTGAAAAGGCGGCTAATCATTTCAGGTGCATTAAATGCTGAATGACACAAAGTGTCATGATGTGACATTTAGGTTTTTGAAAAACTGCTCCACTTTCCCTTTAAGTGTATGAGCAATTTTGACTAATTTTTGCACAAACACCCAAAACATCTATTTTGGTGTAAGTTTGGGGTGCAAGAAATATATCCCAGAAAATAAAAATTTTCGAAAAGCGTAAAACGAGGGGAAAATTTAATTGCACAAGTACCCTTGAACAATTAAAGGAATGTCAAAAGACATAGATTCCTATAATAAATGAACAGAATGAACATACCTGGTACTTGTGTATTTAATACGTTCAATCATTGAAATTAAATTTGAGAATTGATTGAGCCGCAATAGTTAATGCGCGCATGATCATCTAGGCGCATTATTCATCAAGGTGCATTACACATCAAGGCGCGCAAGGATGGTTGAGGGCGCATAAGATTTTTGAAGCGCAATTGATGCTAGGCGCGTATTAGTTGCTGTGCGCGCAGAAATTGCTTAAGCGCAAGGGATGTTTAGGCGCGCAGGAAGTTTCCTTGAAACTTTTGAAATGATTTAGAGTTTGTACCTAGTAAACTCATAACTCAACAAAACATAAGATTATTAGTATTGACAAAACTATATTGAATTTAGTTGAGTTCAAGCATACCCATTTCACCTCTCAAAAACATGAACCGTTTCGCGTCGAGTGCTTTCGTTAGAATGTCGGCGATTTGATAGTCGGTTCCCACGTGTTCCAAATGTATATTGCCTTTCTCCACGTGGTCTTTGAGGAAGTGATATTTTATGTCGATGTGCTTGGTCTTTGAGTGCATGACAGGATTTTCAGAAACCGCAATTGTTGATGTATTGTCGCAGTAGATGGGACAATTTTCTTCGATGATATCGTAGTCCACCAATTGCTGCTTCATCCAGAGTATTTGACAACAACAACTTCCTGCAGCGATATATTCAGCTTCGATTGTTGAAACAGATACAGAAGCTTGTTTCTTACTTGCCCATGACACAAGTCGATATCCGAGGAAATGACAGGTGCCACTAGTGCTTTTCCTATCAATTGTGCATGCTGCATAATCCGCATCTGAATAACCTACAAGTTTAAAGTTCGAATCTTTGGTGTACCAAAGTCCAAGGTTAACAGTGCCAGAGAGATATCTTATAATACGTTTCACAGCAATTAAGTGTGCTTCTCTAGGGTCGGATTGATAACGAGCACAAACACAAACACTAAACATAATATCGGGCCTACTAGCAGTAAGATAAAGGAGTGAGCCAATCATACCTCGATAGAGCGTTTGATCAACACGTTTACCTTTTAGATCTTTGTCGAGTTTGTTGCCGGTGGCCATTGGAGTATCGTATGATTTAGCGTTCTCAAGTCCAAACTTCTTGATTAAGTCCTTTGTGTATTTGGATTGGTTGATAAAAATGCCTTCACTCATTTGCTTGATTTGAAGCCCGAGGAAGAATGTGAGTTCTCCCATCATGCTCATTTCAAACTTGCTCTTCATTAGTTTCTCAAAACGCTTGCACAACAATTCATTAGTTGAACCAAATATAATATCATCAACATAAATTTGAACAAGTAATTTATGACCATTATGTTTGGCAATGAAAAGAGTTGTATCGATTTTACCGCGAGTGAAGCCTTTTTCGATGAGAAACTTGGATAGTGTATCATACCATGCTCTTGGTGCTTGTTTGAGTCCATACAAAGCTTTCTGGAGTTTGTACACATGATTTGGAAATTGTGAATCTTCAAACCCAGGTGGTTGAGCAACATAGACTTGTTCTTGGAGTTCACCATTTAGAAACGCGCTCTTCACATCCATTTGATATAACTTGAAGTTCTTGTGAGCGGCGTAAGCTAGAAATAATCTGATAGCTTCAAGTCTTGCTACGGGCGCAAAAGTTTCATCGTAGTCTATTCCTTCTTCTTGCCTATAGCCTTGTGCAACCAATCTTGCTTTGTTTCTCGTGATGGTTCCATTCTCGTCCATCTTGTTCCTGAACACCCATTTTGTACCAATCACTCCATGATCATTTGGTCTTGGAACTAGAGTCCAAACCTTACAGCGTTCAAATTGATTGAGTTCTTCTTGCATTGCAACAACCCAATTAGGATCTTGGAGCGCTTCATCAGCCTTCTTCGGTTCAATTTGAGAGATAAAAGCAGTGTAAGCATCAAAGTTTGTAGCTCTCCTTGTACGAACACCAACTTGTAGATCACCAATGATATTAGCAATTGGGTGACCTCTAACTTCACGAATTTCAGGAGGTAAGTTAGGTTGAGTCGTAGAAACTTGAAGGTCTTCAATTGGTACATCTTCACCAGATTCAAAGTCATTGAAATTTGGGGGTTGAACTGGCTCAGAATTGAAATTTGGGTTTACACCAGATGCAGCAGTAGAAATAGGCGCGTGAGAAGAATCATGAGGCGCATCATTTGAGTGAGGCGCAATAGATGATTCACCAGGCGCATTATACATTGAATTAGGCGCATTTGATGTAGGATTTCCTTGTGTTGATAGATTCTGATCTTGAGTGGGCGCAACATAAATAGGTGCACCTGTATTATTTAGCTCAATAGAATCATCAGCAACATTTGGAGCCAAATGTGGCTCAAGGAGAGAATGTTCATCAAAAGTAACATGTACAGATTCAACTATCACTAATGTAGTTCTATTGAAAACACGAAAAGCTTTAGAGTGTTTGGCATACCCAACAAAAATACCTTCGTCGGCTTTGGCGTCGAATTTACCTCTATGTTCGTTTCCGTTGTAGAGGATATAACATTTGCAACCAAAGATCTTGAAGAATGCAATGTTGGGAGTTCTACCACGCCATAGTTCATACGAAGTCTTGTTGTGAAGTTTGTTAATGAGGGAACGATTTTGAGTAAAACATGCAGTGTTGATAGCTTCTTCCCAAAAGTACTTAGGCAATTTAGCTTCAGCTATCATCGTCTTTCCAGCTTCAATCAACGTTCTATTCTTTCGTTCAACAACGCCATTTTGTTGAGGGACTCCGGCGGTTGAAAAGTTGTGATCTATCCCATGATCTTCACAGTATCGAGCAACACCGTTGTTCTTGAATTCTGTTCCATTGTCGGATCGAACACTAACGATGTCATCTTCTTTTTGGGTTTGGAGCAGTCGAAATAAGGTAGTGAGAATATCATAACAATCATCTTTTGTAATCATCATCTCTACCCATGTATATCTTGAATAATCATCCACCACAACTAGAGTATACTTGTTTCTTCTAATACTTGCGGTGGAAACTGGTCCAAATAGATCAATGTGAAGCAGTTGCAAACATCTTGTAGTTGAAGGATTTGACTTGCTTGAAAATGACTGCTTCGGTTGTTTGCCAAGTTGACATGCGGCGCACTTTTTGTCATTATGATCAGCAACTTTGGGAAGTCCTTTGACAAGATTATTCCTGCTGAGTTTAGATAGATACTTGAAGTTCAAGTGACTTAAGCGCTTGTGCCACAGCCAACTATTTTCGTTCACACTTTTTGCTACAAAACAAAGATTAGTACTAGAGTTCATACTATGGAAATCAATAATATAAATATTTGTCTTACGATATCCCGTGAGTAAGATAGCTCCAGTTTTGCCATTCTTGATAAGACATTGCGTTGAAGTGAAATGGCATTCTAATCCTTTGTCGCAGAATTGAGATATGGATAATAAGTTGTGCTTGAGCCCTTCGACGAGTGAGACTCTTTCAATGCACACTTTGTCTTTCTTGAGCTTTCCATATGCTACAACTTGACCTTTGTTATTATCGCCAAATGTTACGGAGGGACCTCTTTCTTCATGGACATCTTCTAATAAGGATTCATCTCCAGTCATGTGTCTTGAACACCCACTATCGAGAATCCATTCGTAATTTCTAGCTTTTGAAGATCCAGCCATGAAACAAAGAACCTGAAATATAGACATTTAAGCAGGTCCCCTTTATTCTTTTTGGGTCCTAGGGTTAGCAACTTTTGACAACCCACTCTTGCTTGACCTTAGGATTTTTACGTCCTTTGGCATTGGGAGTGAATCGCAAAAGGCATTCCACGGCCTTGTGTCCTGAACAATCACAAATGGAACAATGATGAAAGCCACCAATCACGTGAGTTTTCACAAACTCTTTACTTTTCTTGGGGATGGCATTCTTCTTTGGGTCAGATGAACTAGACTTAACAAAATCTTTCTTTTGAAATTTTGGAGCGCTTTTTCTCGGAGGGCGCATAGGGCTAGGAGGCGCACGGCGATGAGGCGCGTGGCTCTTAGGCGCATAATGAGCACTCGGAGAAGGAGCGTGCCTATTTTCAAAAATGATTTTGCTAGGAGATGGTTCATCTGTAGCTATACCTTTCCCATTAGCTTTCCCAAATTGCTTCGTTGGGTAGACATAATGGAATGTTTGTCTCTTGACTTTTTCCTGTCGTTTACCCATTGAATTAGAATGTTTTTCCTTGGGAATTTCAAAAGTTTGTTGGTTGGTAAATTCACTATCTCTTTCAGCACAGACATCACACTTAAAGTTGTCACTAGTTGATGAGAATCCCAAGCCACTTTTATCACCACTGACTTTTTGGGACTCAAATATATTCTCCATAGTGACACGAGAATTGGACCACTCATTTGTAATCTTTTCAAGATCAGTAATTTGAGCAACCAATTCATCGTTTTGAACTTTAAGAAGTGAGTTCTGTTCTGTTAGAAAAGTGTTTTTAACAGTAAGAGGAGTCATGCTCATGCTCTTTATCTGCTCCTTAAGGAGGGTGAGTTCAGATTTTAGTAGAGATTTCTCGGTCTTAAGCTGGGAAATTTCATCACATGATAGTGCTAAAGCTTCCTTCATACTATCAAATCTAGTGATTACCTTTTCAGCCTTCTTGAACAATTTTTCTTGTTCAGCAATCACTTCATCATTGATTTTGGAGATTGGAGCAGTTGGTTCAACCAGTGGTCTAATGTATGCTCCTTTTCTCAATTTGTTCCTTGCTCCAAGATCACATCGAGAGAATAACAATCCACCATCTTTTTGAGCTGGAGTGAGAAATCCTTGTTCAACGAGCTCGCTGATGGTTGGTCCTTTCTTCTTTTTCACTTCTTGAAAACCTGCAGATTTCTTGATAGGTTTATTCAAGGCATTCATATCGGGAACATCCTTGGAGAAGTCATCATCAGAATCATAAGCATCAACTTCATCATCATTTGCCATCAAACAAACGAGTCCATCATCAGAATCTTCATCGCTCTCATCGGAGTCTGTTTCAATCCAAGTATTGTGCTCATTTGCTTGTGCTTCTTCTTCAGCAACCATTCCCTTGTGACGAGTGAACTTGGGAGTGAATTTGGGAGTATGGCTGCTCTTCTTCTGCATATATTCAAATTTGGGAATCGGGCAGCTTGATGCAAAATGTCCGGGTTTCCTGTAATTAAAACAAACAAGATCTTCTTTTCTTTTTGAATCACTGCTCCTTGAAAACTTTTGAGGAGCTTTGCTGGTAGATCCTTGAAATTTGTTGGTTGAGCCGGGTCTTGAGAATTTTCTGAACTTTTGAAATTTCTTCACAAATAAAGCGAAGTCTTCATCATCCATGTCTAATAGCTCAGAAGTAGAAATTTTGGGATCGGAGCTTTTCTCATCTTGTACAGGCGCAGGAGTAGGCGCAGGTGTAGGCGCAGCTTCTCTGTGCGCCATCATAGCCATAGATTTTGACTTTCCTTCAGTTTCGCTGATTCGTTGGAGTTTGAGTTCGTAAACTTTGAGATTTGCATATAGGTTCCTTAAAGTCCAAACATCTAAAGTTCCAGCGTCTTCAAGAGCGCTAGATTTATGTAGATATCTTGATCCAAAAGCTTGTAGAAAATTTACATTCAAATCTTTGTTGGTAAACTTCATGCCAAGTGAAATACATAGATTGATAATTTCACAGTAGCGTTCATAAGTTTGCCTCAAGTTCTCACCGGGGAGTTGAGAGAAATTGTTGAATCTCTTCTGTACTTCGTATTTCTTGTTCTCCTTACAAACGGTGTCTCCTTCAATATGCTCTTCAATAGCATCCCATAGCTCATTTGCAGTAGCACAATGCATGACTTGTTGTTTCATAGCCGTGCTTAGAGTGCTTAGAAGAATGTTTCTTGCTTTGCCATCATTTGCAACTCTTCTAATTTCTTCCTCGGTCCATTCTTCCCTTGGTTTGAGAACTGTAGGTTGGGCAGCGTTGGTGCGTGGATTTGGATTCGCCTTCATCGGAATATAAGGTCCATAAACGACGGTGTCATAGAGCCTTTCATCGATTGAGTTGAGATGAGTCAATATGCTGAATTTCCACACGTCAAAATGATCTTCATCAAAGACCGGAACGTGAGTGTAGTTTGCAGTTGCCATAGGTTTTGAGTTTGCCATTTAGAATCGGCACCCAAGCTGTTAAGCTTGAAAAACGAAAAATGTTTTATAAAGGTGTTTGCTCTGATACCACTTGTTGGTCCCAAAGGGCAACAAGGGTATGAAAAATAGCTAGAGGGGGGGGTGAATAGCTGTTTTAAAAATCTTTTCGTACCCTTGAAAAACTCAATTGCAAATGCGCACTTTATCAAGTAAGCGTAATGAAATGCGCCCAAGTGAGTGAGTGAAATGCACAGCGGAATTTAGTAATGAAAATAGGCGCAAAGTGATAAAGGGAGCGCAACACACACACTAAGTATTTTGGCTCAAAGTGAGTGAAATAAGGAACTAAGGCAAATGTTATAACAAACACAACACAATTCAGTTCAAACAATCTACAATGAGTAAACAAGCAAGTAGTGAGTGAAAATAATAACTTGAAAGAAATAACAAGATAATAACACAAGCTATTTGGAGAGGTTCGATCAATGAAAGATCTACGTCCTCTACCAAGATGGTTAGTCTTGGATTTCTAATCGAGATCTTATATAATGAGAGAGTGTTACAAATTACAATGTTTGAGCTTATACACTAACTCAAGATCTATTACTATGAAAGAACAAATCCAAAACAATAACCGGTGTATCTCTGAAAGATGAATCTAAATGATTAATCTTAAAGAGGTGCGTGTGTGATCTTAGTATCAAGGCTCTTTAGATCTTTGAGATGGAGAGCACAAGAAACTAAAGTGTTAAGGCTTGAAGATCTGGGCTAAGGATGAAGGTATGAAGATGTTCTTGAGAAATCTGGAAAAACGAAGGCAATCTTCAAATCTTCAACAAATGCTTTGAGAGAGAAATTCTTGAAATTCTTAGCAAAACTCAGCAACTTCAAAATGTTGAAGTTATGGGGTATTTATAGTGAACTTCAAAAAACTAGCCGTTGGAAATCCTTGTGGATAAGATGAGCTGTCGCTCGTTGATTGGAGCATGCATATATTATGGCCATTTTGACACTCAACATAAATGTGACCGTTATGGACACGTGTCAATAGATTGGGCGTATATGCATCTTTTAACCACCGTTGGATCATTGGCGTAATTTGAATTCTCTTCAAGTCTTCGAGTCTTCAATAAATCACTGAGTGTTGAATAAACACTTTGAGGCGCGTTTGAGCCAAGAGGCGCATTGAGCCAATAGGCGCACAGTAATTGTGCGTTTAAATCAAGGGGCGCAGAGGCGCGTAACATAGCTTATGAAGAAATCCTTATGCGCGCGCTCTAAATGGCGCATGGCGCGAATGTAGAAGGCGCGTGGCGCGAGGCGCAGGAGGCGCATAAGCGCGGCTCAAACTCAATGAGTGATTTTTCTTGAAACATGATCTTCTTGCCCTATTTCTAAGCCTATTCTATAACAATGGACAACTTAAAAAATGAAGTATAAATACTTCTTACATGTGGGTCTAAAGTCCATGAAATAAAACTTAGGTGATGGATCAATCAAATCTAATAAATCCTATTACATTTAAAACTGAGATATATGTGGGCATACCCAACATTTTGGGTATGGATTGGTTGAGCAAGTTTCATGCTTCCGTTGATTGCCGTAAGAAAACTGTTACTTTTTCTATTCCCGATGTGCCTAAATTTGTGTTTGAGGCTAGTCCTCTAAGTAGAAAGGTTCGCTTAATTTCTTATATGAAAGCGAGAAAATTATTGCATAGTAGTTGTGAGGGGTATTTGGCTAGTGTTCTTGATACTAGGAAGGAATCCCCTAGTTTGGATAGTGTTCGGGTAGTTCGGGAATTTCCCGATGTTTTCTCTACCGAGTATGATATGCCGCCCGATCGTGAGATTGAGTTTTATATAGACCTTTTGCCGGGTACGGCTCAAATTTCGAAAGCACCTTATAGGTTAGCTCCCACAAAGTTGAAGGAATTAAAGGTTCAATTGCAAGAGTTGCTTGATCGAGGGTTTATACGCCCTAGTGTTTCCCCGTGGGGAACACCGGTTTTATTTGTGCGGAAGAAAGACGGTTCCTTAAGATTGTGCATCGATTACAGAAAGTTGAATCAGGTTACGGTGAAGAACAAGTATCCTCTACCTCATATTGACGATTTATTTGATCAGCTTCAAGGGTCCGTGGTTTTCTCTAAACTTGATTTGAGGAGTGGGTACCATCAGTTGAAGGTTCGATCGGAGGATATTCCGAAGACTGCCTTTCGCACTCGTTATGGTCATTATGAGTTCTTGGTTATGCCGTTTGGGTTGACTAACGCGTCTGCAGTATTTATGGATTTGATGAACCGGGTTTTCCATCCTTATCTTGATTCGTTCGTGGTAGTCTTCATCGACGACATTCTTGTTTATTCGAAATCTCGAGAGGAGCATGAACAACAGTTGAGGACAGTCTTATACGTTCTTGCGAGGGAGCAATTGTTTGCAAAGTTTATCAAGTGTGAGTTTTGGCTCGAGAAGGTGTCATTTCTGGGTCATGTGATTTCTAAAGACGGGATTTCTGTGGACCCATCAAAGATTGAAGCCATAATGGATTGGAAGAGACCCGAATCAGTGACAGAGATTAGAAGCTTTCTGGGTTTAGCCGGGTATTACAGAAGATTTATTGAGGGGTTTTCGAGGATCGCTACTCCGATGACTCAGTTGACCCGGAAGAATGTCCCGTTTGTGTGGACCGAGAAATGTGACAAGAGTTTTGAGGCATTGAAGAAGAGGTTGACTACCGCACCGATCTTGACTTTGCCTAATGGGAGCGATGGCCTAGTGATTTACAGTGATGCTTCGAAAGAGGGTTTGGGTTGTGTGTTGATGCAGAATGGGAAAGTAATTGCTTATGCTTCGAGGAAGTTGACCCCTAGTGAACAGAATTATCCCACTCATGATATGGAGTTGGCTGCGATAGTATTTGCGTTGCACAAATGGAAGAATTACCTTTATGGAGCGAAGTTTGAGATTTTTACCGATCACAAGAGTTTGAAATACCTCTTCTCTCAAAAGGAACTGAACAACCGGCAGCGTAGGTGGATGGAGCTTTTAAAGGATTACGATTGTACAATTTCTTATCACCCGGGAAAAGCAAACGTGGTTGCCGATGCGATTAGTAGGAAGTCTTATGTGGCTTCGATGATGGTCCGGGAGTGGAAAATGCTTGAGGATGTGCGAGATTGGTCTCCTCGTGAATCGAGACATGGGGCTATTTTTGCGAATATCAGGGTATCTCCGACCCTAATTCAGAGGATAAAGGAAGCGCAGAAAGAAGATCCCGAGTTGGTGAAGATAATGGGTAAACTGAAAGAGAAGAACTTCGAGGATTTTTCTATTAGCCCGGTGGGAGTGTTGACTTTCTGTGGCAGATTGTGTGTTCCGGATGTTGATGGAATTAAACAGAGAGTTCTTGATGAGGGTCACAAATCCCGGTATACCATTCATCCCGGGAGTACCAAGATGTATCAGGATTTGAAACAACAGTTTTGGTGGGTTAACATGAAGAGGGAGATCGCAGACTATGTATCGAAATGTTTGACCTGTCAACAAGTTAAAGCAGAGCATCAGAGACCCGCAGGGTTACTTCAGCCTCTTGAGATACCCGAGTGGAAGTGGGAGCACATCACGATGGATTTTGTAACCGGACTACCCAGAACTCGAAGAAAGTTCAATGCCGTTTGGGTGATCGTGGACCGATTGACTAAGTCTTCTCATTTCTTACCTATTGACATTTCCTATTCGATGGAGAAACTTGCGAATTTGTATATTCATGAGATTATCAGATTACATGGTGTTCCGGTTAGTATAGTGTCGGACAGAGATCCCAGGTTTACGTCCCGATTTTGGCAAGCATTACAGAAGGCTTTCGGTACCGACTTGAGGTTTAGCACAGCATTTCACCCTCAGACTGACGGTCAGTCTGAAAGAACCATCCAGATTCTTGAGGATATGTTACGGGCTTGCACAGTTGACTTTCCTGATTCGTGGGATTCGCATCTACCGCTTGCAGAATTCGCCTACAACAATAGTTATCAGTCAAGTATTCAGATGGCACCGTATGAGGCTTTGTATGGGAGAAAATGTAGATCACCTATTTGTTGGGATGAGGTCGGCGAAGCGAAGATTGTGGGTATTGACTTGCTTCAGGATTCAGTTGAGAAAGTTAGAGTTATCCGGGATCGATTGAAAACAGCCCAGAGTCGACAGAAGAGCTACGCAGATAACCGAAGGCGAGATCTTAGTTTTCAGACCGGAGACTTCGTATTTTTGAAGGTGTCTCCGAAGGTGGGTATTCGAAGGTTTGGGAAGAAGGGTAAATTGGCTCCAAGGTTTATTGGTCCGTTTGAGATTTTGGGAAAGGTGGGACTTCTAGCATACCGCCTTGCGTTACCGCCATCTTTAGACCGGTTGCACAACGTTTTCCACGTTTCTATGCTTCGGAAGTATGTACATGATCCTTCTCACGTGTTACCAAGGATACCGGAGGATATTGAGCCCGATATAACTTATGGGGAACGGCTGGTTCGGATCCTAGATTCTAAAGTCCAAGAATTGAGAAACAAAAGTATATCGTTGGTTAGGATTCTTTGGAGGAATCATATTGTCGAGGAGTCGAAGTGGGAACTTCGAGAAGAAATGGAGCGTAAATACCCGTGGCTTTTTGTTTAAGGTGAGTGTCTTTAAAATTCGGGTCGAATTTTCTTTAAGGAGGAGTGAATGTCGCGACCCGAAAACCCGTCTCTAATTTTTAGTATTAAATGATTATTATTTATTTATTTGGTTAAATATTTGTGTGAGCATTTTGTGTTTCATTATATTATTTGTGCCTATCTTTATTTGGGTAATATTTGGCTAAGTTTGAAATAAGGGAATTAATTGATTAGAGGGTTATTTGGGGTTAAGTGCGTTAGTTGGAAGCGTAGGGGTTTAAGTGTAACTTCGATTTTAAACTTCACCTTCTTCCTTCTCCTTCTTCCTCTTCTCATTTTCTCATTCTCAGTATTCTCTCTCTCTCTCTCCTCAAGAAAAAGGTAAACATTTCCCTCTTCCTTCTCTCTTCATTTAAACCTCCTTCCTCTCATTGTTTCTCATTTCTCAAAGTATGAAATGTGTTTAGATCGTCGTTAGGTTCGTGAGGAACCCAAAATATTCGAATTTCGTCAACCTTGAGAAAATCCGAGTAAGTTGCTTTTCCCCCATTAATAAGCTAAAATGTTCATTTCATGTTCCTATCATGCTTGGGTTGTTGTCTTCAAAGCTTGGTTGAGTATAGAATTTATTTGGAATTTATTTGAGTTTTTGGGTAAAAATGGTGAAATCTTGAATGTGGAGATTTGGTGTTGGTTTGGGTGATTAAAGGGTGTTATTTAGGTTCCCTTTAGGTTGGGTGTTGTTTAGGAGCTTTAGAAATGTATTGGGAAGCTTTGATTTTGATACTTAAATGAAGGATTGTGGTTTTGGTCGAAAATGGCATTACCCAGCTCTGGTTCCTGGCCAATGCGTAGACCGAGCGCCCGCCCTTCCTCCCTCGAGCGCCCGCCCACTTGCAATTCTGATGCCCAGAAGTTTCTGCCGTTTCAAGCGCCCGCCCGCCTATTCCTGGGCGCCCGCCCGCCCCAATTCCTGGCACTAGTTTCTTTAATTGTTTTTGGTTTAGGTTATTACTTTAACCCTTGGTTGGGCCTTGTCCCCTTAAGCTTAATCGACCATTTAGGAATACTTTAATGATGAATTTGATTCCTTTGTGAATAAAGGTGATACAAGACTTGATTAAATTATTAATTGAGAATGTGAAGCACTTTGATGATGCGCTTTTGTTTAATTCATCTTCTTGGTGACTAATTGGAATGATTCCCTACTTTGGAATCATAAGACGTTTATTCATGCTAATATATTATTACTTAGCATTTATTTGGAAGCCCAGCTGGCATATTTGTTGCATCGGGCGATGTGAAAGATTATAATGGCAAAGCCAAGTCCATTATAATGTTGACCATTGTTTGCCCTTGCTTTACCCCTTTTCCAGATTGGCCTTGGAAGAGATAAGTTAGCTTCCTTTGTGAATGTATCTAGCTACCGAGCATGACTTCGTGGCATGGCTCTTGTCCTTTGTGACACTCTTATGGTTATTGTTCCGGTACCGGGGGTTTTCTCTTCGGCTTTCATGCTATTATGAAGATGTGATTTGTTGATTATTGAAGCTGCGCAGCGATCCTTTATTTGGATGTACCGGTTTGGAAACCTTGGCTAATATCCTTTGTTATGTGTTTATTTCCGCTGCTATTTATTATCTGATAATTGCTATGTTATATGAGATATTGATGTTGTTATTACTTATTGTATCATAACATGTCATGTAGTTGCATTAGTAACTTATTTAGATTTATCTCACCCCCCTTTCTTTATCTTTGTTTTTCCTTAACCCCCCCCCCCCCCAAGGTGCTAAGTATTAGTCTCGCTGATCACGAGAAAGAGGACGCCGAGTGTGGATACATTCTTTTGGGGAAAGTTGTTATAGGTTGGTTTACATTATATAAATGTGTAACCTTTTTGGGATAGTTGTACCAAACAATGACGTCATTAAGAATTGTACATTTATATTCTGTTGGGCATAAACTTGTGGAAGTTTATGATAGTTGTATTTGGTTATTATCAAACTTGGATTTGTAAAACTTTGGATCATCACCTTTTGGTATCAAATGGAATTTTTAACTTCGGTATTTCACAGTTTTGGTTTTAAGTCGACGTCCAGCTCGCGTACTCCGGGCCCGCGGGTTCGGGGTCGCGACACGTGTCTTCTTGGAAAAATGACTAAGACACCTTTTACCAAGCTAGGTGAAAGGGCAAGTGACTTATTGGGGTTTATACATTCCGATGTATGCGGACCATTAAGTAGCAATGCTAGGGGAGGATTTCAATAGCTCATAACCTTCACTGATGATTATAGTAGATTTGGGTATGTTTACCTAATGAAATATAAAAGTGAAGCATTTGAGATATTTAGAATATTTCAAAATGAAGTAGAAAAACAACTTGGCAAAAGTATTAAGGCACTTCAATCATATCGAGGTGGAGAATACTTGAGTCATGAATTTGATAATCATCTAACGAATTGTGGAATAGTTTCACAATTGACTCCACCCGGAACACCACAATGGAATGGTGTGTCCGAGAGGAGAAATCGGACTTTGTTAGACATGGTTCGATCAATGATGAGTCAAGTTGATCTTCCAATATCCTTTTGGGGTTACGCTCTAGAAACCGCTGCTTTCACACTAAATCGTGTTCCAACTAAATCGGTTCAAAAGACTCCATATGAGATGTGGAGCGGAAAGAAGCCTTGTCTGTCTTTCATGAAGATTTGGGGTTGTGAAGCTTTTACCAAAAGACTTGTCTCAGACAAACTTGCACACAAATCTGATAAATGTATTTTCGTGGGATATCCTAAGGAAACTAAAGGATATTACTTTTACAATCAAACGGACAACAAAGTGTTTGTTGCCCGAACTGGTATCTTTCTAGAGAAACAGTTTCTCTCCAAAGAAATCAGTGGGAGTAAAATAAATCTTGAAAAAATTCGAGACCCAGAAAATAACATTGAACCAATAGTGGAACAAGAACAAGAACCACAAGGAGTTGTGGAACCTGTTCAAAATACACAAGTAACACGCAGGTCTAGTAGGTTACGATCCGAGCCCGAGAGATATGGATTTCTCGTAACGGATAGTAATGAGGTGGAAATCATTGAGAATGATGAACCGACAACCTATCAAGAGGCGATGTCTTCTCCTGATTCGGATAAGTGGCTTGGAGCCATAGAATCCGAATTGCAATCCATGCAAGACAATCAAGTTTGGAATTTGATTGATGCACCCGAAGGTGTAAAAACCATAGGATGCAAATGGGTCTTCAAGAAGAAAACTGACATGGATGGGAAGGTGCATACTTACAAAGTTAGACTTGTAGCGAAAGGTTATAGGCAAGTTCATGGTATTGACTATGATGAAAACTTTTCACCCGTAGCAATGATCAAGTCTATAAGAATTTTGCTTGCCATTGCCGCATATCATGACTATGAAATATGGCAAATAGATGTCAAAACCGCTTTCCTAAATGGAAAACTAAAAGAGATGTGTATATGACACAACCAGAAGGTTTTGAACAGAATTCTAAGGTATGCAAATTGCAGAAATCCATTTATGGATTGAAGCAAGCTTCTAGGAGTTGGAATCTCCGTTTTGATGAATTGGTCAAAGAGTTTGGTTTCATCAAGAACGAAGATGAGCCTTGTGTATACAAGAAGATTAGTGGGAGCATAGTGCTATTTCTGATTTTATATGTGGATGACATATTACTCATTGGAAACGACATTCCTACACTTCAGTCCGTAAAGACTTGGTTGGGAAAGTGTTTCACAATGAAAGATATGGGTGAAGCCGCATATATACTTGGCATTAAGATCTATAGAGATAGATCAAGGAAGCTACTTGGTTTTGTTGGTAGTGGTGCCCTAGGCACGTTTAATAAACGTTGTAATTGTTATCATTTATTTCATATCAATAAAGAGATGTTTTGATTATTATTGTTGTTCATGTTTACTTATAATAATCTCCGTTCCTAGTACTTGTTAAGCACTAGTATAAAGGCTAAATGATCATGGGATGATCATGTTAGATTTATGGGTACTTGTTTGAAACAAGGTACTGGACATGACCCGCCGTATGAGATTTATGTCATGGTCCATGTCGTACATATATCTCATATTAGTTATGTCATTCAAATCCTTAGACATGAAGTTGTTATAGTCTTCCACTTGATGAACATTATGTTTGACGTATTCAAACGCTACCTTTAACCGGGTAGTTATAAAGTGTATGATTGGCATAATCGGATTCACGTAGGGAAGAATAATAAGCTAAATGGATTTGTCCCTCTTCGGAGAGATCTCAAGCTTAGGCCTCTCGTAGGAATTATGTTGATGAAAATGTTCGGTCGAGCTCAAATGAATTGATTAGATTAATGTCATTTGGATTATCAACATATTTGGAATCGAGAAAGTATTGAACAAAAACAAGTTGACCGTTTGACCATGACTTGTGTTTAATGAGATCGTGGACAAAGGGATTGTAACATATTCTAAAGGAATGCGAACTTGTATCTAGTTATGCTATTTGGGTAGGTATGACGGTTTGCTAGAACCTAATCATATCTTATGGATTCATGTTTGAACCATTGCCAACTTAGTATAATCCTAGAGGGTCACACACAATAGAACGAATTCTAAAAGGACTATATTGGAAAATTAAGGCTCTCTATTCCTGGTGTGCGACCGCATAAACCAGGATGGGCGGCCGCACATGTTTGGGTGACCGCACACCTGATTTTGGGCGGCCGCACAGTGAGTCGGAACAAGTTTCCTGATTTAATTAGGAAAATGATTTTGGACGGGTTTTGACACAAGTTTCCTATTTGGAATATGTCTAACTTGTATATAAACAGCCAAATTCGGCCAGAACTCAACCCTAGATTTTGTGCAAGTCTCCAAAAGTTTGAGAGAGTTTTATTTTGTTCTAAGACATCCTAGATTGAAGAACAAAATAATACACAAAATAATATTCCACATAGTTCATATTAATTGTGAAAACGTGTTTTACAATTTTGGTCTAGCAACCAAGATCAAGTGTTCTTGATATTCGTTTAAAGTGTGGATACCGCTAGAGGGTGAAGCTCATCATCTTCAAAGTTCGTGTTCTTACTTGTTCGTGATTAAAGCTTCAATTTCTCCACCAAGATCAAAGACCAAATTCAAAGTCATCAAGGGTTAGTTCTTCTAGTATTCATATTGCATGTATTTGATTTAATCATATGAATGGATCTATGGGCTTTGGGTTTCATAAAATCTTAAATGCTATTTTCCACTGCGCATGTTACTTGGAAACCCAACAGTGGTATCAGAGCCCCGTTCATGTTGATTATTTCAATACCTAGATCATGTTGTCTGTATATAAATTGTTTATGTGCCTATCATGATATGAATATTGGATATATGATGTTTATGTGTTATATGATGTTTATGTGGTTTATTGTTTTACAACTTTAATCGTACTATTCAATCGCACTAAAAATTATGATGGATTCTGAATTGTTTATAAATTTTGATTGGATCAAAGTTTTGATAATCGGGGAAAAATAATTTTGAGACAAATTTTCGAACTTTAAAAATTCTGTCTGATACTACTGTGCGACTGCACAGAAAATATTGGGCGGCCACACAAGTTTGGGCGACCGCACAGGTTTTTCTTGGGCGGCCGCACAGTTGTCAGGATTCTGGTTTTGATTTTCTGTCAGAGTCAGAATCTGGAATTTTGATGGGGTCCGACCAGACCAGTGACAAGACCAGCCAGACCTGCTGATCTGGAGTGGGTTTTGGGCAGTTGGTTTGGGTGTGAATCCTGGGGTTTGATTTTCCTATTTGTTTTAGTCTTGTGATTCTAAGATTGGTTCAAGGTTTGGATGGCTAATCTACGCTCATCGAGATTGTGTTTTCCAAACTTGATCGCAATCAAAGTTTCAAGGATAAAACGAAGTTAGAATTATGAAGAGTTCATAATTGCTAAAATTGAGAAACAAAGTTCTTGATTCAAAGATTGGAGATCCATGTGGAATTGTGGATGCAATTGGCCTACGTTCATCGAGACCATCTATTGCTTAGTTTCGGCCACATGGACTACTTTCTTGGTTTCTTGAATTAGTGCGGAATTGTGGATGCCTTATGGCTTAGTTTCGGCTGCACTTCTTGTTGTCTTGATTTGGAGATAATAACCAAAGTTGAAATAGTCTAATCCTCATAATTATAGAGAAACTAATGACACATAAATATTTTGCTTAAATTAATGGAAATTAATTTAGTGCCTAAATTTGATGCGTAACATGTTTATATTATGTGCTCATAAATGTGTTGTATGCTATATGTAATGAACCTTCAAAGAAAATTTTAAGTCCTTTATTGTCATGCCATGATTAAAACACTTGTTAATACATGGGTGAATTTAATGTAGACTCGCCCTAGCGAGATGCATTGACTTTATTCATGTATGAGCAAGATAGATAATGTGGGCACGCCCTAGTGAGGTACATTAACTATACGTTTAAAATGGTTGGACTTAATTAGGCGTCAAAACAGTTTTGAGCCTAGGCAAAGATGAGATTTAACATGCTTTTTAAAATTGGATTTTTTAAAGAATCTCATAAAAGAAACTAAGAGTCATATGAAATATGATTGACATGAGTTGTCTACCTAATTAATTTGATTTTGTGTAATCCGCCTTAGCGAACTTAAAATTAAATTAAAGCGGGATCTTAACCCATTTAAATTATATTATACATTAGATGTATAAGAAGGTTATATAATTTAGTGGGAATATTTTTTTTTTTTTTTTTGAAAAATACATTGTTTATTTCTTTAATGAAAAATTGGTACTTATTAAATTTTGGAAATTTTGAATAATTGTAGATAATGACTAACAACACTCAATCAATTTCGTTGCGATCGATCCTTGAGAAGGATAAGCTCCAAGAGAATGGTACGAACTTTATGGATTGTATCTGTTCTTAGGCAAGAAGATAAGTTGTACATTCTCAATGGGCCTCTTCCTGCTGAACCAGAGCCTACTGCCCCTAGGGCAGAAAGAGATAATTACAAGAAACATCGTAATGATTCTAGAGATATAAGTTGTCTCATGCTTGCTATTATGTGCTCAAAACTCCAACAAAGTTTGAAACATTTGGAAGCCTATGAGATAGGCGTGGAGTTAAGACCAATGTTTCAAGAGCAAGCTAGGCAAGAGAGGTACAAGACCATTGTTGCATTCACTTCTTGCAAAATGAATGAAGGGCAACAAGTGAGTCCTCACATGCTTAAAATGAAGGGCTATGTAGAGCATCTTGAGAAACTTGGCTATCCAATCCCATTGGAGTTAGCCACGGATCTCATTCTTAATTCATTGCCTAAAAGTTATAATCAGTTTGTGATGAATTATAACATGCATGGAATAGATAAGAATCTCTCCGAGTTGCATGGGATGCTTAAAAATGCGGAGATGAAGATTGTGGAGAAAGGTTCTCCTGTGCTCTTGGTTCATGATGGGAAGAAGGCTGGTGCTAAAGGAAAGGGTAAGGCAAAAGTTGTCAAACCCAAGATAAGCAAGGCAAAGGTTGCCAAAGCTTCTGAGGCAAAACCCGATTCACAAAAGGATGCAATTTGTTTCCATTGTCAAGAAATTGGTCATTGGAAACGTAATTGCAAGGCTTTCTTGGAAGAGCAAAAGAAAAAGAAGGGCAGCAAGGCTGTGTCGACTTCAGGTATCTATATGATAGATATTCTCCTTTCTACCACTGATTCTTGGGTATTGGATACCGGATGTGGTTCTCATATTTGTTTAAATGTGCAGGGACTAAAGAATAGGAGACTGCTTAAAGAGGGTGAAGTAGACCTACGCGTGGGGAATGGAGCAAGAGTTGCTGCATTAGCCGTAGGGACTTATGAAGTCACTTTACCTTCCGGATTAATTCTTGTTTTGAACAATTGTTATTATGTTCCGGATTTAAGTAGAAATATTATTTCAATTTCTTGTTTGGATAATGAAGGTTTTAAATTTCTAATTGAGAATAAGAAATTTTCTATTTATTTAAATGATGTGCTTTATGGTATTACAAATTCATTTAATGGCCTTTATATCTTGGATGTCAAGAATGAAAATAATGAAAATGTCTATCATATAAATAATAAATCTAATCCTAATGATGTAAATCATTCTTATTTGTGGCATTTCCGTCTTGGTCATATTAATGAGAAGCGTATCTCAAAACTCCATGGGGACGGCCTTTTGGGTTCATGTGACCTCGAGTCATATGATACTTGCGAGTCGTGTCTTCTTGGAAAAATGACTAAGACACCTTTTACCAAGCTAGGTGAAAGGGCAAGCGACTTATTGGGGTTGATACATTACGATGTATGCGGACCATTAAGTAGCAATGCTAGGGGAGGATTTCTATACTTCATAACCTTCACTGATGATTATAGTAGATTTGGGTATGTTTACCTAATGAAACATAAAAGTGAAGCATTAGAGATATTTAGAATATTTCAAAATGAAGTAAAAAACAACTTGGCAAAAGTATTAAGGCACTTCGATCGGATCGAGGTGGAGAATACTTGAGTCATGAATTTGATGATCATCTAAAGAATTGTGGAATAATTTCAAAATTGACTCCACCCGGAACACCACAATGGAATGGTGTGTCCGAGAGGAGGAATCGGACCTTGTTAGACATGGTTCGATCAATGATGAGTCAAGTTGATCTTCCAATATTCTTTTGGGGTTACGCTCTAGAAACCGCTGCTTTCACACTAAATCAAGTTCCAACTAAATCGGTTCCAAAGACTCCATATGAGATGTGGAGCGGAAAGAAACCTAGTTTGTCTTTCATGAGGATTTGGGGTTGCGAAGCTTTTGTCAAAAGACTTGTCTCCGACAAACTAGCACACAAATCTGATAAATGTATTTTCGTGGGATATCCTAAGGAAACTAAAGGATATTACTTTTACAACTGAGAGGACAACAAAGTGTTTGTTGCCCGAACTGGTGTCTTTCTAGAGAAATAGATTCTCTCCAAAGAAATAAGTGGGAGTAAAATAAATCTTGAAGAAATTCGAGACCCAGAAAACAACATTGAACCAATAGTGGAACAAGAACAAGAACCACAACGAGTTGTGGAACCTATTCAAAATACACAAGTAACTCGCAGATCTAGTAGGTTACGATTCGAGCCCGAGAGATATGGATTTCTCGTAACGGATAGTAATGAGGTGGAAATCATTGAGAATGATGAACCGACAACCTATCAAGAGGCGATGTCTTCTCCTGATTCGGACAAGTGGCTTGGAGCCATGGAATCGGAATTGCAATCCATGCAAGACAATCAAGTTTGGAATTTAATTGATGCACCCGAAGGTGTAAAAACCATAGGATGCAAATGGGTCTTCAAGAAGAAGACTGACATGGATGGGAAGGTGAATACTTACAAAGCTAGACTTGTAGCGAAAGGTTATAGGCAAGTTCATGGTATTGACTATGATGAAACCTTTTCACCCGTAGCAATAATCAAGTCTATAAGAATTTTGCTTGCCATTGCCGCATATCATGACTATGAAATATGGCAAATAGATGTCAAAACCGCTTTCCTAAATGGAAAACTACAAGAGGATGTGTATATGACACAACCAGAATGTTTTGAACATAATTCTAAGGTATGCAAATTGCAGAAATCCATTTATGGATTGAAGCAAGCTTCTAGGAGTTGAAATCTCCGTTTTGATGAATCGGTCAAAGAGTTTGGTTTCATCAAGAACGAAGATGAGCCTTGTGTATACAAGAAGATTAGTGGGAGCATAGTGCTATTCCTGATTTTATATGTGGATGACATATTACTCATTGGAAACGACATTCCTACACTTCAGTCCGTAAAGACTTGGTTGGGAAAGTGTTTCGCAATGAAAGATATGGGTGAAGCCGCATATGTACTTGGCATTAAGATCTATAGAGATAGATCAAGGAAGCTACTTGGTTTAAGCCAAAGTACATACATTGACAAGGTCATTAAAAGATTCTGTATGGAAAATTCTAAAAGAGGTACCTTGCCGGTGTTACATGGAGTTTCTCTAAGCAAGACTCAATGTCCTAAGACCAAAGATGAGCGTGAGAAAATGAATGATGTTCCATATGCTTTGGCAATTGGGTCCATCATGTATGCCATGATCTGTACTAGGCCGGATGTATCCTATGCTTTGAGCATGACAAGTAGATACCAATCCGACCCCGGAGAGAATCACTGGGTGGTTGTAAAAGCGATTCTTAAGTACTTGAGAAGGACTAAAGACTCATTTTTGGTCTATAGAGGAATGGAAGATGAACTCGTTGTAAATGCTTACACGGATGCAAGCTTCCAAACCGACAGAGATGACAGTCGATCGGAATCGGGTTTTGTGTTTATGTTAAATGGTGGAGCTGTAAGCTGGAATAGTTCCAAGCAGAGTACAACCGCTGATTCTACAACGGAAACTGAGTATATTGCTGTATCGGATGCTGCAAAGGAAGCTGTTTGGATTAAGAAGTTCATCACTGAACTTGAAGTAGTTCCTAGTATTGCTAATCCAATAGATCTTTATTGTGATAACAATGGTGATATTGCTTAAGCAAAGGAACCAAGGGCACATCAAAAATCCAAACACATACTTAGGCGTTACCATGTCATTCGAGAAATCATTGACAGATGTGACGTGAATATATGCAAAGTACCTACTGATGACAATGTCGCGAACCCGCTAACAAAGGGACTTCCACAAGCTAAACATGAAGGTCATGTTAGGTCCATGGGTATTAGAAACATGGGAGATTGGGCCTAGGGCAAGTGGGAGATTATTGGTAGTGGTGCCCTAGGCACGTTTAATAAACCTTGTAATTGTTATCATTTATTTCATATCAATAAAGAGATGTTTTGATTATTATTGTTATTCATGTTTACTTATAATAATCTCCGTCCCTAGTACTTGTTAAGCACTAGTATAAAGGCTAAATGATCATGGGATAATCATGTTAGATTTATGGGTACTTGTTTGGAACAAGGTACTGGACATGACCCGCCGTATGAGATTTATGTCATGGTCCATGTCGTACATATATCTCATATTAGTTATGTCATTCGAATCCTTAGACATGAAGTTATTATAGTCTACCACTTGATGAACATTATGTTTGACGTATTCAAACGCTACCTTTAACCGGGTAGTTATAAAGTGTATGATTGGCATAATCGGATTCACGTAGGGAAGAATAATAAGCTAAATGGATTTGTCCCTCTTCGGAGAGATCTCAAGCTTAGGCCTCTCGTAGGAATGATGTTGATGAAAATGTTCGGCCGGACTCAAATGAATTGGTTAGATTAATGTCATTTGGATTATCAACATATTTGGAATCGAGAAAGTATTGAACAAAAACAAGTTGACCGTTTGACCATGACTTGTGTTCAATGAGATCGTGGATAAATGGATTGTGACATATTCTAAAGGAATGCGAACTTGTATCTAGTTATGCTATTTGGGTAGGTATGACGGTTTGCTAGAACCTAATCATATCTTATGGATTCATGTTTGAACCATTGCCAACTTAGTATAATCCTAGAGGGTCACACACAATAGAACGAATTCTAAAAGGACTATATTGGAAAATTAAGGCTCTCTGTTCCTGGTGTGCGACCGCACAAACCAGGCTGGGCGGCCTCACATGTTTGGGCGACCGCACACCTGATTTTGGGCGGCCGCACATTGAGTCGGAACAGGTTTCCTGATTTAATTAGGAAAATGATTTTGGACGGGTTTTGACACAAGTTTCCTATTTGGAATATGTCTAACTTGTATATAAACAGCCAAATTCAGCCAGAACTCAACCCTAGCTTTTGTGCAAGTCTCCAAAGAGTTTGAGAGAGTTTTAATTTGTTCTAAGATATCCTAGATTGAAAAACAAAATAATACACAAAATAATATTCCATATAGTTCATATTAATTGTGAAAACGTGTTTCACAATTTTGGTCTAGCAACCAAGATCAAGTGTTCTTGATATTCGTTTAAAGTGTGGATACCGCTAGAGGGTGAAGCTCATCATCTTCAAAGTTCGTGTTCTTACTTGTTCGTGATTAAAGCTTTAATTTCCCCACCAAGATCAAAGACCAAATTCAAAGTCATCAAGGGTTAGTTCTTCTAGTATTCATATTGCATGTATTTGATTTAATCATATGAATGGATCTACGGGCTTTGGGTTTCATAAAATTTTAAATGCTATTTTCCGCTGCGCATGCTACTTGGAAACCCAACAGGTTTAAGCCAAAGTACATACATTGACAAGGTCATTAGAAGATTCCGTATGGAAAATTCTAAAAGAGGTATCTTGCCGGTGTTACATGGAGTTTCTATAAGCAAGACTCAATGTCCTAAGACAAAAAATGAGCCTGAGAAAATGAATGATGTTCCATATGCTTCGGTAATTGGGTCCATCATGTATGCCATGATCTGTACTAGGCCGGATGTATCTTATGCTTTGAGCATGACGAGTAGATACCAATCCGACCCCGAAGAGAATCACTGGGTGGCTGTAAAAGCGATTCTTAAGTACTTGAGAAGGACTAAAGACTCATTTTTGGTCAATGGAGGAATGGAAGATGATCTCGTTGTAAATGCTTACACGGATGCAAGCTTCCAAACCGACAGAGATAACAGTCAATCGCAATCGGGTTTTTTGTTTATGTTAAATGGTGGAGCTGTAAGCTGGAAGAGTTTTAAGCAGAGTACAACCGCTGATTCTACAACGAAAGCTGAGTATATTGCTGCATCGGATGCTACAAAGGAAGCTGTTTGGATTAAGAAGTTCATTACTGAACTTGAAGTGGTTCCTAGTATTACTAATCTAATAGACCTTTATTGTGATAATAATGGTGCTATTGCTCAAGCAAAAGAACCAAGGGCACATCAAAAATCCAAACACATACTTAGGCGTTACCATGTCATTCGAGAAATCATTGACAGATGTGACGTGAATATATGCAAAGTACCTACTGATGACAATGTCGCGGACCCGCTAACAAAGGGACTTCCACAAGCTAAACATGAAGGTCATGTTAGGTCCATGGGTATTAGATACATGGGAGATTGGGCCTAGGACAAGTGGGAGATTGTTGGTAGTGGTGCCCTAGGCACGTTTAATAAACGTTGTAATTGTTATCATTTATTTCATATCAATAAAAAGATGTTTTGATTATTATTGTTATTCATGTTTACTTATAATAATCTCTGTCCCTAGTACTTGTTAAGCACTAGTATAAAGGCTAAATGATCATGGGATGATCATGTTAGATTTATGGGTACTTGTTTGGAACAAGGTACTGGACATGACCCGCCGTATGCGATTTATGTCATGGTCCATGTCGTACATATATCTCATATTAGTTATCTCATTCGAATCATTAGACTTGAAGTTATTATAGTCTTCCACTTGATGAACATTATGTTTGACGTATTCAAACGCTACCTTTAACCGGGTAGTTATAAAGTATATGATTGGCATAATCGGATTCACGTAGGGAAGAATAATAAGCTAAATGGATTTGTCCCTCTTCGGAGAGATCTCAAGCTTAGGCCTCTCGTAGGAATGATGTTGATGAAAATGTTCGGCCGGACTCAAATGAATTGATTAGATTAATGTCATTTGGATTATCAACATATTCGGAATCGAGAAAGTATTGAACAAAAACAAGTTGACCGTTTGACCATGACTTGTGTTCAATGAGATCGTAGACAAAGGGATTGTGACATATTCTAAAGGAATGCGAACTTGTATCTAGTTATACTATTTGGGTAGGTATGACGGTTTGCTAGAACCTAATCATATCTTATGGATTCATGTTTGAACCCATTGCCAACTTAGTATAATCCTAGAGGGTCACACACAATAGAACGAATCCTTAAAGGACTATATTGGAAATTAAGGCTTTTTGTTCCTGGTGTGCGACCGCACAAACCAGGTTGGGCGGCCGCACATATTTGGGCGACCGCACACCTGATTTTGGGCGGCCGCATAGTGAGTCGGGACAGATTTCCTGATTTAATTAGGAAAAGGATTTTGGACGGGTTTTGACACAAGTTTCCTATTTGGAATATGTCTAACTTGTATATAAACAGCCAAATTCGGTCAGAACTCAACCCTAGCTTTTGTGCAAGTCTCCAAAGAGTTTGAGAGAGTTTTATTTTGTTCTAAGACATCCTAGATTGAAGAACAAAATAATACATAAAATAATATTCCATATAGTTCATGTTAATTGTGAAAACGTGTTTCACAATTTTGGTCTAGCAACCAAGATCAAGTGTTCTTGATATTCGTTCAAGGTGTGGATACCGCTAGAGGGTGAAGCTTATCATCTTCAAAGTTTGTGTTCTTACTTGTTCGTGATTAAAGCTTCAATTTCTCCACCAAGATCAAAGACTAAATTCAAAGTCATCAAGGGTTAGTTCTTCTAGTATTCATATTGCAAGTATTTGATTTAATCATATGAATGGATCTATGGGCTTTGGGTTTCATAAAATTTTAAATGCTATTTTCCGCTGCGCATGTTACTTGGAAACCCAACAATTTTGTGCAATTCCACCCAAGATTTTGTTCACCTGGGCAATTCTAGTCACCACTATGCTGCGAAATCCCAAGGTACAATATCAATTCAGTCAACAATAGTGGAATTAAGCAATTGAATTTTCTGTTGAGATTTAGTCCCGGTGGTGGTGATTGTGAATTATTGTTGGGAAATTCTAGTTGGGTTTGATATTTCGGAGAAAATCGATTTGGTCCCCGTGGTGGTGATTGTGAATGCTGAGGGAATCTTTGTTTTGGGCGATGAGGGAAAGAGGGAGGGACTTTGAGGGTTCGGATTTGATGAGGTTCTTGAGGTTGAGCATGGGTTTGAGGTCTCATTCTTTCTCAACGGCGTGGTCGAGGGCTCGGTCACGAACCCAGTTGATGGTGGCGACATCGAGGAAGGTACGGCGGCTCTGGTGGTGGTGGTGGTGATCTGGGTTTGATGATAGCGAAGGTGGTGGTGGGTAGATGGTGGCGGTAGGATGATGGTGGTTGTTTTGGGTGGGGGGGGATTAGGCTAGAGGTTGAAGATGAAGCATATTTATATTTTGGCCCCTAATCTTTTATTTTTAACACTTGAAACTAAAATATTTGTAAGTGAGATTCATTTACGAGTGGGAATGACATATTTGCCCTCAATAAAAGTCACATGTTTCGCACATGATATACATTTCGTTATTTTTTTAACTAGCTAACGAGTTTTACACCTGATTGCTCCGGTTCAGCAAACTCTGGAACCGGATCGCAACTTTGACAAATTTAATAACCAATTGCAGAATTTTATAAAATTCAGGTAACTAAATTGCAATTAACCCCTATTAATAGTATTAGTCAACTATAATAGTAACTATAATATATAACTATTACTATTAATAATATAATTGACAATAATAGTTACTATACAAGTTAACTATAATGGTTACTTTATAAATTAACTATTACTATTAATAGTATTAGTTAATCATAACAGTTACAATATATGTTAATTTTTACTATTAATAGTATTTGTTAATCATAGTAGTTACTATATAAGTTAACATTATTATTAATAGTATTAGTTAATTATAATAGTTACTATAAATATTAATAAGTATTATTAATAGTACTCCCTCCGTTTCATAATACATGTCAATTTAGACTCCTTCACATGTATTAAGAAATGCAGTTAATACATATTAAAAAGATATATGTGTCCCTAAAAGTATCCAATTACCTAAGCATTTAAATGTTTATACAAGAAATAGTTTACAATTAATGAATAAAGGTATAATAGGTAAACAAGAGTAATTCTTTCTTGGTAATAGTAAAACGTCAATTATTTTGGAATAAAAAATTGCTTCTAAAACGTCATGTATTATGAAATGGATGGAGTATTAGTTATTGATATTATTATATAGATTAATTTTTACTATTAATGGTTTTAGTTAAGCTGATGTTTACTATTTTAGTTAACTATATTTAAAAAAATATTTTTCATATACAATATATTTATATTAAAAAAACTGTTATGCTACTTTATTAAATAAAAATATAAAAAAAATAAAATACAAAAAAAATAGCAAATTAGTCTGCACGGGTTACCCACTAGTATACCTAATGAAATAAGATGAGATTGCTAATCTTTAATATTTGATGTTGTTTTGAGATTTTAGAATGGGAGATTCTTTCGAATTTTATGTAATCTCTTTGAACCATAATGACTGTTCTTTTGCAACTAAATTTTAGTTTGAATAATTACTATTGTTTTGGAGGTAATACTATTTAAATTCCACGATTAACCTTACATCAAAAGATGTACTCCCTCCGCCCCAGAGTGTATGTCAACTCTGTCATTTGCATGGACATTAAGAAATAATGGAAGTGATGTAAGTGTTGTGAGTATATAAGTAAAGTAGGAGAGAGAATGAGTGGGAGGGAATAGTAAGTTGATTGGTGTTGTGAGTATAAAAGTAAGTAGGAGAGAGAATGAGTGGGAGAAATAGTATTAGTAAAGATTATTTGCCATTTTAGGAAGTGAACATATACTCTGAGACGGACTAAAAAAGAAAGGTGGACATATATTCTGAGACGGAGTGAGTAATATTTTTCTAGAGTTTTATTGAATGAAAAAATATATATATATAAAAAAGAGAGACAATTATATGGTAAAGTTGTTTTTAGTACTCCATTCATTTCAATATGAATGGTTATTTTCTGAAAAAACATTGCCCTCAAAATAAATATTTTATTTTAAATTACTATTTCGGTCTAAAATAAAATAGTTGTTCATTTAAATAAAAGAAAAAATAGACTTTGGAACAAAACAAATTAACAAAAAAATGAACATTCATTTTGGGATGGATGAGGTATATATAAAAATAAAAACATAATGAACACTCATTTTGGAACGGTATAAAAAATGAACATCCATTTTGAGTTGATGAAGTATATTTAAAAGTAAATATCTATTTTGCAGTTAAAAATAGAAGTTCTTTCATTGATGGTGAGTGTTTCAACATAAAACAAAAAAAATATAGAAAGGCTACTATATTAAGAAGACTTTTCATAATATAAAATGTCATTTTTTTCTTTAAATTATAAATTTAAAAGGTAACATATATTTTAGAACAGTATTATTTATTTATTTATTTGATTTTTTTTTATGTATTTTAACTGATTAATGTTGCTTATTGTTGCAATGTGAAATGCAATGTTTTGAAAGTTGCAATTCAGTGTGCCATGTGCAAACAAAGTTACAATTCACGAGTCACAACAATTTTGATAATCGTTAAAAGTGTTGGAGATTATGCTCTAAGCCTTTAAGAAAGACCTTTATAATATGTCATGCTTTCATTTGTTATAACGATAACAAATTTAATTATTATATCTTTTGCATGTTTATTATAATAATCAATGTTCTGTTGGGTTTTGCACTATAATGCACAGCGGAATAAACCCAAAAGCCTAGATCCATTCAAGATGATTAAATTAATATGGAGATGAATTTAGAATACTAACCGTGATGATGCTTTAAAATTTTCAGATCTTGAATCTTTGTTCTTCGCGCTCTTGAATCACGATCGCAGGAACACGCCTTGAATTGATGAACCATGAACTTGGAGGAGTTGAGATCAACGCCCTCTATGTGTATCCACACACGAACGAAAATCAAGAACACTTCTTGATCCGGACTGCTAGATCCAAATGGGCTATATAAAAACTAGAGTTCTTGTTCTTGAGGAAGAAGAAGACTAGTTTTTTCTCTCTTGGAGGCTTACAATATTGATTACAATAATCACTTATGACCTAGGGTTTTGAGAGGGGTATTTATCCTTTTAAAATCCAACTAGTTTAGGTTCCAAAGTCTAATTCCCGTCAAAACTCGGAGTCAAAAATCAAAATTCCGTCAACCAAGAGGTCCGGCCGGGCAGCACTAAGGGTCCGACCGGATCCCTTAGGGTCCGACTGGGTATGGACACAGGTCTGCCGGATCTTATCTAGGGTCCCACTGGGTCCATCCCTTGGTCCGCCCGGGTCTACTCCTGTTCCGAAATTTATCTTAAAATCCAATTTTAAGACTTTTCAATTTAGCCATTTTCGAATTCGTTCTTTTGTGTGTGACCCCATAGGATTATATTATGTTGGCAATGTTATCAAAACCATTTGATAAAATAAATCATGAACGGACTCTAGCAAGCTATCATGACTACCAAATTAATATAACTTGTCAAAAGTTCGTGAATCATATTATAGATAATATCACAATCTCTTTGTCCACGATGTCATTGAGCGTAAGCCATGGTCAATGGTCAACTTACAATACCCAATACTTTTCTCGATTCCAAATAGTTGATAATACAAATGACATTGATCATATCAATCCATTTGAGCACAGCCATGCATTTCATCAATACTATTCATCGAGGGGCCCAAGCTTGACACCTCCCACGAAGAGGGACAAATTCCATCTTGACTTATTACACTTCCCTACATAGCTTTGATCATGACAATCATATCCTTTATCATTACTTGGTTAAGAGTAACGTTTGAATATGTCAAACATGATCTCTACTATGTGGAAGATCATAATAATCTCATGTCTAAGGATTCAATGGTATAACTATTTTAGAGGTTTAATTATGACATCATGACCATGAGATAAACCTCATAGTTGGGTCATATCCATTATGTGTTCACCAACACACACCCATAAGTTTAACTTGTATCCCATACACATGATCATCACATGATCATCAAATTAAACTTATACTAGTTCTGCATATTTTCACGTCCTCCCTCTCTACCATTTCTTGAATGAGATGAAAATGCCTAAGTATGTGTGTTGGATCTTTGATGTGCTCTTGGTTCCTTTGCTTGAGCAATAGCACCATTATTGTCGCAATAAAGGTCTATTGGATTAGCAATGCTAGGAACCACCTCTAATTCAGTTATGAATTTCTCGATCCAAATAGCCTCCTTAGCAGCATCCGACGTAACTAAATACTCAGTTTCTGTTGTAGAATCAGCTACTGTACTCTGCTTAAAAATTTTCCAGCTTACAACACCACCGTTTAGCATAAACACAAAACCAGATTACGATCTATAGTCATCCTTGTCAGTTTGGAAGCTTGCATCTGTGTAACCCCTTACAACAAGATCATCTTCCAAACCTCCATAAATCAAGAACGAGTCTTTAGTCCTTCTCAAGTACTTAAGAATCGTCTTGACTACTATCCAGTGACTTTCACCAGGATCTGACTGGTATCTGCTCGTCATGCTTAAAGCATACGATACATTTGGTCTAGTACATATCATGGCATACATAATGGATCCAATTGCCGAACATATGGGATTCCATTCATGCACTCCCGCTCATCATTTATCTTATGACACTGAGTCTTGCTAAGACTTTTACCATGTAACACTGGCAGGTTACCTCTCTTAGAGTTCTCCATACATAATCTTTTAAGAACCTTGTCAATGTATGTACTTTGACTTAAACCAATCAGTCTTTTAGATCTATCACGATAGATCTTAATTCCAAGGATGTAAGCGGCTTCACCCATATCTTTCATTGAAAATCATTTTCCTAACCAAGTCTTTATAGAGTGAAGTGCAGGAACATCGTTTCCAATGATTAATATGTCATCGACATATAGCACTAGAAATAGTACTACGCTCCCATTAATTTTCTTGTATACACAAGGTTCATCTTCGTTCTTGATGAAACCAAACTCTTTGACCGATTCATCAAATCGAAGATTCCAACTCCTTGAGGCTTGCTTCAATCCATAGATGGATTTTTGCAACTTGCATACCTTATTAGAATTCTCTGGATTTACAAAACCTTCAGGTTGTGTCATATACACATCCTCAAGCAAGTTCCCGTTAAGGAACGCTGTTTTGACATCCATTTGCCATATTTTATAGTCACAATATGCGGCTATGGCAATTAAAATTCTTATAGACTTGATCATTGCTACGGGTGAAAAGGTTTCATCATAGTCAATACCATGAATCTGCTTATAACATTTCGCTACACGTCTAGCTTTATAAGTATGCACCTTTCCATCCATGTCAGTTTTATTTTTGAAAACCCATTTGCATCCTATGGTTTTTACACTTTCGGGTGCATCTATCAAGTTCCAAACTTGATTATCATACATGGATTGGATTTTGGATTCCATAGCTCCAAGCCATTTATCCGAGTCAGGAGAAGTCATCGCTTTTTGGTAAGAAGTAGGTTAATCATTCTCAATGATTTCTACTTCATTACTACCCGTCACGAGAAATCCATATCTCTCGGTTCGGATCGGAACCTACTAGATCTACGATGATTTTGTGTATCTTGAACGGGTTCCACAACTCCTTGTGAAACTTGTTCAGATTCCACCATCGGTCTAATGTTATTTACGGGTTCTCGAATCTCTTCGAGATTAATTTTACTCCCATTGGTTCATTTGGAGAGAAACTATTTCTCTTAAAAGGTACCATCCCAAGCAACAAACACTTTGTTGTCCGTGCGGTTGTAAAAGTAATATCCTTTGGTTTCCCTAGGATATCCCACGAAAAAACATTTATCAGATTTCTGTGCGAGTTTGTCAGAGATGAGTCTCTTAACATAAGCCTCACAACCCCAAATTCTCATGAAAGAAAGATTAGGCTTTCTTCCATTCCACATCTCATATGGAGTCTTTTGAACCGATTTAGTTGGAACTCTATTTAGTGTGAACGCAGCGGGTTCTAATGAATGTCACCAAAAGGATAATGGAAGATCAACTTGACTCATCATAGATCAGACCATATCCAATAAAGTCCGATTTCTCCTCTTTGACACACCATTCCATTGTGGTGTCCCGGGTGGAGTTAATTGTGAAACGATTCCACAATCTTTAAGATGATCGTCAAAATCTTGGCTTAACTATTCACCACCACGATCGGATCGAAGTGCTTTAATAGTTTTTCCAAGTTGATTTTGTACTTCATTTTGAAATATTCTAAATATCTCAAAGGCTTCACTTTTGTTCTTCATTAAGTAGAGATAGCCATGTCTACTAAGATCATCAGTAAATGTTATGAAGTATTGAAATCCTCCCTAGCACTGCTACTTAAATGTCCGCATACATCAGTATGTATTAAGTCCAATAAGTCACTAGCCCTTTCACTACTCTTAGTAAAAGGTGTCTTAGTTATTTTTCCAAGTAAACATGACTCACAAGTCTCATATGATTCAAAATCATTTGAGCCTAAAATTCCGTCCCCATGGAGTTTAGAGATATGCTTCTCATTAATATGACCAAGACGGCAATGCCACAAATAAGTGTGATTTACATCACTAGGTTTAGATTTCTTATTTATGTTATAGACATTATCATTATTTCTATTCTCAACATCAAGGATATAAAGGCCATTAAATGAATTTGCAATACAATAAAGCATATCATTTAAATAAATAGAAAACCTCTTATTCTCAATAAGAAATCTATAACCTTCATTATCCAAACAAGAAATTGAAATAATATTTCTACTCAAATCCGGAACGTAGTAACAATTGTTCAAAACAAGAATTAAACCACTAGGTAAAGTGATTTCATAAGTCCCTACGGCTAATGTAGCAACTCTTGCTCCATTCCCCACACGTAGTTCTACTTCACCGTCCTTGAGTAGTCTCATATTCTTTAGTGCCTGCACATTTAAATAAACGTGAGATCCACATCCGGTATCTAATACCTAGGAACTAGAAGTAGAAAGAAGAATATCTATAACATAGATACCTGAAGTAGAAGCAATCACATTGCCCTTCTTCTTCTTCTTTTTATTTTCTTCCATATAAGCTTTGCAATTTCTCTTCCAATGACCGGTCTCACCGCAACGGAAACAAATTACATCCTTTTGAGTGTCTGATTTAGCCACTACAGCAGATTCGGCAACCTTTTCCTTGCTAGCCTTAGGTTTGGAAACAATTGCCTTACCCTTACCCTTGTTCTTAAATCCCTTTCCTTTATTAACCATGAGCACATGAGAGATAGTTTTCTCAATTATTTTATTTTCAGCAATTTTAAGCATCCCATGCAACTCTGACAAAGACTTATCCATAGCATGCATATTAAAGTTCATTACAAACTGATTATACCATTTTGGAAGTAGATTGAGAATCATGTTAGTAGCCAACTCAACAGGGATGGCATAACCCAACCTCTCTAGATGCTCAATGTGGCCTTTCATCTTCAAAACATGAGGGCTCACTGCTTGCCCTTCAATCATCTTGCATGACATCAAGGCAGCCATGGTATCAAACCTCTCTTGCCTAGCTTGCTCTTGAAACATATCTTTCAATTCAGTGCCTATCTCATAGGAATCCAAGTGTTCCAAAGCTTTTTGGAGCTCTGAACACATGGTAGCAAGCATAAGACAACTGACGTCACGAGAATCACTTTTGTGTTTCTTGTGAGCATCCCTGTCCGCCCTAGGGGCAGTGGCTTCAGGTTCATCAGGAATGGGCTCCTCAAGAATGTACAACTTCTCTTCTTGCCTTAGAACAATTCTAAGGTTTCGGATCCAATCCAGGAAGTTAGTACCATTCTCTTGGAGTTTTTCTTTCTCAAGGATAGATCGCAATGATAGGTTGTGAGTGTTTTGAGCCATTATCTACATTTAATGCAAACATATATTAATATGTATTAGTACCAATTTCATAAATAGATTAATAATTGTATTTCATAAATACTCCCACAAAATTACATAACCTTCAAATACATTAATGTATAATATAATATAATTTACATGGGCTAAGATCCAACTTTAATTCAATTTTAAGTCCGCTTAAGCAATACTGCTCAACATTAAATTAATTAGATAGATAACTTTTATCAATCGTATCATATATGACTCTTAGATCATTTTATGAGATTCTTTAGACATCATATGTCAAAAGCATGATTTAATCTCATCTTGTGCCTTAAGCCCAAAACCCTTTTGATAGCTTAATTAAGTCAAACCATGATAGATGCATAGGAACCACTCTATTACTCATGTTGTTCATACAAGGATAGAATCAATGCACCTACGCTTGGGCGTAACCCACACTAAACTACCCGTGTAATCCCAGGTGTCTATCATGGGTTGGCACGTGACTTAAATTTTAACAAGAAGTTTCAACACATATAGCATGGCAACACATTTATACGCACATAATATAAACATGTAAAACATCGGTTAATTATTTAATTAATCCCATTAATTAAAGTATGATTTCATGTGATTGATTTATGGGAATAAATTCTTAAACACATAATGAGAGCAAGATTGTACGGTCAAAACTAAGCCAGAAGGCATCCACAATCCCGTACCAAAAGACGTCCACAATCCCTTACATAAAGTAACTCGATTCTAAATTCTTTTGTCGCATCAATTTATGACTTTGTCCTTGAGATTTATTTTCAGACTGTTTCTAAAACCAGCCATCTGACAAATAAATTCAATCCAAAGTAATTTTGAAATTGACATTTAATTTCAGGAAACACGTTTTTAAAACCAGCCATCTGACAATTAAATTCAACTAAAAATATTTACCATTATGTTTCAATTTTAAACCCTAAAATTGTTTTCATGATTCAATTAGGATTTGGTGTTCACGCTGATCAAATCACCATGTTCATCAAAACCTTGAATAAACAATTTATTCTTGAATCTAGGATCATCAACAAATTAATTCAATTAACTTTTGATGATCACATGGAACATAATAATCAAATTATTATTGCAATCTTAGATCCCACATAACATATTTAAAAGGTGCGATTTTATGATCTTCATATATCTTATATACATACATAAAATATTAACAACATGTTATTATTAAAATAATCATGATGAACGGGGCTCTGATACCACTGTTGGGTTTTGCACTATAATGCGCAGCGGAATAAACCCAAAATCCTAGATCCATTCAAGATGATTAAATTAATATGGAGATGAATTTAGAATACTAACCGTGATGATGTTTTAAAATTTTCAGATCTTGAATCTTTGTTCTTCGTGCTCTTGAATCACGATCGCAGGAACACGCCTTAAATTGATGAACCACGAACTTTGAGGAGTTGAGATCAACGCCCTCTATATGTATCCACACACGAACGAATATCAAGAACACTTCTTGATCCGGACTGCTAGATCCAAAGGGGTTATATGAAAACTAGGGTTCTTGTTCTTGAGGAAGAAGAAGACTAGTTTTTCTCTCTTGGAGGCTTACAATATTGATTACATTAATCACTTATGACCTAGGGTTTTGAGAGGGGTATTTATACTTTTAAACCCAATTAGTTTAGGTTCCAAAGTCTAATTCCCGTCAAAAATCTGAGTCAAAAATCAAAATCCCGTCAACCAAGAGGTCCGGCCGGGTAGCACTAAGGGTCCGACCGGGTATAGACACAGGTCTGCCCGGATCTTACATAGGGTCCGACCGGGTCCATCCTTGTTGGATATTATGCTCTAGGACCTTGAGAAAGGCCAATGTGTTATATCATAGCTTCATTGTTATAAGAGATAACAAACCCATTTATTATATCTTTTGCATGTTTAGTATAATAATCATTGTCCCTAGCACTTATGAAGGGCTAGCATGAGTTTAATGGATAATCATATGATGATTATAGCGCATAGGATGCGGATTAAACTTGTGGGTACATGTTGGAGAACAAGTACTGGATAGACCCGTTATGAGATTTATGTCATGGTCAAATGTCATAATTAAATCTCATAATAGTTATATCATTTATCCTTAGACCATAGATTATCATAGTCTTCCACTTGATGAACATTATGTTTGATGTACTTAAATTCTACCCCTAACCGGGTGGTTATAAAGGCTACGATTGGCATAATCAGATTCTTGTAGGGAAGAATGATAAGCCAAGATGAGATTTGTCCCTCTCTCAAAGAGAGATATCTGCTTGGCCACTCGATGAGTGAAATTGATAATAGTGTACGGCCGTACCAAATGAATTGAAGTGTTCAATGTTATTTTCTCATATCAATCTACTCAAGATCGAGAAAGCATTGGACAACATATGTTGACGTGGACCATGACTTATGTCCAATATGATATCGTGTGACAAAGGGATTGTGATATGTTCTATAAGGTTACTTTAGACTTTCAAAGTAATACTAATTGGGTAGTCATAATGGCTTGCTAGAGTCCGCTTATGACTTACGGGTTCTGACTTGTTCGGACTCGTTGCTAAGATAGTATAATCTTATTGGGTCACACACAATAGAACGGATTGGAAAAGGTGAAAAATATGGGAATTCAGAACTGGCACCGTACGGCGGCCATACGGCTCTAAATGATCCGTACGGCTAGGACCCCATAACAGGTCAGTTTGTTCAGTTTTCTTATGCGAAAATGAATCCCGATCCCAAACAGTTTTAGGTTAAACCATTATATATGATATACAGCCAAGTTTGACAGCCTCTAATGGTGATTTTGGAAATCATAAACAATTGTTTTAGAAACAATAAATTATAGAGAGGTATGATTATTTACTTTGAGATTCATGATCGTCAAAATACAATAATCAATGAAGCAAGATAATTCCGACGAAGAAATCGTTTCTTCATCAAGCCTTGGGTCTAGCAATCCAGATCAAGAAGGTGTTCTTGATATCCGTTCGATGTGTGGATACCGATGGAGGGTGTTTCCTTTAGCACCTTAAAGTCTGTATTCATGGATGCGATCTTCAAGGGTTAGTTTCTTTCATCTTGTATTTAATTTAATCAACATGCACGAATCCGAGCTCTTGGGTGCTTGATTTATATGTTTAATTCCGCTGAGCATGATCCATCAAAACCCAACAGTGGTATCAGAGCCCCGTTCGTTGTTGATTATTTTAGTATATCATGTTGCAATTATTTAATTAGATTATATGATATCTACATGATAATAAGATGAATGTGTGATTTGAGTTTTATATATGAGATATAAATCTATGAGCATGTTGATATGGGGATTATGTGATTGTAATATTAATTGGATTCATGTGTATAATCGCATGTTAAAATTATCATGTTATAATTGGATTATTTTTATTGATGATCTTGATCTAATTTGTATGAGGAATAAATTGGTTATTGATTATATGAATTAGATGGGTTTAAATTCGTAATCTGGAATTTCGTGTCGTTATAATCTGATTATGTATGAACACGATAATGGGATTGATCGAATTTCTGAAATTCTAGAAATCTGGGGAAACTGATAATAGGCACCGTACAGTGGCATGGACGGCGTACGCCTCCTTACCAGCCGTACGGCTCCTATAGTCTTTCTGGACAGTTTTTTTTTGTTTCCTGGATTTTCTGATTTTTCTGTAAATCGTTTATAGAATTCGAATCAGGAACTGAATCTGGTTTCAGACGGCTGGTTTTCGAAATTGTGTTTCCTGAAATATGATTTAATCCAGAAAAATTGCAGAAATCAGAGTTCTGAAGAGTTCAGAATTGATGTAGTCTATGAAATTGTTGAAACAATGAATGATCCTGAAACAAGTTATTTTTCTATACAGAATTGTGGATGCCTTTTGGCTTAGTATCGGCCGTATACAAAGGTTACTTGGTTTCTTGATCTTAGTACGGGATTGTGGATGCCTTTTGGCTTAGTTTCGACCGTACGTTTTGTGCTCTCAATCTATAGATGTTCTACAGAAACAAAGTTTCAGAATTTAACCCTATAAGCAAAGTGCAAATTGTTTGAAAGAGAAAGAAAACTAAATATGGATTAATTCATTGCATGGACCAATGGCAGGCTTACGCCTTGTTTCTAGGAATGCGAATGAAATATCCAATCTGTAAATTGTTTACAGATAATTTAGATTCCGTCCACATAAAGTTGCTTCATAATTAAATCACAAGATTTTGCTTCAGTTAATTAATTTGATTAGTTAACATACATTTTGCAAAGACTATATTATATTATGTTTGACATAATTAAATATATGATGCATATCTCTAAGCAAATAAACCTTTTTAAAACTTAAGTCAAGTGCCAATTCATGATTAAAACACTTGTGAGTACATGGGTAGTTTTATGTGGGTTACGCCCTAGCGTAGTCGCATTAATTCTATTCATCTGTGAGCAAGATGGGTGAATTAGAGTTTCATATACGTTTAAAATTGTTTGACTTAATTGGGCTATCAAAACAGTTCTAGGCCTAAGGCACAGATGAGATTAAAACATGTTTGACATGAGATGTTTAACAATCTCATAAAAGATCTAAGAGTCACATATGATGTGATTGATAAGGAGTTATCTACCTAAATAACTTGATTTTGAGCAGTCGTGCCCTAGCCGACTCAAAGTTAGGTGAAATACGGATCTTAGCCTACTTAAATTATATTATACAATTGTTGTATTTGAAGGTGTATAATTTAGTAGGAGTATTTATGAAATACATAAAATATCTCTGAATGATAATGGTATGAAATATGTGTATATTTATTTGCATATTTTGTAGAATGTCTTAAACTATAATCATGTATAATTACTGCGATTGATCCCACTTTAAGAGAATGAGATTAACTTCCTTGACCTAGTCATGAGCTTAAGAATTGTTCTAAAGCAAGAACGGAAGTTATGAATTCTTAATAAATCCTATTCTATGAAACTCAATGCCTTAAGGGTGGACAAAGACATTGATTAGAAACATGTGGATGATTCTATAGATGTCCATGGTCCTATGACTTGCTATCATGTGTTTGGAACTTTAGAAGTATCTGAAACATATGAATGCTTATTCGATCAGCAATTATGTAGGAATAGTTCCTACAAGCAAGAAAGGCAAGATAAGTTTGAGATTGATTAGAGCCTAACATTCATGTGATGAATGAAAGATATATTAATAAGTTCTCATGTTCTGAACATGGAGAGACATACTAAATACCTTAGTTGGCTTGGTTATCAAGTTAGTTTGGAACTAACAAACGGATTTGATATTAATTCACAAGCGACATTTGATGTTTAAAATGCTCTGTCTTAATATCAAATGGAAACCTTCTCAAACTCTAAAGATTAATAAGGACAAGGATTTAAGATAAAGGCAAGACAAGAGTTGTCAAGCCTAAGAAAATTTTTATGGCTAAAACCTAAAATCTAAAGGATGTAACTGCTACCATGGCAATATGATTGACCAGTGGAAGAATTACAATTTAAATTAAAAGATCAAAAGGAAGTGTAGTAGGACTACCACATCAAGTATTTATATTTATCTTTCTAAATCTAAGTTCTTGGGTATTGGATACCGGATATTGATCCCACATTTGTATAAATGTGTAAGACTTGAGAAATAGAAAGACTGCTTAAAAGGGTGAAGATTAACCTATGTGTTGATAATGATGCAAAGGTTGCGATATTATTCATAGGAACTTGCGAAGTGTCTTCACCTATTGGGTTCATATTTGTTTTGAAAAAATATTATGATGTTCCCACTTTAAGTAGAAATATTATTTTGGTTTCTTCATTAGAAGATTATGGATATTTCTTATTTCGAATAAGAAAGTGTTCCATTAAATATGATTTACTTAATTGTATTGCTAATCATATAAATGGGACTTTATATCCTTATCTTGGAAGAACAAAATAATGAGTATAACATAAATAATGGAAATCTGAATCTAAGGATGTAAGCGTTGCATTCTTAGAAGCATTAATGTCTATATCAAATGAAAAGAAACGCATATCTAAAATTCCATGGGACGTAGTTTTAAATTCGCATGATTTCGAATCATGTGATTTATGTGAATCTTGTAAATTGATTAAGACGCCTTTTACTAATAGTATTAAAAGGAAGTACTCTTTTGAACCAATACATATTGATGTATGTAGTTCATTAAAGTAACAATGCTTGAAAAAGGATTTCAAAATCTCATGGCAAAAGTATTATTGTACTCTGATCTGATCAAAGTGATGATTATTTGAGCCTTGGATTTTATGAGAATTCTACAGAAAGTCTGCAGAATAAGAAAACAGAATCTGGGAACAACCACCGTACGGATATAATTTAGGCGCACGCCTAGTACTGAGCCGTACGGCTCCTGTTTACAGAAACCTGCAGATTGTCTGCAAACTGCTGTTTTTCACCTCATGATAAGTCAAAGATGATCTTTAATTAACCCTCTGGATTATTTGCTGGAAACAGCTGTGCTTACACTAAATTGAAATTCATCTAAGGAGGTTCGACTGATGCCATATGAGATATGGAATGAAAGAAAACTTGGTTTGTCTTTCATAAAGATTTGTGACGTGATACTTTTGTGAAAAGTGTTGTCTTGGACAAAATTATAGCCAAATCTAATTAATGTATTTTCATAGGATATCTTAAAGATATTAATTTTACACCATTTAGAGTACAAATCATTTGTTAATCTAAATAACACTTTCTAGATAAATCGTTTATCTCTAAAGAGCTAGTGGGAGTAAAATGTATCTCGAAGAGTTCGAGACCCATAAAATGACATAGAACCTAAGATGGAAGTTGAACAAATATTCACAAAGAGTTGTGGAAATTCGTTCAAGTATACACAAGATATTTGCATAACTGATAGGATACTATCTATAACAAGAAATATTGATTTCTCGTAATAGAAAGTTATAAGGAAGACATCATTGAGAATGATTGACTTATTACCTGTCAAGATGAAAAGTCCGCTCCGGATTTAGATCAATGACTTGGAGTTATAAAATCTAAAATTGCAATCCATGTATCATAATCAAAGTTTTGAACTTGATTGTTCTACCCTAAGGCTTAAAAACCAAAGGATAGAAAATGAGTTTTCTTGGAGAAAACGGACATGGATTGCAAGGTGCATACTGATAAAGCACGACTAATTGAGAAAAGTTAATTCATAATGTTGATTATGATGAAACTTTATCACACGTAGTCATGCTTAATGTTATTACAATTCTAATTGTCATGACTTCATATTTCGAATATGTAATATGAAAGATGGATGTCAAAACTATATTCCTTAACAGGAACTTACATTAGGATGTGTTTGATACAACCTAAAAGTTTTAATTGATCCATAAAATTCTAATAAAATATGCAAGTTGCAGAAATTCATGAGATGGATTGAAGCAAACTACTTGGAGTGAAATTTCATTTTGATGTAGTAATCAAAGAGTTTGAATTCATAAAAGATGAGACTTGTGATTACAATAAATTTAGTGGGAGCGTAATATTGTTCCTAGTCATATATATGTGGTTGACATATAATTCATTCTGAAAGAGTTTCTAAATAAAAGACTTGGATAAAGCCACCTATATCCTTGGAATTTAGATTTATGGAGATAAATCTAAAACGTTGATTGGTTAAAGTCAAAGTACTAATAAAGACAAGATAGTGAAGAGTTCACTATGCAAGACTCTTGGAGAGGTTACTTGCAAAAGTCTAATGGCATTAATCTTTGCAAGATTTAGTCTTACTGGAAGACTAATGAGCAAGAGTACATGATTAGGATTCCATATGCTTCGGCAATTGGATCTATCATGTAAGCCATGTAAATGTACTAAGACCGGATGTCTCATATACTTGGAGTATGATAAGATAATACCAATCGGATCCTAGTGAAAATCACTAGTTAAGAAACACTCTTATGTTCTCTAAAAGGAACTAAAGGATGCATTCTTGATTTTTGATGGAATGAAAGATGATTTTGTAATAGTTACATAGATGCATTCTTACAAACCAACAAAGATAAATATTGCAGTATAAATACATGTTTACGTCTAATAATGGTGTTCTAAGAGTTCTAAATGGACCATTACCATTATACAAAATGTTGAGTATCTAGTGGCATGAGATGCAACTAGGAGAATGTTAAGATTAAGATTTTAATTAGTAAACTAGAAATCGTTTCTAGTGTCACTAATTTAATGTACCTTCATTGTGTCAATAATCATTATTACACAAGTCAAGGGACTAATATCTTATCTAAACATATACTCAGACGTTTCTATCTTACTCGAGAAATCGTCAAAGATGAGAGATGTCAAAATATGCAAAATACCTTATGATAATACCAAGGATAATGATCTTACATAAGCTCGTTCGCAATTATGATGGAGATCATAACTAAGCTCAATGGGTATTGGATACACGTTGATTGGGCCTAGTGCAAGTGGGAGATTGTTGGATATTATGCCCTAGGCCCTTGAGAAAGGCCTATCTGTTATATCATAGCTTCATTGTTATAAGAGATAACAAACCCGATTATTATATCTTTTGCATGTTTACTATAATAATCATTGTCCCTAGAACTTATGAAGGGCTAGCATGAGTTTAATGGATAATCATATGATGATTATAGCGCATAGGATGCGGATTAAACTTGTGGGTACATGTTGGAGAACAAGTACTGGATAGACCCGTTATGAGTGTCACGACCCGAAATCTAGGCTCTATTTTATTAGTAATAAATAGTTATTATTTATTTATTTAAATTATTATTTATTTAAATATTTATGTGTGCAATTTATGTGTTATCATAATTATGCCTAGCATTTTATTTGGGTCATTTGTGCTAGTGTTGAAATGTTGAGTCTTAATAGTTAGTAGGGAGTGTAAGTTTTTGAGTAGTGTAGGGGAGGGGCCCTAAGTGCAACATTTTGAAATAATTTCCCTACTTCCCCCTCCTCCCTCACCTTCTCCCTCACTCTCTCCATCCTCTCCCAGACAACTCCCTCCCTCTCTCTAGCTTTGGTAAGCATTTTCTTCTCTTTCCTTCTCTCTTAATTTTCTCCATATTCCTTTCATTATTATTCATTTCTTAAAACGTGAAACATGTTTAGATCATCGATAGGATCGTAGGAAGCCAAAAAGAATCGGAATCCATCAACTTTGAGATTTATCAAGTAAGTTACTTTTCCCCCATTTTAATGTTAAAATGTTCATATCATGTTTAGATAATGCTTAATGTGTTATATTTGAAGTTTGGTTGGGTTTTGAATTTATTGAGAATTTATTTTGTGTTTTGATCAAAAATGGTGAAATCTTGAATGTTGGGTTTGATTCTTGATTTTGGTTGTTAAATGTTGTTGTATGAGTCTTTTAGACTTATTAGTTGTGTTGGTACATTAGTATACTAGTTGGAAGGTTGGATTTTGGGTGAAATGTGTTTTGGGTTTGAAAATGGAAGAACCCATGTTGTTCTTCCCGATTTCTGGCAATTCCGGCATATTGGGCGACCGCCCAAAATCGTATGGGCGACCGCGCATCTTTCTGAAAGCTTTTGTTCTTGTTTTGAGGCTTTTTGGGCGACCGCACAGTCCATTTGGGCGGCCGCACAGTCCTCTGAAAGTTTACATTTGTTAATTTTGTGTGATTGAAGAATGCGTTTTGATCCAAACCTTGGGTGTCCTTCTAGTTGACCTTAGTGAACATTGTAGTACACTTTAGTGATAGAATTGGGTCCTTTGTGATCAAGTTTGTGTTTGAAATTCATTAATTGTTAAGTTGGATTTTGGAGCACCCTTATTGTGTATTGTTGGTTCATTTCATCTTCTTGGTGATTATTTGGCATGATTCCCTACTTTGGAATCCTTTGTTGTTTATCGTGCTAGTATTTTATTACTTAGCCTTTACGTGAAATCCCAGCTGGTATTTTGTGTGTGTTTGGGCGATGGGAAAGATTATAATGGCAAAGCCAAGTCCATTATAATGTTGACCATTGTTTTGCCCCCTTATTTACCCTTTTCCAGATTGGCCTTGGAAGAGATGAGTTAGCGTTCCTTAGCACCCTTTGGAGCACCCTTATCGTATGGGCGACCGCGCATCTTTCTAAAATGCAGTCATTTTTTTATAAGTACGCAGTTTAACTGAGTAAAAAAAATAAAATGTCAGATAATCAGCTGATCAGGATGAGAGATTATCCCCACCCCACTGCTATCTTGCATACATCATTAGGGTCCCCCATGTACAAGAGTTGCATTAAAATGACTTCAAGAATGGAAGAAAAAGAAAAGGAAGAAGAATACCTTCTAGACGCAATCAAAGTGATCTTTTTTCTCTTCAAGGAAAGCTCTGTAATGGAGCAAAGAAACATAAAGGAAAAGGAAAATTAAATGCTAATTTGGAAATAATAATAGAGCTAGGGCGTAGACAGTTCGGCATAATTCAGCTATGCCAAACGGGCAGGCTTAGCCAAAAACCATGAGCTGAATCATATTAGATGGTTTGAAGACTTTGAAACTCAACCAAATCGCTCAGCCTTGATAACCAAGCCAAATCAAACGCAGTTGATAAACTGTGGATAATTACTAAGTAAAATTAAACTGTGACGTAATCTTAACAAATCTCAATTTAGACCAAAAGATACAAAATTATTACAGAAAAATTGCATGAAGTAATTCCAACATCAAATCTTTAAGAAAAATCATCCACTACAAACCAATAAAGTTATATCTTAATATAACAAACAACTAATTGAGAAACAGCCAAATTACAAACTAATTATCAATTTAAAATGTAGTCAACACAAGAGCTTTGCTCATTTGGAAATCATGAAGTCACCTCACTGAGATTTATCTTTACTGATATGGTCCTAAGAGCAATGGCAATAGGATAAGAAATTTCCTCAAAGTTCATCCTCTAACCCCGATTCCAGACCACAAACCTTCGGGGAGAAAATCATGCAGACTGAGACCCGAATTGCAGCATTTCTTCTACAAGGTGAATTGATAATAATCTGATTTTGAGGATCATAGCATGTCATGTAGTTGCATTAGTAACTTATTGAGATTTATCTCACCCCCTTTTCTTTTATCTTTGTTTTTCCTTAACCCCCCCCAGGTGCTAAGGATTAGTCTCGCTGATCACGAGAAAGAGGACGTCGAGTGTGGATCCATTCTTTTGGGGAAGGTTGTTATAGGTTGGTTTACATTATGTAAATGTGTAACCATTTTGGGATAGTTGTACCAAACATTGACGTCATTAAGAATTGTATATTTGTATTTTGTTGGGCATAAACTTGTGGAAGTTTATGATAGTTGTAATTGGTTTTTATCAACTTGGTTTTGTAAAACTTTGGATCATTACCTTTTGGTATCAAATGGAATTTTTAACTTCGGTATTTGTCAGTTTTGGTTTTAGAGTCGACGTCCAGATCGCGGTCTCGGGCCCGCGGGGTCCGGGGTCGCGACAGTTGGTATCAGAGCTATGGCATTAGCTCTATGTATAAGTCTAGGTGGATTAGTATGACATAGGTGGGTAGTAGTGTGCGGAGTGATTAACGGTTGATGTCGTATGCAGGTAATTACTCGAAATGTCTGGAAGAAGAATCAGAGGAGGTACTAGTGGGGCACAGAATCAGAATGATACAAGGGAAGAAGCACGTGCCATGTTTCAAGGCATGTTCGAGGCGGCCATGAAGGCCATTGTTAGTACCCGACCTGAAAATGAGTTTATTAGGACTTTCCCAAATATACAAGGACTTTATAGGAATTAGAAACCTTACAAAGACTTGTCCCGGATTCCCAAAAATATCTCATTTATGGCAAAATCTATCAAATTAGGTAATAAATGGTTTCCTTAAAACCATGCAGAAACCCTAGCTTAAGAATCAAGTCAGCCGGCAGCCTTGGCCACGCGGCCAACATTGCTCCGCGTTGATCTTGGCCACGCGGCCACTCTTGTAACCGGCTTCAACAATGGCCAGGCGGCCAACCTTGCGCTGGATGATCTGGACCATCAGATCTTCCCCTCAGTTTACTATATAAACCAATCCATGCTATTGGTTTAGGGGGATCCGAATTTGAGAGTTCTTAAACACAATTTTGCTCTCTAATTAGCATTCAAACCTCCAAGAAGATCAAGGTTTATTTCTTGCCAACATAGGTAAGTTTTCTAACTTATTTCTTCACGTTCTTGCATTATTTCTAATGTAGATCTTTAATATTCATATTCTTAATATGTTTATTCATGTGTTCTTCATAATATTCATATTCTTAATATGTTTATTCATGTGTTCTTCATAATATTCATGTTCCTAACATCTTTATTCATATTTTCTTCATGACATTCATATGTTCATAATATGTTCTTCATATGTTCATCGTGTTCATAGATTAAAACCTTATTTATGCTATATTTAGGGTTGCGATCTTCATGTTTGCATGTTATTTCATAGCCGATGATGATCGAGGGTTCATCAACCCAAGGATGATCTAGGAACTACTTCTAAACCCTAATCTTTAGGTAATTCCCCCCTCATTATGCATGATCCCGATTCTTCTGCCTATTCTAAATTCTCTCGAACTACGCTGACCTGAGCTTCTCATCTTGAGAGGAACGTAGGCAATCTTCGGATCCGGTCTCAAACACTAACACACTACTAACACATTCATCATGATAGAAAGACCGATCATTCGGGCAATAGGAGTGATAACGTCCAATATTCTTCTCTTGTTGTAATTTGACCCCCGAACCCATTAACATGCTTTTTCTCAATGTTTTGGCTATAATTAAAACGGCGTGGCGACTCTCATAATTTTAATGTTACTATGAATATTCCCAAATTCAAACACACGTATTCACAGTGGCGACTCTGCTGGGGACTGCTTTGAAACTTTTTCAAACTTAGTGGGTCTAACTTTCGTCACATCATGATGCTTGCCATGTTTACACATGCACACACTTGCCATGTTTACACATGCACACACCTGCCATGTTTACACATGCACACACCTGCCATGTTTACACGTGCACCTCACGCATACTTGGCATGTTTACACATGCACCCGTGCACCCCGCAATGTTAATACTTGATACTTGTACTTTGTATATACCATGTATCCTTGTACCTTTGTTGTTTTCGTCTTAGTATTAGGGTCAAACAAAACTCTGCTATGCTCCCTTGTACATTATTCTCTCTCTCTCTCTCTCATGCATTGCATTTGCATCATCCTAACATTAAAAACTTCTCTATTTTCTCCTTAAAAAAGAATTAGTTTTTACCACACTCTACCACTAGTCCGTGTCAGCACTGCACAGGTCCCCATTACCCGGAGTATTCGATGTGCAGGAATTTGTGCGCTACTGCCGCCCTCTTTTCGAGTCACTCGTCTACTCCACTCACCGTGTACGTTCCGCGAGCGGTGGGAACCTTTTACCTTACCCGTGTCAACCCACACATAGAGATTAGGACACTCCTTAGACCAACCATTTAGGATGTGAATAAATGCAAAACTTTTCGCAAAATAAAATGTGCATTGCATCTAGACGACCTCTAAGGTCCATCGCTCACCCCTTGGGCCATCTATCAAAATTCCTCATCTTGTCCTATCTAGGTTACCTACCCATCATTGCGATCCATTTGGGCCTACCCTTCATCTCGACCCGCTTTGGTCAAAATCCCACCATCCTTTGGCCTCTTAGGACAATCTTATCTACCTTTGACCTCCTAGGTCAACCTTTGACCCCCTGGGTCAACCTTACCTACCTTTGACCTCCTAGGTCAACCTTTGACCTCCTAGGTCAACCTTCGACCACCTAGGTCAACCTTCCCAACCTTTGACCCCCAAGGTCAACCTTATCTACCTTTGACCTCTTAAGCCAACCTTTGACCCCCTAGGTCAACCTTTGACCTCCTAGGTCAACCTTACCACCCTTTGACCTCTTAGGCCAACCTTTGACCCCCTAGGTCAACCTTACCACCCTTTGACCTCTTAGGACAACCTTTGACCCCCTAGGTCAATCTTATCCGTTTAAGTCAACCTTTGACCCCCTAGGTCAACCTTACCTACCTTTGACCTCCTAGGTCAACCTTTGACCACCTAGGTCAACCTTACCTACCTTTGACCTCCTAGGTCAACCTTTGACCACCTAGGTCAACCTTCCCAACCTTTGACCTCCTAGGTCAACCGTACCACCCTTTGACCTCTTAGGCCAACCTTTGACCCCTTAGGTCAATCTTATCCGTTTAAGTCAACCTTTGACCCCCTAGGTCAATCTTATCCGTTTAAGTCAACCTTTGACCCCCTAGGTCAACCGTACCAACCTTTGATCTCTTAGGTCTATCTTTGACCCCCTAGGTCAACTTTATCCGCCTTTGACCTCTTAGGTCTACCCTTGACCTCCTAGGTCAACCTTGTCACCCTCGACCTCTTAGGTCACCACTCGACCGCCTAGGTCAACTTTATCCGCCTCTGACCTCTTAGGTCAACCCTTGACCTCCTAGGACAACCTTATCACATTTAACCCCCTAGGTAAACTTTATCGTCTTTGACCTCTTAGGTCAACCTTTGACCCCCATAGGTCATTCCCATCCGCCTTTGACCTCTTAGGTCAACCTCATCCACCTTTGGCCTCTTAGGTCTACCCTTGGACCCCTCGGTCAACATTATCACCCGTTGACCTCTTAGACCTTTGACCTATTAGGTCTACCCTTGACCCCCTAGGTCAACTTTATCAACCTTCGACCTCTTAGGTCAACCCTTGACCTCCTAGGTCAACCCTATCACCTTCGACCTCTTAGGTCACCCCTCGACCTCTTAGGTCAACCTTTGACCCCTTAGGTCAACCTCATCCGCCTTTGACCTCTTAGGTCAACCTTTGACCCCATAGGTCATTCTCATCCGCCTTTGACCTCTTAGGTCAACCTCATCCGCCTTTGACCTCTTAGGTCTACCCTTGACCCCCTAGGTCAACTTTATCAACCTCCGACCTCTTAGGTCAACCCTTGACCTCCTAGGTCAACCTTATAACCTTCGACCTCTTAGGTCACCCCTCGACCTCTTAGGTCAACCTTTGACCCCTTAGGTCAACCTCATCCGCCTTTGACCTCTTAGGTCAACCTTTGACCCCATAGGTCATTCTCATCTGCCTTTGACCCCATAGGTCAAACCTTGGACACCTTAGGTCAACTTTATCACCCCTCGATCTCTTAGGTCAACCTTTGACCACTTAGGTCAACCTTATCCACCTTTGACCTCTGAGGTCAACCTTTGACTCCCTAAGTCAACCCAATCACATTTCGACTTCTTAAGTCAACCTTTGACCTTAGGTCAACCTTATCCGCTATTGACCTCTTAGGTCAATCTTTGGTCCCATAGGTGAACCCAATTACCGTTGTCCATACCAACCTAGGTCAACCCGTCTCGACCCGTTTAGGTCCACACACCATCCTCGACCCATCTAGGTCAACTCGTCCGTCTTAGGTTAAAACTATCCCTTTACCTTTGACCCATCTAGGTCAATCCCTGGCCCGCTTAAGTCGACTTGCCCGTCTTGAATCTATCTACCGACCTCCCTAGGTCAACCAACCCGATTAGGTCAGCCTACCCATGTTTAACCCGTATAGGTCAACCATTTAGGTCAACCAACTCACATTCGACCCGCTTAGGTCAAACCATGTCTATCCCGCTTAGATCATCCCATAGGCAACCCGCTACAACCCGCTATCTTGATTCATTCACCATATAAGTCAATCCAACCCTTCTCATTTAGGTCGACCTATCCATTACCCATCTAGGTCAACCCACCATTATCATCGCATTCTAGCTTGAACCACTTCTTGTCTGAAACCTTAGGTCAAACCTTAGGTCAAATTTAGGACAAACCATAAGTCAAACCATACCCGACTCAATCAAAACCAACTCCTATAGGTCTTCCTCACCCATGCTTGACCAAGGACCGAGTCATCTACAACTTTTGACCTCAAGATCGCTCTTTATCTTAAAAAGACTCTATCAAATTGACCCCTATGGTCACCTCTCACCTCTTTTTTAAAAAGGGTCTAACTTGATTCGAACTACGGTGACCTGAGCCTCTTATTATGTGGAACCTCTCCCTCATGGTAAGGGGAACGTAGGCAACTTCGGCCCGGTCAAACTTTCAATTTTTTACCAAAATGCATTTCAAAAATGTGGAGACCGACTCTTTTCCAAAAAATGATTTTTATAACGATGCCTTATCATTAAATACGAATCTAATTCTTTCATGACGTAGAGTTCTGCATCATGTCGGCTGCAAGGAACATCGAAGTTGCAACTGAAGCTGCTACCCAAGATCCCGAGACAATCCTCTACACCGGTACTGCTCTCAGTAAGCAAGCATCCCACTTCGAAGCCATCCTCGATGAACAAGCAATCCACTTTAAGGCCATTCTCAACGAGCAAGCAACACACTTTCAGAAGGAGATGCATAAGACCCTAAGAGATATCGAGAGGCGCCATTTGTCTGACATTCGTGGCGTTTATGATTACCTCAGTCGAGTTCTCCCTCTTTCTCAATGTCAACACCCGTACGCTCCTCAAATGTACGGGCCGCCACAGACTGTCCCCGTCGGGATGCCTCCTATGACTACTCATCAACAAGGGGTGCCGGTACCTAAATCACCCTCAAAGACAGTTCGTGAAAGGAAGGACGAGCGCGAATTCGACGACTTGGGCAAACTCTTCAAAAGTCTAGTTCAAGCCGGCAAGTTGTCTCCTTTGTTCAATTATGAACCAAGTAAGGTGAAGCAAGGCTTGGATCCCTCCAAACACTGCCAATACCACCAGTACATTGGGCATGACACCGAAGATTGCCTCCAATTGAGGAGAAAGATTCAAAGCCTCATTAACAGCGGAGTCATCACCCGCCAACGGAATACATGGGCATGGGCAAAAGAGGAAATTGGGGCTACCTCCTTTAAATAAAAGAAAAGAAAAGGGTCATTCAGTCTTCGTAGGTTCTAGAGTGTCTTTAGTCAAAAGTCCACCTTGGACGATTTTTGTTTCTTTAAGTAAAAGTCCACCCCGGACTAATCAGTTTAAATCTTTTAGTTCCAATAAAAGGGTTTTTATTTCTTTTCTTTTCTCTCTAGACTTGAGATATAAGCTTGCAGATATCAATTTCATGAAAATTGTCTTATTCACCATTTTCGCTTGATTGCTATATCTTTATATGATGAATTAATCTTAATCTTACTCATTAATGACGACTCATTAAAAGGTAAATGGACCCACAAACCATTCACATAACTAAGTAAACGATTAATCTCAAAACAACAAATGCTTCGATCAATTGGGATGAACGAATCACTTTCCCTTCTCTCTACATTCTACCCCCATACACTCTCTCTATACACTCACCATTTGTACACACTTCATGTACACTCTATATATACACCTTCTCCCATTCACTATCCTCATACGCCTCTCATCCCACCATTAGACCCCTTTTTATAAGGTCGTGACAAAGAAATGGACTGCGGTTGCTCATCATCAAATAGACATCTATGCTGCCACAATTTAAAGGGTTGGTTTGTTCCCTTCATGAGTACTACATGCCGTTACACTGGGGCTGTCCGTATTCCATCGCAAATGTAAGACAAGTGCACGAAGTCATTCATGCCATTAATTGGTGCACGTGATAATCCAATGGAGCTCTACCGGTGAAAATCAAGGGGCTAAGATGCCCGCCGCCAGCAAAAGGCCGCTTGAACTATAAGGAAGCTACCTCGCAATCGAGAGAGGCGAAAGAAAACTAGGGGCTTGTCTTGCCCAATGTTTCATGTACAAATATAAAAAAAAAAAAAAAAAAAAAAAAAAATATGGCTCGCTAGGTTGAAACCCAAAAGGGCGACCTAGGAAAAAGTTAGAGCCTTGCACAAAAAGAAGCCTGCTAGGTTGAAAACCCGAAAGGGCGGCCTAGGCAAAAAAAGGGTGTGCACAAAGAGATAAAATAAAAAAATAAAGAAAAATAGAAGGGGCTATCACCATAGAAAAGTAAAAGTCCCATTTTATTTTCACTTCAAATTTTCTATTTTTCTTTCTTTCCCTACAAAGAAGATTAACGCGATAGCAGCAGCCATGACAACTACAATGGAGCAATCCACCGCAATGAGCTGCAATGAAGCAATCCAACGCAACAAGCTACAACGGAGTAACCTATCGCGACAAATGAACCTCATACTCAAACCCCAACTTCATCATCATCCGTGCCTCCCCCGAACTACGCGGACCTGAGCTCCTCACCTCGAGGAGAACGTAGGCAACCTCCCGGTTCGGTCCAAAATATACACAACCCACCTTGAGCCAATCTCCTTTCTCTTCTCTCTTCCCCATATATTTCTACTTCTGATCTCTTCACTCACAATTGATCAAAACATTTATTATTTCGAGACTACTTGTCTAAAACATAATCATAAGATGCATAACTAATCAACGAGGTCCATTCTCGAGCAATCAAATGAGAATCTTGAATAAAACAATTTTCAAATGTCTCGACAAGTCTTCCGTTCTACAATCTAGGAAAGAGCTAAACACTTACTTTCTATCAAAGCAGGGGCTTCCTCCCTTTTGTACATGTATACACTCAGTTACCCAAAAAGTCAAAATGAGAGTACTATCTCTCTCTCTCTCTTACTCTCCCCAAAATTCCCCCGCATGTTTTCAAACAATTCTTTTTTCCTTTTTTGAGTCGACTGAATGATTTAAAAAAAAAAAAAAAAAAATTGACGCAAAAGAGATGCCCGCTAGATTGAAAACCCGCAAGGGCGGTCTAGGCAGAAAAAAGGGTGCGTCTTAAAAGAGGTAGGATACCCCGCTCTACGCAACTGGGGCTTCCCTAACAATAAAGGACTGACAATAAGGTTTCTCAAAGAATGCCGGGGCTTCATCAAGCACATACTTAGAAGAAGAGGACTCCTCATCATCAAGCTCGACATAGGATTTCTCAAAGGAGGGAGGATACCCCGCTCTACGCAACTGGGGCTTCCCTAACAATAAAGGACCGACCATAAGGTTTCTCAAAGAATGCCGGGGCTTCATCAAGCACATACTTAGAAGAAGGGCATCCCTCATCATCAAGCTTGACGTAGAGTTTCTCAAAGGAGGGAGGGTACCCACTCACCAAATTAGATAATCCCCAACGGAATGGGTCGACTATGTGGTTTCCCAGAGAATACCGAGGCGTCAACAAGGATACACTTAGAAGAAGGGCACCCCTCATCGTTAAACTCGGCACGCAACGACCTATTTGGATTGATTAGAATCATAATTAATTGTAAGGCATCTGTATAAGATCATAACACTTTCATAAAGTTTTCTCCTCCCCGACACCTTGTTTATAAACCTGCACGCTCGGTCTCCACAAAATTGTAAAAACATCCTCGATCCATCTGAGACCCATCTCTGTGATTCTTGAGTTGACTCGGTCCTTCACCCTATTTCCTACACAATAGGATACCCTTAGGTCCCAACCTACCTGGTTCAAAACCTTAGGTCCCAAGCCTACCCGGTCAGTCTTGCCTAAGTTACACCATAAACTCTCTAGGTCCCGAGCCTACCCGATCAGTCTTACCTAGGTCCCAAACCTACCCGGTGAGTCTTACCTACGTTACATCATAACCTCTTAGCTCGACCTTCCGCAAGTTCGTAGCGTGACCCCTTCGGCCTCAAACCGGTTCTACCCAAAACTTCAGACCTTAAACCAGTTAACCAAAGCCAAATCCTGAGGGTGACCCATTAGGTCCCGAACCTACCAGCCCCGAGCCTACCCGATCTCCTAGATCTCAAACCTACCAACACATACTCGTCCTTACCCTATCTAAGCCATAGCTCTCTTATCCTCCTCGGTCCAACTTCTAAGGTCCACCCATAGTCTAACCTCTGGAGCGAGCCCTGAGGGCCCAAGACCATTCGAGTCTACCAAACACCTACCTTTTAGGTCTCTAGAATATCTGATCCATACCTTAGGCCTCAACCCCTAAACCTTTAGGTCACAAGACTTTCTACCCTTTAGGTCTCTCACCTTACATCTCCACCCTTTGGACTCTGTAATTCCCAAGCGTACTTGGTCCGACTAAAAGCGACAACATCTACGTCTCCCGACTCCCGTCATGTCCAAGCCATGACCCTACCACTCTTAAACCTACCAAGTACCAACCTAGTGTCACCCCTTAGCTTCAAAAGACTTCCTAGTCTGACCTTCAACCCCTTAGGTCTCTAACCTACTTAATCCGAGCCGAGTCCAAACCTCGCCACCTACGAGGTCCACCCTTGAACTCCATGGATCTCAAACCTTTCTTCCCCACGAGTCCAAACCTCAAACATGCTCGAACTTCTAAGGTCCACCCATAGTCTAACCTGTGGAGCGAGCCCTGAGGGCCCAAGACCATTCGAGTCTACCAAACACCTACCTTTTAGGTCTCTAGAATATCTGATCCATACCTTAGGCCTCAACCCCTAAACCTTTAGGTCACAAAACTTTCTACCCTTTAGGTCTCTCACCTTACATCTCCACCCTTTGGACTCTGTAATTCCCAAGCGTACATGGTCCGACTAAAAGCGACAACATCTACGTCTCCCGACTCCCGTCATGTCCAAGCCATGACCCTACCACTCTTAAACCTACCAAGTACCAACCACTTCCTAGTCTGACCTTCAACCCCTTAGGTCTCTAACCTACTTAATCCGAGCCGAGTCCAAACCTCGCCACCTACGAGGTCCACCCTTGAACTCCATGGATCTCAAACCTTTCTTCCCCACGAGTCCAAACCTCAAACATGCTCGAACGCATAGGATCTTCCGCATACCGTGACATGCCATAAAGATATCAAAACCCGTCCAGTCAAAAATCGTGCGCTTAACACCTTTGGTCCCATACCAAACCCACCTTCGCAATCGCCGAACGAGCTTGGTCACGTGCAATGACCTCTGAGAAAAACTTAGTACCTAAGCATACCCAATCCAACTTAGGTACATATTGTACTCAAGCAAAGTCTTGGACACTCAATCCCCTTATCTAAAGCGCCAACATGGTCATATATCCAAAACCATTTCCCGCACCTATGGTTCGCACCTAGCCTAAACTTTCAAACACTCTAGGATCCAAGCCCGACATGCGTATTAGGTACTAGGATCATCCAATCCCAATCCGTTGCTCCTTGGCCGACCTCAAGCCTGCTTGGTCCTAACCCATAACGCGGTTTCTCTAGGACAAAAGACTTACCCGCCTGAAAGCCTTATGTCCCAACGCTACCCTGCTTAGCCTTCGATCTCCTAGATCTCACGCCTACCATTCCATTAGGCCCCGGTCTCCTTAACACATGTCTGAGTCTTACCCTAGCTAAACCCTAGCACTCTAGCCTAGGTCTAACCTATCGAGCCTATCCAGCCATGAGGTATCAAGCTCACCTGCCCCAAACCGCAACACTCTTAGACCTCAAACTTGCTCGGTCTAAACCAAGACAAACCTTCAAATGCTTTCTGTCTCCAAACCCTAGCCTCAAGCCTAGGTGGCCACATCCTCTACAAACCCTAGCCTCTAGCCTAGGAAGTCATATGCGTTCCGAACCCTAGCCACAAGCCTAGGTAGTCACCTTCTATCCGAAGCCTAGCCTTAAACCTAGGTAATCACATTCTCTTAACCCTAGCCTCAAGCCTAGGTTGCCACATCCTCTACAAACCCTAGCCTCTAGCCTAGGAAGTCACATGCGCTCCGAACCCTAGCCTCAAGCCTAGGAAATCACATTCTCTTAACCCTAGCCTCAAGCCTAGGTTGCCACATCCTCTACAAACCCTAGCCTCTAGCCTAGGAAGTCACATGCGCTCCGAACCCTAGCCTCAAGCCTAGGAAATCACATATTCCCAAACCCTAGCCTCAAGCCTAGGTTGCCACATCCTCTACAAACCCTAGCCTCTAGCCTAGGAAGTCACATGCGCTCCGAACCCTAGCCTCAAGCCTAGGTAATCACATCTTCCCAAACCCTAGCCTCAAGCCTAGGTAGTCACGTTCCCCCAAAACCCTAGCCTCAAGCCTAGGTAGCCACATCCTTCCTAAACCCTACCCTCGAGCCTAGGTAGTCACATTCCCTCTAAACTCTAGCCTAAAGCCTAGGAAGTTACATCCTTCTTAAACCCTAGCCTCAAACCTAGGAATCTGCATTCTCTCTAAACCCTAGCCTTAAGCCTAGGAAACCACAACATCCCCTAGCCCAAATTCTAGGGAATTTCCAAAGCCCCGTATGCAACATCATTTCCAAATTCCCGAAACCCTAGTCTCGAAACCTAGGAAATTTACAATCTCAATTCTCCGTTTTATTGAACCCTAGTCCAAAACCTAGGATATAATGCCCTGTCCAAAACTCAATCAACCCTAGCCTCAAGCTTAGGTAGTCGTACTCTTTCCAAACCCTAGCCTCGAGCCTAGGTAGTCGCATTCGCTCTAAACCCTAGCCTCGAGCCTAGGTAGTCGCATTCGATCTAAACCCTAGCCTCAAGCCTAGGTAGTCGCACTCTTTCTAAAGCCCTAGTCTCAAGACTAGGTAGAAATTATCCTCTTTAAACTCTATCATCAAGCCTAGGATTCAACATTCCCTTCAAACCCCAGTCCTATACCTAGGAAGCTCCTTCACCTTAGTCTCAAAACATAGGAAGTTTACAGTCCTTAGCCTTAAAACCTAGCCTAAAGCCTAGGTTACCATGAACCTTTCCAAGCCATAGTCACCAATCCCGGAAAATGGTGAACCCTAACATCAAGCTTAGTGGACCTTCCACAAAAGCAATCCCTCTTCCCAACGGTCCATGGTCTCAAGCCTAGGAAGTCACAACCCTTTCAACTCCCAGCCTTGGGTCTAAAGCCAACGCCTTTGCAACCTCTGAACCTACCACAACTCCAAGCCCTAGCCGCGAAGCCTAGGATATTTCTAAACCCTAGTCCCAAACCTAGGAGAGTCATGGTCCTTAAACACCAGTTTCCAAACCCTTGTTCGAAACCCTAACATCTAGGAAGTTCCCAAACCTCAACCCTAGCCCCAAACCTAGGAATCTGTATTTCTAAAGCCCTGTGTGCAACATCCTTTCCAAATTCTCGAAACCCTAGTCTCGAAACCTAGGAAATTTATAATCTCAATCCCCCGCTAGTCTTATGCCTAGGATACAATAGCCTTTCCATATTCTCTCCGAACCCTAGCCTCAAGCTTAGGCAGTCGCATTCTCTCCAAACCCTAGCCCGTAAGCCTAGGAAACCCACATTGTATCCAAGACACAATATCAAGTCTAAACAACCATAACATCTTTTGCATCCTTATCTAAGAGGCTACCCATCCCCTTTCCTTAGAAGCCTTAGGTCCTACCCTAAGCAACCAAGCAAAATGTCCCTTACCTAATACCTTCATCTTAATGGTTCGTAGCCTCATATTATGTATTCCTCCTAATTTAGGGTAAGCAGATCCCAAACATTATGCTTTCCGTGGTCGTCCTTTGCTCACCAAAGAGTCCTTTACCTTGGCGACTCCCCGAGAGTCCATCACCTTTGCGACTCCCCAAGAGTCCATCACTTCTGTGATTCCCCGAGAGTCTATCACCTTTGTAACTCCCCGAGAGTTCATCCCGTTTGCGACTTCATAACAATCCATCATCTTTGCCTCCACATGCAAAATTTCAGTTTTACCCCTAGTACATTCCCCTTTGATTCATTTTGGGTGCCCTTAGCGCTATTTTTGACTGATGTTCGTTATCTTTGGGTACGAGAAGCCTCTTAGAATTTCCATTCTTCACCGAATATTTGCTTAGGATTCGTATGGTTGTAGAGACTTCGGCGCCTCTATGACATACGCATCCTAGATCGATCGCAATGGGCAGAAGCCTCGGCGTTTCTGTTTGCGAGAGATCCAGCATCTATTATTTTAGAACTTCCTAATATTTTCTTAGGATTCGTATGGTTGTAGAGACTTCGGCGCCTCTATGACATACGCATCCTAAATCGATCGCGATGGGCAGAAGCCTCGGAGTTTCTGTTTGCGAGAGATCAAGCATCTATTATTTTAGCACTTCCTAATATTTGCTTAGGATTCGTATGGTTGTAGAGACTTCGGCGCCTCTATGACAAACGCATCCTAGATCGATCGCGATGGGCAGAAGCCTCGGCGTTTCTGTTTGCGAGAGATCAAGCATCTATTATTTTAGCACTTCCTAATATTTGCTTAGGATTCGTATGGTTGTAGAGACTTCGGCGCCTCTATGACATATGCATCCTAGATCGATCGCGATGGGCAGAAGCCTCGGCGTTTCTATTTACGAGAGATACAGCATCTATTATTTTAGCACTTCCTATTATTTGCTTAGGATTCGTATGGTTGTAGAGACTTCGGCGCCTCTATGACATACGCATCCTAGATCGATCGCGATGGGCAGAAGCCTCGGCGTTTCTGTTTGCGAGAGATCCAGCATCAATTATTTTAGCACTTCCTAATATTTGCTTAGGATTCGTATGGTTGTAGAGACTTCGGCGCCTCTATGACATACGCATTCTAGATCGATCGCGATGGGCAGAATCCTCAGCGTTTCTGTTTGCGAGAGATCCAGCATCTATTATTTTATCCCTTCCTAATATTTGCTTAGGATTCGTATGGTTGTAGAGAATTCGGTGCCTCTATGACATACGCATCCTAGATCGATCGCGATGGGCAGAAGCCTCGGCGTTTCTATTTGCGAGAGATCCAGCATCTATTATTTTAGCACTTCCTAATATTTGCTTAGGATTCGTATGGTTGTAGAGACTTCGGCGCCTCTATGACATACGCATCCTAGATCGATCACAATGGGCAGAAGCCTCGGCGTTTCTGTTTGCGAGAGATCCAGCATCTATTATTTTAGCACTTCCTAATATTTGCTTAGGATTCGTATGGTTGTAGAGACTTCGGCGCCTCTATGACATACGCATCCTAGATCGATCGCAATGGGCAGAAGCCTCGGCGTTTCTGTTTGCGAGAGATCCAGCATCTATTATTTTAGCACTTCCTAATATTTGCTTAGGAGTCGTATGGTTGTAGAGACTTCGGCGCCTCTATGACATACGCATCCTAGATCGATCGCAATGGGCAGAAGCCTCGGCGTTTCTGTTTGCGAGAGATCCAGCATCTATTATTTTTGCACTTCCTAATATTTGTTTAGGATTCGTATGGTTGTAGAGACTTCGGCGCCTCTATGACATACGCATCCTAGATCGATCGCAATGGGAAGAAGCCTCGGCGTTTCTGTTTGCGAGAAATCCAGCATCTATTATTTTAGCACTTCCTAATATTTGCTTGGGATTCGTATGGTTGTAGAGACTTCGGCGCCTCTATGACATACGCATCCTAGATCGATCGCAATGGGCAGAAGCCTCGGCGTTTCTGTTTGCGAGAGATCCAGCATCTATTATTTTAGCACTTCCTAATATTTTCTTAGGATTCGTATGGTTGTAGAGACTTCGGCGCCTCTATGACATACGCATCCTAGATCGATCGCAATGGGCAGAAGCCTCGGCGTTTCTATTTGCGAGAGATCCAGCATCTATTATTTTAGCACTTCCTAATATTTGCTTAGGATTCGTATGGTTGTAGAGACTTCGGCGCCTCTATGACATACGCATCCTAGGTCGATCGCGATGGGCAGAAGCCTCGGCGTTTCTCTTTGCGAGCGATCCAGCATCTATTTTAGGATTCGTATGATTGTAGAGACTTCGGCGCCTCTATAACATACCATCCTAGATCAATCGTGGTTAACAGAAGCCTCGGCGTTTCTGTTCGCGAGAGATCCAACATCGATTACTTTAGCGCGATCGGCAGGAACCCTGGCGATCCTGATTGCGTTTAGCATTCCATCTTGGGATTATTTAGACAGCGTAGTCCTTATTTTTCCAAATAACTTCATTGCTTACGAATGATTCGTTCTTCGTACAGGATAGTGCCCGTAGGTTTATTATCCCTAGCAGGAGTCCGATATCTCGTTTTATCCCCAATCTATCCAAACTACGACCGGCTTGATTCCTCAGAGGATACGTAGGAAACCTGAAAAGGTCCAGCCACCCGACCGACGCGGTTATCTCTCATCCCCAGAAAGTGCATTTTCCCCAGCAGAAGATGTTGCTCCCCACAAGTGGACAGTTATTCCCAATTTCCCATCAGATTTGAACTACGTTTGGCTTGATTCCCCCGCGGATACGTAGGTCGCCTGCCAAGGTTCAGCCGTTCCCTTACCTTTCATCTGTTTTGAAACTCATGTTTCAGACGGATCCTTCTTTTTATCGTCGACCCCACATTGCCTTGCAAGAAGCGTCGCTGAGGGGCTACTGTTAGTACCCGACCTGAAAATGAGTTTATTAGGACTTTCCCAAATATACAAGGACTTTATAGGAATTAGAAACCTTACAAAGACTTGTCCCGGATTCCCAAAAATATCTCATTTATGGCAAAATCTATCAAATTAGGTAATAAATGGTTTCCTTAAAACCATGCAGAAACCCTAGCTTAAGAATCAAGTCAGCCGGCAGCCTTGGCCACGCGGCCAACATTGCTCCGCGTTGATCTTGGCCACGCGGCCACTCTTGTAACCGGCTTCAACAATGGCCAGGCGGCTAACCTTGCGCTGGATGATCTGGACCATCAGATCTTCCCCTCAGTTTACTATATAAACCAATCCATGCTATTGGTTTAGGGGGATCCGAATTTGAGAGTTCTTAAACACAATTTTGCTCTCTAATTAGCATTCAAACCTCCAAGAAGATCAAGGTTTATTTCTTGCCAACATAGGTAAGTTTTCTAACTTATTTCTTCACGTTCTTGCATTATTTCTAATGTAGATCTTTAATATTCATATTCTTAATATGTTTATTCATGTGTTCTTCATAATATTCATATTCTTAATATGTTTATTCATGTGTTTTTCATAATATTCATGTTCCTAACATCTTTATTCATATTTTCTTCATGACATTCATATGTTCATAATATGTTCTTCATATGTTCATCGTGTTCATAGATTAAAACCTTATATATGCTATATTTAGGGTTGCGATCTTCATGTTTGCATGTTATTTCATAGCCGATGATGATCGAGGGTTCATCAACCCAAGGATGATCTAGGAACTACTTCTAAACCCTAATCTTTAGGTAATTCCCCCCTCATTATGCATGATCCCGATTCTTCTGCCTATTCTAAATTCTCTCGAACTACGCTGACCTGAGCTTCTCATCTTGAGAGGAACGTAGGCAATCTTCGGATCCGGTCTCAAACACTAACACACTACTAACACATTCATCATGATAGAAAGACCGATCATTCGGGCAATAGGAGTGATAACGTCCAATATTCTTCTCTTGTTGTAATTTGACGCCCGAACCCATTAACATGCTTTTTCTCAATGTTTTGGCTATAATTAAAACGGCGTGGCGACTCTCATAATTTTAATGTTACTATGAATATTCCCAAATTCAAACACACGTATTCACAGCCATACATGATCAAGGTCCGAGGGTAGAGCAAGCACCACCCCGCTACGGATTGGAGCAATTTCTGAAGTTGAAACCGGTTGAATTCAATGGGGAACCCGATGTTCGGAAAGCTGAGTTGTGGATTGAGTCTATGGAAAAGATTTTTGATGTGTTTGGGTGCTCGGATGAGGACAAGGTCCGATTCGCGGCTTACAAGCTTGTGGGATCCGCCGAGCATTGGTGGAAATGTATTAAAGCTACTTGGGATGATACTCACACGGTGTATGCGTGGGAGTTGTTTGTGCGCAAATTCAAGGAGCATTTCATTCCGGTTGTTGATCAAAACCGAAAGGAGATTGAGCTACTCAACCTGGAGCAAGGCGTGTTGTCTATAGCACAATACTCGGCTAAGTTCATAGAATTAGCCCGATATTGCGACTATTTGGTGAGGACCGAGGAACAAAAGGCTATGAGATTCATTCGGGGATTGAAGACCTCCATCCGTACTCAACTTATTGCCCAACGGATTGTGACATTCCAAGATGCGGTGGACCGAGCCTATTTGATAGAGCAAGATATTGGGGAACATAAGAGGAAGACCGAGATGGCCAACCCGAGTAAGCAAGGAGCACAGAGCAAGTCACAACCAAGGATTGATAATCGAGGTAACTTTGGGGGACAATCTCAGTCCCGAGGGCAACCGATCCCGAGGAATCCGGGTACTACTCCGGGGATTCAGAATAGGAAGTCTTGTACCTTTTGTCAGAAGGTAGGCCATGCGGAGGATAGGTGTTGGAAAAAGCAAGGCAAGTGCACCAATTGTGGTGAAATGGGGCACTTTGCGAGAGAGTGCACGAGGTACCGAGGTCAGTCATCCGGGTCAGGAGTTGGTAATAATCAGGGTCAGAAAAGGGATGTCGCTGGGAAGCCCAAAGTTCAAGGGAAGGTCTATGCCATGAATCAACAACAAGCTACCGATGATCCATCTGTTATTGGAGGTATTGTTTCTGTGTCTAATGTGAGCGCACGAGCGTTAGTAGATCCAGGATCATCTCATTCATACATTTCTGTGCAATTTGCTTCCATGTTAAATGCTGCATTCGAGTCTTTACCGTACGTGCTAGAGGTGTCGACCCCTATAGGAGAATGCTTGATTTCTGATCGAGTCTTTCGTGCTTGTGATGTGGGTATTTGTGGTCGAGTCCTTTGTGCGGATTTGGTAGTTCTTCCTATCCAAGACTTTGATGTCATTTTGGGTATGGATTGGTTGAGCAAGTTTCATGCTTCCGTAGATTGCCGTAAGAAAACTGTTACTTTTTCTATTCCCGATGTGCCTAAATTTGTGTTTGAGGCTAGTCCTCTGAGTAGAAGGGTTCGCTTAATTTCTTTTATGAAAGCGAGAAAATTATTGCATAGTGGTTGTGAGGGGTATTTGGCTAGTGTTCTTGATACTAGGAAAGAATCCCCTAGTTTTGATAGTGTTCGGGTAGTTCGGGAATTTCCCGATGTTTTCTCTACCGAGTATGATATGCCTCCCGATCGTGAGATTGAGTTTTGTATAGATCTTTTGCCGGGTACGGCTCCAATTTCGAAAGCACCTTATAGGTTAGCTCCCGCAGAGTTGAAAGAATTGAAGGTTCAGTTGCAAGAGTTGCTTGATCGAGGGTTTATCCGCCCTAGTGTTTCCCCGTGGGGAGCACCGGTTTTATTTGTGCGGAAGAAAGATGGTTCCTTGAGATTGTGTATAGATTACCGGAAGTTGAATCAGGTTACGATGAAGAATAAGTATCCTCTACCGCACATCGATGATTTGTTTGATCAGCTTCAAGGGTCCGTGGTTTTCTCTAAACTTGATTTGAGGAGTGGGTACCATCAGTTGAAGGTTCGATCGGAGGATATTGCGAAGACTGCTTTTCGCACTCGTTATGGTCATTATGAATTCTTGGTTATGCCGTTTGGGTTGACGAACGCGCCAGCCGTGTTTATGGATTTGATGAACCGAGTTTTCCATCCTTACCTTGATTCCTTCGTGGTGGTTTTTATTGATGATATTCTCGTCTATTCTAAGTCTCGAGAGGAGCACAAGCAGCACTTGAGGACAGTTTTATCCGTTCTTGCGAGGGAGAAATTATTTGCGAAGTTTAGTAAATGCGAATTTTGGCTCGAGAAGGTGTCATTTCTGGGGCATGTTATTTCGAAAGATGGGATTTCGGTGGATCCGTCAAAGATTGAAGCTATAGTGGATTGGAAAAGACCCGAATCAGTGACAGAGATTAGAAGCTTTCTTGGTTTAGCCGGTTATTACCGAAGATTTATTGAGGGATTTTCAAGGATTGCTACTCCGATGACTCAGTTGACTCGGAAGAATGTTCCGTTTGTGTGGACCGAGAAATGTGACAAGAGTTTCGAGGAATTGAAGAAGAGGTTGACTACAGCACCGATCTTGACTTTGCCTAATGGGAGCGATGGCCTAGTGATTTACAGTGATGCTTCGAAAGAGGGTTTGGGTTGTGTGTTGATGCAGAATGGGAAAGTAATTGCGTATGCTTCGAGGAAGTTGACCCCTAGTGAGCAGAATTACCCGACTCATGATATGGAGTTGGCCGCGATTGTATTTGCGTTGCACAAGTGGAAGCACTACCTTTATGGGGCGAAGTTTGAAATTTTTACCGATCACAAGAGTTTGAAATACCTTTTCTCCCAGAAAGAGTTGAACAACCGTCAGCGCCGATGGATGGAATTGTTGAAGGATTATGATTGTACGATTTCCTATCATCCGGGGAAGGCGAAATTGGTAGCCGATGCGATTAGTAGAAAGTCTTATGTGGCATCGATGATGGTTCGAGAGTGGAAAATGCTTGAGGATGTTCGAGATTGGTCTCCTCGTGAATCGAGACATGGGGCTATTTTTGCGAATATTAGGGTGTCTCCGACCCTAATTCAGAGGATAAAGGAAGCTCAGAAAGAAGATCTCGAGTTGGTGAAGATAATGGGTAAATTGAAGGAAAAGAACTTCGAGGATTTTTCTTTGCGAGTGGAGTGTTGACTTTCCGTGGTCGTTTGTGCGTACCCGATATTGGTGGATTAAAGAGACAAGTTTTAGATGAGGGCCACAAATCGAGGTATACTATTCATCCGGGTAGTACGAAGATGTATCAAGACTTGAAGCAACAATTTTGGTGGATTAATATGAAAAGGGAAATAGCCGAGTATGTTTCGAAGTGTTTAACTTGTCAGCAGGTCAAAGCCGAGCATCAGAGACCCGCGGGACTACTTCAGCCGTTAGAGATTCCTGAGTGGAAATGGGAGCATGTGACTATGGATTTCGTTACGGGACTACCTCGTACCCGTAGGAAGTATGACAGTGTTTGGGTAATAGTGGACAGATTGACCAAGAGTGCCCATTTCTTGCCTATTGAAATCAGGTATTCGATGGAGAAGCTTGAGACCCTTTATATTGATGAGATTGTGAGATTGCATGGGGTTCCGGTTAGCATTGTGTCAGATCGAGACCCGAGGTTTACTTCTAGATTCTGGAAGGCGTTTCAGGAAGCTTTGGGTACAGATTTGCGATTCAGTACAGCTTTTCATCCCCAGACCGACGGTCAATCCGAGAGGACTATTCAGATTTTGGAGGATATGTTGCTAGCTTGTTCGATAGACTTCTCCGATTCTTGGGATTCGCACCTACCGTTAGTGGAGTTCTCTTACAACAACAGTTATCAGGCTATTATCGAGATGGCGCCGTTTGAGGCCTTGTATGGAAGGAAGTGTAGATCGCCTATTTGTTGGGATGAGGTCAGTGAAGCGAAAGTTTTGGGTATTGATTTGCTTCGGGATTCAGTTGAGAAAGTCAGAGTTATCCGGGATAGATTGAAGACAGCCCAGAGTCGACATAAGAGCTACGCAGATAACCGAAGGCTAGATCTTAGCTTTTAGACCGGTGATTTGGTGTTCTTGAAAGTGTCTCCAAAGGTGGGTATTCGTAGGTTTGGGAAGAAAGGCAAGTTGGCTCCGAGGTTTATTGGTCTGTTTGAGATATTGGGAAAGGTTGGACTTCTAGCGTATCGTCTTGCGTTACCATCATCCTTAGACCGGTTGCACAATGTTTTCCACGTTTCTATGCTTCGGAAGTATGTTCATGATCCGTCTCACGTGTTACCGAGGATACCGGAGGATATTGAGCCCGATATGACTTATGAGGAACGACCGGTTCGGATTTTAGATGCCAAAGTCCAAGAGTTGAGGAGCAAAAGTATTTCTTTGGTTCGAGTCCTTTGGAGGAATCATAACATCGAGGAGTCGACGTGGGAGCTTCAATATGAGATCGAGAGGAAATTTCCGTGGCTTTTTGTTTAAGGTGAGTCTCGTTAAAATTCGGGTCGAATTTTCTTTAAGGGGGAGTGAATGTCACGACCCGAAATCTAGGCTCTATTTTATTAGTAATAAATAGTTATTATTTATTTATTTGCTTAATTATTTATTTAAATTATTATTTATTTAAATATTTATGTGTGCAATTTATGTGTTATCATAATTATGCCTAGCATTTTATTTGGGTCATTTGTGCTAGTGTTGAAATGTTGAGTCTTAATAGTTAGTAGGGAGTGTAAGTTTTTGAGTAGTGTAGGGGAGGGGCCCTAAGTGCAACATTTTGAAATAATTTCCCTACTTCCCCCTCCTCCCTCACCTTCTCCCTCACTCTCTCCATCCTCTCCCAGACAACTCCCTCCCTCTCTCTAGCTTTGGTAAGCATTTTCTTCTCTTTCCTTCTCTCTTAATTTTCTCCATCTTCCTTTCATTATTATTCATTTCTTAAAACGTGAAACATGTTTAGATCGTCGATAGGATCGTAGGAAGCCAAAAAGAATCGGAATCCATCAACTTTGAGATTTATCAAGTAAGTTACATTTCCCCCATTTTAATGTTAAAATGTTCATATCATGTTTAGATAATGCTTAATGTGTTATATTTGAAGTTTGGTTGGGTTTTGAATTTATTGAGAATTTATTTTGGGTTTTGATCAAAAATGGTGAAATCTTGAATGTTGGGTTTGATTCTTGATTTTGGTTGTTAAATGTTGTTGTATGAGTCTTTTAGACTTATTAGTTGTGTTGGTACATTAGTATACTAGTTGGAAGGTTGGATTTTGGGTGAAATGTGTTTTGGGTTTGAAAATGGAAGAACCCATGTTGTTCTTCCCGATTTCTGGCAATTCCAGCATATTGGGCGACCGCCCAAAATCGTATGGGCGACCGCGCATCTTTCTGAAAGCTTTTGTTCTTGTTTTGAGGCTTTTTGGGCGACCGCACAGTCCATTTGGGCGGCCGCACAGTCCTCTGAATGTTTACATTTGTTAATTTTGTGTGATTGAAGAATGCGTTTTGATCCAAACCTTGGGTGTCCTTCTAGTTGACCTTAGTGAACATTGTAGTACACTTTAGTGATAGAATTGGGTCCTTTGTGATCAAGTTTGTGTTTGAAATTCATTAATTGTTAAGTTGGATTTTGGAGCACCCTTATTGTGTATTGTTGGTTCATTTCATCTTCTTGGTGATTATTTGGCATGATTCCCTACTTTGGAATCCTTTGTTGTTTATTGTGCTAGTATTTTATTACTTAGCCTTTACGTGAAATCCCAGCTGGTATTTTGTGTGTGTTTGGGCGATGGGAAAGATTATAATGGCAAAGCCAAGTCCATTATAATGTTGACCATTGTTTTGCCCCCTTCTTTACCCTTTTCCAGATTGGCCTTGGAAGAGATGAGTTAGCGTTCCTTTGTGAATGTATCTAGCTAACGGGCATGACTTTGTGTCATGGTCCTTGTCCTTTGTGACACTTTTATGGTTATTGGTTCCGGTACCAGGGTTTTCTCTTCGGCTTTCATGCTATTACGAAGATGATGAATTGTTGATTATTGAAGCTGCGCAGCGATCCTTTATTTGGATGTTCCGGTTTGGAAAACCTTGGCTATATCATTTGTTATGTGTTTATTTCCGCTGCTATCTGTTATGTGATAAATGCTATGTGCTATGTGATATTTATTATTGCTTATTGCTTCTTGCATCATAGCATGTCATGTAGTTGCATTAGTAACTTATTGAGATTTATCTCACCCCCTTTTCTTTTATCTTTGTTTTTCCTTAACCCCCCCAGGTGCTAAGGATTAGTCTCGCTGATCACGAGAAAGAGGACGTCGAGTGTGGATCCATTCTTTTGGGGAAGGTTGTTATAGGTTGGTTTACATTATGTAAATGTGTAACCATTTTGGGATAGTTGTACCAAACATTGACGTCATTAAGAATTGTATATTTGTATTTTGTTGGGCATAAACTTGTGGAAGTTTATGATAGTTGTAATTGGTTTTTATCAAACTTGGTTTTGTAAAACTTTGGATCATTACCTTTTGGTATCAAATGGAATTTTTAACTTCGGTATTTGTCAGTTTTGGTTTTAGAGTCGACGTCCAGCTCGCGGTCTCGGGCCCGCGGGGTCCGGGGTCGCGACACTACTTATAAGGTTGTAACGGACTTCTTGGAGGATAACGGTGATCCATCCAAGGACTTTACTGACTTCTTGGAGGATAATCCGTCCAAAGATTGACGGGTTTCTTGGAAGATAACGGAGATCCATCCAAGGACTTAACCGACTTCTTGGAGGATAACGAGGATCCACCCAAGGACTTGACCGACTTTTTGGAGGATAACGGGGATCCATCCAAGGACTTGACCGACCTTTTGGAGGATAACGGGGATCCATCCAAAGAATTGACTGACTTCCTAGGGGACTATTCTTAGGGATTTAACAGGAACTGTAATGGGGATAGAGGGGACCATGCCTATGGGTTTAATGGATGTCTTGGCGGATAACGGGGATCTATCCAAAGATTGACGGGTGCCTCGGAGATCTACCAAGGATTTAACGGGTTCCTAGGGGACTATTCCTAAGGATTTAACGGAAGTCTTGGAGGATAACAGGGATCCATCCAAAGACTTAACAAAATGACGCTTGTTAACGCAAGAAAACAAAGTGTCAAAGACAAGGAGCAAAAACGGAGCAAATTCAAGCAATGTGCAATTAATTATCCGTTCAAGTTTACTTAAAACACGTTTTTATTCCTAAATGGTCAGAAAAGATTTCTCTTCTTTTTCGTAACTACTCTAAATCCTGGATCAGTGGAGGCCATCACTACATCTATAAGCCCCTCGTTTTTCACCTGTATTGCATGCTCCCAAGGACAGACTATCCCGGGCGAGGGTCCTATAGGGCACGCGACTTCCACCAACTAAAAGAACCATTCCTAAGGTCTAGTGCGTCGCAAAGCTCCAATGCATGTGCCATTCTTATCATGGTTAAGCCCCGGTTAAGGTTAAGATTGACTTAACGCTTCAACGAAATTCCGGCATGATCCCATTTTAATGAGGGATATCGGACCTTAACTTTGGGCTTAAGGGTGATTAGGACGGGTCAAACATTAGGGCTTAACAACATGGTGTCACCCTATCCTTAATACATGACTTTGGTTAATTATGGTTAACATTAACGCATAAGTTAAGGACCGGGTCAAAGATGACCTTGGTCACACTTGCTTTCACAAGGAGTCGTGACTCGGGCGTTAACTTGGCCATAATTAACTTTGGACACGTATTAGGGATGTGATGACGTGAGCTAGACCAAAACTAACCATGGTCACGGTATTTGTGTGTCACGGACATGTGTGGTTGACTTGGCTCGGAAGGGGAGGTGGAATGGAGCCGTGTGCGCGAGAAGGGCACAAGAGCACCAATCAAGCTGCATCGTGGCATCCATCCCGGGTTTAAAGGGTTTTTGAAACATGCACAAGGTCAAGTGCGCGTTGTGTGAAGCCTTCTATGTTCCCTTTTGAGTCAAAATAGAATTTTTTGGTCCGTTTTAATATCATGAGCATGAACAAGAGTATATACAAGACATGGACAAACAATTTAAACAAGTAATTTGCACAAGTAATCAAACAAAGATATGAACAAGCAAGAGTCAAATTTTGTACATGGAAAGGTTGTGCACAACCAAAAGGTTTTTGAAACCAAAAAATTTTACAATAAGAACAACAATCATTTGAAAATCAGTTGTACAAAAAGATTGTGCACAACAAAAGAATTTGAAGACCAAAATTTTTATGAAAAGGGTTATGCACAATGAGGTTTTGAAAACCCAATTTTATGTCCAAAAATTTGTGCATTACCAAGCTTTGAAAATTCATTTTTGGCTAAGAAAAAGGAGGTAAATGTGCACAAGTAGGGGCTGTAAATGGAACCTAGACAAGCAGAAGCAAAAGGGGACCATCAGAAGATTTCTGCCCTGCACAAAATCGTTAACTTTAAACATTCTGTGGGCCTAGCTAAACCATCCATACGGCTAGAGCAGTCGGTCCATTCTTTTTTTCAAATTTTCAGCTTCTGATCATCAAGCCCCAGTTTGTTGCAATCCCAGAACAGTTTCATTCCCAGAAATCAAAACAGAAACATAAAATACACACAAGAATGCACAAAGTCAACAAACGGGGATGGGAGTTTGACCCACACAAGAATGCCCCCGAATCTTCTAAAAAGAAGTTCGAAAACACACTATTCCCCAGCGGAGTCGCCACTGTAAGATACCCGCGGGAAAACAGAGAAAGTTCCCTCAAGAATCAAACACGGCACTTTCAATGTTTAACAGAGTCGCCAAGTTAGTTTAACTTTAAACCCAAACTTAACGAAAAATGGTTAGAGATTGCGAGTTCGGAGGTCACGTTACATATTGGGAAGAACTTAATCGAAGTTCACCCAAGATGCCTCGAAAAACCGAGTCTCCCTAAGTTGTTGACAAAAAATGTGCGTGTGTGTGTGTATTTTAAAATGGGAGAGATTGACTTTTAACAGAACATAGTTAGAAAGTTAATAGAAGGGGTTTATTTTGCAAAGATTTTGACAGAATAGGGTTTAGACAGAAAAATTTTCCACTGGCTAAACCAGCCTTACGGCTGGTCCAAACCATCCGTACGGTTGGTTGTGGCAGTCCCGGAGATTTTACAGATTGTTAAGAAATCAGTCCAGTTTCAGGAAGAAATAGAGCATTATGCTGAAACTGAACTGTTTTACATCTTTCCAGTTTATTTACTCACACAAAGCTTAAATTAAATCATACCTATGCTCTTAGTTACTAATTAGATACCAAAACACATGGTTTTGGGTGTGATCAAGGCAATCATTGGGGAAAATTTAAGAAAAGTGATGAACATGACATTTGAGCCAAAATCACCATTTGGATGGTTAAAGATTGGAACTTTAACATCCAAATGGATGATTCTTCCAAGGGAAAGCCTTGGGAAAGAAAGAAATCAACCTTTGATGGATAAATATTGAACCTTTACCATAAAAGGGACATTATTGTGGCTTGATCAAGTTTAAATGGTAAAGATTAGGACTTTACCATCAAAACCTGATCATCCTCACAAAATCAAACAACATAAATGTAAAGACTTGTAAATAAATGACATGAAAGTAAAGAGTTGTAAGTAAATGACATTAAAGTAAAGAGTTGTAAGTAAATGACATGAAATAATAACAAGCCTTGATCATCTTAGTTTGTAACCCACATTCATGCATAAAACATGAAGGGCACCATGATTCAAGCCAAGGCTTGGTTCCAATTCATAATATTTGCAATAATAGTAAAGACATAACATAAATGAGATATAGTATGAGATGAAGAGAAGATGGGGAGAAAGAGGCCTCACCAATTTTGGTTCTAAGCCTATATTCTTTCTCTCTTTTCACTCAAGAATGTTTGTGACCCTAATCTTCTCTCAATCTGGCAGAATTTTCCCTCACAAAATGATTTTCTCCCCCTTCAAATGATCAGCCAGGGGTCTAATTTATAGGGACTGAGGGTGCCCAAACTATCCGTACGGATTGGCCCCTCTAGTACCCAAACCATCCGTACGGCTCAGCCTGGCGAGCTTCTGGATTTTTCCAATTTTAATTCCATAATAGTCCTGGAGTTTTAGGTTTATCTTAGTGAGGTCCCAGCCTATCAGTTTATCCCTGATTGGTGCTAAGAGTTCCTCTAAAGTTGGTTAATTTCAGATTGGGGTACTAACATAAGTGCACCCCCCAAAAAAAATAAGTAAAGGTATTAAAATTTGTTGGAGATGTGTGAACTTAGTAATTGAAAAATATACCCTCTCTCAATTGACTTAACGCACGCAGAGGCGCAGCACATTCTGCCTGTAGAGAAAAAAAACCGCAAGTTTGAGACTGAGAGAAAAAAAAGCCGCACCACCAGTGACCAACGCAGAGAAGAAGAGAAAGAGGAAAAAGAAGAAGAGAAAGAGGAAAAAAATGGGGATTTGATCGGATCGGAGACTCGGAGTAGACTGTAGATCGGCGGACATCGATTCTTAATCTCAATCCTCCACCCTCTTGTAAGTTCTCAAGTCTCCCTCTCTCCAAATTGAAATAAATAGAAATCTAGGGTTTGAAATAAATTTTGGGGCTTTGATTTTTTTCTTCTAATTTCATGGGCGATTGCAATATATGTGTTAATTAAATGTTTGATTATAAATGTATATGTGTTTGAATGGTTATTTCATTGGTTTTTTTTTTTTTTTTTTGTAGGATTTGTGGTGTTTTGTTGATTATTGAATATGGACAAGTTTCTTATCAAAAGAAAAAAAATTGGGGATGGTGAAACTAGTTTTGGGGTGGGTAATTCATCTAGTAGTCCTTGTCAACAATCGGTCCCTGTCCCCGTGATGTCTTCTGCTGGTAAAGAATTTGTTGATTTGAGTACTCTTCCTTCGGATCCTGCATTTAGAAAAAGGATTTTTGAATATCATCCAAATCAAGTAAATGATATTAGAAGATATTATATACAAAAGGGTCCTTGTCAACCCAAAAGTCATAATTTTCCTCAAAAATTGATTGGGAGTAAAATGCGTCGCTTTAATCGAGATTGGTTTGATGAATATTCTGATTGGTAATGAGACAATTGTATTTGAAGTTATGTAATGTAATATAATTGCGTTTCGAAATTTTTTAGTTTGAACTTATGTAGTGTAAATTGTGCACCCGGTGGTTGAAAAGTCGAGGTCCGCCACTGAGCACATCCCCTCCACTTAACTAGGTAATTTCTATTGTAACCCTTTAAACCTTCAAAATGTAAGTGATTTGGTGGTTTATGTAAAGGGGTCTAGCCACAAGTTGGCTAGACTCCCATATTTCTCAAAGATTCCATGTAAAAACAACTTGTGATGTAATTATGTAAATGGTGGTTTTGATGTTATTATCTGAGGTTTATTATGATTACATGAGTTTATGGTCATCCCATGTTCATTCCTTGGCCTAGATCTAAGTGTTTCATGCATAAATCTCATCTTTTTCTCAAAAGTTACAAATCTGGCCACCTTTGCCATTTTCATGAGCATGCATGCTAAAATTGACTTTTTTTGGAAGATGGCTCTTGGATAATATTCTAGACATGTTAAATCATGAGTCCTTGAGTTTCATGGCTTGGTTTTTAGTTTTGATCGTATTTTGAAATCCATTTTTGTGACCATGCAAGCAGTCCTCATGCTCTGTTCAGACCAACGATTTTCATGCTTTAAAAACTCTTCTTTAAAATGGTTTCTGGACTTGGGTCCAAACATGAAAGTTTTTCCTTACTGTTTAAGTTCTTTCTCGTCAAATTTTATGCCTATATTCCATGATTAGACCATGATTTCATGAATAATTTTGGGTTACAGAAGTACTGTCCTGCTTATTTCTCTCTGTACCATGTTCTGTTCTTGTGCTTAAAACTCAGTGAAAATATGGTTTTTGGGTTAAAGTCAAAACATGAATTTTGTTCTTAATAAACTCAGGATGATGTGTGTATTTTTTTAATATTTTTGGGATCTGAGGAAGTACCCCTTTATCTCTTTTGTTTCAACCTTCAAAGCCCAGAATCTGTATTTCCAGTTTCTGACATCACAATGTCAGAAACCTTTTGAGGCACTTAAACTCATTTTATGAATTTGAAACTTTTGATAATTCATTTTTGAAATGTGGTATTAAACTTTCATTCTTGGCGTTCTTCCAGATTCATGAGCTAACATAGGTTAAATTGGTGATGAATGTGCAAAAGTTTCATGTTTACTGTGCTGGACTGTTTTTTTTGAACAACTTTGTTGTTAAGCTCTTGGGTCTAAAATTAATCCAAAAAATCCATAAAAATTCACAAAGGTTCCTTAACATTCTGGGAGAAAATCCCATCTTTTATTTTTGGATTTGGATAATTCTAGGATAGGTACCTTGGCTCGAGAACGGACAACAACGACAATCTCAGCGACCTTCCATTTGCGCGGACATTTATTTGATACGGGATTTGTCTCCTGTTTTCATCATTTGTATATAAATCCCCGAATGTACATAATACCCTCCCCCATTGTATGTTTCCAATTCTAAATGTGTTTAAAATCATTTTCAAAAACCAATCCGGAAATCCACCCAAACCGATTCCCGGTTGTGAACTTAAATAGACATACCTAGACTAGGATACACCTTGTATACAAACACATTTTCATAATTTAGGACATAGAACATTTTTCAAAAGGCATTAAAATCAAGCGTAGGCGGAATCATACATAGCCCCCGAACCCACTTCAAAATTCAATCAAAAAGGTTTTATCTCTATTTTCCAAAATAAAATAAGGTGGCGACTCTATTTTCAAAACCAAAGTAGAGAAACCATTATGAGAACACGAGCACGGATTAGGTTTCAAGCGAAGGATCTCACACTAAGGGATAGATCTCTTTTCTTTGTCTTCTCCTCCTAAGATGATGTGGGGAGAGAAGAGGACTTGGTTTTTGATGATTTAGATGGAGCAGTAGGAGATGGTGCGGTTGATTTGGATATGGTTGATTTGGTAGATTTTGGAGGTGCGACAAGATTTGGTTTGGGTGATGGTTTGGAGATTGTGGAAGACTTGGCCTTGGAGCTTTCAACAATGGGTTGTTTAAACTTGATCCCAGTTGGAGGTTTGAATTTGATGGATTGAGGAGCGGTCGAGGCACTAACCTTTGATTTTCCTTTGACCATTGGAGCTTCTTCAATGTCTTCTTCTTCTTGAACCGCAGCTTCATCATCTTGAGTGTCATCAACAATGAGTCCTAAAGCTTCTTTTGCTGCCTTGGTGTAGTTTGGAGGAACATATTCTTCTTTTGGATCACGAGCCAAGTACTCACGGTATTGAGTGTCTCTAAAGCGGTTTCGAAAAGTTGTCCGCATTGTCTTGATGTCAAATACCTTGTAAATGGGAATGGGAATCTTGGCGTGCTTGTCCTTCACAAATTCTTTTCGAATTTCAGGAGTATACTTGAAGATCAAGGACAACAACCTAGAGTTCTTGTTGTACTTGGTAGGGGCTTTTTCTCTGACTTGCTTCTTGTAATCCCTGACCTGTTCCACTAACAGATTGTAGAGGACCTTGGGCCAGTTCATCTTTCTGCCCAAATAAATGGCGGTAGAGAGATGACATCGAGAGGTATTAAAGTTACCGTGATTTCCACTCTTACAAAGAAGGCCATGCCCAACCAAATGGCAAATATAATACATGATCTCAGGAAATGCTTCCTGTAAGGCTTTCGAACATCAGTTGGGTTTATCAACCGCAAAGCCAAGTCATCACACTCATCAGTAATTAAATAAATAGGGGCATCAAAGTCAATGTCAAGTCCCAATGCAGTAGCTATATCAGTGAAGTCTAGCTCAAAGTGCTTCCCATAAATTTCAGCTTCAATCCAGTCATGTGGATTATTTTTCTCATCCCTTCCCTTGATCTCCTTAGCGGTCGAGTAAAACTCACTAACCGCAGCAGGTAGGTGATAAGATTGGTTCATAGTAAAGTACTTCAAAATACCAGACTTTTTCATTCGCTTGATTATATTTCTTCAAATTGCATCATTTTGGAGATCAGAGTAATCTATGACCCACCCAGGTATAAATGATTGTTATTCCTGGAATCCTTCACATCTGCGATCAGGTTGTTAACCGTGATGTATTGCGGTCAAGTTCTTACTTAACTTGAAGTTACTTCTTCAAAGTAGTGAACCAATGTGTAGACACCCCGCCTAGGACCTCTCACCCCGATTGCATACATAATATTTTTATTTAACTTGTTTTTGTTAATTTCTGTTACTTTGGTTAAGTTCCTAACTGATTCCGTTAGTTTTAGACTAAATTGAATAACAGAGTTAACTTTTAGTGTCATTCTATCATTTTTTAAGGCGGGTGCCTCCCGTAATGGTCTTATGCTGCGCACGCCGGACCCGCGCGCTTCCCACAATCGCTGTTACGGATTTACACCAATTTCCCTCTATTTTCTGAGTCAAAAAGCTTTTCTTTTACCTCCAAGTTCACCCCCTAGTTTTGTAACTCTCAATCCCCCATCTCTAGCCTTTTCCCTAAAAACCAAATATTTTCTCTTTACTATTATAATTTTCTCTTTATTATTTTTATTTTCCTTTATTCTTATTGGTCCCATGACCATTCTTTAATCCCTTGTTCACCTACAAAAAGGACCTTCTTGGTTCATTTCAATAGAAATTTTGAGACACCAAAAAGACACCACTTCCCACACCAAAATAGAGCACCAAAACTCTACACAAAAACTCTACAAGTTTTTGCACACCATTTCTCTACAAAACACTTCATTTCCTCACAAAGGTTATAAAGTCTTCATTCCCTTCCCAACAAGGTACAATTATTCTATTTTCTTATTCCTTTTATGTATTTTTAATGTATGCAACCCCCATCAAATGGGACATGACCAAATGATCACTTCATTACATTGAAGTTGGTTAAAGGTTATCTCCCTACATTTTTATTCTCATTTAATTTCCCCTTTTTCTCATGATGTAATTGTTAGCACACATTTATATTAATAAAAGAAGGACTCTTTTAATATTAGAACACCAAAAGTAGCAAGACCGGCTTTAGCCGGGCGAAGTGGGTGTTTAAGTACTTCCCACTTTGTAACCTAACCCCCGAACCCGTCTCTCCCGAATCTCTGGTTTTGTATATAAAATTAGGCTATATTAGGGTTTTCTTATGTTCCTCTAAAACATAGGTAGCGACTCTAATCTCTAAAACCAAATAGACATCCTAGGATAATTCACGTGCTCTAGCCAAGCCGTGGTTTCCCCCGGGGTATCTACAGTGGTGACTTCGCTGGGGATAGCATAGAGGGTTAAACTTGCGTTTTTACTTTTGGTTTTCTTTTATTTATTTTCTGGGCATTCTGGTGAAAAGGGTGGGAAGCGTGCGCCTCTGGCCTTCTTGGACTAAGGTGCGCGCCTCCGACCCTAACCACCAGAAGTGCCCGCACAGCATCATGTCCTTCAATTCCATGTTATTTGTGCTAACAATGTCTGCAGGGGAAAAGGTTATTATTTAGGGTCAGGGCAATCCCCTGAACCCACTGATTTGCAGGTTTTACCCAGATCCGCCTCTGCCCTTCATCACCTAAAGCGCGCGCCTCTCCCTCTTATTGCCAAATGCGTGCACTTCTGGGCAATTTTCAAGAAAATAGAATAGTGCACAGAACAGAATGATTGATAGTGTGTGGCCAACGAGCCTGCACATAACCACTTTTATGTTCTGTTTATTTTATCGGTCACACATGTGATTCGAAAGATGTACATATGTGTTTATTTTCCTTTTCTTTCTTTGAGAAAAAAAAACATGTTTTGTCACTTGGTTTGACCTCACACTACATGCATAAATTCCTATCAATTGCTCACTATCGAGTCGCACAAAGTCCATAACCCCAAACCCATCGAGGCCCGTCCTAGAAAGTTTTAAGCTCCACCCGACCTTGACTCTTCCGAAGCGGTAAACCTCAGCCCGTGGTGTAGTTCATGACTACATGTCGGGGGTGACCTTTAAGCCTCTCTTTAGCCGAGCACAAGCCAACACATTCTAGTTAGGGTCTAACACTCCGTGACCAAGTCGGTTTCATGTGCCGAGATTTCCCTAAACTAATGTTTTCAAATCATACATGCCGTTTCCAAAAGAAACAAGTGGTTAATATGGACAAAATAAAAATCTGTCCCCGCATGTATGCTTCACTACATTAATTTAGTTTAATCCCATCATGTTTAGGATTCACAAGCGTGGTGGAATCCGATGTGTATATTGGACCGCGAGAAAGTCTATATACTAGTGTGACGATTCCACTACTTTTTCTAGAAACCCCGAAAAGGACTACATCCTTCCGACTTAAATAAATAATAATAAAAAAAAGAGTCTTTTTTTCCTTATGTGGTTGAGTCTTTTTCTTATTTGTGGGTTGATTAATTTTACCCAAAAGGTACCTGTGGGGCCAACCTAAGATCAACCGTGTTCTTACAATAGGTCCAATGGCTTCGAACGGCAACAACAACAATGGCGGAAATGTTTTCGTGTCCAACGAAGGGTTACTCAACATAATGAAATCAATGGGGGAACAAATGGATAGAATTGCCGAGGATGCCCGCCGTAAAGAGGATTTGTGGCAAGCCCGTTTTGATCTTGAGAAAAGAGTTCACGAGGAAGAGGTTTCCAAACTCAAAGTTCGTTTGAAAGAATACACCGATGGCAAGGCAAAGGTCGATGATAATGCATGCTGAAATGTCTCTCCCCTCAAAAGCCACAAAGGTTCCACCGACAACCAAATTTTCACTCCTCTCCTAGGAATGACCCAAACCGAAGCATTCAAAATTTTAATGGCAAGTGGAAAGGTCAAGCCTTTGGAAGGGTGAAAACCCAAGAAGATACCAAAGAACCATGCACATGGTAAATGGTGCAACTACCACAAGCATAGTGGCCATACTACCGAAGGGTGCTTCTCTCTCTGAAACGTCATCCAAAATTTGATTGACAATGGTGAATTTACCGTGGGTGAAGAGTAACCGTTAGAAATTCACAAGATGCGTGAACTCATCAAGGAAGAGGTATTTATGAAGCAAGGAATGACTTGGGTTTGAAATGGGGAGAACTACAACAACAAAGATGACGAAAAAAATCTCCGTTTCTCTTTCTCTACCTAGTTAAAAAAATATGTATAAACGAGTTTTAGAATGAAGACCATCACTTGAACGCCTAGGGATAAACATCAAGAAGATGAATTCAAGCCATCAAGTTCCAAAACAAGGTGGAGCTACAATCATGAAGAAATATCAAGCCATGTTTTCAAGGGGGATTAAAAAAAAAGGCTCGCTAGGTTGACTCTTCAAAACAACCTAGGCAAAAGTTAGAGCACAAAATAAAAAATAAAATAAAAATATCCCTCATTCAAAGAAGTTCACAACAACATTCCATTCCACCAACGAAGAACGACGAAAGGAGCATCAACAAGAACTACGTTGACCTGAGCCTCTACACTGGATGAACGTAGGCAACCTTCAGGTCCGGTCTCATGCAAGAAAGAAGATATGTTTAGCCCTAGTGCGTTATGGTGATTGGCCTTCCTCTCAAACTTATCAATACATCTTTATACGATTCATTTGCCAATGAATTAATCACCTCAAGTTTGAATAACTTTATTAGAATTGGAATCGCTTTGCATTCCTTATCGAGTCTAGGGGCTTCTCATCTTTCAGTGATACTCCTAGTTTCTCGCAATCAAATTGGGGATTTCCTTCTCTTCTCTTTTAATGACTTACTTGCCTTCGTGAGTCATTCAAAAAATATATAAATACATGAAGTCAATACTAGGGGCTACTTCCCTAGTTGAGTCAATGTCACTCATCATTAGTGACAAAAGGTCTCCACCGCAAAATCACATGTCTTATCTCCTCCTCTAGAGTTAATGCACACTTCCTCATTAATCGATTCAAAATGAAGACGCAAAAGAGATGCCCGCTGTAGATACCCCGGGAAACCCCCGCTTGGCTAGGGCGGTGAATTATCCTAAGATGTCTACTTGATTTTAAGAGTCGCCACTCACGTTTCAGAGGAACGCGAGAAAGCCTAAGAAAATAGCCTTTTTATTGATCACGAAACTAGAGATTCAAGGAAGAAGGGTTCGGGGGTTAGGTGACGGAGTGGGAAGTACTTAAACACCCACTCCGCCCCGCTTACGCGGGTCTTGATACAATTGGTGTTCTAATGATAAAAAGTCATTTTATTTATTAATATGAAAATGTGCTAACGATTACAAGGGAAAGAAAAGGGAAATAAAAAGAGAATTGTTTTATTTATTGATTTATGCTAAGAATTACATGTAATAATTATGCTAGACAATTACATGAATAGATGAAAATGGTGAATTAAAATGTAGTTTGGAATGTTGGGATGTAACCTTGGCCAAACTTCAATAGTGAAGTGGCTTCTTGGTTGTATCCCTTTTTATGGAGATTGCATACTCACTTAGAAGAGATGAGAAGATGAAGAAAGGAAATAAGACTTAGAATTTAGAAGAAGAGAATAAACCTTGTACCTTATGCTTGAATGGAGAAGAACCAAATCTTTGTGTTGACCACTTCTTGAAAAATAGACTTTTGTGTGTTTTGAAGTATTTTTGTGTTAAGAAATCATCCTCCCCTTTCATGATGGAATGAAGAGGTTTATATAGGTGTTGGAGAAGTGTTTGTGGTCACAAAGATGGACATTCCCCGGATCAAGCCAAGGCATAATGGTCTTGGGGGTTACAAATCAGAAAAGGAGGGAAATTTGGCAAAATCTGAGATTCTGGAAGCGGGAAGCACGCGCTTCCCACCCCCCTATGGGAGGAGCACACCTCCCACAAAGGAGGGCAAAGGCGTGCGTATCCCAGCTTCAGAAAATTCATATTTCAGCCCAAAAGTTAACCCCGTTATGCAGTTAAGCCCCAAAACTAACGAAATTAGTCCAAAAACTTAACGAACATCACGAAAGTCAACGAAAATAAATGAAACAAAGACTCAAGGTTGAATTTTCCACTTAGACAAATCCAAGACTAACGGAGTAAGTCAAGAACTTAACGCAAAGTAACAAAAGTTGACGGAAAGTAACAAAACATAACAGAAGAGAGGAAGATAGAGAATGTGTATGCAATCAGGACATGAGAGGTCCAAGGTGGGGTGTCTACAGAGCCCCTCGGCGACGTGGATTGCAAAGCAAAACGCGTCGACGAATGTAAAAACACCCGCCGAGGACATCGACAAAGAAAAAAGGAAGAAAAGAAAACAAAGACTCGATAAAAGTAGGAATTTGAAATTGCGATATATAGAGGTGCGCTCCCTGCATGAGCGATTTTTGCTGGAGTGTTGTATTGGAGCTCATGGGAGCTTGTCTCGATATGGACCGAGTTGTTGAGTTGGGGCTCATGGGAGCTTGTCTTGATATGGACCGAGTTGCCGACTTGGAGCTCATGGGAGCTTGTCTCGATATGGACCGAGTTGCCGGCTTGGAGCTCATGGGAGCTTGTCTCGATATGGACCGAGTTGCTGACTTGGAGCTCATGGGAGCTTGTCTCGATATGGACCGAGTTGCCGACTTGGAGCTCATGGGATCTTGTCTCGATATGGACCGAGTTGCCGACTTGGAGCTTATGGGAGCTTGTCTCGATATGGACCGAGTTGCCGACTTGGAGCTCATGGGAGCTTGTCTCGATATGGACCGAGTTGCCGACTTGGAGCTCATGGTAGCTTGTCTCGATATGGACCGAGTTGCCGACTTGGAGCTCATGGGAGCTTGTCTCGGTATGGACCGAGTTGCCGACTTGGAGCTCATGGGAGCTTGTCTCGATATGGACCGAGTTGCCGACTTGGAGCCGCATCTGCTTATGTTGTTGACTTTGTGGGGTGTGGGCACGGTTGACCACTTTCTGGTGGGGATGAAGTGTGAAATGAAGAGAGAGAAATTGTGCTCGTGGTGTGATGGGATTTTGGAACACCCTTGCAATGAGAGAGAAGTAAGAATGTAGAGAGTGATCTTGTGTGCGGTGTGATTTTGAGGAAAGCATTGGATGTATTCATACCTTCACTTACCATTGCCGCTTGAGTGGAGATGGATTTCTGATGTCCGCGGAGGATGCTTTGATGGAGAATGTCCATTCTTTGGATGTTAATGAGAGAACGCTCTTGATGATGGGTTGGCGAGATGGTACTCTGGATGATGGGTTGGTCGTGCCAAAGGCTGCCTACGTATCCCTTGAAGGGAATCAGACCAGCGTAGTTCAAGGATGATGGAGAACTCTGGGGAAGAAGCTATGGAGCAAGGCAAAGTAAAGCACATACTTTTGCACATAGAAGGAGAATTTTTTTTTTTTAGTTCATGGGTGAACCATTTTAACCATTGTGTGCTTGTGAAGCCAAACCAAGATCAAGTCGTGTTCAATCGAAGTCCGGATTGCCTTGTTGAATTCTGTCGTTGTTGTTGTGGTGTCCAACGAAATTGATGTCTAGCCCCAAGATATTTGTCGATTATGGGGCTCCGAAAGGCATTTGATGTCGAGATAAGGGGTTGCTGATTGTAAAGCTCCTAGAATGCCTTTGATGCCAAACTTTGAGTGGCTTGCATAGCCCCAAGATAAATCAGTTCTTGGCCCATTCAAATAAATCGCCTTTTGTTGTTGGCGTGAGAAAATCCCAAGAGTTGATTATTGATACCAAGCCTCGAGAGATTGCAAAGCCCCAAATGTCATGGACTTCTTGTTTGCGAGCTTTAAGACGGTGGAGTGTGAAGACCTTTCGATGTAAAGCCCCAAATTATCTTGTGATCGGTTCGGCATTGAGAGCGGATGTACCGTTTGGTAGAATTTTTGATAGAGATCTCCTTCTTGCTCTTACTGGGGAGATGAATGGCCTCATTGTGGTCGATACCTAAATGGTTGAGGGCTTATGTCAAAAGATGCAGTAATGTCTTGCGGTGCCGTCGAAGTCGCGGAGGATAAGGTCTTGGTGTGATAAAGTCCCAAATGAGTATGCTTGCTTGACTCTTCTTGAGTTGAACTAATGACGGATCTTCGGATGCAACTAGTGCTATGGCCCAACTTTATCTGAGCTGCACCTTGTGCTTTTGATCTTGGAGAAGGGGGTGCTGAATTGCAGAAACATTGGGATTGGCCGTGGCATTTCCCACTATAACCCTGTTTTGATTAGAGTTTAGCATATTGAATCTTTTTCCTTTTCTCTAAGACTTCCTTCAAAATCTCGCTGTGAGTTCTAACAAAAATCATCAACTTCATTCATAACATCGGAGTCTTCATTTAAAACCAAGAGGCCTTTGACTTGAAGTGTTGAGAGACCCTTTGAAGCTTGATCCCTTTCATGGAGACTACTCCCAAATTGCGTTGCTCGAGTATTGTTGCCCAAAAGACTGTCGGTCGCGAAGCCCCAATATTGCCCTTTGCTCGGATTACTGTAATGCCGTAGCCCAAAAGATTGTAGATTGCGAAGCCCCTTGAGACCTTCGGTGCCGAATTGAGGAAGCTTCCAATGTTGCACATGACTCGGCTGGGGATACTGCTGGGGAGTTAATTGCTCTTTGCCGAGGGAGCCTTTAAGACTTGACCGTAGCCCTTAGAGTGCCATCATTGATTGCGAGAAAGGTCCATCCTTGATTGGGGGAACGAGCACGGGCACACGCGACAAGAGGGCTTTTTGATATCCCTTTTGGGAGACTATGAGGATAGTCTCACACATCTTTCTTGAACATAGCCTCTAGGGCGTATTGATTGTCAAGTGAAGCAAAAGAAGTCCTTGACCTTGAGTCACATAGCCCCTAGGGCGTCACCATTTGTTGAGCAAAGTAAGAGTGACTCATCCTCATGCGAGGGAACAAACATGAGAGGACATAGAAAGAGCTACTCCATTTTTCGGGAGCCTTTCAGCGTACTTTAGAAGCACATACTTGAAGAAGCTTTGAAAACTGAGACACCTGTTGTTTCTATTTGTTGCCCAAGCCAATTGACTAGCTAGGGATTATTTGTGCAACCTCGTGCCCTTTTATGATGGGCTCGTTCTCGGATGGGTCTTGGCTACCACGGGCCTTCTTTTCATGAACCCAAAAATGCACACTGCTGGAGAATGATGCCAATAACCCAAAATAACCTTTGATGGTGCCATATCTTGTCGAGCCTTTTGCAATCCCAAAGTTGACTTGGTGGGGAATTGACTTGCTGAGGAGATCCAATGTAGAGCTCGTGCAGTTGTATTCCTTAGAGGCCGGAGATCTCCATTTCTCTTTCCCTTCTCTCTCTCACTCTCTCATTTTTTTTATGACGCACCCTGTTTTTTGCCTAGACCGCCCTTTCGGGTTTTCAATCTAGCGGGCATCTCTTTTGCGTCTTTTTTTTTTGACTCGATTAATGAGGAAGTGTGCATTGACTCTGGCTGAGGAGATAAGACATGTGATTTTGCGGTGAAGACCTCTTGTCACTAAAGATGAGTGACATTGACTCGACTAGGGAAGTGTCCCTAGCATTGACTTCATGTATGTATATTTTTTGAATGGCTCACGAAGGCAAGTAAGTCATTAAGAGAGAAGAGAAAGAAAGCCCCAGTTTGATTGCAAGAAACTGGGAGTATCGCAAAAAGAAGAGAAACCCCTAGACTCGACAAGGAACGTGAAAGCGATTCCAAATCTAAGAAAGTTATTCAATCTTGAGGTGATTAATTCATTGGCAAATGAATTGTACAAAGATGTCATGACAAGTTTGAGAGGAAGGCCGATCACCATAACGCGCTAGGGCTAAACATATCTTCTTTCTTGCATGAGACCGGACCCGCAGGTTGCCTACGTTTCTCCAGTGTAGAGGCTCAGGTCACCGTAGTTCTTGTGGATTCTCCATTCTTCGTGATGGAATTGTTGCTTCGTAGCTTCGTCCTTTGTTGGTGGATGATGATGTTGATCTTCTTTGATTGAGGGGGATTTTTTTTTTTTTTGTGCTCTAACTTTTGCCTAGGTTGATTTGATGATTTCAACATAGCGAGGTTCTTTTTTTTTTTTTTTTTTTTTTTTTTTTTTTGATCCCCCTTTGAAAACTTTGCTTGATTTTTCTCCATGCTTGATGTCTTGGATTCGCCGTTGTTGTTGATGTCGTTGCCTTCGTCACGATGTTTAGCCCCTAGGCGTTCAAGCGATGGCCTTCGTTCTAAAACTTGTTTAGACATCTTTTCATCATTTTGCCAAGAATTAAATTGAACAACTTGGAATTGTGTATGAGGACAAGAACGACTTTTATTTGATAAGATCGACTCAAACATTGACATGAGAAAGAAGAAAACTTAATGCACACAAAAGAGGACTTTGACACTTTTTTTTTTTTTATTCCTACTACTAGGTAGAGAAAGAGAAACGGAGATTGCTGTCGTCGTCTTTGCCGTTGTAGTCTCCTTGCGGCATGATCTCTTGTTGAAGGCCTATTTCAAAACCAAGCTTTTTCCTTGATGGGTTCTTGCATGTTGCCATTCTCTAGCGGTTGCTTTTCACCCACAGTAAATTCGCCGTTGTCGATCAAATCTTGGATGATGTTTCGGAGAAGGAAGCACCATTCGGTAGTATGGCCACTATGCTTGTGGTAGCCGCACCATTCACTATGTGCATGATTCTTCAGTATCGCCTTCGGCTTGTACCCTTCCAAAGGTTTGACCTTCCCACTTGCCACCAAAGTTTCAAATGCCTCGGCTTGGGTTACTCCTAGGAGAGGAGTGAAAACTCGGTTGTTGGTGGTACCTTTGTAGCTTTTGAGGGTCGGGCCACTTGAGCATGCTTTACCATTGAACTTTGCTTTGCCGTCGGTGAGCTCTTGCAAACGGGCTTTGAGTTCAGAAACCTCTTCCACGTGAATTCTTCTTTCATAATCAAGACTGGCCTTGAGTTCGGAAACCTCTTCTTTGTGAATCCTCTTGTCGATATCGAAACGGGCTTGCCACAAATTGTCTTTACGGCGGGCATCCTCGACAATCCTATCCATTTGTTCCCCCATTGATTTCATTATGTTGAGTAACCCTTCGTTGGACACGAAATCATTTCCACCGTTGTTGTTGTTGCCGTTGGAAGCCATTGGACCTATTAGAAGAACACGGTTGATCTTAGGTTGGCCCCACAAACACCTTTTGAGTAATATGATTAAACCCACAAAAAAGGAAAAAGACTCAACCACATAAAGAAAAATGACTCTTTTTTTATTTATTATTATTTACTAAGTCGGAAGGACGTGGTCCTTTTTTGGGTTTCTAAGGAAAAATAGTGGAATCGTCACACTAGTATATAGACCTTCTCGCAGTCCCATATACTCATCGGATTCCACCACGCTTGTGATACCTAACATGTGACGGGATTAAACTAAATTAATGTAGTAAATCATACACGCGGGGACGGATTTTTTATTTTCGTCCAAGATAGCCACTTTTGGGGACGGAGTTCCATTGCAACAAATTGGCATGTATGATTTGAAGACATTAGTTTAGGGAAATCTCGGTACATGAAAACCGACTTGAGTCATGGAGTGTTAGACCCTAGACTAGAATTGTGTGGCTTGTGCTCGGCTAAAGAGAGGCTTAAAGGTCACCCCCGGCATGTAGTCTTGAACTACGCCACGGGCTGAGGTTGACCGCTTCGAAAGAGTCAAGGTCGGGTGGAGCTTGAAACTTTCTAGGACGGGCCTCGACGGGTTTGGGGTTGAACATTGTGCGACTCGATAGTGAGCAATTGATAAGAATATGTGCATGTAGTGTGAGGTCTAACATGTGACAAAACATTTTTTTTTCCAAAAGAAATAAAAAAAAAAACAAATAAGCACATAATTACAACTTTCGAATCACCCGTGTGACCGATAAAACAAACAGAAAATAAAAGAAGTTCTGTGCAGGCCCGGTGCCCACACATTGTCATTCTGCTCTGTTTTCTGTGCACTGTTCTGTTATGGGAATGCGCCCAGAAGCGCGCGCATTGGGTGGCCTATGCGGAAGGCGCGCAGTAGACAAAGAGGGGTAGAGGCGCCCGATTCTGGGCAGTACCTGTGAATCAGTGGGTTCAAGGGATTGCCTTGACCCTAAATAAAAAATTCTTTCCCCTGCAGTAATTGTTAGCATAGAAACATGGAATTGAAGGACAAGAAAGGAGGCGGGCGATTATGGTAATTGGGGTCGGACACGTGCGCTTTAGGCCAAGAAGGCCAGAGGCGCGCGCTTCCCACCCTTTTTACCAGAATGCCCAGAAAACAGTAATAAGAACACCAAAAGTTAAGAACGCAAGTTTAACCTTCTAATAAGTCCCCAGCGGAGTCGCCACTGTAGATACCCCGGGAAACCCCCGCTTGGCTAGGGCGGTGAATTATCGTAAGATGTCTACTTGATTTTAAGAGTCGCCACCCACGTTTCAGAGGAACGCGAGAAAGCCTAAGAAAATAGCCTTTTAATTGATCACGAAACTAGAGATTCAAGGAAGAAGGGTTCGGGGGTTAGGTGACGGAGTGGGAAGTACTTAAACACCCACTCCGCCCCGCTTACGCGGGTCTTGATACAATTGGTGTTCTAATGATAAAAAGTCCTTTTATTTATTAATATGAAAATGTGCTAACGATTACAAGGGAAAGAAAAGGGAAATAAAAAGAGAATTGTTTTATTTATTGATTTATCTAAGAATTACATGTAATAATTATGCTAGACAATTACATGAATAGATGAAAATGGTGAATTAAAATGTAGTTTGGAATGTTGGGATGTAACCTTGGCCAAACTTCAATAGTGAAGTGGCTTCTTGGTTGTATCCCTTTTTATGGAGATTGCATACTCACTTAGAAGAGATGAGAAGATGAAGAAAGGAAATAAGACTTAGAATTTAGAAGAAGAGAATAAACCTTGTACCTTATGCTTGAATGGAGAAGAACCAAATCTTTGTGTTGACCACTTCTTGAAAAATAGACTTTTGTGTGTTTTGAAGTATTTTTGTGTTAAGAAATCATCCTCCCCTTTCATGATGGAATGAAGAGGTTTATATAGGTGTTGGAGAAGTGTTTGTGGTCACAAAGATGGACATTCCCCGGATCAAGCCAAGGCATAATGGTCTTGGGGGTTAAAAATCAGAAAAGGAGGGAAATTTGGCAAAATCTGAGATTCTGGAAGCGGGAAACGCGCGCTTCCCACCCCCCTATGGGAGGAGCACACCTCCCACAAAGGAGGGCAAAGGCGTGCGCATCCCAGCTTCAGAAAATTCATATTTCAGCCCAAAAGTTAACCCCGTTATGCAGTTAAGCCCCAAAACTAACGGAATTAGTCCAAAAATTTAACGAACATCACGAAAGTCAACGAAAATAAATGAAACAAAGACTCAAGGTTGACTTTGCCACTTAGTCAAATCCAAAACTAACGGAGTAAGTCAAGAACTTAACGGAAAGTAACAAAAGTTAACGGAAAGTAACAAAACATAACAGAAGAGAGGAAGATAGAGAATGTGTATGCAATCGGGACATGAGAGGTCCAAGGCGGGGTGTCTACACCCGCTAGATTGAAAACCCGAAAGGGCGGTCTAGGCAAAAAACAGGGTGCATCATAAAAACAAATGAGAGAGTGAGAGAGAGAAGGGAAAGAGAAATGGAGATCCCCGGCCTCTAACGAAGACAACAACACAAGTTCTATATTGAATCTCCTCAGCAAGTCAATTCCCTACCGAGTCAACTCCCCACCGAGTAAACTTTGGAATTACAAAAGGCTTGACAAGATATGGCACAAATCAAAGGTCATTTTGGGTTATTGGCATAAGGGAGATTGTTCTTGAAATGTGCATTTTTGGGCTCATGTGAAAGAAGGCCCGTCCGAGAATTAGCTCATGATTGATATGTCATCAAAAAGTCAAAAAGGGGTGAGAGGTTGTACGAATGGTCTTCAATGCACCAATTGGTTTGGATCACAAATGGCAACAACTTGTGACTTAGTTTTCGAGCTTCTTCAAGCATGTGCCCCTAAAGTATGTCAAAAGGTTTCCCGAGAAATGGAGTAGCTCTTGCCATGACCTCTTATGTTTGTTACCCCACACGAGGACGAGTCTCTTACTTTGCTTGACAAATTGTGACGCCCTAAGGGCTATGTGACTCAAGAATGAGAGCTTATTTTGCTTCATTTGATAGTTAATGAGCCCTAGGGGCTACGCTCAAGAAATATATATGAGACTATCCTTAAAGTCTCTCAAAAAGAATATCGAAAAGCATTCTTGTCATGTGTGCTCGTGCCTGTTCTCCCTATCAAGGATAGGCCTCTCTTGCTCTACTTACAATCGATGATGTCACTCTAGGGGCTAGACTCGAGTTTGAAAGGCTCCCTTAGCAAAAATGTAATTCACTTCACCTCCCCCAATGATGGCCCTAGCAAAGTCATGTGCAACATTTGAAGCTTCCTCTATCAATTTGGCACCAAAAGTCTTTTTAAGGGGCTTCGACAATCTTTTGGGCAATGCTACTTGAGCAATGCAATGTGGGGAGTGGTCCAAGCTTAAAGGGTCTCTTAGTACTTCACGTCAAAGGTCTTTTGGTTTGAAAGGAGGGATCCGATGTTATGAATGAATTTGATGATTCTTGTTATGTTGTGACTTACGACGAGATTATAAAGGAAGTCTTAGAGAAAAGGAAAAAGATTCAATATGCTAAACTCACTAAAACGGGTTATAGCAGGTACCATACCCAATGTTTCTGCAATACAGCACCCCTTTCTCTAAGATCAAAAGCACAAGTTTCATCCGCACGAGTTGCATCCGAAGATCCGTTATTAGTTCAACCCAAGAAGACTCAAGCAAACATACCCATTTGGGACCTTATCACGCCAAGACCTTATCATTCGCGACCACGACAACACCACAATCTCTCCCAAGACATTTTCCGAAGACCGTGCTACACTTTTCGACTTGAACCTCCCGCCATTTGAGTAGCAACCACAATAGAGCCATTCATCTCCAAGAAAGAGTAAGAGGGAGATCACTATCAAAAGTTTTACCAAACGGTGCATCCGCTCTCAATATAATGCCGAGCTGATTCCAAGACGTTTTTGGGGCTTTACATCGAAAGGTCTTCACATTCCACCATTTTGAAGCTCGCAAACAACAAGTACATGAAATTTGGGGCTTAGCAATATCTCGAAGATTGGTATCAATAATCTTGTCTTGGGTCTTGCTCATGTCAACAACAAAATGCGATTTATTTGAATGGGCCCAGAGCTGATTTATCTTGAGGCTATGCGAGTCACTCAAGGTTTGGCATCAAAGGCATTATAGGGGCTTTACAATCAGCAACCCCCCTGGTATCTCGGGATTGAAAGCCTTTTGAAGCCCCATAATCGACAAATCTCTGGGGGCTAGATATCAATCTTCGTTGGGCACAACAGCCACAATAGAATTCAAGCGAGGCAATCCGGACTTCGACCGAATATGATTTGATCTTGGGTTGGCTTTACAAACACACAATGGTTAAAATGGTTCACCCTAAAAAAAAAAAAAAAAAAAACTCTGTATATATTCTTAATCTTAAAAAAAAACAAACAAAACAAAAAGATTTTTATTTTTCTTACTTGTGTAAAAAGTATGTGCTTCATTTTGCTGTGCTCCTAGCTTCTCCTCAGAATTCGCCATCACCTTGAACTACGCTGGTCTGATTCCTTTCAAGGGATACGTAGGCATCCTTTGGCACGGCCAACCCATCATCAAGAGTGATCAAGCCTCCATCAAAAGTGAAAGCAACTCATCTTCATCAAAAACAGCAAACATTCTCCATCAAAGCATCCTTCGCGACATCAGAAATCCACCTCCAATCAAGCAGCAATGGTAAGTGAAGGTATGGACATCATTCATTAAAGCTTTCTGCAAATCACATCACACACAAAAGCGATTTCTCCAATCTTTCAAAACCACTCTCATGCAAAACTGCTTTCGAATCACATCACACCACAAGCACAATATTACACTTCACACATTTTCTCACACAAGCACATATATCTGCAAAGCACACACATAACAGGTACCACACCAAATACGGCTCTGAACAGCGTAGCAAATCGACTCTGAACAGCATACAATAAATGTGGCTCTGAACAGCATACAGCAAATGTGGCTCCGAACAGCATACAACAAATGTGGTTCCGACAGCATACATCAAATGCGGCTCCAAACAGCATACAGCAAATGCGGCTCCGAACAGCATACATCAAATGCGGCTCCTAACAGCATACAGCAAATGCGGCTCCGAATAGTAAACAACAAATGCGGCTCCGAATAGCAAAATAGCAAATGCGCCTCCAAACAGCAAAACAGCAAATGTGGCTCTGAATAGCAAACAACAAATGCAGCTCCAAACAGCATACAGCAAATGCGGCTCCGAACAACGTACATCAAATGCGGCTCCAAACAACAATTTGGTCCAGGGTGAACCACTAAAATCACCACCTCTTCCATCAACAAAATTTGCTCACGCAGGGAGCGCACTTCTACCCTTACAATTTCAAATTCCTGCTTTTATAAAGTTTTTGCTTTTTTTTTCTTCCTTTTTTCTTTGTCGATGTCCTCAGCGGTTGTCTTTCTTTCGTCGGCGCGTTTTGCTTTTTAATCCACGCCTCCGAGGGGCTCTGTAGACACCCCGCCTTGGACCTCTCACCCCGATTGCATACATAGTATTTTTATTTAACTTGTTTTTGTTAATTTCTGTTACTTCGGTTAAGTTCCTAACTGATTCCGTTAGTTTTGGACTAAACTGAATAACAGAGTTAACTTTTAGTGTCATTATGTCATTTTTTAAGGCGGGCGCCTCCCGTAATAGTCTTGTGCCGCGCGCGTTTGGTCCTACAGACCAGACCCGCGCTTCCCACAATGGCTGTTACGGATTTGCACCAATTTCTCTCTATTTTCTGAGTCAAAAAGCTTCTCTTTTACCTCTAAGTTCACCCCCCTAGTTTTGTAACTCCCAATCCACCATCTCTAGCCATTTCCCTAAACACCAAATATTTTCTCTTTACTATTATTATTTTTATTTTCCTTTATTCCTATTGGTCCCATGACCATTCTTTCCTCCCTTCTTCACCTATAAAAAGGACCTTCTTGGTTCATTTCAAGAGGAATTTTGAGACACCAAAAAGGCACCACTTCCCACACCAAAATAGAGCACCAAAACTCTACACAAAAACTCTACAAGTTTTTGCACACCATTTCTCTTCAAAACACTTCATTTTCTCACAAAGGTTGAAGTCTTCATTTCCTTCCCAACAAGGTACAATTCTTCTATTTTCTTATTCTTTTTATGTATTTTTAATATATGCAATCCCCATCAAATGGGATATGACCAAATGATCACTTCATTACATTGAAGTTGGTTAAAGGTTATCTCCCTACATTTTTATTCTCATTTAATTTCCCCTTTTTCTCATGATGTAATTGTTAGCACAAATTTATATTAATAAAAGAAGTACTCTTTTTTATATGTGAAAACTCCGTTTTGGTTCATTGTACTTTAGGGCGTGTTTCACTTTTACCATCGAACTTTATTTTTTTCATTTTTACCATCGTACTACAAACAATGGTGTCATTTCATACCAAATTTTGGTGTAAAATGACACCATTGTTTGTAGTACGATGGTAAAATTGAAACAAATTTGGGTATAAAATATCAAATTTTGTTTAAAATGATACCATTGTTTGTAGTACGATGGTAAATATGAAAAAAATAAAGTTCGATGGTAAAAGTGAAACACGACCTAAAGTACGATGGACAAAAACGGAGTTCTCCCTTTTTATATTAGAACACCAAAAGTAGCAAGACTGGCTTTAGCCAGGCGAAGTAGGTGTTTAAGTACTTCCCACTTCATAACCTAACCCCCAAACCCGTCTCTCTTGAATCTCTGGTTTTGTATATAAAATTAGCCTATATTAGGTTTTTATTATGTTCCTCTAAAACATAGGTGGTGACTCTAATCTCTAAAACCAAATAGACATCCTAGGATAATTCACGCGCTCTAGCCAAGCCGTGGTTTCCCCCGGGGTATCTACACAATGTCATTATTTTCCCTTGCGGTAGGCTTCTCTAAATCCGTGAAGAGATAGTATCTTGATGACGCGGTCAACGTGACGATGTGGTCGAGAGAGATTTCCAGGTGTCACTTTGGTGATGTTCGACCGTGAGTGAGTTGACCGTGGAGACCTACTTGTGTGTGAACTTAGATAAAACACAAGACATTAGTATATAAATATATAGACAAATAATTAGAGTTCTAGCATACCCATTTCTCCTCTTAGATGCCTAAATCTCTTTGAATCAAGAACCTTGGTGAGAATGTCTGCAATTTGATTTTTAGTACTCACATACTCTAGATGGATATTACCTTTTTTCACATGATACTTGAGAAAATGGTATTTGATATCAATGTGTTTGGTCTTGGAATTCATGACAGGTTTATTGGAGACAATAATGGTAGATGTATTGTCACAATAGATTGGATAATTTTCTTCTTTGATTCCATAGTCAACCAATTGTTTCTTCATCCATAACACTTGGCAGCAGCATCTCCAGCAGCTATATATTCAGCTTCTGTGGTAGATACAAAGACTGAGGCTTGTTTCTTGCTTGCCCATAAAACTAGTCGATTTCAAGGAAATGACATGTTCCACTTGTGCTTTTCCTGTCAATGGTACATGCTGCAAAATCTTCATCTGAGTAATCTATAAGATCAAAATTCGAATATTTGGAATATCAAAGTCCAAGGTTAATGGTTCCAGATAAATATCGAATAATACGTTTTACAACAATAAGATGTGCTTCTCTATGGTCTGCTTGATATCTAGTACAAACACAAACACTAAACATGATATCTAGCCTAGTAGCAGTTAAGTATAGAAGAGAGCCAATCATACCTCTGTATAAGGTTTTATCAACCGTTTTACCTTTCAAGTCTTTATCTAGCTTGTTACCAGTAGCCATGGGAGTGTCGTATGCCTTTGCGTTGTCAAGTCCAAATTTCTTGATGACATCTTTTGTGTACTTTGCTTGGTTGAGGAAGATGCCTTCAGCACATTGTTTAATTTGGAGCCCAAGGAAAAATGTCAATTCTCCCATCATGCTCATCTCAAATTTGCTTTTCATGAGTTTATCAAAACTCTTACACAAGAATTCATTAGTAGAACCAAAAATAATATCATCTACATATATTTGAACAAGTAAAGTATGATCATGATATTTAGCAATGAATAGAGTTGTGTCAATCTTACCACGCTTGAATCCCTTTTCTAGAAGGAATTTAGATAGAGTTTCATACCATTCTCGTGGAGCTTGTTTGAGTCCATACAAAGCTTTATGGAGTTTGTAGACACGATTTGGAAATTTGTGGTCTTCAAATCTGGGAGGTTGAGCAACATAGACTGTTTCTTGAAGTTCTCCATTGAGAAATGAACTCTTCACATCCATTTGATATAGCTGGAATCTTTTGTAAGAGGCATAAGCTAAGAATATCCTTATACCTTCAAGTCTTGCAACCGGGGAAAAGGTATCATCATAGTCAATGCCTTCTTCTTGTCTATATCCTTGTGCAACCAACCTAGCTTTATTCCTTGTAATGCTCCCATTCTCATCCATCTTATTTCTGAACACTCACTTTGTACCAATCACTCCTTGATTATTTGGCATTGGAACTAAGGTCCAACCTTTACATCTTTCAAATTGGTTGAGTTCTTCTTGCATAGCCACAACCCAACTTGAATCTTGGAGTGCTTCATCAACTTTCCTAGGTTCAATTTGATATATGAATGCAGTGAGAGCATCATAGTTTGTTCTTCTTGTTCGAACACCAGAATGTTGGTCACCGATGATATTATGAATTGGCTGATCTCTGACCTCACGAAATCCTTGAGGTATATCTGGTTGAGTTGATGATTGTTGAAAGTATTCTAGTGGTACATCATTTGTGCCATCCCAATCATAAGTAATTTTAGTGATTGGTTTTTCCACATTTATAGGTACTTCATCTCCATTTGTATTTGCCGCAAATCTGGTAGCTTCTGGTGCTTCATTTGGGGTAAATGGAGATGTTGTTGAGGTAGATGGATTTCCTTGAGTTGATTGATTTTGTGGTCGAGTTGTTATAGACACCCCGCCTTGGACCTCTCACCCCGATTGCATACATAGTGTTTTTATTCAACTTGTTTTTGTTAATTTCTGTTACTTTGGTTAAGTTCCTGTAGATACCCCAGGAGGGCACGGCTGGGCTAGAGCGCGTGTGTTACTCCTAGGATGTATATTTGTGTTTTATTTGTTTAGATTCGCTACCTATGCTTTAAAGGAACATAAGAAAAATCTAATATTTAGCCTAAGTTTGATACGAAAACAGAGATTCTTGTTATGAGGTTCGAAGGTTAGGTTACGAGATGGGAAGTGCTTAAAAACCCATCTCGCCCAACTAATATTGGTCTTGCATGTTCAAAGTCTACATAAAATAAATATTCTTCCTATTCGTAATAATGATAAAGGGGGTTTAAAAGGGGGTGTTTGGAATGTAGGGAGATGACTCCATGACCAACTTCAATGACATGAAGCGATCATTGGTGTCATGTCCCAAAATGATTTGGGTGATTGCACGTTTGATTAAATAAAAGAAATAGATGAAGTAGAGAAGAAGGAGGAAGATGGACTTTTACCTATGCTTTGAAGGACTTCAAACACTTCTTGGTGAATTACTTGAAAAACTTTAGAAATGATTTCGGTATAGTTTTTGTAGAGAGAATTTTTGGTCCTTTGAAATGGTGGAGAAGGGATGCTTTTATAGTTGTAAAACATATGTTTTTGGTGCCAAAACTCAGTCACCAAGAAATCTTTCCCGGGCAAAATCATGTAAAATGAGCAAGGGATGGATTCTTGGGCAGAAATCTGTAACTGATACCCAGAGGCACGCGCTTCCTACCTCGGGGGCGGAAGGCACGCGCGTCTGGCTCCTATGATCGGAGGCGCGCGACTTAGAGATGGATTTTTTGAAAGAATGGACTAGAAAGTCAGCCCTGTTATTCAGTTTAGTCCCTAGACTTAACGAGTCAGTCAGGAACTTAACGGAAGTAATAGAAACTAACAAAAAACTCTTAAAATAGGGGGAAACACAAGATCAACCGTGCAATCAGGGTGAGTGGTCCAAGGCAGGGTGTCTACAGAGCCCTTCAGTGACATGGATTACACAGCAACACGTGTCGACGAAAGAAAGTACACCCGCCGAGGACATCACCAATCAAAAAGCAAAGACTCGATGAAAGCAGGAATTTGAAAACACAAGATAGAGGTGCACTCCCTGTGTGAGCGGGATTTTATTGATAGAGGGGGTGGCATGATCCGTTAGTAAATCTGCCGGCTGAATCCGTTAGTGAATCCGCTTAATGAATCCGTTAGTGAATCCTTTGAATGAGTCCGTTAGTGAACACTGTTTACGAATCCATTAGTGAATCCACTTGATGAATCCATTGGTGAATCCATTGAATGAGTCCATTAGTGAACTCTTGTTGACGAATCCGTTAGTGAATCCGCTTGATGAATCCGTTAGTGAATCCATTGAATGAGTCCGTTGGTGAACCCTTGTTGACAAATCCGTTAGTGAATCCTCTTGATGAATCCGTTAGTGGATCCCTTGAATGAGTCCGTTGGTGAACCCTTGTTGATGAATCTGTTAGTGAATCCTCTTGATGAATCCGTTGGTGAATCCCTTGAATGAGTCCGTTGGTGAACCCTTGTTGACGAATCCATTAGTGAATCCGTTTGATGAATCCGTTAGTGAATCCATTGAATGAGCCCGTTAGTGAACCCTTGTTGACGAATCCGTTATTGAATCCGTTTGATGAATCCGTTGGTGAATCCATTGAATGAGTCCGTTAGTGAACCCTTGTTGTCGAATCCGTTAGTGAATCCGTTTGATGAATCCGTTGGTGAATCCCTTGAATGAGTCCGTTAGTGAACCCTTGTTGACAAATCCGTTAGTGAATCCTCTTGATGAATCCGTTGGTGAATCCATTGAATGAGTCTCTTAGTGAACCCTTATTGACGAATCCGTTAGTGAATCCGTTATATTGCTTAAGAAGTGGTGATTTCAGCGGTTCCTCATGGACTGAATTGCTGTTTGTAGCTATCTCTGACGTGTGCTGTTTGGGGCTGCACTTGCTGTTGACTTTATGACTTTTGTGGGGGTACGGGCGCAGTTGACTGCGGACCGAAAAGATGAGGTTTTCCCTTAGAGAGGAAAATGTCGAGATTGACCTCGACTTTTGTTATCGTCGGATTTAATGATGTCTGTGGCGGAACTTTATGCTTGAAACGCCACAAGGTGGAGCTAAAAACTCGGATGGGAGTTTGGAGGAATTGATGTGATGTATTTATTCCTGCATGGGAACTTGGACCTGGGCCTGACTGGACACGGGAAGCGCCCGCGTCTGGGAATTACTGTGGGACGCACGCGCGGTGCATAAGGGCATCAAGGGGCGCACGCATCTCGCTTAAGTTCAGAATATATATTCAGAAACTGCTCATTCTGTTCGAGCCAAGTTCAAAAATTGCCCAAACTCTCTGCATTCTGAGTCGAAATCTTATGAGGAAAACATCCCAAAACGTTTCCTTTGCTCATTTGAGACCATTCCATCGAGGAATCATGTCGGGTTCTCATCAAACTCCTTTTTTTGAGATGCCCATGGGCAAAGAAGCCGAGGTCGGGGTTGAAGCCATGGACCCAAGATAGCTTACTTATGAGTCCCATACTCATATCTCCCACTTTGTATCTGCGGGAGTGGTAAGTATTCTTCATCTTCCTTGACAATTTTGCATTCTAGGGTCGTATCATTTTGTCCGTGATACTGCTGCGGTAAACCTTTTGATCATGGTTGCATGTTGTTGTCATTGTTGATTTCTTGTGAAGAGAATGTTTGGACACCCATTTGCATGTTCACACACATGTTTGCACGCCATGACATTGTCATGTTGAATTTCATGCTGGGTTTGACCATTTTCTAGCCGTTATGCTGACGGATTTTTCTTTGCCTCTTGTTTCCTTTCATAGGTAGAACCGCTTGACCGAAATCTGAGTCGGGGCTCAGGCACCCGTTTCTGTGTGGAAGAAATTACCCGAGAATGTACGGGCTAGGATTGCAGCTACGTGCTTTGGCCCTTTTATTATGGGTTTGCCTTCACTGAAGAATGATCCTGATGTGATTCAGGCCTTGAGGGAGAGATGGTCGGATACCACTCACACTTTTCATTTGCCGATGGGGGAGGTGACTATGACCCCGACTGACTTTACGGCTCTGACCGGTTTGCCTTTTTCTGGGGTGCCTGTCCCTTGTGGTGTGAGGGGAACTGCTCGGATGCCTGACGAGCTGATGGCCTTGGTGGATTGCGGGTTCATAGTGAAGAGCTTCCGGGTGACCTGGGGGAAGATTAGGGCTTACTTTGATGTCCTCGCGGTTGAGTCCCGAGGTGTTACTGCTGACCGGGTCGATTCGGTGGCCCATTATTTTATCTGGTATACTTTGTCTCATACCTTGTTCGTGACCGGGGGGTGTTCTGCTTCCCTATCCCTGTTGGACCTTCTGGTTGATCTGGACCAGGCTGCTCAATACAACTAAGGTGCAGCGGGTCTGGCTGCTTGCTATCACGGTATGGACTTGACTAGTCGTTCGACTAGGAGCTCGGTCACGGGCTTTTCTCTTGCTTGGGAGGTACATTTACCGTTTTGCCCTTTTAGATTTCTGTCCTTTCTGCACTTTCAACTATGTTTAATTTTTGCCTTCGCTTCTGTTAGTAGCTGTGGGCATTTTCCATTCTAGGCATGAGGGACTTCAGGATTAGGAGAGAGGGTCAGCCCCTGTATCCTGATTGTGCTAGGTGGTCTTACAAAGACAGAAATGTGAAGACCGACACTGCCCCCATTGGCTTGGTTTCAGCCAGGCAATATCTGGATGGTCTGAGGCCTTAGTCCGTATCTTAATCATTATTTCCCTGGAGACCGATTTATGGCAGCATAGAGCATACACTGTTCCATACCCGCTCGAGGCTTCTGATGAGCTCCGTGGAGTGCATGGCCATGTACTTGGGAAAGATGGTATACTGGCAGCATGGGAGCCAGATGGTGGATTACCATAACCCGCCTAGGCCGGCAGTTCCAGAGTTCCCTCCTTTCTGCCCTCGTAACTGGGGGGGGGGGGGGCGTTGTCTGAGGATGATAGGGCCATGTATATGGTAGGGGTTGATGCTACCCCTTTCATCCTTCTTTATCAGTACTATGGCCTCTTCCGAGCGAATAATATGATGCCGGCCTTCATGTATGCCGACCCTCGGGGAACACAACCCGCTCCTTCTACTTCTGCACAGTTTTACCCCACCGGTGTAGGTTATTGCTTTGATCCCCCTCTACCCTTCGTACTATACGTACTCGAACTTTGGGATTTTTGAGGAGCAGAGGGAGATAGTCCCAGAGGAGATGTCACCGGAGAGGGAGCCTCCTGCCCAGGCGGCTGTGGTATGACTGTATTCTTTCTTGTACCTTTCTGATTACGACCCTTTTTCTGTTCCAGTCTCTTTTATCTCGGCATACTGATGTAATTTCCTATTTTTTTTTGTGACAGGTGCCTGTAGCTGCTTATAGGCACATAGGTCGCCAAAACAAAGGAATGCAGAGGAGGTTGCGCCAGTTGGAGGAGAAAGTGCTGGAGCTCTGTAGGGGTATGGTGAACCTGACCAGGGAGGCTGCAGGGACCGTATCTGGAGCTGCTAGAGGCATGGATCGGGTGCCCGTGGTATAGGGCGAGGATGCAGAGATGCTGATCTTGATGTGGATGAGGCTGTGCAGTCGCCTAGGCAGTCACTGAGTAGGAGCTTGAGCCGTGGGGGTGCCAGTTCGTCGGTAAGGGCACCAAAGAGAACCCGTCATGTGATCACCGTTGAAGAGTCTGAGGAAGAGTCCGATGATGATGAGGAGACCGAGAGTGGCAATGAGGGTGAGCACAGTGCCGCTGATGATGATTCAGAGTAGACTGGGGAGGATGAGTGCCTGAACAATTTATTTTTAACATATAACAACATTTAGCATGTATTTACAATCCTAGCTATTTTATCTACATTTTTTATGTTTTATTTTAGACTCGATCTTAGGTGTTGACTCTTTACAAACAAATGTTTGCCCAAAGTGTTCCACTTGTCGCTGGTGAATGTTGCTTTGTTGCTGTAGATTCTGAACTGATTGCAGGTTGAAGGCGTTGAAATGCCTGGGTTGTTGCTGAACTGATAAGGGCTGTTCTGTTCTATCATCTGTCAAAGGCGCGCGCGCCTGGAATAAGGCGTGGGATGTGCGCGCGTTTTAGATGCAGGGGCGGAGGCGCCTGCGTCTGGGCTACTGATTTACAGCCCCTTTCTTTCTGTACAGGATTCTCCAACAGCTATAAATTTGAACCCATTTCGACCAGTTTGGTCACACAGCAATATTCTGCACTACCTCTCATCTCTTTAAGCCCCAAATTCTTGTCAAGAATGGCTCCAATGACCTTCTCTTTTGAGGTAAAAGTGTCCGTTCCGGAGGGTGAAAAGTCAATACCCATCCCTATTGCGAAGGCACGCCCGAGTGTCTTTGATCGTTTGGGAAGGCCCAATAAGGTTGTTGCAGGACCTTTGAAGCCAATGGTTCATGTTGAAGCCCCTAGGCCACGTTATTTCCCTAAGAAGAAGAAGAAGGGTAAAGGTAAGGGTAATTGTCCTTACGTGTGGAAACGCCCATACAAGGCTCCGGTTAAGGCTTCTTTTGACAAAGGCAAAGGGAAGGGGAAAGTTTTTGATGAAGCTCCGTCCCGTCCTAGCATCTTCTCTCGTCTTGGCGGTTCCGAGAATGCTCCGCCCCCACCTAAGAAGGTCAATGGCCGAACAAACCGAAGAAATATTAGACTTTTCTTTTACCCCAAGATTGCAATTAATAGACCACTTGTTAGGATTTAATGTTTTTATGTCTTTATTGCTCAACATATCCGTTGTAATGGAAAGAATGACCTAAGATATGAATAAAAATTGCATTTTGTTATAACATGATTGGGTAAAAATTATTGTTTAGACCGCACCCGAAGGTTGCCTACGTTCCTCTCGTAGAGAGGCTCAGGTCTCCGTAGTTCAAACAAATGGAGACCGTTTTTTTTTTGTGTGCACCCTGTTTATTGCCTAGACCGCCCTTTCAGGTTTTTAATCTAGCGGGCTTCTTTTTTGATCTAATTTTTGCCTAGGCTGCCCTTGCGGGTTTTCAACCTAGCGAGCGTTTTTTTAATGGTCTCCATTTGTTAAGCGTAGAACTTCTTGATCTTGTCGAGGTTGACCTCCTTTGGTAATTGATCGCCATCCAAGTCTACGAGTCGGACTGCACTGCCGCTTAATATCTTCTTGACCACGTAAGAACCGATCCATCGAGGCCCCCACTTCCCAAAGGGATTCATGGCATTGGGAGGATGTTGTCTTAGGACTAAATCTCCCACTTTGATATTTCGAGGCTTCACCTTCTTATTGAAGGCCCTTGCCATTCTTTGTTGATAAGCCCTTGTGCGTTCAAACGCTCTTAACCTCTTTTCATCGAGTAGGGCTAGTTGCTCGTATCAACTTTGCATCCAATCAACCTCGTTGACTTGGTTCTCGAGTAAGACCCGTAGAGAAGGAACCTCGAGTTCGACTGGGAGTACGGCTTTAGAACCATAAACTAATGAGTATGGAGTTTCTCCTGTTGCTGACCGTATTGACGTGCGGTAACCCCACAATGCTAGTGGTAATTTCTCGGGCCAATCTCTTCCTGTTGAAGCCATTTTTCGTATGATGACCTCGATTGTCTTATTTGCTGCTTCGACCGCTCTATTGGCTTGGGGGTGGAATGGGGATGACTTGTGCTTGGTAATTTTGTACTTAAGCAAAAGTGCATCCATTTATTTCTCAAAGTGAGAACCATTGTCGGAGATGATCTCATGAGGAGTACCATATCGGCACGTGATGTTGTTCTTCACGAATTCGGCCACTTTCTTGGTGTTGAGAACTCGGTAAGTATGTGCCTCGACCCATTTTGTGAAATAATCCACGACCACTAGAATGAATGCCTGTCTGTTGCTTCCCGTAGGATGGACTTTGCCGATGATATCTATACCCCAACAAGAGAACGGCCATGGTGTGGTCATGTTGTACAATTTTGAAGGTGGAGCATGTTGCAGATTAGCATGGAGTTGGCACTTGGCACATTTCTTGACTTTCTCGATGCAGTCTCGTTCCATTGTAGTCCAATAGTAACCAATATGGAGTATCTTTTTGGCTAACATAATCCCATTCATGTGGGGCCCGCACTCGCTTTCGTGGACTTCGTACATGATTTCTTGATCTTCGGACTCATTTTCACACAAAAGATTGATCCCTTGATGATGCCTCTTTTAGACTCGGTTCCCAATCAATACATATCTAGCGGATAGTTTTTGTAGTGCTATTCAAGTTTTCCCATTGCTGTTCTCGGGAAAGTTGCCGCTGTTGAGAAAATTCAGGATGTCCGTGTACCATGGGGGGCTATCTTGGACTTTATTGATTTCAATACTCATGCAGTATGCTGGACTAGTCCTTCTTGAAATTTTGAAGGGTTTCACCATTTTTCCTTTGGGCATTTCAACCAATGAGGCTATGGTGGCTAAAGCATCCGCAAAGCGGTTCTTTTCCCTCGGTAAATAATTGAACGTGATGTCTTGGAACTGTTCAACTAGTTCTTCGAGGTGTTGACCATACTGTTGGAGGGTCGGGTCTTGGATTCGCCATTTACCCGATGTCTGATTGATAAGGAGGAGGGAGTCACCAAATACTTCTAGATCTGTGACATTTCTTTCTAGGGCCGCTTCTAGCCCCGCTATGCATGCCTCATATTCAGCAGTGTTGTTGGTAGCTTCGAATTTAAGACGGATTGCAATTGGAGTGTAGATGTCCTTTGGATCGGCAAGCAACATTCCTATCCCATAACCATGTTTATTGGCGGCGCCATCAAAAAAGAGTTGCCACTTATTTTCCTCGGTTGTAATGCAAACCAAGTGCTCGTTGGGAAACTATAAGTCCTCCCCCTTCACTTCGTCACACGGAAATTCAGCAAGCTAATCACTGAACACTTTCCCCCTGATGGATTTGAGTATGACGTAAGTGATATCATAGCCGGCGAGCATGAAGTACCACTTGGCTATCCTTGTCGACATGAAAGGTTTCTAAAAGATTTAGCGGAGCGGGTCCACTTTTGCTACTAGCTTGATTGGAAAGGCTTCCATGTAATGTTTGAGCTTTTGACTAACCCAAACCAGTGCTGTACATGACTTCTCGAAGACAGAGTAGTTCTTTTCGCCTCCTTGAAATTGGCGACAGACAAAATAAATAGCATTCTCCTTTGTGGAGTCTCGTTGTTCTTGTGCTAGCATAGCCCTTAGGGCTTCATCATTCACCATGAGGTAAAGCAAGAGAGGCTTCTCCTTGTGAGGTGGAACCAAGACTGGAGGGCATGTCAAGTAATGCTTCACTTGGTCGAAAGCTTCTTGGCAAGCGTCGGTCCATTCTAGAGCCACATTCTTCTTGAGTAGCTTGAAGATTGGCTCACACATGGAAGTGAGCTGGTGCACAAACCGACTGATGTACTGAAGTCTGCCCATGAAACCTTTGATTTCTTTCTTTGTCTTGGGAGGAGGCATGTCAATAATTGCCTTGATTTTTAAGGGATCTGCTTCAATTCCCCTTTCAGTGACCATATAGCCAAGAACCTTGCCTCGGATAACCCCAAAAGTGCACTTTGCGGGATTGAGCCTCATCTTGTGTTGTTGAAGCCTTTCAAAGAACTTGCGGAGGTCGATCAAATGTTGACCGTCGGTCTCCTTCGAGTGGATGATCATGTCGTCCACGTAGACCTCGATCTCTTTGTGAATCATGTCACGGAACAAGTCTGTCACGGCCCTTTGATAAGTAGCCCCAGCGTTCCTTAACCCAAACGGCATAACTGTGTAGCAAAAGGTTCCCCACGGTGTTGTGAAAGCAGTCTTATGTTGATCCTCCTTGGCCATGAGAATCTGATTGTACCCAGCAAAACCATCCACAAATGAGCGAACCTCGTAGTCAGCAGTGGATTCGACTAGCATGTCGATGTTGGGTAGTGGAAAGTCATCATTTGGAGAAGCTTTTTTCAAATCCCAGAAGTCCACACAAACACGGACCTTGCCGTTAGCTTTTCTGACTGTCCCGAATTTGCAGCCATATTGGATACTCAATAACCTTGATGAAGCCCACACTGAGAAGGTTCTCTATCTCTTCTTTGACTTGTAAAGACCATTTTGGCTGGATCTTTCTGAGTTTCTGCTTTGTCGGCTTAGCATCGTCTCTGATCGGGAATTCTATGCCCAGTGACCTTTCTGTCTAAACCCGTTATGTCTTTGTATGACCATGAAAATACATCCTCGAACTCTTTGAGCAGTGCAGTCAATCTGTCTTTCTCTTCCCCCTTAAAGAAGCTTCCGATCTTGGTTTCTTTCAGCTCTTCGTCGGTACCCAGATTAACAACATGCAATTCTTCATCATCCCCTGGGCCATTTTCACCACGACTACGGACCTGTTGAGCAAGTTCATTTAAGTATGTTGTGTTTCAGGGTACTCAGAAAGATCAAATTTTTCATTAACAAAGAAAGGGAACACACGCTCGGCTATGGCTTCCATATCCTCTTGGGTGAGGGTATCGGAAACACTCTCGGACTTGAAAGTGAATGTGAACAAGTATTCCTTTGTGACCTTGCGCGGAATGCAACCCATCTTCTCGACTAAGAATTCCTCAGATACCACGGGCCCCTTTATAGAATACCAGTTGTTGATTGGTGTAGATACCCCGGGGCGGGGGCCACGGCTTAGGCTAGAGCGCGCGGGTTACCCTAGGATGTCTAATTGTGTTTTAGAGTCGCCACTCACGTTTTGGAGGAACGTAAGAAAACCTAATGTTTATGAGCCTAAGTTTGATTTACGAAAATAGAGATTCTTTGGGATGAGGGGTTCGGGGGTTAGGTTACGAAATGGGAAGTACTTAAAACACCCATTTCTCCCTAGCAAAGTCGGTCTTGTTTGTTCATAATTCACTTTTAAAGATAAATGTGTTCTTCCTATTGAAATGATGATAAAAAGGGGTTTTAGAGTTAAAATGTAGGGAGATGACTCCTAGGACAATTCAATGTAATGAAAGGACCATTGGTGTCATGTCCCAAATGGTTTTGGGTGATTGCACATTTGATTGAAGAAGGAGAAGAAGAAGGAGAAGAAGAGAAATGCTTAAGATATTTACCTATAGTATCCTTCAAAAGAGAACCTCTTGTAAATCCTTGAAGAAGAGGTTGAATACTTTGTTGAAGAAATCCCAAAGGAAAAGTCTAGGAAATAAGTGAGTAAAAGGTCTAAAAATAATGATTTTCAAGGTCCTCCTTCCAATGATGGATTGGAGGGGTTTTTATAGTTGAAAAAGGACTGTTTTTGGAGCCAAACGGAGTCTCCAAGAAATCTTTTCCAGGCAAAATCATGTATAATGAGCAAGGGAGAGATTCTTGGGCAGAATCTGTAACTGACACACCCCAGAAGCGCGCGCATCCCACCTAGGCGGCGGAAGGCGCGCGCATCTGGCCTCAAGGGGCGGAGGCACGCGACTCTGAGAATCAATTTTTGACAGAATGCACTAGAAAGTTAGAACTGTTATTCAGTTTAGTCCCGGGACTTAACGGAGTCTGTCTGGAACTTAACCAAAGTAACAGAAACTAACAAAAAACACTTAGAAGAGGAGAAACACAAAACCAAGTGTGCAATCGGGGTGAGAGGTCCAAGGAGGGGTGTCTATAGAGCCCCTCGGCGGCGTAGATTGCGAAGCAAACGCGCCGACGAAAGACAGACATCCGCCTAGGACATCACCAAGAAAAGGAAAAGACTCGATAAAAGCAGGAATTTGAAATTGCGGGGGATAGAGGTGCGCTCCCTGTGTGAGCGGCTTTGAGAGATAAAGGTCCGCTCCCTTTGTGAGCGGCTTTGCCAATAGCGGGATCCGTTTGCTGAAAGCGAGATCTGTTTGCTGGAAGCGGGATCTGTTTGCTGATAGCGAGATCCGTTTGCTGGAAGCGGGACCTAGAGGACCGTTTGCTTGAAGTGCGGGACCTAGAGGACCATTTGCTGAAGTACAGGACCTAGAGGAGCGTTTGCTGAAGTGCGGGACCTAGAGGACCGTCTGCTGAAGTGCGGGATCCAGAGGACCATTTGCTGTAGTGCGGGGCCTAGAGGACCGTTTGCTGAAGTGTGGGACCTAGAGGACCGTCTACTGAAGTGCGGGACCCGGAGGACCGTTTGCTGAAGTGCGAGACCTAAAGGACCGTTTGCTGAAGTGAGGGACCCGGAGGACCATCTGCTGCAGTGCGGGACCCGGAGGACCGTCTGCTGAAGTGCGGGACCCAGAGGACCGTTTGCTGAAGTGCGGGACCCGGAGGGCCGTCTGCTTTGAATGGATGTAGATTTTGTTTGATGAGGAAGTAGTGATTTTGTGGTTCATCCCGGACCAAGTTGTTGTCGTGAGTCGTACTTTGATGTTGACTGTTTGACTTTGACTTTTGATGAGGTGCGAGAACAGTTGACTACGGAGTGCTTTGCGCTGGGGATGAATTGTAAAAACTGATTTTTGAGAAGATAAAAGACACCCTACTTTGAATGGGAGTTTCTATCTTATTTCAGTTTTTAGACATGCCTTAAGGGCGGACCAACTTATTGTGTGCCCAGCTGGGTGTTTGCTGTCGTCGTTTGAGCTTCCCTTGTTGCTGGGATTGATCTTTTCTGCAGGTTGAAGGCGCTGGACTACCCGGGTTTCTGTTCTAAACTGACAAAGGCTATTTCTGGAGCATTTTCTACCTGGGACACGGGCGCTTCCTCTCTTGGATACGGGATGCGTGCGCCTTGTAAACTAGTGTCGGGAGGCGCGCACCTCTGGAAGGTGGAATTCAGGGCCTGATATTTGCTGACCAAAAGATCCCCCAACAGCTATAATATCAGCTTCTGGTCGATAATTCGATTCCAACAGCCTTTTTCTGCCATTTTTGAACACCATTTTATTGCTCAATTTTGCTTGTGACCTTCTTTCCCATGGCCTGCAACCTTTTTAGTCTTGGTGCCGAGGTTGTCAAGAGTTACAAGAAGGATTTGTCGACATTTGTTTATTCTTTCAAGACCCATCCCAAGAATGCTTTCATCAAAGATTTCGGATTTCGAATTCTTTTTACTTTGCGAACATTGAAGCCGGATTGGGATTTATTGAAGGCTGCTGCAGCCTTCTGGGATTGTGATAGCCATGCTTTCAACTTTTCGACTAATGAAATGGTGCCGACTGTCGATGATTTTGGGGCCATTTTGGGCATGTCTTTGGCTGGTCGGATTGCCGTCCCTAAGTATCATCACGGTGTTGTTGATTCTTGGGTTGGCCTCCTGAATCTCCCTGTTGGAGAGGTAAAGAAGATGATGCACGGGACCGTTGTTGACATAACTGAGCTTCCGATGTTTTTCAGTTTGCATTCGGAAGATATCGCGGTTCAGTCCTTTAAGAGAAATGCCATAGCTGTCTGCCTTTTCAACGAGGTTTTGTTTGTCACTCCTCTGGGTACTGCGGATGCGCAGTTGGCTGAGATCGTGTTGCAGGCGAAAGGACAGCGATTTAGCATAGTTCCGCTCATTGTAGGAGAGACCTTGCATGGTTTGGACGAGTTGCACCGTACAGGCGAGATGCGACGAGGAAGCCCCTTGCTTTTGACCATATGGCTTCGGGAGCAATTCAGGCTTTATGCGGCAGATGGCGACCTTTCTCCTTTTACTGTCCATAGGCGACGGTTGCTGATTAGAGATTTGACCGAAGAGGGTTGGAGGAGATTTTTTTGCTTCTCGTCTTACAGCTGATGTTGAGTGGTGTCCTTGGGGTCTTCGCCCTTTTGTGGAGTGGACCACTAGTTTTCAGTACGTGGTTTTACCCGGGTTGAGAGATTCTTCGTTTTATCAACCAGAACGGGTTCTGAGGCAATTTGGCCGTCAGCAGATAATTCCTTTTCCGAGGAACGGGAGGCTTCGTCCAGTTTCTTATATGGGTCCGGACTTGTCGAATGAGCTTCAGTCGGCTTGGGGAGATGATCGTAACCATTGGGCTTCTACTCCATTGCACAGGGGTAGTATTTTCCTTCCCGAGAGCTACTTGGATCATTTTCTTGGTACCGTCTACCGTGGCATTACTTGGGTAGATGCTCTTCGGGATGAGTTGCTAGGAAAGGACTTTGAGCCCAGCAGTGCTTTGAGGTACAAGGAAGCTGCTGCTGATGTGAACAACATTCTGACCGACCCTTTCGGTACCCCTTTAGATGAGTTTTATGCTCGGAGGCGCTCTGTTGCGTAGAAGATATCGGTCCGTATCAGTTTCCCTAGGCCTCCCAAGAAGAGTAGGATTGATGGTCGTTCGGGTGGTCCTTCAAAGGCAAAGAGAAAATTAGATTTTTCCTAGTACCCCCGAGAGATTGTAATTAAAATAGACCACTTGTTAGGATTTTAATGTTTTAATGTCTTTTAATAGCTCAACATTTCCATTGTAATGGTAAAATAATTCAAGAAATGAATAAAAATTGCATCTTGTTAATTTGAAATGATTTAGGTATTTGTTTATGTTTTAGACCGCACCCGAAGGTTGCCTACGTTCCTCTAGTATAGAGGCTTAGGTCTCCGTAGTTCAAACAAACGAAGACCATTTTTTTTGTGTGTGCACCCTGTTTTTTGCCTAGACCGCCCTTTCGGGTTTTCAATCTAGCGGGCTTCTTTTTTGCACGTGCTCTAATTTTTGCCTAGGCCGCCCTTGCGGGTTTTCAACCTAGCGAGCTCTTTTTTTTTTTTTTTTGGTCTTCGTTTGTTAGACGTAAAATCTCTTCAATTTGTTAAGGTTGACTTCCTTTGGCAGCTGATCTCCGTCTAAGTCCACGAGTCGGACTGCACCGCCGCTTAGTATCTTCTTGACTACGTACAGACCGATCCATCGGGGTCCCCATTTTCCAAGGGGGTTCATGGCATTAGGAGGGTGTTGTCTTAGGCCAAATCTCCCACACTGATGTTTCGGGGCTTCACCTTTTTGTTGAAAAGCCCTAGCCATCTTTGTTGATAGGCCCTCGTACGCTCGACTGCCCTTAGCCTTTTCTCGTCGAGTAGGGCTAGCTGTTCATATCGACTTTGCATCCAATCGACTTCATTGACTTGGTTCTCGAGGAGGACCCGTAGGGATGGAACTTCGACCTCTATTGGTAGTACAGCTTCGGAAACCATATACCAGTGCATAAGGAGTTTCTCCAGTCGCTGTCCGTATTGACGTGCGGTAGCCCCATAACGCTAGAGGTAGCTTTTCGGGCCAATCCTTTCTAGTGGAGGCCATTTTCTTCACAATGGTCTCGATTGTCTTATTAGCTACCTCGACCGCACCGTTTGCTTGAGGGCGGTATGCAGATGACTTGTGCTTAGTAATCTTGTATTCTACCAGGAGCGCGTCGATCTCTCTCTCAAAGTGAGAACCGTAGTCTGAGATGATCTCATGAGGGACGCCGTATCGGCACATGACGTGGGTTTTCACGAATTCGGCCACTTTTTTTTTGGCATTGAGAACTTGGTAAGCCTGTGCTTCGACCCATTTTGTAAAATAGTCTACGGCTACTAGGATGAAAAGATTGTCCGTTGCTTCCAGTAGGGTGAGCTTTGCCGATGATGTCTATGCCCCAACAAGAGACCAAGGCGTAGTCATATTGTAAAGCTGTGAGGGTGGAGCGTGCTGTAGGTTGGCATGGAATTGGCATTTGGCGCACCTCTTGACTTTCTCGATGTAGTCCCTTTCCATGGTACTCCAATAATAACCCATGCGGAGTATCTTCTTGGTCAACATAAACCTGTTCATGTGGGGCCCACATTCACCTTTATGGATCTCAAGCATTATTTCTTGAGCTTCGGTCTCATTTACGCATAGGAGATTGATCCCTTCGTGGTGTCTTTTGTAGAATCTGTCCCCAATCAGTACATATCGGGAGGCTAGCCTTTGCAACGCCATTTGAGACTTCTTATTGCTATTCTCGGGATAAGCACCATCCTTGAGGAAATTCATGATATCTGTGTACCACGGGGAGTTTGCTTGGACCTCGTTGATCTCAATACTCATGCAGTATGCCGGACTGTTTCGTCTGGAAATTTTGAAGGGCTTCACCATTTTACCCTCAGGCATTTCGACTAGTGAAGTGATGGTGGCTAGTGCATGGGCAAAACGGTTTTTATCCCTTGGCAGGTAATTGAAGGTGATTTCTTGAAACTGTTCAACCAACTCCTCGAGATGTTGACCATACCGTTGCAGAGTCGAGTCTTGAATCTTCCACTTTCCGGATGTCTGATTGATGATGAGCAAGGAATCACCGAATACTTCTAAACTCGTGACATTTCTTTCGAGGGCTGCTTCGAGCCCCGCTATGCAAGCTTCGTACTCAGTGGTGTTGTTAGTGGCTTCAAATTCAAGGCGGATAGCGATTGGAGTATACATATCCTTTGGATCAACAAGTAACATCCCTATGCCATATCCATGCTTATTGGCTGCGCCATCGAAAAAAAGTTGCCACTTATTTTCTTCTGTTGTAGCACAAATTAAATGTTCGTCGGGGAACTGTACATCTTCCCCCTTCACTTCGTCACACGGAAATTCAGCAAGCTGATCACTGAACACTTTCCCCCTGATGGATTTGAGTGTGACCTAAGTGATATCGTAGCCGGCGAGCATGAAATACCGTTTGACTATTCTTGTTGACATGAAAGGCTTTTTGAAGATGTAGCGGAGCGGGTCCACTTTTGCTACTAACTTGATTGGGAAGGCTTCCATGTAATGCTTGAGCTTTTTAGTAACCCAAACCAATGCAGCACAAGACTTCTCTAAGACAGAGTAGTTCTTTTCAGCTCCTTGAAACCGGCGGCTGACAAAGTAGATAGCGTTCTCTTTTGTGGAGTCTCGCTGTTCTTGTGCTAACATAGCCCCTAGGGCTTCATCATTGACAGTGAGATAGAGCAAGAGAGGCTTCTCTTTGTGTGGTGGAACCAAAACTGGAGGGCATGTCAAGTAATGCTTCACTTGGTCGAAGGCTTCTTGGCACGCATCGGTCCATTCTAGAGCCACATTCTTTTTGAGTAGCTTGAAGATCGGCTCACACATGGAAGTGAGTTGGTGCACAAACCGACTGATGTATTGAAGTCTGCCCATGAAACCTTTGATTTCTTTCAGCGTCTTTGGGGGAGGCATGTCAATGATTGATTTGATCTTGGAGGTGTCGGCTTCAATTCCTCTTTCAGTAACCATGTAACCTAGAACCTTTCCTCTGATGACCCTAAAAGTGCACTTTACGGGATTGAGTCTCATTTTGTGTTGTCGAAGCCTTTTAAAGAATTTGCGAAGATCGATCAAATGTTGACCATTGGTTCCTTTCGAATGGATGATCATGTCGTCTACGTAGACCTCGATCTCTTTATGAATCATGTCATGGAATAGATCAGTAACATCCCTCTGGTAAGTAGCCCCAGCGTTCCTTAGTCCGAAAGGCATGACTGTGTAGCAAAAGTGCCCCACGGAGTTGTGAAAGCTGTCTTGTGTTGATCCTCTTTGGACATGAGAATCTGATTGTAACCGGCAAAACCGTCCATAAATGAGCGGACTTCATAGTTGGCAGTTGAATCGACGAGCATGTCGATGTTTGGTAGTGGAAAATCATCTTTCGGGGAAGCTTTGTTCAAATCCCTGAAGTCCACACAAACTCGAACCTTGCCGTTTGCCTTTATGACTGTCACAATGTTGGCTAGTCAAGTCGGATACTCAATGACTTTGATGAAACCCACGCTGAGGAGCTTTTCAATATCTTCTTTGACTTGTAGAGACCATTCTGGATTGATCTTTCTGAGCTTCTGCTTTACTAGCTTGGCGTCCTCTCTGATCAGAATTCTGTGCTCCGCGACCTTTCTGTCCAAACCCGGCATGTCTTTGTACGACCATACGAATACATCCACAAATTCTCTGAGCAGTGCAGTCAATCTATCTTTGTCTTCCCCCTTGAAGAAGCTGCCAATCTTCGTTTCTTTCGGCTCTTCGTCGGTACCCAGATTAATAACATGCAATTCCTCATCAGCCCCTGGACCATTTTCACCACGACAACGAACCTGTTGAGCTAGTTCATTTAGGTATGTTATGTTTTCGTGGTCTATTTCATCATAATTTGAATCGTTGTTAACTTGTTCATTAAGTTCATTATTAGTTAATTCATCATTTATGATGTTTGAAATCTCGGGGTACTCAGAAATATCGAATTTTTCATTAGCAAAGAAAGGAAACACACGCTCGGCTATTGCATCCATATCCTCTTGGGTGAGGGCATTAGAAACACTCTCGGACTCGAAAATAAGTGTGAGCCGCTCTTCCTTTGTTGCTGTGCGGGGTATGCAACCCATTTCTTGGACCAAGAAATCCTCGGACACTAAAGGCCCTTTCGTTGAATACCAGTTGTTGATTGGCTCGGAGCTTGGCGGGATCTCACTGATGGTTTCCTTTCTGGCAACGGTGTCGTAGATGGCGTTGAGTTGACAATCGTCCATGATGGAAAATTCTTCGAACATGGAGGCTAGATCGGATAGTTCTTCCCCCACAGTAATCTCTACCTCGGACTCTATAGTCACTTTCTTGCCCCACCACTCTCGGGGTGACATTGGAGTAGGCTCCCTTTCTTGTGTTGGTATTTCACAATTAGTGAAGATCTCAAGACCGGGCTTTCTGACACCCTTGTCGTTAACCCATGGTTCGGGAAAGATCATGTACGAAACATCTTCCCCTTGGCGAACAAAATAACCGTTTAGTGTGTTGTGGTAAGGCCTCAAGTTAGGGATTTCATATTGTCGATCTTCTTTGCGAGCTCGGGTCTTTTGATTCTTGACTGCTTCCTCGTACTTCAAGTCTTCTTTGGTAGGCTCGTATCCCAGACCAAACTTGTTCTTGACCAAAGGAACTTCTACGGGGTGCAATATCCCTTGTTGATGCTTCCCTAGGCCTAGACCGGGAAAGTGATTCATGTTCCTCATCATACGGAGGATTTTAGGATTGCCGAGGGTCCATTGTCTGTTTCTCCCTTCTTTGTCGATGGTGTTGACGCCGGAGAGAGTGGCATCTTCTATCCCGTGTGGACTTGGTGAACGGGTTATCCCCCATTTCTGTGGATGGTGACATTCTCGGCCATGATGGTGACTATCTCGTCCCCATTTCTGATCTTGACACACTGATGGAGAGTGGAAGGTACCGCATTGGAACTGTGGATCCAAGGTTGGCCCAGAAGTAAGTTGAATGACGCAGGGACATCAAGTACTTGGAATGGGACGGACATGATCATGCTTCCAAATTCGATATCAACTTCTAACATTCCCATGACTGTACGGGCAGTGCTGTTGTCGCGACCCCGAACCCGCGGGCCCGGAGTACGCGAGCTGGACGTCGACTTAAAACCAAAACTGTGAAGTACCGAAGTTAAAAATTTCCATTTGATACCAAAAGGTGATGATCCAAAGTTTTACAAATCCAAGTTTGATAATAACCAAATACAACTATCATAAACTTCCACAAGTTTATGCCCAACAGAATATAAATGTACAACTTAATGACGTCATTGTTTGGTACAACTATCCCAAAAAAGGTTACACATTTATATAATGTAAACCAACCTATAACAACCTTCCCCAAAAGAATGTATCCACACTCGACGTCCTCTTTCTCGTGATCAGCGAGACTAATCCTTAGCACCTGGGGGGGGGGTTAAGGAAAAACAAAGATAAAAGAAAGGGGGTGAGATAAATCTCAATAAGTTACTAATGCAACTACATGACATGTTATGATACAATAAGTAATAAACAATAACAAATATCACTTAACACATAGCATTTATCAATTAACAGATAGCAGCGGAAATAAACACATAACAAAGAATATAGCCAAGGTTTTCCCAAACTGATATAACCAAATAAAGGTCGCTGCGCAGCTTCAATAATCAACAAATCATCATCTTCATAATAGCATGAAAGCTGAAGAGAAATCCCCGGTACCGGAACCAATAACCATAAGAGTGTCACAAAGGACAAGAGCCATGCCATAAAGTCATGCTCGGTAGCTAGATACATTCACAAAGGAAGCTAACTTATCTCTTCCAAGGCCAATCTGGAAAAGGGGTATAGTAAGGGAAAACAACGGTCAACATTATAATGGACTTGGCTTTGCCATTATAATCTTTCCCATCGTCCGATGCAACAAATATGCCAGCTGGGCTTCCAAATAAATGCTAAGTAATAATATATTAGCATGAATAAACATCTTACGATTCCAAAGTAGGGAATCATTCCAATTAGTCACCAAGAAGTTGAATTAAACAAAAGCGCATCATAAAAGTGCTTCATATTTCCAAATAATAAATTAATCAAATCCCATCTCACATACATTCACAAAGGAACCAGTTCACTCAAGAACACAACCAAAACTACTCACTAATCTCGAAGAGCTCAAGGAAAGCTTTAAAACGATAATTTATGCACCTAAAATGGAGTCCGGATGAGGGAGATGAGGCTCTCGAAAGATTTGGACAAAAAGGGAAATAAATTTCACACCAGGGGAGAGGGTGCGCGCGCCTCCTATGGGAGGATGCGCGCGCCTCCTAGATCAGAAGGAAAATCAAGTTTGGAGGAGGAGAGGGTGCGCGCGCCTCCTATGGGAGGGTGCGCGCGCCTCCAAGAGACAGGAGGTTTTTGTTCAAGAAGGGCGTAAGGGTGCGGGCGCCTCCTATGGGAGGGTGCACGCGCCTCCTTACCCGGAAAGGCAAATTCCGGCCAAAATTCTGGGTTTCTACCATTAACAACCCAAAATCCAAAACAAACCCAAATCTTCACCATTTCTAACACTACCAAAATGTGAACTAAGGTACCTACACCATTTTGAACCAAAAGGACTACTAGAATAACATCTAAAGACCTCAATCAAAGATGATTCAAATACCAAATTTTCACAAAAATGAACAAAATGCAAATCACTCCCAAATCAACTCAAGATGCAATAAATAGCATTCATAGCATCAAATAAACATGGAGTAGCATTTCTAGTATAAAATAGGGGAAAAGCAACTTACCCGGATTTTCTCAAAGTTGTCGGAACTCGAATATTTTTGGCTTCCTACGATCCTATCGACGATCTAAACAAGATTCATGTTTTAAGAAATGAGATATTATGAGAGGAAGATGAAGAAAATGAAGAGAGAAGGAAGAGAGAAAAAGCTTACCTTGCTATGGAAGAGAGAGAGAAATGAGCTGGGAGAGAGGTAGAGTGTGAGTGAGGGTGATAGGGTGAGGGAGGTGAGGGAGGTGAGGGAGGGAGAAGATGATGAATTATTTGAAATGTTATACTAAGGCCATTCCCCCTAATACTACCCTTTCAAATAAACTCCCCACTAACAAATAAGACTCAACACTTCTACACTAGCACAAATGACCCAAATAAAATGCTAAGCATAATTATTATGAAACATAAAATGCACACATAAATATTTAAATAAATAATAATTTAAATAAATAAATAAGCAATTAAATAAATAATAATTATTTATTACTAATGAAATAGAGCCTAGTTTTCGGGTCGTGACAGCTGTCGTACCCTCTAATGACTTGTGCGGAGGGTTGTAAATCGGAGCTTTTGAGCCCCAGTATGCCCATGACTCGGCTCGGCATTAAGTTGAGTACAGAACCACCGTCTATTAGAACTCTTGAGATGGGTCTCCCCCTTGCCCTTACTTTTAGGTAGATGGCTTCATTGTGTTCGGACCCAAATGGCGGGAGGTCCATGTCGGCAAAAGTGATGACATTGCCAAAGTGAATGTGACCTATCATTGCTGTGAGGTCCTCAGGAGTCGTGTCGGGAGAGACTGATGTGTCATCCAAGTTCTTGATGACGAGGTCTCGGTGTTGCTTTGATGATGCAATAAGGTCCCAGATGGATATGTTAGCTTGCGTCTTCTTGAGCTGTGTTAACAAAGGATCTTCGGGTATGTCGCGTGCTTGCGATCTTTGAGAAGAGGTGTTGGTTGCTGCGGTATTGGGAGGGATTGCGCTCGTTGTTACTCGGCCACTGCGAGTGAGCACGTTCACGGTCCCTTGTAGCTTCTTCTTCCTATTCTCTAAGACTTCCCTCATAATCTCATCATAAGTCACAACATAACAAGAATTATCAAGTTTATTCATATCATCAGAGCCCTCATTCACAATTGGGATCAAATGAGTGGTTCCTTCAAACTCTCCTACCTCTATTACATTGACACCACCTCATTAGGGATTATGAATTCTTTCTTGTCTATGAGGTCTTGGATGGTGTTGCGGATAGAGAAACAATCCTCGGTGAGTGTAAGTACCCCAATCTGAAACCGACCTATCTTAGAGGTAGCCTTAGCACCGTTTCAGGGATAACCTAATAGGCCAGGACCTCCCTAGGATAAGCTATAAATTCCAGGACTACTCTGGTATAAAATTGGAAAAATCCAGAAGCTCGCCAGGCTGAGCCTTACGGATGCTTTGGGTACTAGAGGGGCCTAGCCGTACAGTTGGTTTGGGCACCCTCAGTCCCTATAAACAGAACCCCTTGCTGATCATTTCAAGGAGGGGGGAGAAACATTAGAACTAAGGTTACTCTGTCGAATTCACCTCAGAATAATGTGAGTAAGAGTGAACAAAGAGTGAAAGAGAGAAAGGAAGATTGGCCTAAACCAAGATAGGTAAAGCCACCTTCTCCCCCTCCCTTCTCTTCATCTAAGAACTCTATTTATCTTTGATCTTGTCATTTATTGTTGATCTTTACATTCTTGCAAGTCTTGTCCATTCAAGCAATATACATATATCTATTATTATTTATATTTCCTAGTTCAAGCCATGAGATGATCAAAGGTGCCCTCCATACTTTGTGTGGAAGAGGTTCAAACTTAGTTTGATCATGGATTGTTGATTGTTCATTTACATTCTTGTCATGGATGATGCTCTTGTTGTTCATTTTGCTCATTTTAAGCTATGATGATCATGTTGAGGATAAAGTCTCAATCTTTTTCCTCATCACCTTGATCTAGCCCAAAATTTCCAAGTTTGGGTAATAAAGATCCAATCTTTATGGTTTGTTCTTGTCCCTAAAGGATTAATCTTGCCTAGAAGAGCCATTTTGATGGTAAAGTTTTAATCTTTACTCATCAAATGGTCACTATAGCTCAAGAGGGCATATTGGCCACCTTTTTCATTTTTATCCCATGATTGCCTTTGATTATGCCCAAACTCTTGTTTTGGGAGGTTCTTTGATGATCAAGTGGCATAGTAATGCGTTGTTAATGTTGTTTTGTGTTGGAATATCAAACTGGAATCAGAACAGTTTGGTCCAGTTCAAGCAGAATGCTCTGTTTCTGCCTGGAACTGGACTGTTGCTTGAACAAACTGTAAAATCCCAGGAGTGGTCTCCCCATCCGTACGGCTACTTTGGCCGTATGGGGAGATTGACCATTTTGCCCTTCTGTCTACTGTTTTCTTGTCAAATAAACCGTTTTTCAGTTGAAAAGATAAATAAAAAGTTAAAACAAAGATTTTCCATTAAAACACACACACACATATGCACTTTTGTTAACTAACAAGGGAGACTCGGCTTTGTCTAGGCAACTTGGGAGGACGTAAAAGCTCTTCCCAAGTTGTAACCTGACCTGTGAACCTTTGAACTCAAACCTTTGTCATTTTGTTGGGTTTAAAATTAACAAAATGTGGCGACTCCGTTAAATTGGTCCGGTTCCCGCGTTTGGTATTTCGCCCTTGAAACGTGCCCGTGTTTTTTGGGGCGGGATCCTTACAGTGGCGACTCCGCTGGGGAGAAGAGTGCTTTCGGACTTCTTTCTAGAAGGTTCGGGGGCATTCTTGTGTGGGTCAAACTCCCGTTCCCGTTAGTTGACTTCTTGCATATTTGTGTGTGTTTGATGTTTCTGTTTGAACTGTTTTGAGTACATACGTTCTGGAAATACAATAAACTGGGGCTTTATGATCAGAAGTTGGAGAAACTGAGAAAAATCTTCACCCTCTTGCTTTAGCCGTACGGCTACGTTGGGTAGGGGCCAGAATGTTGCCAATTAACAGTTTTTTGCAGGCTGCAACATTCTGGGTGCCCCTCTGCTTCTACTTGTCCAGGTTCCAAATTTACAGTCTTACTTGTGCACATTACCTTCATTCTTTTGGCCAAAACTTGATTTTAAAAGGTAATAAAACTTGGTTATGCATAATCTTTTTCAATAAAATGGTTTCCAAAATCTTATTGTGCATAATCCTTTTTGTAAAGTTTTTTCTTCTTAAGTCTTCTTGTTGTGCACAAATTGCTTTGTACAAAAGGGTTTCAATGTAAAATAGTTCTTTTGCAAAAGTTTGATTCAAAATTCTTTGTTGTGCACAACTTGGTACATGTACAAGTTTTGGTCTTTGTTTGTTCATATTCCTTGATTTGTTGTGTATAAATTGTTTAATCCATGCTTGTTCATACTTGTTCATATCTTGTTTATGCCATGCTCATATCGAAAAACGGATTGAAAATCTCTATTTTTACTCAAAAAGGGACATAGAATGGCTTCACACTACGCGCACTTGACCTTGCACGTTCCAAATGCCCTTTAAACCCGGGATGGATGCCACGATGCAGCTCGTTGGGCGCTCTTGTTCTCTTCGATGCGCGCACGGGTCCATCCCACCTTCCCTTCCGAGCCGAGTCAACCACACTTGTCCGTGACACACAAACACCATGACTTTGGTTGGTTTTTGGTCTAGTTCACGTTACCACGTCCTTAATACGTGTCCAAAGCTAATTGTTGCCAAATTAATGCCCGAGTTGTGACTCCTTGATGTAATGCAAGCGTGGCCTAACCAGCCTTCAACTCGTGTGTTAATGACGACCGCAATTAGCAAAGGCCATGTACTAAAGATAGGGTGACACCACGTCGCTAAGCCCTAATGAACGAGTTATTTTAATCATTCTTAAGCCCATGGTCAAGGATCAAGACGCCTCATTCAAAATGAGGTCATGTCGGAATCTCGGTGCAGCCTTCGGTGTAGCCTTCGGAGAAAAGTCTCGATCCCGACTGGGGCTTAACCATGATTAGGATGACCCGCGTATTGGGAACCTTACGATGCACTAGACCCTAGGTTCACTTCTTTTGATTGGTGGAAGCCGTGTGCCCTATAGGACCCTCGCCCGGGATAGTCCGTCCTTGGGAGCGTGCAATACAGGTGAAAAACGAGGGGTCTATAGACGTAGTGATGGCCTCCATTGATCCAGGATTTAGAGTAGTCGCGAAAAAGAAGAGAAATCTTTTCCATCCAATTAGGAATAAAATGTGTTTTAAGTAAACTGGAACGAATAAATAATTGCACGCGGCATGGGCTTGCTCCGTTCTTTGTTTCTTGTCTTTGACGCATTCTTGCGTTAATAAATGTCACTTCGTTAAGTCTTTGGACAGACCCCCGTTGTCCTCCAAGACCTCCGTTATGTGATTTCGTTAAGTCTTTGGACAGACCCCCGTTGTCCTCCAAGACCTCCGTTATGTGATTTCGTTAAGTCTTTGGACGGACCCCCGTTGTCCTCCAAGACCTCCGTTATGTGATTTCGTTAAGTCTTTGGAAAGACCCCCGTTGTCCTCCAAGACCTCCGTTATGTGATCTCGTTAAGTCTTTGGACGGACCCCCGTTGTCCTCCAAGACCTCCGTTATGTGATCTCGTTAAGTCTTTGGACAGACCCCCGTTGTCCTCCAAGACCTCCGTTATGTGATTTCGTTAAGTCTTTGGACGGACCCTCGTTGCCCTCCTCCAAGACCCCCGTTAAGATCCCCGTTAAATTCTAGGAATATTCCCCTAGAAATCCAGTCGAGTCCTTGGATGGATTCTCGTTAAGACATCAGTCGTGTTCGTCCTTCCCTCTTAAGATTCTAGACCCGTTCGAACTACGGCGACCTGAGCCTCTCATCATGTGGGACCCCCTCCCTCGTGGTGAGGGGAACGTAGGCAACTTTAGCCCGGTCAAATATCCCAAATAGAGACACGTGTGTCTTTAACCCAAGTGTTCACCCAATGTTTACCCGAGCCTAAACTACCTTTTCTTCCCCGTGGCTTAGATGAAGTTGAAGAGAGCATCATGTCGCCGACTGGTGCGTGTGGAGTCAGAAAGTCCCCCGGTCACTACAACTTCTTCAACCCAGTACCCCGGAAAGATAGCATCGAGGGATGGTGGTTTGGGAGACAACGTTGCAGACAACCCAGACAGCCTGACAAAGGAGAGCCGCTCCAAGCTCTAGAAGCCTCCGGTGCTACGGAGGAAGTCATCACAAAGAGCCACAAAGAAACACAGAACCCGTTCAATGAGTCGATAAGAGATGTGACAACTAATGGGCCCTTCACCGAAGTGACCAACCACAATGAAAGGGTGGAAGCTACCCAACCTCCGGATTGTAACCAAAGATTGCCCCCTCCATCTCACCAAAATACCGAGACCTCCATGTCTTCGCCCCAACACGCCGTCATCCACAACGAGCCTCTCACTCAAATCTTCCTCACTCCGCCTCATCCCAAATACAACATCTCCCATGGGACACTTCCTATGAAACCCCAAACACAATCCACTCAAAAGGCCCGCAAACCACTATCCACACCGGTTATGCCTCGAATATCACACTCACAACACCTTCCCAATCATATCCCTTCTCAGTTTAATGTCATCAACCTAGTCACCAGAGCTCCGTCACTGTTTAGACCATATGTGGATGCCCGAACAGGCGTCACCAACTGGCCTCCACCAGATTTCCCAATAAGATTCCGGGATGACCCGTATCATTTCTACAATCCAAGACCTTTTGAACCCCAAACTCACTGCAGGCAACCAAGGTTATGAGTACGCCTACGCCCCGGCGCCTCCACAGGTTCCCCATGTTGCACCTCAGTCAGGTGGGTTATCGGGAAAGAGAAAGCAAATGGAATATGAGGAGACCCTTGTCTCAAGCAGCGGTAATTCTCATCACCACCACACTTCGGTCAACGTTAAAGGAAAATCCAAACGCCAACCCAAGCTCCATTTCGTAAGGTTCTAGGATTTCGGAATACCCATAAGCAAGGTATTTGAGGGATTGATTAGGCAAGGCCTTGCGTAGCCTCTTGTCAACTACCAACCCACAAACCCCAAGGGGCGTCTCGACACAACTGAATGGTGTGCCTTTCACAACCACCATGGGCACGACACCGACGATTGCATCACTTTGAAACGCGTCATCCGGAAGTTAATCATATAAGGAAAGCTTGAACACCCCGGTTTGGGAAATTGATGGTGCTGTGGTTGCCGTAACAGAGGATGAGATTTAAAACCCCTTCCATCGCCTCCTTTTAGGAAGAGTCGAAGTCCATTGTTAAGACGTGTGATAAGTCTTTAGGAAAAGTCGGTTAAGATGTCTGTTAGGTTTGGTTAAAGTCTTGACTCCCCGGTTGATGCCATGTGGTAACCATTTTGGGTCCATTGTCAGTTCTCTTAATAAGATTATTATTGCCATTTTTGCCTTGTGAAAAGCTTACAAAAATAAAAATAAAAATGTGTGTGAGTCTTTCACTCAAAACAAAGGTGTGTCTTCCAAAAAAAATAAAAAAAATAAAAAAAATAAAAATAAAAAAATGGAGATCAAGTTTTCTTAAAATAAAAGATCAAGTTTTTCCTAAAAAGCTAATCCGATAATGAAGCATCTTTCTCAAATCATGGTTATAATTTCACCTTGAGGTTTAATATGCTAAAAGTCCTTCGCGGTTCTGTCCACTGGAAGCATTGACCAAGGAGCCCACATCCGAATTGGCGTTCGAAACAACCGTCCATATGAGAAATGAGATCAAACAATTGGGACACCGTCTACAAGAAGAAGCCCAAGCTTCGGAAGGCCAAAGGCGGTTACATCACAGGGAAATCCATACTCTCGCCGAATGCAATGCACGGAGATTACGCACCTTGAAAGGCAATCACCAAAAGGCTTGGCCAACAGGAAAAGTAGACGACCCCGGCAATTGCAACGCCAAGCCAAGTGGAGGCCTCGCGACATCTTTCCCGACGACATGGAACCCGAGTTCCCCGTGGAAGACATGGAATATGCCGCCGACAACCCATCCAACAACTGTGGAAGAAAATGTGTAACGACTCGAAAACCCGCCTCTATTTTCTTGCTAGTAAATAATTATTTATTTATTTAGTTATTTATTAGTTTAATTATTTTATTAATTTTGTGTGCATTTTGTGTTTCATAATATTTTATGCCTAGCATTTTAATTGATCATTTGTGCTAGTGTAGAGTTATTGGGTCTTAGTTGTTAGTGGGGAATAGGGGTTATGTGTTAGTAGGGCTATAGGGGGCCTAAGTGTAAGATTTTAAATTAATAATCATCAACTCCCTCCCTCTCCCTCACCTTCTCTCTCTTTTCCCTGCACACACACACACACACTCTCAATCTCTCTCTCTCTCCTCCATTGTTGGTGAAAAGGTAAGAAAACTCTCCTCCTTCTTCCTTCATTTTAATCATCTTCCTCCCTCTATTTCTTATTGCTCATTTTATGAAAAATGTTTAGATCGTCGATAGGATCGTGTAGAGCTAAGAAATTTGGAATTCCGTCATCTTTCATAAATTCCAAGTAAGTTACTAAATCCCCCTATTTATGCTTAAAATTCATCATGTATGTTGTATGTGTTGATATATGGGTTTATGTTCTTATTTTAGAAATTTATACTTGAAATTGTGCAAGAACTCATATGAACTTGATTTTTGAAGCCATGGAAGAAATTGTTATTCTTGAAGTGATTTGTGAAGATTAGGTGATGGATTGTTGGATTGGGATGATGAGTTAGGTGTTGTTTGAAATATTTGGAGTTAAATGGGGTTTTAATGGAGTTAGAATTGGTTTGGGTCGAGCTCCACAATGGTGGGGAGGTATAAGGGTTGTTATATCAGGATTTAGGACCAAAAGAGTGAAATTCGGGTGTATTTTGGGGTCTGGGCGATCACCCACTTAGTTTTGGGCGACCTCCCACTAAATCAGCCTCATTTAACTTGGTAACAGGGTTCTGGGCGCTCGCCCACTCAATTCCGGGCGCTCGCCCACTTTTTCCAGAATTTAGGTCAATCTTCCGGAGGCCATAACTTCTTCGTCCGGACTCCGTTTTAGGCGTGTAAACTATCGTTTCGAAGCTCTCTTCGAGTACTACAAGATGGGATAGGTTTTTTAGTGAAGTTCTAAGTTTTATACTTCGGGATTTTATTGGGTGTTTGAGGTTAAGAGGAGTTGTATCGATCCATTGTGATCAAGTTTTGCAAATCCAATTGAGTGACTTTGTTGAGTTGTTGTGATCATATTTGTGATATAAGTGAGGATTTCATAATTTGAGACCCTTTAATTGAAAGTTATTTTACTTATCAAATTGATTTTAGGATAAGACTTGGTCTAGGTTTTAAGTGATATCCTATAGTACCTAGAGGGTTGTTTTGGAACACTAAAGTATTGGGTTTGGTCCGTATGTGATCATGTATGAATAGGTGTAACCTTTTGGGTTCGTTTGGGGTGTTGAGAATTGGTTCGTTTATGAACGGATGTAAAGCGTGATATGGTGATTGGGTACCTGTGGTTTTGATTAGCTTCTTTATGGTGTATTCATTCGGACTTCCTATTTGGAATTCTAGGTGTAAAAATATAGGGAGTTAATAGTCTTAGTACATCTTCATGAGTAAACGTTTAGGGAAATTTTGGTAATAGTCATTGTACTATTTGTGAGCGACCGTTTGGGTTGTGCTCTTTATGAGTAACTTGTGAGTGTCATCTTTAGGATGTGTTTGGGATGTGCCTTATCTTGGAGTCTTCATGTTTTGATGGTCAATGTAGTTGGGCTCTCTATGAGCAATCTCGTTTATCGTTGTTGGACTCTTTTATGAGAAACTTCTTGTGTTCATTGTTGTTGAACTCTTCATGAGTAATCGTTTGCATCTTTATGGTGATTAATTGGTATGGTTCCCTACTTTGGAATCATTAATTGTTTACCGAGCTAGTGTTATTTCTTAGCGTTTATTTGAAAGCCCAGCTGGCATTTGTGGTTGTGTCGGGCGATGGGGAAGATTATAATGGCAACGAGCCGAGTCCATTATAATGTGATCCATTGTTTTGCCCTTATTTTCCTCTTCCAGATTGGCCTTGGTTGGGATAAGCTAGCTTCCTTCAGAAGTAGTCTAGCTAACTTTTTGGGTTTTGACTTTGTGTCATCTCCCCTGTCCTTTATGACATGTCACATTGTTATGGTTCCGGTACCGGGGTTGTGATCTTCAGCTGTTTATGCTACTACGAAGATTGGTTGATTGATTGATTTGTCGGTTCTGTTCGAGGTTCTCTTCAGCTGTTATCCTGCTATGGTTGATGGATCGATTGGTTGGTTCTGACCGGGTTCTTATCTTCAGCCGTTTGTGCTACTGCGAAGATTGATTGATTGGTTGATGGGTTGGTTCTGCGCAGAGGCTTCTTTGTTATATCCGTTTGGTGAAACCTTGGCTCAGTATCCTTTGTAACGTGTTTATTTCAGTCTTGTGTGCTGCATGATGAGTTAGCCGTTATTTCCAACTGGTATGGGACGGTTGGCGATAAGGAGCTTCTCATTTGTTGTTATATGATTTACCTGTTCAGTTATATCGTTGATTTGCATGATATTATGCCATGTAGCTACATTAGTAACTTACTGATATTTTATCTCACCCCGTTTCTTTTATCTTTGTTTTTCCTTAACCCCCCCTAGGGAAGCAAGTGGTATCGTTTTGAGGTTCGTTGTAGCGGGAATCTTCTGAGCAGGTTGATCGTCTTTGGGGTAGTTGCTCTTCAGAGACTTTATGTATTTTGTTGTGAGATCGAGGTAGTACAGTATTGTATTAAGTCCATTATCCGTTGAGTTGTTATATTATTAATAAGTTGTTCTTGCTTCCACGTTTTTTTTAGTCTCCGAGTTATTATCTCATGGAGGTGTGGTCTGATGGTTTTGGTTTTATAGTTGAATTCACGTGGCCGGTTTGGTATTTAGCATTTTTGGAGATGTACATTATGTAAATTTTATGTTTATGGATTTTAGAATTTTCCGGGGTGTGGCAGTTGGTATCAAAGCAATGGTTTTAGAACTTGAAGGAGAATAAGAACTCTGATATTGAATAGGTTTCAATACTAGGGTGTTATGATTTTGAGCGGTTTAGAAACAAAGTTTTCTTGAAGGATGAGGTTAAGGTAGAAGTTGGTTGAGTTATGATTCGTGATATTGACGTCGAGTGTTTCTTCTCTTGTGGTATATCAAGTATAGGATCGGTGTCAATAGTGTTGGTTCCATTGGGATTAATTGGTTTGGGAATTGAGAGTGCGAGTTTTGAAGGCTTGGGCATATCTATTTCGTAAAGTGGACAGCGTTTCGTGCTATGTTCACATGTTTGTTATCATTCATGGATTCATGTTGAGGTGTATTCTCGAATGGGGAACTACGTGATTGCTACTGGTATGTATAGGGTGATTTAGTTATGTCACCTATGCGGGATATGATGAGTTAAGTGGTATGGTTTAGCTTTCTATATGCTACGAATTTCTTGTGTACCATCGATAGGTGGAGAATATTTCTATATTGGTATGTTTGACTTTGTTTAGGAGCATACTAAGTATATATATAATGTTCAGGTTCTATATTGAAAATCAGAAAATCTTTATTATAAGGTTGTGCTGGGAATTTAGCTTATTCAGTTGGCAATACTAATATTGAAGTCTTGAGTATAATTTATACTGGGTGCGATATGTCGCTTGACCGATAGGGAACTTGGGTTATATGATGAGTTGATATGGGCTATAATACTGATAGGTGAATCAGTGAACATATAGTATCGGTTGGGTTAAAAGAGTTAAAGATTCAATTTGAGAATTTCTTGATAGGAGATTTTTCTTTATTTTTAGTACATTTACGTGAGTGCATCGAAATTGTTTAGTATGAGGAAATACATAGTTTATTATGAGTGATATTAAGAAGTTGAGTTATGATACTTCTGGAATCATTTTAGTACATGACTGGAGTTGAGTTAAAGCAATATGAGTTATGAGTATATTGTGAAAGTTATAATCATTAATGATGGTAAGCGCGTTAAGTTTAAAGGACTAAACATATTTTGAGAAGGTAAGAAATTCTCGGGCAATATTAAAGGCATGTTGGGTTTTAGTTAAACAGTTGTCACATGGTTCTGGATCTTTTCTTTGTGGCGTTTCTCGTTCGGATTAAGGATGTGTAAAGGAAGTTGGGTATAGATACTTGGGCATATTAAAGGATGCTATGATTTTGCATTTGGTCAGTTGAAATGTTATTCGCTAATTGGATTATTTTGTTGGTAATACTGTTGAGCATAAGTAATATTGGGTTAATAAATGTATATGTGAAAGACTAAATTGGGTTAGCCATTGAAGATTTAGAATTTGTTAAAATTCATTTGGGTACATCAGCACGGATTATTAATTTAAATGGGAGTTAGAGGAAATCTTTTGAAGATAAAACTTGGATTGTTTTGTGGACTACTGAGTACATGGAACTGTTTTAAACCTTCAAAGATTGGAGTAATGTAATGATAATAATTTCAGTATTAATGTTGTTTCGTGGTTTGGACTGGTATCACTGTTATCTTAAAAGATGTGATCAGTGTTATGTTTTCTTGGAGATATGTTAAATTTTCCATTATAGTGAAAATTGATAAATCCATTACCTCTAGTGATGCTTCCAAATAGAAATGGAGGTACGCAACGATTTTGGGCAATAAAGTAGTTGTACATGCTTCGAGGATTAACGCTTAATAAATGGAACTACCTATGACTTGGGATTGGTTGTGATTTTATGGATATTGCCTTAGAGGATTATACATTTTATTTCATTTTGGAGCCAAGTTGAAACGTTGATGACAGACTATCAAAAGTTGATGGATATATTTCCTTAGAAAACTAAGTATGAGGTAATGCAAGTAGTTTGAGAAATTCAAACATTATGACTGTATTATGTTTTATCTCATGAGGAAGTGAGTGTGGTAGTGGAATCTCATTTGATCGGATAGTTGATGACGGTAAATTTTTGAGTATATCATTGAGTCATTGGGTGACAATAATCGTTAGCCCTATTCCTTCTCTTATTTGTCCGGGTAGTAGTATGATTACTTGGGATGATGTCTAGATCGTCAATGCGTACGGATGAACCGGAAAAGTAAAACTTATGGATGTTGATGATTTAAGGGTTGATGGTGAGCGTAATGCTAATTAGGATCAAATCAGCTATGTCTCAGAATTGGTGAACAAGTGATAGTCTTGAGAATGTGAAATTTGGGATGAACGAGGAAGTTAACTTTAGGATGTTTGATATGAATATGCTTGAGATATATATGTGTTCAATATGTGTGGGTTTATTTGAGTCATGGAATCGATGTCTGAAATCTTTAATAGGTACGTGATTTGGGGTTATGAGTGCTGTATGATAATCGATATTTTGTGGCCTCGTTGTGATTGCGTGTGATGATTTTTGATAAGTGAATTCGCGGGCGAATTCTTTTTAAGGAGGGTAGATTGTAACGACCCGAAAACCCGCCTCTATTTTCTTGCTAGTAAATAATTATTTATTTATTTAGTTATTTATTAGTTTAATTATTTTATTAATTTTGTGTGCATTTTGTGTTTCATAATATTTTATGCCTAGCATTTTAATTGATCATTTGTGCTAGTGTAGAGTTATTGCGTCTTAGTTGTTAGTGGGGAATAGGGGTTATGTGTTAGTAGGGCTAGAGGGGGCCTAAGTGTAAGATTTTAAATTAATAATCATCAACTCCCTCTCTCTCCCTCACCTTCTCTCTCTTTTCCCTACACACACACACACACACACTCAATCTCTCTCTCTCTCTCCTCCATTGTTGGTGAAAAGGTAAGAAAACTCTCCTCCTTCTTCCTTCATTTTAATCATCTTCCTCCCTCTATTTCTTATTGCTCATTTTATGAAAAATGTTTAGATCGTCGATAGGATCGTGTAGAGCTAAGAAATTTGGAATTCCGTCATCTTTCATAAATTCCAAGTAAGTTACTAAATCCCCCTATTTATGCTTAAAATTCATCATGTATGTTGTATGTGTTGATATATGGGTTTATGTTCTTGTTTTAGAAATTTATACTTGAAATTGTGCAAGAACTCATATGAACTTGATTTTGGAAGCCATGGAAGAAATTGTTATTCTTGAAGTGATTTGTGAAGATTAGGTGATGGATTGTTGGATTGGGATGACGAGTTACGTGTTGTGAAATATTTGGAGTTAAAATGGGGTTTTAATGGAGTTAGAATTGGTTTGGGTCGAGCTCCACAATGGTGGAGAGGTATAAGGGTTGTTATATCAGGATTTAGGACAAAAGGAGTGAAATTCGGGTGTATTTTGGTGTCTGGGCGGTCGCCCACTTAGTTTTGGGCGACCTCCCACTAAATCAGGCTCATTTAACTTGGTAACAGGGTTCCGGGCGCTCGCCCACTCAATTCCGAGCGCTCGCCCACTTTTTCCAGAATTTAGGTCGATCTTCCGGAGGCCATAACTTCTTCGTCCGGACTCCGTTTTAGGCGTGTACACTATCGTTTCGAAGCTCTATTCGAGTACTAAAAGATGGGATAGGTTGTTCAGTGAAGTTCTAAGTTTTATACTTTGGGATTTTATTGGGTGTTTGAGGTTAAGAGGAGTTGTATCGAACCATTGTAATCAAGTTTTGCAAATCCAATTGAGTGACTTTGTTGAGTTGTTGTGATCATCTTTGTGATATAAGTGAGGATTTCATACTTTGAGACCCCTTAATTTAAAGTTATTTTACTGATCAAATTGATTTTAGGATAAGACTTGGTCTAGGTTTTAGGTGATATCCTATAGTACCTAGAGGGTTGTTTTGGAACACTAAAATATTGGGTTTGGTCCGTATGTGATCATGTATGAATAGGTGTAACCTTTTGGGTTTCGTTTGGGGTGTTGAGAATTGGTCGTTTATGAACGGATGTAAAGCGTGATATGGTGATTGGGTACCTGTGGTTTTGATTAGCTTCTTTATGGTGTATTCATTCGGACTTCCTATTTGGAATTCTAGGTGTAAAAATATAGGGAGTTGATAGTCTTAGTACATCTTCATGAGTAAAAGTTTAGGGAAATTTTGGTAATAGTCATTGTACTATTTGTGAGCGACCGTTTGGGTTGTGCTCTTTATGAGTAACTTGTGAGTATCATCTTTAGGATGTGTTTGGTATGTGCCTTATCTTGGAATCTTCATGTTTTGATGGTCAATGTAGTTGGGCTCTCTATGAGCAATCTCGTTTATCGTTGTTGGACTCTTTTATGAGAAACTTCTTATGTTCATTGTTGTTGAACTCTTCATGAGTAATCGTTTGCATCTTTATGGTGATTAATTGGTATGGTTCCCTACTTTGGAATCATTAATTGTTTACCGAGCTAGTGTTATTTCTTAACGTTTATTTGAAAGCCCAGCTGGCATTTGTGGTTGTGTCGGGCGATGGGGAAGATTATAATGGAAACGAGCCGAGTCCATTATAATGTGATCCATTGTTTTGCCCTTATTTTCCTTTTCCAGATTGGACTTGGTTGGGATGAGCTAGCTTCTTTCGGAAGAAGTCTAGCTAACTTTTTGGGTTTTGAATTTGTGTCATCTCCCCTGTCCTTTGTGACATGTTACATTGTTATGGTTCCGGGTACCGGGGGTCGTCTGATCTTCAGCTGTTTATGCTACTACGAAGATTGGTTGATTGATTGATTTGTCAGTTCTGTCCGAGGTTCTCTTCAGCTGTTATGCTGCTATGGTTGATGGATCGATTGGTGGTTCTGACCGGGTTCTTATCTTCAGCCGTTTGTGCTACTGCGAAGATTGATTGATTGGTTGATGGGTTGGTTCTGCGCAGAGGCTTCTTTGTTATATCCGTTTGGTGAAACCTTGGCTCAGTATCCTTTGTAACGTGTTTATTTCAGTCTTGTGTGCTGCATGATGAGTTAGTCATTATTTCCAACTGGTATGGGACGGTTGGCGATAAGGAGCTTCTCATTTGTTGTTATATGATTTACCTGTTCAGTTATATCGTTGATTTGCATGATATTATGCCATGTAGCTACATTAGTAACTTACTGAGATTTTATCTCACCCCATTTCTTTTATATTTTTTTTCCCTTAACCCCCCCCAGGGAAGCAAGTGGTATCGTTTTGAGGTTCGTTGTAGCGGGAATCTTCTGAGCAGGTTGATCGTCTTTGGGGTAGTTGCTCTTCGGAGCCTTTATGTATTTTGTTGTGAGATCGAGGAGGTAGTACAGTATTGTATTAAGTCCATTGTCCGTTGAGTTGTGATATTATTAATAAGTTGTTCTTGCTTCCGCGTTTGTTTTAGTCTCCGAGTTATTATCTCGTGGAGGTGTGGTCTGATGGTTTTGGTTTTATAGTTGAATTCACGTGGCCGGTTTGGTATTTAGCATTTTTGGAGATGTACATTATGTAAATTTTATGTTTATGGATTTTAGAATTTTCCGGGGCGTGACAAAATGGATCATCGTGCTTCATGGGAACCCATCCTTAAAAAAAAAAAATGTGAGTCTTCCAGCCTCATAGGTTCTAGAAAGAACAAAAAGGAGTCCATTCTGGACTGTGTCTTTTTTTTTCTACAGAGTTCCGCACTTGGACATGTATGTACAAAGTTATCTAAATAAAAGAGTCATTTTCCTTCTCTTCTCTCTAGACTTGAGACATTATTTGCAATATATGTTTACTCTTGAAATTGCCTTGCTTGTTATTATCAATTGATTGCTACGTCCCCAAAATGACGAATTGACTTCTAAGTATACTATTCAATGACGACTCATTAAGGATGAATGGACCTAACACAAATGAAAAGTGCTAAATGCAAACAATTAATCTTGATATGAATAAATGTTGTGATCAATTGGCATGAAGAAACCATCAATGGCAAATCTTCCCTCATACACTACCCCGATACACCTTTCCTTGATGCGCATCAAAGGCGTCCCGAGACAATGAAAAGGCGAGGATGTTGTTGCTCAACCACCAAGATTCAACCACGATCGCGCGTGCGCAACCAAGCAAAGGACTTCCTAGATCTTCAAAAGTCAAAGTAAGAAATGGCAGAATTCCACCAAGGGGCTACAAATGAGCCAATGTCCAAGATAGAAAGTTGGGGCTAATGTTTCTCCTCTCTCTAAAAAAAAATGATAAGAGAGAAAGAAATGGATAATGGAAAAAAGGAAAGGAAATGAATATTGGCAAAGAGAAAGTTTACCCCAAAAGCTCACCAAGTTCACTGCAAAAGTCCACCTCAAAGAACATCCCGAGGAGTTTACCGCAAATAAAAGCGATCTACCTCGGTAAAGCAACAACATCCTTCTAAAGGACACCAACCCCAGCAAAAGACGGCCCCACGGCCGAACTACGACGACCTGAGCTTCTCAAACTGAGGGAAACGTAGGCAACCTTCGGGTCCGGTCACAGCATGAAATGAATCCATCAAACCTCGATCCTCCCAAAATGATCTGGTTCTCTTCCCTTGGTCCCATCAATGACCAATTTCCCAGATAATGACCAATCTCCCCATAAACACCTTTTGATCTTGCCATTGATCGAATCTTAATCTTAATTGATCACAACATTTATACATGTTAAGGCTAATTGCTTGTTATAATCTTGACTTAATAATAAACATGGTCCATTCCAGCAATCATTTGATGATATTAACTAGGGCAAGTTTCAAATGTCTCAACAAGTCTTCTCCTCTACATCTTAGAAAAGAGCCAAACACTTGTATTCTGTCAAGCAAGGGCTTCCTTCCATTTCATGATATATTGCTCAAAGAGCTCACCAACAAAAAGGGACTCTCTCCCAAATAAAATGCCCTTGCATGTTTCCTCCAAGAAAAATACTTTAAAGTCCCCATTCTATCGAGTCGGCTGGATCACTCATAAAAAAGGGAAAAGAAAAAGGCACAAAAAAAGTAGCCCACTAGGTTGAAAACCCGCAAGGGCGGCCTAGGCAAAAAACAGGGTGTGCCATAAAAAACGCAAAAAAGTAGCCCACTAGGCTGAAAACCCGCAAGGGCGGCCTAGGCAAAAGAAAGGGTGCGTCATGAAAAAAGGGATGGGTTCCTAACCTCACTTCAAAGGTCAAAAGACGATATTGGGTCTACGCAAACATCAAAAGTCGGAGGACGACATTGGGGCTACCTCCACATCAACGACGATCACAAGGACATGGGGCTACCCCGACACATACAATGACATTGGGGCTACGCCGCCACCGACGCCGACAAGGACATGGGGATACCCCGAAATCAATGACAAGAAGGACATGGGGCTACCCCGACACATACAATGACATTGGGGCTACGCCACCACCAACACCGACAAAAACACGGGGCTATGCCCCCATCGACGACAGCAGCAACAAAGATGACATTGGGCCTATCCCCACGACAGCGACAAGCCAATATCCTACCACCGGTGACTTCTCAGCAAATGGACTAAATCCAAAGGACTTTATGCATAACCAACCTCATGGTTAAGTTAAAATCAAAAATTTGATTAACATGCTTCGTTAAAAGATTTACTTTTGGAAATAAGTACTCCCGATTTGCCCATGTGGCGTCATTTGTTAAAAACATTGTTTCAAGCAAATGCTTTTGATCTCCTCTCAAAATGATTGTTCAAAAGTCTTAGACCCTTTTTCCACAATGAGTCTTGAAGGTCACCCCTAGGCTCTTTCCCGGTATTAAGAAAGTGTGTCAACCATCCCGTAGTGTAGAGATGACCAAATCTTCGTCCCTCGAGTGACCCTTTAGGTTAAAAAACCTTCGTCCCCAGAGTGACCCTTTAGATTAAAACCTTGACTTAGAATAGTCGTTATAGGCTAGAGCCTTTGTCCCGGCAGTCCTTAGAGGGACGTAAGATCAGTTTTCCCGTCAATCTCCCCAAAGATGGAGTTGACCCCAGTCAAGCTATGACTTAGAATAGTCGTTATAGGCTAGAGCCTTTGTCCCGGCAGTCCTTAGAGGGACATAAGACCAGTTTTCCCGTCAATCTCCCCAAAGATGGAGTTGACCCCGGTCAAGCTATGACTTAGAATAGTCGTTATAGGCTAGAGCCTTTGTCCCGGCAGTCCTTAGAGGGACGTAAGACCAGTTTTCCCGTCAATCTCCCCAAAGATGGAGTTCACCCCGGTCAAGCTATGACTTAGAATAGTCGTTATAGGCTAGAGCCTTTGTCCCGGCAGTCCTTAGAGGGACGTAAGACCAGTTTTCCGTCAATCTCCCCAAAGATGGAGTTGACCCCGGTCAAGCTATGACTTAGAATAGTCGTTATAGGCTAGAGCCTTTGTCCCGGCAGTCCTTAGAGGGACGTAAGACCAGTTTTCCCATCAATCTCCCCAAAGACGGAGTTGACCCCGGTCAAGCTTAGACTTAGAATAGTCCTTATAGGCTAGAGCCTTTGTCCCGGCAGTCCTTAGAGGGACGTAAGACCAGTTTTCCCATCAATCTCCCCAAAGATGGAGTTGACCCCGGAAGCTATGACTTAGAATAGTCGTTATAGGCTAGAGCCTTTGTCCCGGCAGTCCTTAGAGGGACGTAAGACCAGTTTTCCAGTCAATCGCCCAAAGATGGAGTTGACCCCGATCAAGCTTAGACTTAGAATAGTCGTTATAAGCTAGAACCTTTGTTCCGGCAGTCCTTAGAGGGACGTAAGACCAGTTTTCCCGTCAATCTCCCGAAGATGGAGTTGACCCCGGTCAAGCTTGGACTTAGAATAGTCACCATAGACCGTCCCCGACGTAAGCCCAGTAAAAATCTGTCCCGTATAAGTCAACCCTCTCCTATAGAGTCAAGTTGACCGTATCCCCAGCAAGTCAACCCTCTCCCATAGAGCCAAGTTGAACATGTCTCGCCTCTGACCCCTAGAGTCATGCCTCCTTGCGGATCTAAGTAACCCCGCGTACCTCCGAACTACGTTAGGCTTGATTCCCCGCGAACGGGATACGTAGGAATCCTATACCACTAGGTCCAGCCATGCAACCAAAATCGGTTAAAGCCGTCGTCCCGTCAGATTGGGATCCTTATTTCTATCGACAACCCCGCTCCTTCGAAGCGACGTTGCCGAGGGGCACTGTAAGTACCCCAATCTGAAACCGACCTATCTTAGAGGTAGCCTTAGCACCGTTTCAGGGATAACCTAATAGGCCAGGACATCCCTAGGATAAGCTATAAATTCCAGGACTACTCTGGTATAAATTGGAAAAATCCAGAAGCTCGCCAGGCTGAGCCGTACGGATGCTTTGGGTACTAGAGGGGCCTAGCCGTACGGCTGGTTTGGGCACCCTCAGTCCCTATAAATAGAACCCCTTACTGATCATTTCAAGGAGGGGGGAGAAACATTATAACTAAGGTTACTCTGTCGAATTCACCTCAGAATAGTGTGAGTAAGAGTGAACAAAGAGTGAAAGAGAGAAAGGAAGATTGGCCTAAACCAAGATAGGTAAAGCCACCTTCTCCCCCTCCCTTCTCTTCATCTAAGAACTCTATTTATCTTTGATCTTGTCATTTATTGTTGATATTTACATTCTTGCAAGTCTTGTCCATTCAAGCAATATACATATATCTATTATTATTTATATTTCCTAGTCCAAGCCATGAGATGATCAAAGGTGCCCTCCATACTTTGTGTGGAAGAGGTTCAAACCTAGTTTGATCATGGCTTGTTGATTGTTCATTTACATTCTTGTCATAGATGATGCTCTTGTTGTTCATTTTGCTCATTTTAAGCTATGATGATCATGTTGAGGATAAAGTCTCAATCTTTATCCTCATCACCTTGATCTAGCCCAAAATTCCCAAGTTTGGGTAATAAAGATCCAATCTTTATGGTTTGTTCTTGTCCCTAAAGGATTAATCTTGCCTAGAAGAGCCATTTTGATGGTAAAGTTTCAATCTTTACTCATCAAATGGTCACTATGGCTCAAGAGGGCATATTGGCCACCTTTTTCATTTTTCTCCCATGATTGCCTTTGATCATGCCCAAACTCTTGTTTTGGGAGGTTCTTTGATGATCAAGTGGCATAGGAATGAGTTGTTAGTGTTGTTTTGTGTTGGAATAACAAACTGGAATCAGAACAGTTTGGTCCAGTTCAAGCAGAATGCTCTGTTTCTGCCTGGAACTGGACTGTTGCTTGAACAAACTGTAAAATCCCAGGAGTGGTCTCCCCATCCGTACGGCTACTTTGGCCGTATGGGGAGATTGACCATTTTTCCCTTCTGTCTTCTGTTTTCTTGTCAAACAAACCCTTTTTCAGTTGAAAAGATAAATAAAAAGTTAAAACAAAGATTTTCCGTTAAAACACACACACACACATATGCACTTTTGTTAACTAACAAGGGAGACTCGGCTTTGTCCGAGGCAACTTGGGAGGACGTAAAAACTCTTCCCAAGTTGTAACCTGATCTCCGAACCTTTGAACTCAAACCTTTGTCATTTTGTTGGGTTTAAAATTAACAAAATGTGGCGACTCCGTTAAATTGGTTCGGTTCCCGCGTTTGGTATTTCTCCCTTGAAACGTGCCCGTATTTTTTGGGGCGGGATCCTTACAGTGAGGTGGCCGGTGCATTGATGGTAGTCACACCATTTGTGGTGGGTATGATTGGGACGGAGCGGTTGTGGTTGCTTCTACCCTTGAAGAGGAGTGATTTGCCCCTTGGCCTTTAGAGCTTCATAGGCCTCGGTGATGGTCATGCCATTGAGAGGAGTGTAACGCGGTCGTTTTGGAACCGCTTGCCTTGTGGTGGGGGAACCTTCTTGTAATTCCCCTTGTCAATAGTAACAGCATTGATAGAAGCCTTTTTGTTTAAACTAGAGGCGGCCTTGTATCGGTAAGTAGGAGTGGCGCCTTTTTAATCTCCTTGAGCAAGTCATCCATGCGTCCCCCCGCCTCATACATTTGGGAGAAGTCGGAGTAGCAAGTCCCACTTTGGTGGGTGCGGAGATCAATCTTGAGACACTTGAGAAAGATGTCCATTTGCTCTTTTGTGTTTGGCCTCTCAACAATTTCAGAGAGCTTGTCATTCCATCTCCTTGTGAAGTCAATGAAGGACTCGTTGTCTCTTTGAGTGGTGTTCTCGAGCTCTTTCCTTGTGGGCCGGTGAGTGGTGTTGCCTTGATATTGATTTTTGAAGGCAAGCATAGCGGCATCCCAATCAAGACGGACAGTGAGTGGGAGAGTTGCATACCAATCCTTTGCCGCCCCCTCGAGAGTGAGAGGAAAGCATTGAGCTATAACTTTTGGGGAGACCTTCTTCGGAACCATAGCCCAAATGTAAGTCTCGATGTGAGCCATCGGGCATGAGTTGCCCTTAAACTTGATAATGTCGGGCATCTTGAATTTGTCGGGGAGAGCGGCTATCGTGTTCATAAGGATAGATGACTGATAAAGGCTTGTGTTGGAGCCTTTTCCCATGTTGAGGCCGTCGAATTTCTGATCAATGTAGGCCATGATGGAATCGACCATTTTGGGGTCGCTGTTGTCGGTGCTTGGTTTCCCCACTTTTTTGGTGCGGGCACTGACATATGGGCTTTCAAACAAACCCTCGGTCCACTCGGATTCCTCATTGTCATTAACCCCCTTGTTCTTGGAGATCTTGAGGAGCTTGGCTTTCAGTTGGTCAACCTCGGCCTCATGGGCCTCCCTCTGACTGTCGACATGAGCTTTCCACAAGGCTTCTTTGGTTTGAGCCTCTTGGTTAAGGGTAGAGACTTGTTGTTGGAGCGTTTGAACCATGGCAGAAAGCTGTTCGAGAGTCATGGCGTTGTTGGTGCTGGAGTCGCCGGCCATTGATGATGTACAAGCTGTTGGAGTGATCGGTTCACGAACAATCCTGTTGGATGAATCCCTGTAGATGCGGAGAGTACCAATCGGACCTATAATTGGAGAAGTAGCCCTTGTCAGTCTCGGTTCACACTTTCGGTCCATGAAGAGGTTAAGAACACACAGTTGGGCACACGACTCGAACCACATAAGAAAAAAAACTCTTTTTTTTATTTTTTTATTTTATAAGTCGGAGGGAATGGGTCCCTTTTGGGGTTTCTAAGAAGATAATGGAATCGTCACACTAGTATATAGACCATCTCGCGGTCCCATATACTCATCGGATTCCATCGCGTTTGTGAATCCTACATGTGTCGGGATTAAACTAAATTAATGTAGTAAAGCATACATACGGGGATGAATTTTTTATTTTTGTCCAAGATAATCACTTTTGGGGACGGATTTTTATTGCGTCCGTTTCAACAAGTTGGCATGTATGATTTTGAAAACATTAGTTTAGGGAAATCTCGGTACATGGAAACCGACTTGGTCACGGAGTGTTAGACCCTAACTAGAATTGTGTGGTTTGTGCTCGGCTAAAGAGAGGCTTAAAGGTCACCCCCGGCATGTAGTCCTGAACTACACCACGGGCTGAGGTTTACCGCTTCGAAAGAGCCAAGGTCGAGTGGAGCTTGAAACTTTCTAGGACGGGCCTCGACGGGTTTGGGGTTGGACTTGTGCGACTCGATAGTGAGCAATTTATAGGAGTAATGTGCATGTAGTGTGAGGTCCATCACGTGACAAAAAATTTTATTTTATTTTTTTGAAAAGAAAAGATAAAAAACACATAAGCACGTAAATTACAACTCCCGAATCACCCATGTGACCGGTAAATAAAACATAAAATTAAACAGTCCAAGGGTTCAATTCTGTCCTGATGCAGGCAACTATGCCCACACCCCACTGTTCTGTTCAGTCACTGAAACCTGTTCTTGCCCTGGAAGTTGACCCAGAAGCGCGCGCCTCTGGCTAGTGTTGTGGGAAGCGCGCGCCTGGCGCATTGTACCTGGGAGGCGCCCGCTTCTGGGCTCACCTGTCAGATTATCAGAAACTTATGGACTCAGGGGATTGCCCTGGTCCTGATTGTGTGATGGAACTCCTGCAATGTTTGTCAGCATGAAATAATAGGAAGAATAGGAAGAACACATGGAAGGCGGGCGATTCTGGAATTTGACGCGGGACGCGCGCGCTTTGGACCATGAAGGTCCGAGGCGTGCTCTTCCCCATGTCAATTTCCAGAATGCCCAGAAAAGTGAATTATGAACAGAAACACAAGTTTAACCCTTAAGCGTCCCCAGCGGAGTCGCCACTGTAGATACCCCGGGACGGGGGCCACGGCTTAGGCTAGAGCGCGCAGGTTACCCTAGGATGTCTAATTGTGTTTTAGAGTCACCACCCACGTTTTTTTGGAACGTAAGAAAACCTAATGTTTATGAGCCTAAGTTTGATTTACGAAAATAGAGATTCTTTGGGATGAGGGGTTCGGGGGTTAGGTTACGAAATGGGAAGTACTTAAACACCCATTTCGCCCGAGCAAAGTCGGTCTTGTTTGTTCATAATTCACTTTTAAAGATAAATGTGTTCTTCCTATTGAAATGATGATAAAAAGGGGTTTTAGAGTTAAAATGTAGGGAGCTGACTTCTAGGCCAATTCAATGTAATGAAAGGACCATTGGTGTCATGTCCCAAATGGTTTTGGGTGATTGCACATTTGATTGAAGAAGAAGAAGAAGAGAAGAGAGAAGAGAAATGCTTAAGACATTTACCTATAGTATCCTTCAAAAGAGAACCTCTTGTAAAGCCTTGAAGAAGGTTGAATACTTTGTTGAAGAAATCCCAAAGGAAAGGTCTAGGAAAGAAGTGAGTAAAAGGTCTAAAAATAATGATTTTCAAGGTCCTCCTTCCAATGATGGATTAGAGGGTTTTTATAGTTGAAAAAGGACTGTTTTTGAGCCAAACGGAGTCTCCAAGAAATCTTTCCCAGGCAAAATCATGTATAATGAGCAAGGGAGAGATTCTTGGGCAGAATTTGTAACTGACACACCCCAGAAGCGCGCGCATCCCACCTAGGCGGCGGAAGGCGCGCGCGTCTGGCCTCAAGAGGCGGAGGCGCGCGACTCTGAGAAGCAATTTTTGACAGAATGGACTACAATTGGTTCGGAGCTTGGCTGGATCTCGCTGATAGTTTCCGTTCTCGTGTCAGCGTCGTAGATGGCATTGATCTGGCACTCGTCCATGATGGCAAATTCCTCAAACATGGAGGTTAAATCTGTCAATTCTTCCCCTACGGTGATCTCTGTCTCGGACTCTATGGTCACTTTCTTTCCCCACCATTCTCGGGGTGACATGGGAGTTGATTCCCCTTCGGATTTCTGGATCTTACAGTCGGAAAAGATTTCAAGACCGGGCTTTCTGATGCCCTTGCTGTTCACCCATGGCTCGGGAAAGATTACGTACAGAACATCTTCCCCTTGGCGGACAAAGTAGCCATTCAGTGTCTTGCGGTAAGGCCTCAAATTGTGAATCTCATAACAATGGCCTTCCCTACGAGCTCGAGCCTTTTCATTCTTGACGGCTTGCTTGTATTTCAAGTCATCTTCGGAAGGCTCATATCCCAAACCGAATGTGTTCTTAACAAAAGGAATTTCAATAGATTGCATCCTTCCTTGTTGATATTTCCCTAGGCCTAAACCAGGGAAGTAATTCATATTCCTCATCACGCGGAGGACTTTGTGGTTGCTGAGGATCCATGATCCGTTTCCCCCTTGTTCATCGATAGCGTTGATTGAGACGCCTGAGAGGGTGGAGTCTTCTAAACCGTGTTGAACTTGGTGGATGGGTTCCCCTTTTCTGTGGATAGTGACGTTTTCTGCCATGACGGTCACTATTTCATCCCCATTTCTGAACTTTACACACTGATGGAGAGTCGAAGGGACGGAATTAGAACTGTGTATCCACGGTCGGCCCAAGAGAAAATTGAATGAGGAAGGTACATCGTGTCGCGACCCCGAACCCTGCGGGCCAGAGATCGCGAGCTGGACGACGACTTAAAACCAAAACTGAGAAATACCGAAGTTAAAAATTCCATTTGATACCAAAAGGTAATGATCCAAAGTTTTACAAATCCAAGTTTGATAAAAACCAAATGCAACTATCATAAACTTCCACAAGTTTATGCCCAACAAAATATAAAATGTACAATTCTTAATGACGTCATTGTTTGGTACAACTATCCCAAAAGGTTACACATTTATATAATGTAAACCAACCTATAACAACTTTCCCCAAAAGAATGTATCCTCACTCGACGTCCTCTTTCTCGTGATCAGCGAGACTAATCCTTAGCACCTGGGGGGGTTAAGGAAAAACAAAGATAAAAGAAAGGGGGTGAGATAAATCTCAATAAGTTACTAATGCAACTACATGACATGCTAAGATGAAATATACAATAGTAAATCATAAATAGCACGTAGCAGTTAGCACATAACAGATAGCAGCGGAAATAAACACATAACAAAGGATATTAGCCAAGGTTTCCAAACCGATACATCCAAATAAAGGATTGCTGCGCAGCTTCAATGGTCAACCAATCACATCTTTATAATAGCATGAAAGCTGAAGAGAAATCCCCGGTACCGGAACAATAACCATAAGAGTGTCACAAAGGACAAGAGCCATGCCACAAAGTCATGCTCGGTAGCTAGATACATTCACAAAGGAAGCTAACTTATCCCTTCCAAGGCCAATCTGGAAAAGGGGGGGGTATAGTAAGGGCAAAACAATGGTCAACATTATAATGGACTTGGCTTTGCCATTATAATCTTTCCCATCGCCCGATGCAACAAATATGCCAGCTGGGCTTCCAAATAAATGCTAAGTAATAAATACTAGCTTAAATAAACAACTTAAGGTTCCAAAGTAGGGAACCATTCCAATTATATCACCACAAAGGTAAACCAATACAAACCGCACATCAAGGATGAACCACATTCCCAAAATGATACTCAATCAAATTCCGTAACATATTTATTCACAAAAGAATCAAATCCAATTAATAAAGTGTTCCACGATGTTATCTTAAGTTAATTAGAAGAAGGAAACCTAAACTAGGTAAGCCATTAGTCTTAAACCAAGCAAAAAGGTCAAAATCCTAGAACAGGGGGCGGGCGGGCGCCAGGCATGGGGCAGGCGGGCGCCTGAATGACCAGAAGGTCTGGCCACTGAAAAAGGGTATGCAGGCGGGCGCCTGGCTCCAGGCGGGCGGGCGCCTGGTCTACGGGCTGGGAGGAATTCCCAGCTGGGTTCATCAAAATGCCTTACCATTTTCATACAAATTTCATAACACCCAAAATCAACACTCCCAACAAGATTCCTAAGGTACCCCAAACATCATTTAACCAAAAAGGGGACCTTAACAACACCCTTTATCAACCAAAACCAAGATTAAATCATGACATTCATCAATTCACCATTTTTAGCCAAAAACTCAAATAAATTCCAAATAAATTATAAACTCAACCAAACTTCAAATATAACACATCAAGCGTTATATAAACATGATATGAACATTTTAGCATCAAAATAGGGGAAAAGCAACTTACTTGAAAATTCTCAAAGATGACGGAATTCAATTCTTTTTGGTTCTACGCGATCCTATCGACGATCTAAACACATTTCACGTTTTAAGAAATGAGAAATAACAAGAAAAAGATGAAGAAAATGAAGAGAGAAGGAAAGAGAATGAGAAAACTTACCAAATGGAGGGGAGAGAGAGAGAGTTGCTGGGACGTGATGAGGGTGAAGGGGAAGAGTGAGGGAGAAGAGAAGGAGTAGGGAGGGAGTAGGGAAATTATTTTAAAAAGTTACATCTAGGCCCCTCCCCTTCTACTAACACAATACTACACTCCCTACTAAAAATTAAGACCCAACAATACCACACTAACCCAAATGACCCAAACAAAATGCTAGGCATAAATTATAATAGCACATAAAATGCACACATAAATACTTAAATAAATAATAATTTAAATAAATAAATAAGCAAATAAATAAATAATAATTATTTATTACTAATAAAATAGAGCCTAGATTTCGGGTCGCGACATTCACTCCCCCTTAAAGAAAATTCGACCCGAATTTTAACGAGACTCACCTTAAACAAAAAGCCACGGAAATTTCCTCTCGATCTCATCTCGGAGCTCCCACGTCGAATCCTCGATATTATGATTCCTCCAAAGAACTCGAACCAACGCAATGCTTTTGTTCCTCAACTCTTGAACTTTAGAATCTAGGATTCGAACCGGTCGTTCCTCATAAGTCATATCGGGCTCAATATCCTCTGGTACCCTCGGTAACACGTGAGATGGATCATGAACATACTTCCGAAGCATAGAAACGTGAAAAACATTATGCAACCAGTCTAAAGATGGCGGTAACGTGAGTCGATACGCAAGAAGTCCCACTTTCCCCAAAATCTCAAACGGACCAATAAACCTCGGAGCCAATTTGCCTTTCTTCCCAAACCTTCGAATACCCACCTTCGGAGACACCTTCAAGAACACGAAATCACCGGTCTGAAAACTAAGATCTCGCCTTCGGTTATCTACATAGCTCTTATGTCGACTCTGGGTTGTTTTCAATCGATCTCGGATAATTCTAACTTTCTCAACTGAATCCTGAAGCAAGTCAATACCCAAAACTTTCGCTTCACCGACCTCGTCCCAACAAATAGGTGATCTACATTTTCTTCCATACAAAGCCTCATACGGTTCCATCTCGATACTAGCCTGATAACTGTTGTTGTAAGAGAATTCCACTAACGGTAGGTGCGAATCCCAAGAATCGGAAAAGTCTATCGAACAAGCTCGCAACATATCCTCCAAAATCTGAATAGTCCTCTCGGATTGACCGTCGGTTTGAGGATGAAAAGCCGTACTGAATCGCAAATCTGTACCCAAAGCTTCTTGAAATGCCTTCCAGAATCTAGAAGTAAACCTCGGGTCTCGATCTGACACAATGCTAACCGGAACCCCATGCAATCTAACGATCTCATCGATATAAAGGGTCGCAAGCTTCTCCATCGAATATCTGATGTCAATAGGCAAGAAATGGGCACTCTTGGTCAATCTATCCACTATTACCCAAACACTGTCATACTTCCTACGGGTACGAGGTAGTCCCGTAACGAAATCCATAGTCACATGCTCCCATTTCCACTCGGGAATTTCTAACGGCTGAAGTAGTCCTGCGGGTCTCTGATGCTCGGCTTTGACCTGTTGACAAGTTAGACACTTCGAAACATACTCCGCTATCTCCCTTTTCATATTGATCCACCAAAATTGTTGCTTCAAATCCTGATACATCTTCATACTACCCGGATGAATAGTATATGTCGATTTGTGACCCTCATCAAGAACTCTTTGTTTAATTCCATCAACATCCGGAACACACAAACGACCACGGAAAGTCAAAACTCCAATCGGGCTAACAGAAAAATCCTCAAAATTCTTTTCCTTCATTTTACCCATTACCTTCGCCAACTCGGGATCTTCTTTCTGAGCTTCCTTTATCCTCTGAATTAGGGTCGGAGATACCCTAATATTCGCAAAAATAGCCCCATGTCTTGATTCACGAGGAGACCAATCTCGAACATCCTCAAGCATTTTCCACTCACGGACCATCATCGAAGCCACATAAGACTTTCTACTAATCGCATCGGCTACCACATTCGCCTTTCCCGGGTGATAAGAAATCGTGCAATCATAATCCTTCAATAATTCCATCCATCGGCGCTGTCGGTTGTTCAATTCCTTCTGAGAGAAGAGGTACTTCAAACTCTTATGATCGGTAAAAATTTCAAACTTCGTCCCATAAAGGTAGTGCTTCCATTTGTGCAACGCAAAGACTATCGCCGCCAACTCCATGTCATGAGTTGGGTAATTCTGTTCACTAGGGTCAACTTCCTCGAAGCATAGGCAATCACTTTCCTGTTCTGCATCAAAACACAACCCAAACCCTCTTTCGAAGCATCACTATAAATTACTAAATCGTCATTTCCATTAGGCAAGGTTAAGATCGGTGCGGTAGTCAACCTCTTCTTCAATTCCTCGAAACTCTTGTCACATTTCTCGGTCCACACAAACGGGACATTCTTACGGGTCAACTGAGTCATCGGAGTAGCAATCCTCGAAAACCCCTCAATAAAATCTTCTGTAATACCCGGCTAAACCAAGAAAACTTCTGATCTCGGTCACTGACTCGGGTCTCTTCCAATCCACAATTGCTTCTATCTTTGAAGGATCCACAAAAATCCCGTCTTTAGAAATCACATGGCCCAGAAATGACACTTTCTCGAGCCAAAATTCGCATTTACTAAACTTCGCAAATAATTTCTCCCTCGCAAGAACGGATAGAACTGCCCTCAAGTGCTGTTCATGCTCCTCTCGAGATTTCGAATAAACAAGAATGTCGTCGATGAAGACTACCACGCACGAATCAAGATAAGGATGGAAAACCCGGTTCATCAAATCCATAAACACTGCCGGCGCGTTAGTCAACCCAAATGGCATAACCAAGAACTCATAATGACCATAGCGAGTGCGAAAGGCAGTCTTCGAAATATCCTCCGATCGAACCTTCAACTGATGGTACCCACTCCTCAAATCAAGTTTAGAGAAAAGCATGGACCCTTGAAGCTGATCAAATAAATCGTCAATGTGGGGTAGAGGGTACTTATTCTTCACCGTAACCTGATTCAACTTTCTGTAATCGACGAACAATCTCAAGGAACCGTCTTTCTTCCGCACAAATAAAACCGGTGCTCCCCACGGGGAAACACTAGGGCAGATAAACCCTCGATCAATCAACTCTTGCAACTGAACCTTTAATTCCTTCAACTCTGCGGGAGCTAACCTATAAGGTGCTTTCTAAATTGGAGCCGTACCCGGCAAAAGGTCTATACTAAAATCAATCTCACGATCGGGAGGCATATCATACTCGGTAGAGAAAACATCGGGAAATTCTCGAACTACCCGAACACTATCCAAACTAGGGGATTCTTTCCTAGTATCAAGACACTAGCCAAATACCCCTCACAACCACGATGCAATAATTTTCTCGCTTTCATATAAGAAATTAAGCGAACCTTTCTACTCAGAGGACTAGCCTCAAACACAAATTTAGGCACATCGGGAATAGAAAAAGTAACAGTTTTCTTACGGCAATCAACGGAAGCATGAAACTTGCTCAACCAATCCATACCCAAAATGACATCAAAGTCTTGGATAGGAAGAACTACCAAATCCGCACAAAGGACACGACCACAAATAACCACATCACAAGCACGAAAGACTCGATCAGAAATCAAGCATTCTCCTATAGGGGTCGACACCTCTAGCACGTACAGTAAAGACTCGAATGCAGCATTTAACATGGAAGCAAATTGCACAGAAATGTAAGAATGAGATGATCCTGGATCTACTAACGCTCGTGCGCTCACATTAGACATAGAAACAATACCTCCAATAACCGAAGGATCATCGGTCGCCTGTTGTTGATTCATGGCATATATCTTTCCTTGAACTTTGGGCTTCCCAGCGGCATCCCTTTTCTGACCCTGATTAGTACCAACCCCTGACCCGGATGACTGACCTCGGTACCTCGTGCAATCTCTCGCAAAGTGCCCCATTTCACCACAATTGGTACACTTGCCATGCTTTTTCCAACACCTATCCTCCGTATGGCCTACCCTCTAACAAAAGGTACAAGGCTTCCTATTCTGAATCCCCGGAGTAGTACCCGGATTCCTCGGTGTGGTTTGCCCCTTAAACTGTGATGATGCTCCCGGGTTACCTCGGTTGTTGGAACGGTGTTGCGGTTGAGATCTAGCATGGCTTCCCGGTTTACCCGCACCCGCAACCTCGGTTTTCCTTTTGTGCTCCCCAATATCTTGCTCTATCAAGTAGGCTCGGTCTACTGCATCTTGGAAGGTCACAATCCGTTGGGCAATAAGTTGAGTACCGATGGAAGTCTTCAATCCCCGAATGAATCTCATAGCTTTTTGTTCCTCGGTCCTCACCAAATAGTCACAATACCGGGCTAATTCTATGAACTTAGCCGAGTATTGTGCTATAGACAACAATCCTTGCTCCAAGTTGAGTAGCTCGATCTCCTTTCGGTTTTGATCAACAACCGGAATGAAATGTTCCTTGAATTTGCACACAAACAACTCCCACGCATACACCGTGTGAGTATCATCCCAACTAGCTTTAACACCCTTCCACCAATGCTCGGTGGCACCCACAAGTTTATAAGCCGTGAACCGGACCCTATCCTCGTCCGTGCACCCAAATACCTCATAAATCTTCTCCATCGACTCAATCCACAACTCAGCTTTCCGAACATCGGGTTCCCCATAGAATTCAACCGGTTTCAACTTCAGAAATTGCTCCAATCCATAGCGGGGTGGTGCTTGTTCTACCCTCGGACCTTGATCATGTATGGCCTTCATGGCCGCCTCGAACATGCCTTGAAACATAGCACGTGCTTCTTCCCTTGTATCATTCTGATTTGCATTACCGGTACTACCTTCACCACTCCTTCTACGAACCATTGTAAACAAGTACCTGCATAAAACATCAACTGTTAATCACTCCGCACACTACTACCCTCCTAGGTCAAACTATTCCACCTATACTTATACATAGAGCTAATGCCATAGCTCTGATACCAACTATCGCGACCCCGAACCCCGCGGGCCCGAGATCGCGAGCTGGACGTCGACTTAAAACCAAAACTGAGAAATACCGAAGTTAAAAATTCCATTTGATACCAAAAGGTAATGATCCAAAGTTTTACAAATCCAAGTTTGATAAAAACCAAATGCAACTATCATAAACTTCCATAAGTTTATGCCCAACAAAATATAAATGTACAATTCTTAATGACGTCATTGTATGGTACAACTATCCCAAAAGGTTACACATTTATATAATGTAAACCAACCTATAACAACTTTCCCCAAAAGAATGTATCCTCACTCGATGTCCTCTTTCTCGTGATCAGTGATACTAATCCTTAGCACCTGGGGGGGGGTTAAGGAAAAACAAAGATAAAAGAAAGGGGGTGAGATAAATCTCAATAAGTTACTAATGCAACTACATGACATGCTAAGATGCAATATACAATAGTAAATCATAAATAGCACGTAGCAGTTAGCACATAACAGATAGCATCGGAAATAAACACATAACAAAGGATATTAGCCAAGGTTTCCTAACCGATACATCCAAATAAAGGATTGTTGCGCAGCTTCAATGGTCAACCAATCACATCTTCATAATAGCATGAAAGCTGAAGAGAAATCCCCGGTACTGGAACAATAACCATAAGAGTGTCACAAAGGACAAGAGCCATGCCACAAAGTCATGCTCGGTAGCTAGATACATTCACAAAGGAAGCTAACTTATCCCTTCCAAGGCCAATCTGGAAAAGGAGGGGTATAGTAAGGGCAAAACAATGGTCAACATTATAATGGACTTGGCTTTGCCATTATAATCTTTCCCATCGCCCGATGCAACAAATATGCCAGCTGGGCTTCCAAATAAATGCTAAGTAATAAATACTAGCTTAAATAAACAACTTAAGGTTCCAAAGTAGGGAACCATTCCAATTATATCACCACAAAGGTAAACCAATACAAACCGCACATCAAGGATGAACCACATTCCCAAAATGATACTCAATCAAATTCCGTAACATATTTATTCACAAAAGAATCAAATCCAATTAATAAAGTGTTCCACGATGTTATCTTAAGTTCATTAGAAGAAGGAAACCTAAACTAGGTAAGCCATTAGTCTTAAACCAAGCAAAAAGGTCAAAATCCTAGAACAGGGGGCGGGCGGGCGCCTGGCATGGGGCAGGCGGGCGCCTGAATGACCAGAAGGTCTGGCCACTGAAAAAGGGTATGCAGGCGGGTGCCTGGCTCCAGGCGGGCGGGCGCCTGGTCTACGGGCTGGGAGGAATTCCCAGATGGGTTCATCAAAATGCCTTACCATTTTCATACAAATTTCATAACACCCAAAATCAACACTCCCAACAAGATTCCTAAGGTACCCCAAACATCATTTAACCAAAAAGGGAACCTTAACAACTCCCTTTATCAACCAAAACCAAGATTGAATCATGACATTCATCAATTCACCATTTTTAGCCAAAAACTCAAATAAATTCCAAATAAATTATAAACTAAACCAAACTTCAAATATAACACATCAAGCATTAGATAAACATGATATGAACATTTTAGCATCAAAATAGGGGAAAAGCAACTTACTTGAAAATTCTCAAAGATGACGGAATTCAATTCTTTTTGGTTCTACGCGATCCTATCGACGATCTAAACACATTTCACGTTTTAAGAAATGAGAAATAACAAGAAGAAGATGAAGAAAATGAAGAGAGAAGGAAAGAGAATGAGAAAACTTACCAAATGGAGGAGAGAGAGAGAGAGTTGCTGGGAGGTAATGAGGGTGAAGGGGAAGAGTGAGGGAGAAGAGAAGGAGTAGGGAGGGAGTAGGGAAATTATTTTAAAAAGTTACATCTAGGCCCCTCCCCTTCTACTAACACAATACTACACTCCCTACTAACAATTAAGACCCAACAATACCACACTAACCCAAATGACCCAAACAAAATGCTAGGCATAAATTATTATAGCACATAAAATGCACACATAAATATTTAAATAAATAATAATTTAAATAAATAAATAAATAAATAAGCAAATAAATAAATAATAATTATTTATTACTAATAAAATAGAGCCTAGATTTCGGGTCGCGACACATCGAGCACTTAGAACGGGACGAACATGACCATGCTCCCAAACTCAATGTCTATTTCCACCATACCCATGACTGTGCGGGCAGTGCTATCGTAACCTCGGATCACTTGAGTAGAAGGCTTTAAGTCTGAATTCTTAAGCCCTAGTATGCACATGATTCGGCCGGGTATCAAGTTGAGTGCGGAACCACCGTCAACCAAGACTCTTGAAATAGGTCTCCCCCTTGCTCTCACTTTAAGATAGATGGCCTCATTGTGATCGGAGCCAAATGGTGGAAGGTCCATGTCGGCAAAAGTGATGACATTGCCAAAATGAATGTGGCCTATCATTGCAGTGAGGTCTTGGGGAGTTGTATCAGGAGAGACCGATGTGTCATCGAGATTACTGATGAAGAGATCTCGGTGCTTCTTTGAGGATGCAATGAGGTCCCCAAATGGAGATGTTGGCTTGAGTTTTCTTGAGTTGTATCAACAAAGGATCTTCGGGAGTGTCGCGATCTTGCGATCTTTGAGAAGAGGTGCTTGGTGCAGAAGTAGTGGAGTTGCTTGCTATGACTCGTCCACATCGAGTTAGCATGTTGACATTCCCATCTTGCCTCTTTTTCCTATTCTCTAGTACTTCCTTCATTACCTCATCGTAAGTCACAACGTAACAAGAATTGTCAAATTTATTCATCACATTAGAGCCCTCATTCACAATTGGGATTGAATGAGTGGTCTCCCCTAACTCTCTTATCTCTATTACATTGACATTGTCACCACTAGGTACTATGAACACTTTCTTGTCTATGAAATCTTGGATGACATTGCGGAGTACAAAGCATTCCTCGGTGGTGTGGCCACTATGTTGGTGGTAGCCACAATATTTGTGATGAGCATGGTTGGCATTGATCGACTTGGGTTGATACCCTTATATAGGTGTGATTTGGCCCTTTGCTTTGAGAACTTCGAAGGCTTCGGTTTGAGTCATGCCTTGGAGAGGAGTGTAGACACGGTCATTTTGAGATCTCTTACCTTGAGGTGGAGGAACCCTTTTGTAATTCCCCTTGTCGGTAGTGACGGCATTGACCGAAGCCTCCTTGGTGGAATTAGAGGCGGCCTTGTAACGAAAGCTAGGAGTACTTTTCTTGATCTCCTTGAGAAACTCATCCATTCGGATCCCCGCCTCATACATTTGAGAGAAATCCGCATAGCAAGCCCCACTTAGGTGAGTGCGAAGATCAATCTTTAGACACTTGAGAAATATGTCCATTTACTCCTTGGTATTAGGCCTCTCGACAATTTCGGCAAGCTTGTGATTCCACCTACTCGTGAAGTCTATAAAGGACTCATTGTCCCTTTAAGTTGTGTTCTCGAGCTCTTTCTTGGTCGGGCGGTGAGTGGTGTTGCCTTGGTATTGATTTTTGAAGGCGAGTATGGTGGCATCCCAATCAAGACGAACTGTGAGCGGGAGAGTAGCATACCAATATTTTGCCACCCCCTCGAGAGTAAGAGGGAAGCATTGTGCCATAACTTTAGGAGAGACCTTCTTTGGAACCGTAGCCCATATGTAGATCTCGATGTGTGCCATGGGGCAAGAGTTTCCCTTGAACTTGCTTATGTCGGGCATCTTGAACTTGTCAGGAAGAGAAGCCATTGTGTTCATGAGAATGGATGATTGATAAAGGCTTGTGTCGGAGCCTTTCCCCAAGTTGAGGCCATTAAAACGCTGATCTATGTAGGCTATGATTGAATCAACCATTTTGTGCTCGTTGTTTTCGGTGCTCGGTTCCCCCATTTTCTTGGTGTGGGCACTGACATAAGGACTCTCGAATAAGCCTTGGGTCCATTCGGACTCGTCATTGTCTTTCTTGTCTTTTCCCTTGGCAAGCTTGGTGAGCTTTTCTTTCATTTTCTCCATTTCGGTCTCGTGGGCCTCCCTTTGATTGTCAATATGGGATTGCCAAAGATCATCCTTGTTTTCGGACTCTTTGTTAAGAGTGGAAACTTCCTCTTGGAGCACTTGGACCATAGTTGAGAGTTGTTAAGTAGACATGGTGTTGCTGCTGCCGATCATGGTTGTTGATGGAGCTGTTGGAGTAATCACTTCACGAACTAACCGATTCGCTGAATCCCGGTAGACACAGTAAGTACCAATTGAACCTATATTGCAGAAGAGGACCTTGTCAGTCTTGAGTAACACTTTCGGTCCATGAAGAGGTTTAGAACACACATTGGGCACACGACTTAAATTTTATAAGAAAAAGACTCTTTTTTTTATAAGTCGGAGGGACGGGATCCCTTTTGAGTTTCTAAGAAAAATAATGGAATTGTCACACTAGAATATAGACCTTCTCGCGGTCCCATATACGCATCGCATTCCATCACGTTTGTGAATCCTACATGTGTCGGGATTAAACTAAATTAATGTAGTAAAGCATACATGCGGGGAAGGATTTTTATTTTCGTCCATGATAACCACTTGGCATGTATGTTTGAAGACATTAGTTTAGGTAAATCTCGGCACATGAAAACCGACTTAGTCACGGAGTGTTAGACCCTAACTAGAATTGTGTTGGTTTGTGATCGGTTAATGAGAGGCTTAAGGTCACCCCCGGCATGTAGTCATGAACTACGCCACGGGTTAAGGTTTACCGCTTCGAAAGAGTCAAGGTCGGGTGGAGCTTGAAACTTCCTAGGATGGGCCGCGACGGGTTTGGGGTTATGAACTTGTGCGGCTTGATAGTGAGCAATTTATAGGAATTTGTGCACGTAGTGTGAGGTCCAACATGTGACAAAACATTTTTTACTTTTTTTTTATGAAAGAAAAGCAAATAAGCACGTAATTATAACTCTTGAATCACCCGTGTGACCGATAAAAAACACAAAATAAATCAGTTTAAGAGGTCCAAATCAGTCCTTGATGCAGGCAACTGTGCCCACACCCCAATCATTCTGCTCTGTTCTGAAGCTGTTCTTGTTCTGGAAAACCACCCAGAAGCGCGCACCTCTGGCCTGTGTTGTGGGATGCGCGCGCATGGCACAGAGTCTGTGGGAGGCACCCGCTTCTGGGTAAACCAGTCAGATTGTCAGACTTTGGACTCAGGGGATTGCCCTGGTCCGGAATATACATTGTAACCCCTGCAGAAATGATTAGTGTAGAAAAAAGAAGAAGAATAGGAAGAACATATGGGAGGCGGGCGATTCTGGTCCTTGGTGTGGGACGCGCGCACCTTAGGCCAAGAAGGCCAGAGGCGCACGCTTCCCCCCATCAGGAACCAGAATGCCCAAAAAATGTAGACTTTGAACAGAGATGCAAGTTTAACCCTCAAACCTCCCCAATGGAGTCGCCACTTTTGATACCCCGGGAGGGCACGGCTGGGTTAGAGCGCGTGCGTTATTCCTAGGATGTCTATTTGTGTTTTATTTGTTTAGAGTCGCCACCTATGTTTTAGAGGAACATAAGAAAAACCTAATATTTAGCCTAAGTTTGATACGAAAACAGAGATTCTTGTTATGAGGTTCGGAGGTTAGGTTACGAGATGGGAAGTACTTAAACACCCATCTCGCCCAACTAATGTTGGTCTTGCTTGTTCAAAGTCTACATAAAATAAATATTCTTCCTATTCTTAATAATGATAAAGGGGGTTTAAAAGGGGGTGTTTGGAATGTAGGGAGATGACTCCTTGACCAACTTCAATGAAATGAAGCGATCATTGGTGTCATGTCCCAAAATGATTTGGGTGATTGCACATTTGATTAAATAAAAGAAAGAGATGAAGTAGAGAAGAAGGAGGAAGATGTACTTTTACCTATGCTTCGAAGGACTTCAAACACTTCTTGGTGAATTACTTGAAAAACTTTAGAAATGATTTCGGTATAGTTTTTGTAGAGAGAATTTTCGGTCCTTTGAAATGGTGGAGAATGGATGCTTTTATAGTTGTAAAACATATGTTTTTGGTGCCAAAACTCAGTCACCAAGAAATCTTTCCTGGGCAAAATCATGTAAAATGAGCAAGGGAGGGATTCTTGGGCAGAAATCTGTAACTGACGCCCAGAGGCGCGCGCTTCCTACCTCGGGGGCGGAAGGCGCGCGCGTCTTGCTCCTATGGTCGGAGGCGCGCGACTCAGAGATGGCTTTTTTGACAGAATGGACTAGAAAGTCAGTCCTGTTATTCAGTTTAGTCCCTGAACTTAACGAAGTCAGTCAGGAACTTAATGGAAGTTACATAAACTAACAAAAAACACTTAAAATAGGGGGAAACACAAGATCAACCGTGCAATCCTGGTGAGTGGTCCAAGGCGGGGTGTCTACAGTTCCTAACTAATTCCGTTAGTTTTGGACTAAACTGAATAACAGAGTTAACTTTTAGTGTCATTCTGTCATTTTTGAAGGCGGGCGCCTGCCGTAATAGTCTTGTGCCGCACGCGCGTTTGATCCAACAGACCAGACCCGAGCGCTTCCCACAATGGCTGTTACGGAATTGGCACCAATTTCCCTCCATTTTCTGAGTAAAAAAGCTTCTCTTTTACCTTCAAGTTCATCCCCCTAGTTTTGTAATTCCAAATCCCCCATCTCTAGCATTTTCCCTAAAAACCAAATATTTTCTCTTTACTATTATTATTTTCTCTTTATTATTTTTATTTTCCTTTGTTGTTATTGGTCCTATAACCATCCTTTCATCCCCTCTTCACCTATATAAAGGACTTTCTTGGTTCATTTCAAATGGGAGGATTTTAGGAGGAATTTTGACACCAAAAAGATACCACTTCCTACACCAAAATAGAACACCAAAACTCTACACAAAAACTCTACAAGTTTTTGCACACCATTTCTATACAAAAAACTTCATTTCCTCACAAAGGTTGAAGTCTTCATTTCCTTCCCAACAAGGTACAATTCTTCTATTTTCTTATTTCTTTTATGTATTTTTAATGTATGCAATCCCCATCAAATGGGACATGAGCAACATGACTACTTCACATATTGAAGTTAGTTAAGGTTATCTCCCTACATTTCAAACTCTCATTTAATTTCCCATTTTTCTTTCAATGTAATTGTTAGCACATATTCATATAAATAAAGAAGGACTTTTCATAATTAGAACACCAAAAGTAGTAAGACCGGTTTTAGCCGGGCGAAGTGGGTGTTTAAGTACTTCCCACTCCGTAACCTAACCCCTGAACCCATCTCTCCCGAATCTCTGGTTTTGTATATAAAATTAGGCTATATTAGGTTTTTCTTGTGTTCCTTTAAAGACATAGGGGGCGACTCTAATCTCTAAAACCTAGTAGACATCCTAGGATAATTCACGCGCTCAAGCCAAGCCGTGGTTTCCCCGGGGTATCTACAGTAAAGACTCTGCTGGGGACTGCTTAGAGGGTTAAACTTGTGTTTTTACTTTTGGTGTTCTTTTATTTATTTTCTGGGCATTCTGGTGGAAAAAGGTGGGAAACGTGCGCCTCTGGCCTTCTTGGCCTAAGGCGCGCGCCTCCGACCCCAATCACCAGAATCACCCGCCTTCCATCTTGTCCTTCAAATTACATGTTATTGTGCTAATAGTTTCTGCAGGGAAATAATAATTGTTTCGGGTCAAGGCAATCCCTTGAACCCACTGATTTGCAGGTACTGCCCAGAATCGGGCGCCTCCACCTCTCATGATCTGAGGCGCGCACCTCCCGTCAACATAGCCCAATGCGCGCGCTTCTGGGCAATTTTCTCAGAAACAGAACAGTGAACAAAACAGAATGATTGACAGTGTGTGGGTACCGGGCCTTCACATAACTACTTTTATGTTCTCTTTATTTTATCGGTCACACGGGTGATTCAAAAGATGTACATATGTGCTTATTTGCTTTTTTTTCTTTTTTTTTTTAAAAAAAATATATATTTTGTCACTTGGCTTGACCTCACACACATGCACTTTAACTCCTATGAATTGCTCACTATCAAGTCGCACAAAGTTCATAACCCCAAACCCGTCGAGGCCCGTCCTAGAGAGTTTCAAGCTCCACCCGACCTTGACTCTCTCGAAGCGGTAAACCTCAGCCCGTGGCGTAGTTCATGACTACATGCCGGGGGTGACCTTAAGCCTCTCTTTAGCCGGTTCTAGTTAGGGTCTAACACTCTGTGACTAAGTCGGTTTTCGTGTGTCGAGATTTCCCTAAACTAATGTTATCAAAACATACGTGCCGTTTCCAAAAGAAACACATTGTTGCTATGGGACAAAATAATACCCCGTCCCTGCATGTATGATTTGTGACATTAATTTAGTTTAATCCCGTCACACTTAGATCTCACAAGCGTGGTGGAATCAGATGAGTATATGGGACCGTGAGAAGGTCTATATACTAGTGTGATGATTCCACTATTTTTCTTGAAACCCCAAAAAGGACTACGTCCTTCTGTGAATACCCCTTTCCGAATGTAGGCGACACACGGGAAGTTTTTCTTTTATTTATCTTTATTTTATCTTTTCTATGGGATTAAGATATTCAAGTTGGCATTTAACTTATTAAGAGTCGCCACGTTTGTAAGAGCCCGCGCTCGAAAGCCGAACCGCGAAATGATCGTCCCGTGAGGGCGATTCGGGTCCGTTTCGTGCTGATAAGCTGAAATGCGCTCGGTTCTCACACAATGGTTTCCTCTCGATGGATTCAAAACAGTCAAGAGTCGCCACCTCATTTTATTTTAGGAAAAACGAAGATAAAACCTTTTGTTTAGAAAAAGTGGGTTCGGGGGCTAATTTACGAGAAGAGAAGGGGTTAGGCACTCTCCTCGCCCGTGATGGTCTCTAGTACGCATGCCACGTATATTCAATTTTATTCCTTTTACCTTGCTTTTATGCCCTAACAAAAATGGTGATTTAATGTAAGCGGAAGTCTTCCTATTCTAGGAATGTTTGCTTTAATTCACAAATGAGAGTCGGTTTGGGTGGACTCTCACTAGGTTTTGAAAATGGTTTAGCATTCATATCCAGTAAAGGAGATCACAAAAGGAGTTGGGGATTAATATTTACAATGGTGAACAAAAAACGGAAACAAATCCCATAAAAAAAGAATGTCCAAACTCCGTCCCCAAAGATTTTAGGGACTGCTGTCCCTTCCTTCTTTGTGTACCTTCTCTTATGCTTGCAAAATATAGAAAGTGAATGTTATGAAAAGTCCCTAACACATAAAGTATAAACCATGAATTTTCCTCTGATTTTAGGAGCATTTTATGGTGTCCAAATAAGGCATGCAAGATCATACTTTCAACAGCCTAATCTGACAGATATTCATACTTCCACAAAAGATCCACTTGTGCATCATGAAAACGGGTACATCATGGGAAACACTAAAAATGAAAGTTATTCCTAACATATCAAAGTTTATATCTGGAATGTTTCAAGGCCATTGAGAAAGTTTAAGTCACACAAAGCACCTCTGACATTTTTGTGTCAGAACAGGAAGTATGCTTATCTAAGAACAGAGAATTGAAAAAAAAAATGGAAAGAACCTCTTCCACTCAGGGTAAAAATAAGATATTTACACGATCATCTTCCTTTGTTTGTCTAGAACAAAATACCTTTTGAAGTATAAAACCAAAAACCACTTTTTCTATGCATAAACAAAGCAACAAGATAGAAAGATGCAGATGGACAGTCTGCTGAACATTTACAAAGGGGATGAAAACACCCATGAAAACTCACTCAAATGAGATGGTATGAACATGAACCTTTGGACATACATATATATACATACGAAAAACACAACACAATAGCCATTTGAGAATTTAATCATGGTATATCATCATTTAGAGAGAAGAACAACAAGAGTATCAACATTACATCTTTTTGGACATCAAATGGGGGTCTAGCCTAACAAGTGGCTAGACCCTTTTCCAAATCACATAAGGACCTACATTTTACATGGATGAACTTTACAAGAACAAAAGATTACCTAGATGTGCTTCCTTTGCTTCCAAGGGAAGACTTGTTTGTTGCTTTTCTTAAGGTGTTTGCCTTAGATTGAGAGAGTGTTTGAGTGGTTTGTTTGCTTTGCTTTGTGTGGTGTTTAGGATGGGATTATGGTGGTGATATGGTGGTGTTTTGGTGGTTTATGGACTGAGGTTTGAGAGCTCTTCTAGTGCTTAGAGAGAGCAAGAGTGTTGTTTGAATGTTCTTCTATGAACAATGGATGAGGGAGGTAAGTATATGGAGGAGGGAGGTGGGAAATGACCTTAGGCCACCCTTGCTAGGCTTAGGAGTCAGATTAGGGGGTGGCTACCCCGTCCATTTCCAGCTGGGAATGATCAAAATAAAGACTTTTGTGGCCAAGTTGCTGGAAAAAAAAACTGCTATCTGAACCTCCCAAACCAGCCGTATGGCTCATACCTCCGTCCCTTCTTCCCAAACTGCCACTTGTCGCATTCTGATTGGCTCCTTCCTTATTGATTTGGCCAGCCAACTTGGGACACTTGTCTGGCTCTTTTAGGCGTGAATGATCACAATTTTTGCTCCGGTGTTGGTTCCACAACAGTCCAGGTTTTGTCCGAGTGTGCGCCCAACGGTGTCCCGGTTGTCCGCGATCCCAACATAGAAGTTGCTTGAAATAATCTTGTGGTCACGTACGTCTATCTGAAATATGTTAATGACCAAGGAATGAAAATAATATATTTTAATGCACAGAATGGATAATAACGAGCGGTTCTAAGGGTGCGGACCTCGTTTCGGGTCCCGCAGCTCAAAAATCGAAGTACATGCCTGTTTACTCTTTTTTTCGCTCTGATCATGAATTTGAAGTCTGTTAATCCATTCACTGCACCAATAAGGCTCACGGCACTCCCGCATAGCCAAATCGAGGGCTCTAGGTCAATTTTAGGGTTTAGACCGATTAAAAAGGTTTGATGATAGGTGCGAGATCGGGGTATCTACAGAGGCCCTCGTCGAATCTCCTTGTAATGTCAAGGGGATTCTACGATTCAATAAGAGACACACGATCTCATCTAGGGTGTAACGGTTGGGTCCAAGGCAGGACTTCCTACGTATCTCTTTCAAGAATCAAGCCTCCGTAGTTCTAAGTCAAACAAGCAATCAAACAAAGACAAACAATGGTCGGTACCGGATTCCCAGTTTACCTACGTATCTCTTTCGAGAATCAGACCAAACGTAGTTCAGGTTTATTGAAATTTAAAATTCAGGGGGGTGCATTAAGATGCGTTGTCTCTTTGCTGGAGGGGGGTTTGCATTGAGATGCGATGTCTCTTTGCTGGGGATGAGATTGACATGAAAAATAATTTATGAGAACGGGTGACTGAGTTCACCGGGGTGAACTACCTACGTATCCCTCCATGGGAATCAAGTCAAAATGTAGTTCGGTGGAGGTACAACTCGGGCAGGCGAGATGACCAAGGTGGAACAAAAATACTCAAGGATTGACGCAGGGTACAATCAGAGCGGGGGGAACATCTCAGAATCCAAAAGATGACCTAATTCAACATCGAAATGAGTCGCATCTGACTCTGGGGATCGATCTTTGACCAACAATTTGCAAAAATGGGCGACTGAGTTCACCGGGGTGAACTGCCTACGTATCCCTCCATGGGAATCAAGTCGAGTCGTAGTTCTGATTCAAACCAACTCAATCAATCAAGAGAAGGCTTAAGATAAACATTACTCGAGGATTGACGCAAGGTACAATCCGAGTTGAGGTACATCTCTAAATCCGGGAGACTACCAGGGGATATAATAACGACTCATCGAGGGCCGGACGCTTCGCGCCACTCAGGAAAACCAACTTACTCAAAGATCAAGCACTTCGCGCTAATCAAAAAAGGGGGGTACAACTCAACATCAAGAGAAGACCAAATAACAAATGACAATTCATAAAACATTCAATCAAAGGATACGCTGCTCTCTGAGCTATGTCCAGAGCCCTCGGCTTTTGAGTTGTCGTGTGATGAGATTTTTGTGCTTTATTAAGCAGTGAACCATCGCTTCGCGTGATCCACTGGCACTGTTTCAGTTTTGACTGAAGTCTCTCGCGCCTCGGGGAGATGACAACATCGACTTTGCGTGCCGTGACCTGCAAGTTAGCTTTGCATGCAGTGGCGGATATGATTCGCATAGATAGAATTTGGACCAAATCTGATCGAGCACAAGCTCTCTTTCATTTTGAAGTCAGGATGTTAATCTTTTGTTTTAACTCACTTATTAAATGACACCTGACTCGTGATTAATGACCAACAATGAACCAAATTCGGATTAGAGGGTTGCAGATTGATGAAACCAAGGGGGGGGGTTATCCACCTAGGGAAGCATGGAGAAGATAAAATTCTGGCTGGGTTAGAGGTCAGCAGCCGTACGGCTACTGAGGGGGTTCTGGAAATTTCTTGGAATTTGCGCCTTATCCAGGCATGGGGGAGGTGTGCACTTCGAGGGAGGCATGTTGGAACCCTATCTCCGAGCTACTATAAAAGGGGAGGGGGAGTTTCATTGTTTTTCATCCCAAACACCTTCTCCTTCTTGATTTCCTTGCAATCACGACCTTTCTTCCCTTTTCAAATTGCTCATCTCAACCCAACCATGCTTAGCATCGAAGAATACCGCGAGGGACTCAACCGTTGGGTGAGTTCCTACTCAGAGAGTGCGCGAGCGGCGCTGGAAGAGACCTTTCATTTCAAACTCCTTTTTGCATTAAGGAGGCTTCCTATCCAATGGGAGATGATCCGCGGTGCGTCCGTCTTCTGGTCGACAGGTACTCACTTATTTAATTTTACTCAAGATGAGTTGTGCCCTACCTTTGAGGAATTCTGCGCCATTACGGGAAACCCAACTCGTGGTGGGGCTATGGTGCCCACTTCTCGCAAGACCCCTGTCCGGTGGTTCGCTGAGGTCTTCGATTTTGATATCGGATTTTCGAGGAGGCTCCTTCACAGGACCCACTTTGATATCACTTGCTTCCCCGGACTCTATGGTGAGGCTGCCCCTCATAACCCGGAGTATTCTGACTGCAGGGATTTTGCCTTAGTCATGTGCCTCTTTGCTGAACTATTCTTCGTCTCTTATGACGGCTTCATTGATTCGAGAATGGTGGATATTGTTGATTCCTGCAAAGGTGGTGCCAGCAACGTGATGACTATCCTTTTGGCATAAACCTTGCACGGGCTGGACGGTTACTATCCCAGGGGTGACGCTTTAACATCGGGTAGCCCCATTTAGCTGCAAATATGGCTCCAGGAGCATCTCAGAATCATTCGCCCGGTGTCTGATCCAGACTATACGCCTTCCATGCTTCCGAGGTGAGGTTTAAACAGAGGCAAAACTGTACTACTGTCAAGGAGTGGGTTGGACGCTTTTGGCGGATTAGGTCGGCAGACATCCTATGGGTGCCTTCGCATTGGAACCCGAGCAGGTACATTATCACGAGTGCGGGCCACTCTTTCGTTTGGTTAGTTGGGCTTTGATCTACCACCTTTTATCTAGGCCAACGGATTTCCCGCCAATTTGGACAAGTTCAAGAGGTTACCTTTTCTGACCACCCTATCCCGGCCAATTTTCCCGTGGATGCCAATATTTGCGAATTGTTGAAAGAGCTTTGGTATAGGAACGGTGCGCACATCGGCAGAGGCAGACGCCGGAGAGAAGGGGACACATTCTATGAACCCTCTTTGGCGTATCTCGAATGGCTGGGTCCTCAGACTGTTGAAGACAACGCTACCATCACAGCTTCGGTCTCGGAGCTCTTAGGTCCAGAGATTCTGTCTGGGGATTACTTTTCTCAGATAATGGGTCCCACAGTCTTCCAAAATCAGATAGGCGGGAATCAATCACGCAACGGCCATCGGTCGGGACGTCGCAGGACTGGACGAGACTTAGCTTCAAGGATTACCCTGCCCGATGTTACCGGCTCTGGGAACCAAAGGGGAGAGAACTCTTCAGGCTTTTTCCAGAACGTGTTCAACCGTCTCGGTTAATGAGTGTAATCTCATTTATTTCTGCATAATCCTTGGTTGCCACGCCAAGATGTTTTTTTTATTTTATTTTCAAAGTTTGTTGTGTTTGTTTTTCCTTTTCAAATGTAATGTTTGCAAGTTCAACGTGGGGAATAAAGTTTTTTATTACTAATGACCGGACCCGAAGGTTTCCTACGTTCCTTTTTAGAGGCTCAGGTCAGCGTAGTTCGACACAGTTACTTGAATTTCTTGCGCGCCTCCTGATTTTTACCTAGAACTGCCCTTTCGAGTTTTCACCTCTAGTGGGGCTGTCTTTTGCGCTCTTTTTTTTTTTACAGACTCGATAGGAATCACCAAACTCTGCGCCTTCTACGCATAATACTTTTTCAATTTGCTGAGGTTGCAGGGCTGAACGAGGTCTTCTCCAAATTCGGTTTGCAGAAACACGGCTCCTCCGGATTGTATCTTCTTAACAATGTAGGGACCCAACCATGGAGAGTTCCATTTCCCTCGGGGGTCAACATAGCTTGGTGGCTTTTCTCGCAAAACCAGATCTCCCACTTTGACATCACGGTCTTTGACCTTCTTGTTAAATGCCCTGGCGATTCTGCTTTGATACGCGCGGTTGTGCTTTAAAGCTAGCAATCGCTTTTCATCGAGTAATGCTAACTCTTCATGGCGACTTTGTAGCCAATCAATCTCGGACACTTGGTTTTCAAGTAAAACTCTCATGGAGGGGATTTCAAGCTCAATCGGGAGAACTGCCTCCATGCCATATGCAAGTGAGTAAGGAGTAGCCCCAGTTGGTGTCCGGACAGATGTGCGGTATCGCCATAAAGCTAAAGGAAACTTCTCGGGCCAATCCTTTCCGGTGATGGCCATATTTCTAATGATGTTCTCAAGGGTTTTGTTCGCCGCTTCTACCGCTCCATTGGCTTGTGGTCGATAGGGGGAGGACTTTTGCCGGATCACACGGAATTCGTCAAGAAATTGGTTGACTTCCCCTTCAAAGTGAGTTCCATTATCTGAGATCATTTCATAAGGGACTCCATATCTGCAGAAAATGTTGGTGCGGATGAACTCGGCTACCTTCTTGGCATTCAAGACTTTGTAAGCAGCGGCCTCAACCCATTTGGTGAAGTAGTCAATAGCTACGAGCACATATTCTTGCCCGCTCGAACCTTTCGGTTTGACTTGACCAATAAAATCTATTCCCCAAGTGGAGAAAGGCCAAGGAGCAGTTGACTGATAGAGAATGTGTGGCGGCAGATGTTGTAGGTTAGCATACCTTTGACACTGATCACAAGTTCGCACTTTCATCATACAATCCTTTTCCATTGTAGTCTAGTAATACCCTTGCCTCACTATCTTCTTAGCGAGCATGTGCCCATTCATGTGGGGTCCACACATCCCCCATGGATCTCATCCATGATTCTGGTTGCTTCAGGCTTGTCTACACAGAGCAAATTTGGTCCATTATGATATCTTTTGTACAATCGATCTCCGAAAATCACAAATTGGGAGGCCCATCTTCGCATTGCAATTCTTACCTGTTTGTCCTTCTCTGGAGGGTAGATCACGCTTTTGAGCACATTCCATACGTTTGTGTACCATGGCTCTTCATTTTCCTCATTTTCCAATTCAATGGCCAGGCAGTAGGCTGGGATTGATCTCTTACAAACCACAAACGGCTTTATCATGACATCAGCAGGGAATTCCATGATGGAGGCTAAGGTAGCCAACGCATCTGCGAATCTGTTTCGGTCCCTCGGGAGGTAATAAAATGAGATATTCGAGAAACGTTCTGTGAGCGCTACCAGTCGAATATGATATTGTTGTAGTCTCGAATCTTGGATACTCCACTTTCCTTCAATCTAATTGATGATTAGGGCGGAGTCCCCGAACACTTTAATTTCTTTGACCCCTCTGTTTAACGCCTCTTCAAGGCCAGCTATGCAAGCCTCATACTCTGCTGTGTTATTCGAACAGTCAAAGTCTAACCGTATAGCAATGGGCGTGTGCGCATCGCTTGGATCAATGAGCAAAATTCCAATTCCGAAACCTCTTTTGTTGGCAGCCCCATCAAAGAAGAGTTGCCATTGGTTTTCTGAACAATCAACAGCGTAGATTCCTTCATCGGGAAACTGTGCTTCTGGTTCGGGCTCGAGATCAAGAGCCAGATATGCAAGTTTGTCTGCTATCACCCTTCTTTTAATGGACTTAGGCGTTGCGTAAGTCATATCAAATTCGCTTAAGAGAAAAGCCCATTTGGCTACTCGATTGGACATGGTTGGCCTTTCGAGGATGTACTTTACTGGATCCATTCAGGATATGATCTGAACGGGCAAGGATTGTAGATAGATCTTTAAACACTGCGAGACCCAAACCAAACCGGTGCAAGCCTTTTCCAATGCTGAGTAGTTCAATTAACTCCCTTGCAGCTTTCTACTAACAAAATAGATTGCATTTTCAACCCAGGAGTCTTCCTTTTCTTGTGCAAGCATTGCTCCTACTGCAGTGTCAGTGACGGTTAGGTACAACCGCAGAGGTTTGTGCGAATGAGGTGGGGCCAAGACCGGTGGGCTTGTCAGGTATTCTTTGACCTTTTCAAAAGCAATCTGGCATTCTTCATCCCAGGATCGATCTGTGATGGCCTTTATTTTGTCGGGGTCGATTTCAATCCCTCTTTCTGTTACCAAGAAACCCAGGACCTTACCTCGGATGGTACCGAATGTGCATTTAGCAGGATTCAACTTCATGTGATACTTCCGCAGCCTTTCAAAGAATTTTCTGAGGTCAACCAGATGCTGGGTGTCTTCTTCGACTGAGTGCACAATCATGTCATCCACATAGATTTCAAGTTCTTTGTGGATCATGTCATGGAAAAGAGTTGTAGCACCTCTTTGATAAGTTGTTCCGGCATTTTTAAGGCCGAAAGGCATCACAGTGTAACAGAATGTCCCCCACGGGGTGATGAAGGAGGTTTTCTATTGATCTTCCACCACCATTTTAATTTGGTTGTAACCCGCCATTCCATCAACAAATGACTTCACGTTGTGCATTGCGACTGAGTCAACCAGAATATCAATATTTGGTAACGGGAAATCATCTTTCGGGCAAGCTTTGTTGAGGTCTCTGAAGTCAACACATATCCGGACTTTGCCGTTCGCCTTCTCAACTGTGACCATGTTGGACAACCACTGGGGGTATTCCACAACCCGGATGAAATCCACTTGTAACAACCTCTCGATCTCTTCTTTAACCTGGAGGGCCCACTGCGGCTTGATCCTACGTAGTTTCTGTTTGACCGGCTTGGATTCGAGAAAGGTGGGAATTCGGTGATCCACAATTGTCGAATCTAACCCAGGCATATCTTTGTACGACCAAGCAAACACATCGACAAATTCTTTGAGCAAACGGATCAACTGTTCCCTGTCAGCCCCTTTCATGAAGCTTCCAATTTTCATTTCTTTGACTTCCTCGTTCAGCCCCAGATTGACAGTAGACAAATCTTCCCCACACGCCTGTAACTTTCGTTGCCCACGCTGTTTTGCTAACCTGCTTAACTCCATTAGATAATCCTTTTCATCCTGGCTTACGTCTTTTAAAGATTCATGATTAAATTCATTTGTTATTAAATTTTCATTTGTTAAATCATTATTTAAAATATTGGCAACCAAGGAGTAAGCGGAAATAGAGGAAATTTCATTCACGACAGAGGGAAGTACAAGCTTGGCGACCGCGTCGAGGTCCTCGACAGTGAGGCCCTCTTTGGGAGTCCCGGAAACAACATCAGAGAGTACAAATGGTTCAAAAGCCGGTCCATCGGGGCGAACATATCCAAACTGCTTCACGAGCACGTCAACAGTAGCGAGCGGGCCAGTGGTTTTGGACCAGTTATTAAGTGGTGCCACTGCCAGCTTGAGGTGCTTCACCGGGTCATAAGCTTCTGCGGTGCCATCCTCGATCATAACCACAGATCCGTCTTCAAAGCCAAATCCTTCAAACAATGTGAAGACATCATCCTCCTCATCGATATTCCATGGAGTAACCGGGCCCGGTTGCTTATAGGAACCGCCGAAATCAAGGCTTTCATAGAACAACTTCACATCATCGAATACTTCCCATCCCGCACGGGGATTTTCGTCCATCCCATTAGACGGCTCAAGAGGCATATCATTGTCCACATTTTCGCTCTTGCAAATAAAGCATCCCTTCCAAGATTTTTCATAGGGACAGAGTGGTGGGAGCTCATAGGCCCTTCCCTTCTTGATGGCATTCTGCCTTTCCCTTTTTTCACGCATGGCTTTGGCAATTTCAGCGGGAGTGGGCTTATAGCCAAGTCCAAACGGAGGAATGAAAACAGGCACATCATTTTTGATAGCTTCAATACACCCTTGTTGCTCTTTCCCGAGTCCCAACATAGGTAAGAAATTCATCTTCTTGACCATATTCAAGGCCATCACGTCACCATACTTGGTCCTCTTTCCCCCAATCAGATCGGTTTCTTTGACATATTCAATAGCATGGATCCGAGCTTGCGGGATCACTTCAAAACCACTCAAGAAAATACCGGTATCTTTGTGCTCGACTCCTAAGATCAGGAGGTCGTTGACTTGCGTGTCATCCTGGGCGTGAACTACCACAACATGATTGTCGTGGATGAACTTGATGCATTGATGGTAAGAAGAAGCTACCCCTTTCACTCCATGGATCCAAGGGAGTCCCAAGAGTAGATTGAATGAGGACTTTATGTCAATCACTTGAAATTCGATTGGCATAACAAGAGGGCCAATGGTGAGAGTGAGGGAGATAACACCCAAGACACAGCGACTGGTACTATCATAGGCACGGACCACTTGAGAAGACGGGGCCAAATCAGTTATCTTAACTCCCAAATCTGCGAGAACATGCATGGGGCAAACATTGACCGAAGAGCCATTATCGACCAACACACGAGCTAAGTGCTCACCTCCAACCCCAACTGTGATGTGCAGAGCCTCGATATGATTAAGGCCAATTTTCAATACATCGAGGTCAGTAAAAGTGATAATGTTCCCAAAATGAATGTTGCCGACCATGTGGACAAGGTCATTGGCAGACGTCACGATTGGGATAACAGCTTGAGTGAGAGATTTAACCAGAGTGTCTCGCTGCTCTTGAGATGATGAAAGCAAACCCCAAATGGATATATTAGCCTGGGTTTTCTTTAACTGCGTTAAGACCGGGTTCTCGGCGACCTTTTCTTTCTGAGCGGAAGCTCCTTCTTTGTCCTTTCCAGATTCGCTCGCCTCAGGATTCGGAGACTGATAGGCTCTCCCTGAGCGAGTGAGATGATTCACGTTTCCACCAACCCAAGTGGCCTTTTCAAGAGGGGCCTTTCGTTCCTCAACGGCTTTAGCACTAGAAAAGATTGAATCCCAAGAGATCATGTGGCACTCAAAGTCTTCGAAAATAACCGGAGTCACGGTGTCATTCAAAGCTTTCTTTGGGACTATGAAACTAGCCATTGAGTAGTCTTCTTCAAATTCGATCATATGGATTCCCGACAAGGGATTAGTCACCACATTCGGTTGGGGTGGTTTCTGAATGAGCCCATCGTCAATCATGTCTTGCAGAGTGTGCCTCAAATTCCAACAATCGTCCGTCGCATGACCAGGTGATACGTGGTATGCACAATACTTGCTCGCGTCCCAATTCTTAGGAGGTGGATTAGGCGGCGGTATCCTTCTATCGGTTTCAATACCCCTTGGGCGACCAATCCTTGGAAAATAGTGGACAACAGAGCGTTGAACTTATCAAACTGCCTCTCTTTCCGATTTCTACCATTCCTTTGCTAATTGTTGATGGAACAGACCCGTCTTGATTATAGCATGGGGGTGCCCTATTGTAGCTGTTCCGGCTAGGTCCCACATTGTTGTTCCAAAAGGGAGCGGGTGTGAGAGCCCGCGCCCGAAACCGAACCTCGAAATGATCGCTCGCGAAAGCGATTCGGGTTCGCCTCGTGCTGATGCGCTTTTGGAAATGCGCTCGGTTCCCGCACAATGGTTTCCTCTTGATGCTGTGATTTAATTGCAAGAGTCGCCACCTCATTTTAATTTTAGGAAAAACGAAGAAAAAACCTTTTTTAGAGAAAGTGGGTTCGGGGGCTAAGTTACGAAGAGAGAAGGGGTTAGGCATTCTCTTCGCCCATGATGGTCTCTATATGCGTGCCACGTAGATTCATTTTATGCCTTTTGAATTGCTATTTTGTGCCCTAACAAAAAATGGTGGTTTAATATATGGAGGTCTTCCTATTCTAGGAAGGTTCATTTTTATTCACAAATGGGAGTCGATTTGGGTGGACTCACACTTGATTTTAGAAAATGGTTTTATCATTTATATACAGTGAATAAAACACATAAAGGGGTGGGGGATTAATATTTACATTTGCACAAAAAGGGAAACAATTCCCAAAACAAATAAATGTCCGAAACTCCGTCCCTAAACATTTTCAGGGACTGCTGTGCACCTTTATTTGTGTAACTGTTCTTGTACTCATCCAATCTGTAAATTAAAGGTCAAGAAAACTTCCTAACACATTAAACATCTACCATGATTTTTCCCTTGATTTTAGGGGCATGTTATGGTGTTCAAACAAAGCATGCAAGGCAATTCTTTTCACAGCGCAGTCTGACAGAATTTCATACATCCCTAACGTATCCACTTTTTTCATCATCAAAACAGGAGAATCATGGGGGACACAAAACATTAAAGTTTCTACTAACATGTCAAAGTTAATATCTGGAGAGTTTCAAGTCCAAAAAACAAGTTTAAGTCATTCAAAACACTTCTGACTTTTTGATGTCAGAAATGGACAAGCACAAATCTGAGAACAGAGAGCTCAAACAAAAAATGGAAAGAGCCTCTTCCACTGAGGCTAAAAATATTCTATTTACATACTAATGTTACTTGTTCTGTGTAGAACAAGTTCTCTTTTGTGGTATAAGACCAAAACCAAAGTTTTCTATGCCTAAACAAAGAAACAAGGCAGTAAGGTACCATATGGACAGATTATTGGCATCTCACTTATGTCATGAAAACACCTATCAAAACTAACTCAAATGAAAAGCTATGAACATGAAACTTTGAACATGAATATATATACATATTAACAACACAAAACAACATTTATCCATGCTTCGAAGTCAGATTACATGAGTTCTCACAAGGTGATATTACAAGCTATGGACAGATTCAAGGTTTTTTGAGGGGAAACAAGTTGGTTCTTTGAAAATCCCTTGAATCAAACACACACAAGGATTTGATACTCATTCATGCATGATATATATACACAAGATCAATAGCATAGCATGCTCAAGAGCTCAAAACATCATTATAATATCATTTGAAGAGAAAAAACAACAAGAGTATCAATATTGTATCTTTGAATATAAAATGGAGGTTTAGCCTAACAAGTGGCTAAACCTCTCAAGAGCTCAAGTTTGTTTTCTAAGGCTTTTGCTTAGTGTTTGAAAGGGTTTGAGTTTAGTGTTTGTGTGGTGGTGGTGCTATGGTGGTATGGTGGTGGTGTGGTGGTGGTTGAGGGTGTTTTAGGGTTACTTGAGAGAGAGCAAGTAAGGGTGGTGGTGAATATGGGGAGTGGTGTGTGTGTGATGTGTGAATGAATTCTTTTTTGAATAATGGATGAGGGAGATGGTAATATGGAGGAAGGAGGTTGTAAATTGGAGGAGGGAGGTGATTTTTTTATATCATTATCTATCCTTCTTACACTAAGGATTCAAGTCATCTTCCTTATCTCTGTTCCGGCATTAACTCTGCAACTGCTCCATTGTGCGCGTCTCCGGTGTCCCGGTTGTCCGCGGGTCCAACATGAAAGTTGCTCGGAATATTTTTCTGGTCAGGCCGGTATATCTGAAATATTTTTATGAGCAAGGAACGACAATAATATATTTTTTCCTCTTCTTGACCACTTGCTTAGATATTTTGAGATATTTTGCAATGTGGATAACCATCTTTTCAGCTCCGGCTTTCCGCTCCGCAACTGCTCCGTTGTGCGCGCCCCGGTGTCCTGGTTGTCCGCGGGTCCAACATGAAAGTTGCTCGGAATATTTTTCTGGTCAGGCCGGTATATCTGAAATATGTCAATTAGCAAGGAAAGGTAATAATATATTTTTAATGCACAGAATGGATAACAGTGAGCAGTTCGGGGGGTTGCGGGCCCCGTTTCCGGTCCCGCACCTCGAAAAACGAAATTTTTGCCTGTTTGCTCGTTTTTTCGCTCTGATCATGAATTTGAAGTCTGTTTATCCATTCGATGCACCGATAAGGATCACGGCAGTCCCGCACAGCCAAATCGAGGGTTCTAGGTCAGTTTCAGGGTTTAGACCGATTCGGGGTTTGAAAAGGGGTGCGAGATCGGGGTATCTACAAAGCCCCTCGTCGAATCTCCTTGTTAAAGGGGATTCTACGATTCACTAAGAGACACTCGATCTCGTCTAGGGTGTAACGGCTGGGTCTAAGGTAGGACTTGATACGTATCTCTTTCGAGAATCAAGCCTCCGTAGTTCTAACTCAAACAATCAATCAAACACAGGAAATGGTCGGTTCCAGTTTCCCGGTTTACCTACGTATCTCTATCGAGAATCAGACCAAACGTAGTTCAGGTTTATTAAAATTTAAAGCAGGGGGTTGCATTGAGATTCCATCTCTCTTTGCTGGGGGTAGCATTGAGATTCCATCTCTCTTTGCTGGGGGTAGCATTGAGAAGCTATCTCTCTTTGCTGGGGATTGCATTGAGATTCCATCTCTCTTTGCTGGGGGTATCATTGAGAAGCTATCTCTCTTTGCTGGGGATTGCATTGAGATTCCATCTCTCTTTTCTGGGGGGTTGGTATTTGACCAACAAATTGCGAGAATTGGCGACTGAGTCCAACGTTATGAACTGCCTACGTATCCCTCCATGGGAATCAAGTCGAGTCGTAGTTCTGATTAGAACCGACTCACACAATTTAAGAGAAGGCTTAAGACCAATCACGACTCAAGGATTGACGCAAGGTACAATCCGAGTAAAGGGGTGCATTGAGATTCGATCTCTCTTTGCAAGGGGATGGGAATCATAAATGGAGAACGTACGACGTTGTGCAGTTCGGGGAATAATCTCGGGTGCCTGAGAAGACCAAGCTGGAACAACATATCTTTTCAAAAGGGGGGCCTACGACGTTGCGCAGTTTCAAGGGAGGTAATCTCGCTCTTTCGAGAAGACCAAGGTGGAATAACATATCTTTTCACAGGGGGGAACATACGACATTGCGCAGTTCAAGGGAGGTAATCTCGCTCTTTCGAGAAGACCAAGGTGGAATAACATCATTTCAAAGGGGGGAACACACGACGTTGCGTAGTTCAAGGGAGGTAATCTCGCTCTTTCGAGAAGACCAAGGTGGAATAACATCATTTCAAAGGGGGGAACATACGACGTTGCGCAGTTCAAGGGAGGTAATCTCGCTCTTTCGAGAAGACCAAGGTGGAATAACATCATTTCAAAGGGGGAACATACGACGTTGCGCAGTTCAAGGGAGGTAATCTCGCTCTTTCGAGAAGACCAAGGGCAATAAACAACTGAAGCTATTTATATGCACAAAATAAAATCAAGGATACGCTGCATTCTGCGCTGTTCAGATTCCTCTGCCTTTAAATTGCTGTGTGATGAGATTTTTGTGCTTTATCAAGCAATGAACCATCGCTTCGCGTGACCCATCGGTACTGTTTTGAGTGCTGCAACCTCATTTTGGATCCCTGATTCTCCTAATAGGGGTTTTTAATTATTTCACAGTTTAAGCTTCTTCGCTTTTGGAGCTCCTGCAACTCTTGTGGGATTTTGATCGCTTGCAATGAGCAACCTCTTTGTGAAACCAAGATGTGATTCATTGTGTGGTTCCAACTTCGTACCTGCATAAGATTTTTTGCAAGTATGTGGTCGTGCCTGAAAATTCAGGCTGCCTACGTATCTCTTTCGAGAATCAGACCAACGTAGTTCAACGTTATCAAGTCGAACATTTTATTTTTCAAAAGGTCACTGGGAAATTTCGCTCCCTACACAGAAATATGAGCGTCGATATTGTCGAGGATCCTTCTTGTGAAGATCACGATATGGCAGAATGGATGATGTGTACCTGCATAAGATTTTTTGCAAGTATGTGGTCGTGCCTGAAAATTCAAGCTGCCTACGTATCTCTTTCGAGAATCAGACCAACGTAGTTCGAAGTTGGCAAGTCAAACTGATTTTGCAGAAAGGGCATAGGGAAATCTCATTCCCTTAGCATTGATGTTGATGAGGAAACTTCTTTTGAGGACCACGATGTGGCAGGGTGTGCGATTTGTACCTGCAAGAGATTTCCAAGAGCAAGCTAAATATATCTTTGACATTAATGTGCTCGAGAGTGTCATTCATGTGCAACAAAAGTTTTAGAACACATACACGGATTGGAATCCTTAAAATTGAGAGATTCAGAGAAAGATTGGGACAAGAATACATTCCCTTTTCATTTTGCAACCGCTTTTCATTTGGAGGGTGAAAGTCAAATTTCTCCTTTTGCATGATGATTCCTTTTGCATTTGATTTTTTTTTTTCTTTTATTTGACTCATGTGCATCGCTCGCATCTCAAACTTTGCTTGTTATATATTAATGACTGAAAGCTTATGAATGAATCAGAGGGAGAATCATGAATGGAATGGATTGCACTTTATTATGAATTTTGCATTTTTGCGAAAATGAGGAGTATGGATATGTGTATGGTGAAGCAAAGCCGAAAGCCTAGCGCGCGCACTCGAAAGGTCAATTTCGAACACAAATTTGATCAAGATTACTCAGCGGTATCTCCGGATGCTATAGTTGTGTCAGCCCCAGTTGCTGGCTGAAGAAACCCCATTTGTTCTTTCTGATATCGACCCCCAACATTCTTGCTGCTGAAGCCCCAGTGTCTCGCAAATATCAACCTCAGATGTTGGCTACGGAAGCCCCAGTCATGCTATAGGACAACCCCCTGAATCAGGCATATGAACCTCTTGTAGCATTTGTCGTTTGGACACAACTTCATGTTTTGGCATTTCAACCTTTGGGGGCTTAACTGTCATTGAGAGTTATTCAAGTGTTCGATGTCTCGCTGTTGGAGGCAATTCACAATTTCTGATACACAATACCCAATCAGTCGGGTTAACTGTCTTTGAGAGTTGCTCGGCGGGACGCAATCCCGATGTTGCTGAAGAAAAGAGCTTTGAGCTTCGCAGGCCATACTGACAATCCGAGATGGCACTTTGTTTCTATTGATTCCCACATTAAGGGACCGCCTGTCTATGAGAGTCATCCCACATTCGAGGCTTTGCTGTTGATCATGATTCACATGTTCTGACATCCAATACTCCTTCTTTGAGGAATCAACTGTCATTGAGAGTTTTCTTATACCCTGGCATTCTGCCATCTGAATTTCCGTGTTACCCGGAACAAACCATTCTCAACAAATCGTACTGTCATGAAGCCACATCATTGCTCTTGAAACAAAACCCGAAACTTTGACATGCAGCCCCAGTTCGTGCTCATTCATTCGATATCACTTGCCGACATTGAGAGTTTGAAATCTAAGGAATAGCATTCCTTTGTCTCTTTTGATGTGACAACTTGCAGGAGTTGGCAGGGGAAGGCACGAGGCCAGTGTTTTGAGAAGCAAAGGGAAATCCCAGTGGGATCTCCGACATTGTGTTTGCGCAAAAATTAGATGACGGAAGGACGAGGGTAGGGGGAAGCCCCTATACTCGGGAAAAGTATGCTTACACATTGAAATCAAAGACTCAAGACTTAAACAAGCGTTAATGGTCAAGTGCCTCAAAATCAGATGGACCCTTATAGCGTCAGATTAGTATTTTAGTTTTCATTTTGATAAGCTTCACAAATCATTTAAACTCAAATTACACCGTGACAAATCAAGATAAGAACATCGTTGGGCATGACTTATGATTCGCGCCGCCGTTTGACCTCGTTTGATGAGAGGCCTTCGCTGTTGTCTCGATTTCCAAGATTGATTACGTCGTTTTGGGCTCCCTCAGTGTAAGGGGTTGGTAGAGCACGTTGGTCTCCACCTGAAGTCACCAGTTGTCATCGTCGATGGTACTTTGCCCAAAGTTGAAAGATCGAGATCTTCTTTAATTCAGATTGGCTTCACAGCGCGGTGCTCCTTGAAATTGATAATGTCACATGAGATTGTCGGACCCTCGGTCCACATCTCGTTCTTAGTGTAACGAGCGATGAAGTCTTCATTATGAATTGCCAGATGCCGTCGTTGAAGGCATACACATAAACTTGAAGTGTCGCGATATCCTTTCTAAAACAATTGAATTAAACAATAAAGCGAATGGTATGTACCTATTGGGTTTCGATCAAACATGCGCAGCGGAATTTAGCATTTAAAATTTTGAAACCCAAAGCCATGGATCCGTTCATACGATTAAATCAAATACAACATAAGAATAAAGGAATAAAACTAACCCTTGATGGCTATCAAATTCTCTTGGTCTTTGGTGGAGGTTTGAAGACTTGATCACGATCACAAAGCTTGAACACGAACTTTGAAGATGATGATTTTCACCCTCTAGCGGTATCCATACTTCGAACGAATATCAAAGGAGCTTCTTTGATCTTGGTTGCTAGACCAAATTGTGAAACACTTTTCACAATCAAAAGAACTATATGGAATTTATTTTGTGTATTATTTTGTTCCTCAACCAAGAATGTCTTGGAACAAAATAAACCCTCTCTCAAACTCTTTGAGACTCACAAAATCATTAGCATTGAGTGCTGGCCGAATTTTGGTCTTTTATACACAAGTATGACCTATTCCAAATAGGAAACTTGTGTCAAAATCCTTCCAAAATTCGTTTCCAAATCAAATTAGGAATCTGCCACCCGACAGCACTGTGCGGCCGCCCAAAATCATCTGTGCGGTCGCACAACTATCTGAAGCAAAACTGGTACAAAACTGTCCTAAGTGTGCGGCCGCCCAGCCAATACTGTGCGGTCGCCCACTCTTCAGAATGTCCAGAATTTCCAAAATTCCAATTTAGTCCTTTTAAAGATTCGTTCTATTGTGTGTGACCCTCTAGGATTATACTAAGTTGGCAATGGATTCAAACATGAAACCATAAGATATGATTAGGTTCTAGCAAACCGTCATACCTACCCAAATAGTATAACTAGATACAAGTTCGCATTCCTCTTAGAATATGTCACAATCCCTTTGTCCACGATGTCATTGAACACAAGTCATGGTCAAACAGTCAACTTGTTTTGTTCAATACTTTCTCGATTCCGAATATGTTGATAATCCAAATGACATTGATCCAATCAATTCATCTGAGTCCGGCCGAACATTTCATCAACATCATTCCTACGAGTGGCCCAAGCTTGACATCTCTCCGAGGAGGGACAAATCCATTTAGCTTATTATTCTTCCCAACGGGATTCCGATTATGCCAATCATACCCTTTATAACTACTCGGTTAAAAGTAGCGTTTGAATATGTCAAACATAATGTTCATCAAGTGGAAGACTATAATAACTTCATGTCTAAGGATTCAAATGACATAACTAATATGAGATATATGTACGACATAGACCATGACATAAATCTCATAGAGCGGGTCATGTCCAGTACCTTGTTCCAAACAAGTACCCATAAATCTAACATGATCATCCCATGACCATTTAGCCTTTATACTAGTGCTTAACAAGTACTAGGGACGGGGATTATTATAAGTAAACATGAACAACAATAATAATCAAAACATCTCTTTATTGATATGAAATAAATGATAACAATTACAACGTTTATTAAACGTGCCTAGGGCACCACTACCAACAATCTCCCACTTGCCCTAGGCCCAATCTCCCATGTATCTAATACCCATGGACCTAACATGACCATCATGTTTAGCTTGTGGAAGTCCCTTTGTTAGTGGGTCCGTAACATTGTCATCAGTAGGTACTCTGCATATATTTACGTCTCCCCTATCAACGATCTCTCGAATGATATGAAAACGCCTAAGTATGTGTTTGGATTTCTGATGTGCTCTTGGTTCCTTTGCTTGAGCAATAGCACCATTATTATCGCAATAAAGGTCTATTGGATTAGCAATACTAGGAACCACTTCAAGTTCAGTTATGAACTTCTTAATCCAAACAGCTTCTTTTGCAGCATCCGATGCAGCAATATACTCAGCTTCTGTTGTAGAATCAGCGGTTGTACTTTGCTTGGAACTCTTCCAGCTTACAGCTCCACCATTTAACATAAACACAAAACCTGATTGCGATCGGCTATCATCTTTGTCAGTTTGGAATCTTGCATCCGTGTAAGCATTTACAACGAGATCATCTTCCATTCCTCCATAGACCAAAAACGAGTCTTTAGTTCTTCTCAAGTACTTAAGAATCGCTTTTACAGCTATCCAGTGATTTTCGCCAGGGTCGGATTGGTATCTACTTGTCATGCTCAAAGCATAAGATACATCCGGCCTAGTACAAATCATGGCATACATGATGGACCTAATTGCCGAAGCATATGGAACATCATTCATTTTCTCACGCTCATCTTTTGTCTTAGGACATTGAGTCTTGCTTAGAGAAACTCCATGTAACACGGGCAAGGTTCCTCTCTTAGAATTTTCCATACGGAATCTTCTAATGACCTTGTCAATGTATGTACTTTGGCTTAAACCAAGTAGCCTCCTTGATTTATCTCTATAGATCTTAATGCCAAGAATATATGCGGCTTCACCCATATCTTTCATTGCGAAGCACTTTCCTAACCAAGTCTTCACAGACTGAAGTGTAGGAATGTCGTTTCCAATGAGCAATATGTCATCCACATATAAAATAAGGAATAGCACTATGCTCCCACTAATATTCTTGTATACACAAGGCTCATCTTCGTTCTTGATGAAACCAAACTCTTTGACCGATTCATCAAAACGGAGATTCCAACTCCTAGAAGCTTGCTTCAATCCAAAGATGGATCTCTGCAATTTGCATACCTTAGAATCTTGTTCAAAACCTTCTGGTTGTGTCATATACACATCCTCTTGGAGTTTTCCATTCAGGAAAGCGGTTTTGACGTCCATCTGCCATATTTCATAGTCATGATATGCGGCAATGGCAAGCAAAATTCTTATAGACTTGATCATTGCTACGGGTGAAAAGGTCTCATCATAGTCAATACCATGAACTTGCCTATAAACCTTCGCTACAAGCCTAGCTTTGTAAGTATGCACCTTCCCATCCATGTCAGTCTTCTTCTTGAAGACCCATTTGCATCCTATGGTTTTTACACCTTCGGGCGCATCAATCAAATTCCAAACTTGATTGTCTTGCATGGATTCCAATTCGGATTCCATGGCTCCAAGCCACTTGTCCGAATCAGGAGAAGACATCGCCTCTTGGTAGGTTGACGGTTCATCATTCTCAATGATTTCTACCTCATTACTATCCGTTACGAGAAATCCATATCTCTCGGGCTCGGATCGTAACCTACTAGATCTGCGATTTGCTTGTGTACTTTGAACAGGTTCCACAACTCCTTGTGGTTCTTGTTCTTGCTCCACCATTGGTTCAATGTTATTTTCTGGGTCTCGAATTTCTTCAAGATTTATTTTACTCCTACTGATTTCTTTGGAGAGAAACTCTTTCTCTAGAAAGACACCAGTTCGGGCAACAAACACTTTGTTGTCCTCTCGGTTGTAAAAGTAATATCCTTTAGTTTCCTTAGGATATCCCACGAAAATACATTTATCAGATTTGTGTGCAAGTTTGTCTGAGATAAGTCTTTTGACAAAAACTTCACAACCCCAAATCTTCATGAAAGATAGACAAGGCTTCTTTCCGCTCCACATCTCATATGGAGTCTTTTGAACCGATTTAGTTGGAACACGATTTAGTGTGAAAGCAGCGGTTTCTAGAGCGTAACCCCAAAAGGATATTGGAAGATCAACTTGACTCATCATTGATCGAACCATGTCTAACAAAGTCCGATTCCTCCTCTCGGACACACCATTCCATTGTGGTGTTCCGGGTGGAGTCAATTGTGAAACTATTCCACAATTCTTTAGATGATCATCAAATTCTTGACTTAAGTATTCACCACCACGATCTGATCGAAGTGCTTTAATACTTTTTCCAAGTTGTTTTTCTACTTCATTTTGAAATATTCTAAATATCTCAAATGCTTCACTTTTATGTTTCATTAGGTAAACATACCCAAATCTACTATAATCATCAGTGAAGGTTATGAAGTATTGAAATCCTCCCCTAGCATTGCTTAATGGTCCGCATACATCGGAATGTATCAACCCCAATAAGTCGCTTGCCCTTTCACCTAGCTTGGTAAAAGGTGTCTTAGTCATTTTTCCAAGAAGACACGACTCACAAGTATCATATGACTCGAGGTCACATGAACCTAAAAGTCCGTCCCCATGGAGTTTTGAGATACGCTTCTCATTAATATGACCAAGACGGCAATGCCACAAATAAGTATGATTTACATCATTAGGTTTAGATTTCTTATTTACATGATAGACATTATTTTCATTCTTGACATCCAAGATATAAAGGCCATTAAATGAATTAGCAATACCATAAAGCACATCATTTAAATAAATAGAAAATTTCTTATTCTCAATAAGAAACTTAAAACCTTCATTATCCAAACAAGAAATTGAAATAATATTTCTGCTTAAATCCGGAACATAATAACAATTGTTCAAAACAAGAATTAATCCGGAAGGTAAAGTGACTTCATAAGTCCCTACGGCTAATGCAGCAACTCTTGCTCCATTCCCCACGCGTAGATCTACTTCACCTTCTTTAAGCAGTCTCCTATTCTTTAGTCCCTTCACATTTAGACAAATGTGAGAACCACATCCGGTATCCAATACCCAAGAATCAGTGGTAGAAAGGAGAATATCTATCATAAAGATACCTGAAGTCGACGCAGCCTTGCTGCTCTTCTTCTTCTTTTGCTCTTCCAAGAAAGCCTTGCAATTACGTTTCCAATGACCAATTTCTTGACAATGGAAACAGATTGCATCCTTTTGTGAATCAGGTTTTGCCTCAGAAGCCTTGGCAACCTTTGCCTTGCTTATTTTGGGTTTGACAACTTTTGCCTTACCCTTTCCTTTGGCACCAGCCTTCTTCCCATCATGAACCAAGAGCACGGGAGAACCTTTCTCCACAATTTTCATCTCTGCAGTTTTGAGCATCCCATGCAACTCAGAGAGATTCTTATCCATTCCATGCATGTTATAATTCATTACAAACTGATTATAACTTTTAGGCAATGAATTAAGAATGAGATCCGTGGCTAGCTCCAATGGGATTGGATAGCCAAGTTTCTCAAGGTGCTCTACATAACCTTTCATTTTAAGAAAGTGAGGACTCACTTGTTGCCCTTCATTCATTTTACTAGTAGTGAATGCAACAATGGTCTTGTACCTCTCTTGCCTAGCTTGCTCTTGAAACATGGTTCTCAACTCCACGCCTATCTCATAGGCTACCAAATGTTCCAAACTTTGTTGGAGTTTTGAACACATAGCAGCAAGCATGAGACAACTTACATCTCTAGAATCATTACGATGTTTCTTGTAATTGTCTCTTTCTACCCTAGGGGCAGTAGGCGGTGGTTCAGCAGGGAGAGGCCCATCAAGAATGTACAACTTATCTTCTTGCCTAAGAACAATTCTTATGCTACGGATCCAATCCATAAAGTTGGTACCATTCTCTTCGAGCTTATCCTTCTCAAGGATCGATCGCAACGACATTGATTGAGTGTTATTAGTCATTATCTACAAATATGCAAAAAATTCCAAAATTTAATAAGTACCGGTTTTCATTAAAGAGATAAATAATGTATTTTAAAACAAAATACTCCCACCAAATTATACAACCTTCTTTATACATCCAATGTATAGTATAATTTAAATGGGTTGAGATCCCGCTTTAATCTAATTTTGAGTACGCTTTGGCGCACCGCTCAGAATTAAATCAATTAGGTAGACAACTCTTGTCAATCATATCTCATATGACTCTCAGTTATTTTCATGAGATTCTTTAAGAAATCCAATTTCAAAAAGCATGTTAAATCTCATCTTTGCCTTAAGCCCAAAACTGTTTTGACGCTTAATTAAGTCCAACCATTTTAAACGCATAGGAAACTCTTATTCACTCATCTTGCTCAAACATGAATAAAATCAATGCACCTCGCTTTGGCGAGCCCACATAAAATTACTCATGTATAAACAAGTGTTTTAATCATGGCATGGCAATAAAAGACTTAAAACTTTCTTTGAAGGTTCATCACATATAGCATATAACACATTTATGAGCACATAATATAAACATGTTACACATCAAGTTTAGTCACTAAATTAATCTCATTAATTTAAGCATGATATTTATGTGTCATTAGTTTCTCTATAATTATGAGGATGAGACTATTTCAACTTCGGTTATTATTTCCGAATCAAGACAACAAGAAGTGCGATCGAACTAAGCCATTAGGCAACCACAATCCCGCACTAATTCAAGAAACCAAGAAAGTAGTCCATGTGGCCGAAACTAAGCAATAGATGGTCTCGATGAACGTAGGCCAATTGCATTCACAATTCCACATGGATCTCCAATCATTGAATCAAGAACTTTGTTTCTCAATTTTAGCAATTATGAACTCTTCATAATTCTAACTTCGTTTTATCTTTGAAACTTTGATTGCGATCAAGTTTGGGAAACACAATCTCGATGAACGCAGATTAGCCATCCAAACTTTGAACCAATCTTAGAATCACAAGACTAAAACAAATAGGAAAATCAAACCCCAAGATCCTCACATAAACCAACTACCCAAAACCCATTCCAGATCAGCAAGTCTGGACTGGTTCTGTTACTGGTTTTGTTGGATCTCTCGAAAATTCCAAATTCTGATTTCAACCAAAAATCAGACAATCTGATCCTCATGTGCGGCCGCCCAAAACTCACTGTGCGGTCGCCCAAACATGTGCGGCCGCCCAAGTGATTTTGTGCGGTCGCACAAACTGATCAGAATGTACAGAATTTTGACGTTCGAAAATTTTGTCTCAAAATCGTTTTTCCCCGATTATTAAAACTTTGATCCAATCAAAAATTAATAATCAACAATTCTGAATCCACCATAATTTATTTATTGCGATTGAATCGTGCGATTAAAGTTGCAAAACAATCAACCACATAAAATCACATAACACATAAACAACATATATTCCAATATTCAAATCATGCAAGGCACATAAACAATTTATATACACATAACATGATCCAAGTATTGAATTAATCAACATGAACGGGGCTCTGATACCACTGTTGGGTTTCGATCAAACATGCGCAGCGGAATTTAGCATTTAAAATTTTGAAACCCAAAGCCATGGATCCGTTCATACGATTAAATCAAATACAACATAAGAATAAAGGAATAAAACTAACCCTTGATGGCTATCAAATTCTCTTGGTCTTTGGTGGAGGTTTGAAGACTTGATCACGATCACAAAGCTTGAACACGAACTTTGAAGATGATGATTTTCACCCTCTAGCGGTATCCATACTTCGAACGAATATCAAAGGAGCTTCTTTGATCTTGGTTGCTAGACCAAATTGTGAAACACTTTTCACAATCAAAAGAACTATATGGAATTTATTTTGTGTATTATTTTGTTCCTCAACCAAGAATGTCTTGGAACAAAATAAACCCTCTCTCAAACTCTTTGAGACTCACAAAATCATTAGCATTGAGTGCTGGCCGAATTTTGGTCTTTTATACACAAGTATGACCTATTCCAAATAGGAAACTTGTGTCAAAATCCTTCCAAAATTCGTTTCCAAATCAAATTAGGAATCTGCCACCCGACAGCACTGTGCGGCCGCCCAAAATCATCTGTGCGGTCGCACAACTATCTGAAGCAAAACTGGTACAAAACTGTCCTAAGTGTGCGGCCGCCCAGCCAATACTGTGCGGTCGCCCACTCTTCAGAATGTCAAGAATTTCCAAAATTCCAATTTAGTCCTTTTAAAGATTCGTTCTATTGTGTGTGACCCTCTAGGATTATACTAAGTTGGCAATGGATTCAAACATGAAACCATAAGATATGATTAGGTTCTAGCAAACCGTCATACCTACCCAAATAGTATAACTAGATACAAGTTCGCATTCCTCTTAGAATATGTCACAATCCCTTTGTCCACGATGTCATTGAACACAAGTCATGGTCAAACAGTCAACTTGTTTTGTTCAATACTTTATCGATTCCGAATATGTTGATAATCCAAATGACATTGATCCAATCAATTCATCTGAGTCCGGCCGAACATTTCATCAACATCATTCCTACGAGTGGCCCAAGCTTGACATCTCTCCGAGGAGGGACAAATCCATTTAGCTTATTATTCTTCCCAACGGGATTCCGATTATGCCAATCATACCCTTTATAACTACTCGGTTAAAAGTAGCGTTTGAATATGTCAAACATAATGTTCATCAAGTGGAAGACTATAATAACTTCATGTCTAAGGATTCAAATGACATAACTAATATGAGATATATGTACGACATAGACCATGACATAAATCTCATAGAGCGGGTCATGTCCAGTACCTTGTTCCAAACAAGTACCCATAAATCTAACATGATCATCCCATGACCATTTAGCCTTTATACTAGTGCTTAACAAGTACTAGGGACGGGGATTATTATAAGTAAACATGAACAACAATAATAATCAAAACATCTCTTTATTGATATGAAATAAATGATAACAATTACAACGTTTATTAAACGTGCCTAGGGCACCACTACCAACAGTACCAAAGTAAATGAATAATGTTCCTTCATCTTTTTTTTTTTTTTTTTTTTTTTTTAACTTCTCCTTTTTTGCTCTCTTTCATCTTTTTTTTTTTTTTTTTTTTTTTTTTCACTCAAGAAGAAACATATAGCTTCTGAAACATAAATTTACAAAATGCGAGAATTTACAACACATTATACATTAAAGGAAAATCGCCGACACTTGCGTTGGCATCACTGTGATAGTCTTCGGCCTTTTTCGTTTGATTGACCCTTCTGAACATGTCTTTGATTGCACCCTGAAATCTTCGTTTGTTGGGTGACTTTGTCGAACGCCTTTGTGAACTTCGTCGGTTGCCTTCGGCCCTAGTTCCCATCTCAATTAATCACAGTCTAATTTTTTGTTCAAATTTCATTGATTGCTTTTATTTAAGTGAGATTAATTGTTTGCGGGTCCAGATCTACAAGATACGCGATTTACAAGGAACTTGGTTATAAGGCAAGTTCATTGACTGAAACATTTACATGACAAGCAATAAAATAAAATCACGAAGACAACAACACACTCTTAGACTTAGAAGACAAAGAAGATGTGTGAGCATATTACTAAGTATTACGCAAAAAGAACAGGATTAGGAGTTGGGGCGGTGAGCCCAGTCACACGCAAAAAGAGATCCATGTACTAGAGGCACGACCTTACGAGTCAACACACTTCTGTTACCAGCAAAAGAGGGATAACCTTCCTCGGGGTTGATGAGATCCAATCATATTTAAGGGGAAACACCTTCCTCGGGGGTTGATGAGTCCCTGGGATAACTACTCGAACATGAGGCCCTTAGAGGTGGCCTTGGGATAACTCTGTGATCTATGAGGTCTTGGATAACATGCTTGAGAGACCAACAAGAGTTTGTATCGTGACCCACGGATTGATGATACACGCAGAGCTCTGCGGGGTTAAAGTGCTTGGGCAATCGTCTGGGTAGCTTGTATCCTTCAATAGGTTTCATAATCCCTAGAGCAACCAACCCATAGAATATATTGGATAGCGGGCTCTCGAATTCATCAAAGTGCCTATCCCCATTTCGTACCAAACCTTTTTCCTTAGCTTTGACAATTGGTGCAAAAATCCGATGGGGTTTTACATAGCATGGAGTCACAGGCCTTTGGGCAGTGAGATTGTTACACAGACGACTTGTCTCTGGCACGGGCACTTCAATGACTTCTTCATCAAAAAGGTCTTGGACTTCTTTCCTGAGTGCCCAACATGAATCAGTGTCGTGGCCGCGGGCTTGGTGATATTGGCATAACTTGCTTCGATCTCCATAGGTGGGATTTTCGGGACGATAGTTTTCCACTGGCTTTAGCAATCCTTGAGCGCTTAGGTCTTGAAAAACCACAGACAATGGGGCATTCAAATTGTTGAAGTATCTACCATTATGACAAAACCTCTTCTGCGAACTGCTTGATGAATAGATCTCTGTGGGTTTCACTAAAGTTTCACGTGTCTCTAGAGAGGCAGTAGGGTTCAAATTATTTGTTGTCACCATTTCGCTAGCTCCCACATAGATATCATTACAAGTCTTGAGTCCCATATCTCGGGTGGAGTGAAAGTTCGCGTTGGAATTGACATCTTGGAAATGGAGTGCTTGGAGATCTTTGAGCTCCAATTTCTTCAAAGGGTAGCCACAAGGTCTAACATTTCTTCTTGATGTCCTTGGAATATGCTGATCGTACGATTGGTGTGATCATGCAAGCGCCTTTCCAACCACTGTTCCAGTGCATACCCTGGCTCGAAGTCCGGGAAACCCTTAGCCGAGTTTGATGATGCTTGTCCTTTGTTGGCCATAATCGATGATGAAAACTGGAGTAGAACTTTGATCAAATCGGTGCCTGCAACGGACCTTGAATGTCGCGCTAGAGAACAAGAAGAAATTCTCCCTCTACAAGATGGATGAAAAAGGAAACCTATTTTAGATTTCCGGGGAATGAAGCTTTATGAATTAAAGAAGCCAATTTTTTGTTTTTCTTTTTGTTCGAAATTTGAAACGCAAGCAATGCACAAACCTATGGATGCCAGACAAGCACTTTGCTTTGTTTTGACATGTTTTCGCATGGAATCCTGGAATAGTGGATACCTTCTCCAAAGTATATGTCACGACCCGAAAACTAGGCTCTATTTTATTAATAATAAATATTTATTATTTATTTATTTGCTCATTTATTTATTTAAATTATTATTTAATTAATGAATTATGTGTGCACTTTATGTGTCATAATAAATTATGTCTAGCATTTTAATTGGTCTTTTGTGCTAGTGTAGAGTTTTGGGGTCTTAATGGTTAGTAGGGAGTGTAAGTATTTTGTGTATAGTATAGAGGAGGGGCCTGAGTGTAAGTTTTTGGAAATAATTCCCCTACACCCTCTCTTCTCCCTCACTCTTCTTCTTCTCCCAGCTCATTCTCCCTCTCTCCAAAAGAAATTGGGTAAGTTTTCTCTCTACCTTCTCTCTTCATTTAAACCTTCTTCCTCTCATAATCTCTCATTTCTTGAAACGTGAAATGTGTTTAGATCGTCGATAGGATCGCGTAGAATCAAGAATATTCGAATTCCGTCAACTTTCATTATTTTCAAGTAAGTTACTTTTCCCCCATTTTGATGCTAAAATGTTCATATCATGTTTATATGATGTTTGATGTGTTATAATTGAAGTTTGGTTGAGTTTAGAATTTATTTGGAATTTATTTGAAATTTGGGTTAAAAATGGTGATTTATGAATGTTGGGTTGATTCTTGATTTTGGTTGATTAAATGTTGTTATAGGAGTCTTTTTTGACTTATAAGTTGTTTGGGCACATTAGTATACTAGTTGAAATGTTGGATTTTGGTGGAAATGTGTTTTGGGTATAAAAATGGAAGAACCCATGCTGTTCTTCCCGATTTCCAGTAATTCAGCGCATTGGGCGGCCGCACAAAAATGTATGGGCGACCGCACATCTATCTGAAGGCTTTTGTTCTTGGTTTGAAGGATTTTGGGCGACCGCACAGTCCCTTTTGGGCGGCCGCACAGAACCCTGAAAGTTTACATTTGTTAACTATTGTGTGATTGAAGAATGCGTTTTGATCCAAACCTTGGGTGTCCTTCTAGTTGACCTTAGTGATCATTGTAGTACACTCTAGTGATAGAATTGGGTCCTTTGTGATCGAGTTTGTGTTTGAAATTAATTAAGTGTTAATTGGGACTTTGGAACATCTTATTGAGGTATTGTTGGTTTGACTTATCTTTGTGATGATCAATTGTGATCAAGTTTGTGTTTGAGCATCTTGTGATGGGTTCGTGGTTGTTCCAATCGGATTGATTTTGGATAAGACTTGGTTTAGGTTTTAGGTGATATCCTATAGTACCTAGAGGGTGGTTTTGGAACACTAAGGTGTAGGGTTTAGTCCAGTCGTGATCATGTTCTAATAAGGGTAACCTTTTGGATTCGTTTGGGGTGTTTAGAATTGGTTCGTTATGGGTATCATCTTTGGAATGTATCTGGTATGGTTCTTCTTTATGGAATTTTCGTATTCTAATAATCATTGTTGTTGCGCTCCTTATGAGCAATACCGTTTATTGTTGTTGTGCTCTTTATGAGAAATTCCGTTTATAGTTGTCGTGCTCTTCATGAGAAACTCTTGTTATCGTTGTTGTTAAACTCTTCATGAGTACCCGTTGCATCTTTATGGTGATTTAATTGGTGTGGTTCCCTACTTTGGAACCCTAAGTTGTTTAATTAAGCTAGTATTTATTACTTAGCATTTATTTGGAAGTCCAGCTGGTACTTTGTTAACATGATGTTTAGTGAGAGGATTATAATGGCTCCTGAACCAAGTCCTTTATAATGTTCTTCACTCGTTCCCGTTCCCCTTCTACTGGCCATAGTTGGGATGATATTAAACTCCCTTTGGTGAGTATTATAGAGTTTGGGTAATGACTTCGTGTCATGTACCCCGTTCCCGTTATCGTTCATCGATTATTGGTTGTTGGTTGGTTCTGACCGGGGTCCTCTTCAGTTGTTATGCTACCGAGGTTCTCTCCAGCTGGTTATGCTGCTATGGTCGATGGGTTATCGGTGATCGGTTATTGGATATCGGTTTCTGAACCGGCTTATTTAGCTCTTGATGCTGTTTATTGTAGCGGCTCTTCGATGCGGTTCTGTTAATATTGATCAGATCGATTCACCCCTTTTGGGAAACCTTGGTTCAGTATCCTTTGTTACTTGTTTATTTCCGCTGCTATCTGTTAATTGTTATTTGCTATGTGCTACGTGAGATTATTATTATTGGTTATTGCACATTAGCATGTCATGTAGTTGCATTAGTAACTTACTGAGATTTATTCTCACCCCGTTTCTTGTTTCAAATTGTTTTCCTTAACCCCCCCCAGGAGGAAAAGGATTAGGATTCGCGGATCGAGGAGGACGTCGAGAGGATAGAGATTTTGGGCAGGTTGTTTGATTGGTTTGCATTATTTAAATGTATAACCTTTTGGGGATAGTTTTACCAATCAATGGCGTCATTAAGAATTGTATATTCGTATTTTGTTGGGCATAAACTTGTGGAAGTTTATGATAGTTGTAATCGGTTGTTATCAATCTTGGTTTTGTAAAACTTTGGATCATCACCTTTTGGTATCAAATGGAATTTTTAACTTCTATATTTTAGAGTTTTGGTCTTAAGTCGACGTCCAGATCGCGTATTCCGGACCCGCGGGTTCGGGGTCGCGACAGTATAGGACCAACGTTTTTCACCTGTACTATTGGCCGTCCGAGCCCCTAACGAAGGGCCTATACTCTTTTTGGGATCCACCATTCGGTTACGGTCTATGTGAGGGTCTTTACAATTTCAAGTCAATCCAAGAATTCAACATGATATCCACAATTGAGGTTGATTATAACCTTTTGGGAACTCATAGGATTGAAGAGAAATTGCTAGACAAAAACCGGCATGAAGTCTGTGACGTGTTATTTTCGAAAGAATATGGACATCGTATTTCGGCTTTTGAAGCTTGGCTTACACCCATCACAGCGACCGTAGGCGCTGCTAAGGGGGAAACAGTATACCGTTGACCCTATGGGGAAGTCAAGTGAGCTCCCTTATGCCCCAGGTTTACCGTCTCAGGTTTGAGATTCTAAGACGCTTTTCAAAAAACGTGCATGTGTGTGAGGTATCTATGAGTTCGAAAAATCATTTTGAAAGCACGTAAAGAAAACAAGAAAATCATTTTTTCCCTTTTTTACTTGTTTTACCCCTTTTTTGGGGAATCACTCACCACGCAATGCATATATACAAAAAAGATAAGCGAAAAAACGCCCCTGCAAAACAGAGGTTAGGGCACAGATATATACACCCCAAGTAAGGCACATAAAGCATGGCACACAAAGATTTAGAGTCTAGCCCACTTTAAAACAAACTCCCCAGCAGAGTCGCGACTGTGAGAGCCCGCGCCCGAAACCGAACCTCGAAATGATCGCTCGCGAAAGCGATTCGGGTTCGCCTCGTGCTGATGCGCTTTTGGAAATGCGTTCGGTTCCCGCACAATGGTTTCCTATTGATGCTGTGATTTAATTGCAAGAGTCGCCACCTCATTTTAATTTTAGGAAAAACGAAGAAAAAACCTTTTTTAAAGAAAGTGGGTTCGGGGGCTAAGTTACGAAGAGAGAAGGGGTTAGGCATTCTCTTCGCCCATGCTGGTATCTATATAAGTGCCACGTAGATTCATTTTATGCCTTTTGAATTGCTATTTTGTGCCCTAACAAAAAATGGTGGTTTAATATATGGAGGTCTTCCTATTCTAGGAATGTTCATTTTTATTCACAAATGGGAGTCGATTTGGGTGGACTCACACTTGGTTTTAGAAAATGGTTTTATCATTTATATACAGTGAATAAAACACATAAAGTGGTGGGGGATTAATATTTACATTTGCACAAAAAGGGAAACAATTCCCAAAACAAATAAATGTCCGAAACTCCGTCCCTAAACATTTTCAGGGACTGCTGTGCACCTTTATTTGTGTAACTGTTCTTGTACTCATCCAATCTGTAAAGTAAAGGTCAATAAAACTTCCTAACACATTAAACATCTACCATGATTTTTCCCATGATTTTAGGGGCATGTTATGGTGTTCAAACAAAGCATGAAAGGCAATTCTTTTCACATCCCAGTCTGACAGAATTTCATACATCCCTAACGTATCCACTTTTTTCATCATCAAAATGGGAGAATAATGAGGGACACAAAACATGAAAGTTTCTCCTAACATGTCAAAGTTAAGATCTGGAGAGTTTCAAGTCCAACAAACAAGTTTAAGTCATTCAAAACACTTCTGACTTTTTGATGTCACAAATGGACAAGCACAAATCTGAGAACAGAGAGCTCAAACAAAAAATGGAAAGAGCATCTTACACTTAGGCTAAAAATATTCTATTTACATAATAATGTTCCTTGTTCTGTGTAGAACAAGTTATCGTTTGTGGTATAAGACCAAAAACCAATTTTTCTATGCCTAAACAAAGCAACAAGGAAGTAAGGTACCATATGGACAGATTATTGGCATCTCACTTATGTCATGAAAACACCTATCAAAACCAACTCAAATGAAAAGCTATGAACATGAAACTTTGAACATGCATATATATACATATTAACAACACAAAACAACATTTATCCATGCTTCTAAGTCAGATTACATGAGTTCTCACAAGGTGATATTACAAGCTATGGACAGATTCAAGGTTTTTTGAGGGGAAACAAGTTGGTTCTTTGAAAATCCCTTGAATCAAACACACACAAATTTTTGATACTCATTCATGCATGATATATATACACAAGATCAATAGCATAGCATGCTCAAGAGCTCAAAACATCATTATAATATCATTTGAAGAGAAAAAACAACAAGAGTATCAATATTGTATCTTTGAATATAAAATGGAGGTTTAGCCTAACAAGTGGCTAAACCTCTCAAGAAATTACATAAGAACACTACATCTTACCCTTTGAGGTGATTACAAGGTGAGAATAAGGCCTAGGTTGTGCTCCCTTTGCTTCCAAGGGAAGTCTTTTCATTGGTTTGTTTTCTAAGGCTTTTGCTTAGTGTTTGAAAGGGTTTGAGTTTAGTGTTTGTGTGGTGGTGGTGCTATGGTGGTATGGTGGTGGTGTGGTGGTGGTTGAGGGTGTTTTAGGGTTACTTGAGAGAGAGCAAGTAAGGGTGGTGGTGAATATGGGGAGTGGTGTGTGTGTGATGTGTGAATGAATTCTTTTTTGAATAATGGTTGAGGGAGATGGTAATATGGAGGAAGGAGGTTGTAAATTGGAGGAGGGAGGTTGTAAATTGGAGGAGGGAGGTGATTTTTTTAGATCATTATCTATCCTTCTTACACTAAGGATTCAAGTCATCTTCCTTATCTCTGTTCCGGCATTAACTCTGCAACTGCTCCGTTGTGCGCGTCTCCGGTGTCCCGGTTGTCCGCGGGTCCAACATGAAAGTTGCTCGGAATATTTTTCTGGTCAGGGCGGTATATCTGAAATATTTTTATGAGCAAGGAACGACAATAATATATTTTTTCCTCTTCTTGACCACTTGCTTAGATATTTTGAGATATTTTGCAATGTGGATAACCATCTTTTCTGCTCCGGCTTTCCGCTCCGCAACTGCTCCGTTGTGCGCGCCCCGGTGTCCTGGTTGTCCGCGGGTCCAACATGAAAGTTGTTCGGAATATTTTTCTGGTCAGGCCGGTATATCTGAAATATGTCAATTAGCAAGGAAAGGTAATAATATATTTTTAATGCACAGAATGGATAACAGCGAGCAGTTCGGGGGGTTGCGGGCCCCGTTTCCGGTCCCGCACCTCGAAAAATGAAATTTTTGCCTGTTTGCTCGTTTTTTCGCTCTGATCATGAATTTGAAGTCCGTTTATCCATTTGATGCACCGATAAGGATCACGGCAGTCCCGCACAGCTAAATCGAGGGTTCTAGGTGAGTTTCAGGGTTTAGACCGATTCGGGGTTTGAAAAGGGGTGCGAGATCGGGGTATCTACAGCGGGAGTCATGGCAATATTGTTCACAACTGGAGCCGGGGCTTTAGCAGTAGGTCGGAACCTGTAGGAGCTAGGAGAAGGATCTAGCTTGATCACCCTAGTTCGGACATCTTCGTCGATACGGGAACCCACATCTAGAATAGAAGCAAAATCTAGAAATGGGAGATATTTCATCTTATCCGCATACACTGGATGAAGATTCTTGAGGAAAATGCGAGTTTGCTCGCCACTGTCGGGCCTTTCCAGAGTCTGAGCGACTTTCTTCCTCCACCTACTTGCAAATTCAGAGAACGATTCCTTCTCACGCTGAGCACACGAATCAAGATCACGGAGGCTCTTCTCCCAGTTGGAGTTATCTTTGTATCGCTTTTGGAATTCATCCACAAGCTTTCCCCAATTATCAACCAAATTAGAATCCACAATCATGAACCATTGCTTAGCGGCTCCTACCAAAGTCAAATGGAAGTTGGAGGCAATAGCACCGACATTAGCCCCACGAGACTGCATTGCATGAGCATAAGATTTCAAGTGGGCCATTGGGCAACCCGTACCATCAAATTTTTCTACATCGGGCATCTTGAATTTAGGAGGCAAAACAGCAAACGAAGATAATTTCAAAGAATCTGCAGAGAATTCCCCTTTATTCATGACCTTTCTCAACATTTCTTTCATTTCATTCATTTCAATTTCAGCCCTAGTAAGAGGTACGTATGGGACCCCTTTGTAGTACGCTTCCATTTGACGGACCAAGTTAGGATCTTGCCCATAGGAAGTTCCTTGGTTGGACGGAGAGGCATTGCTAGCAAAAGCACCATAAGCGCCGGGCTGCTGAATTGGATACAGAGTTTGCATATACTGAGCAAAGGTGTTATGATCGGGTGGATACTGAGATGGGTTCACCACAAAGTTTGCTTGATTCGGGATGAAGTTGTGATTGAGGCCACTGAAGTCTGGATGAGCCACATGACCATGAGGATGGACACCTTGGTGATGATTATGACCGTTGGTGTTACTACCATTGGGATTCAAGTTCACGGTTGGGATGCCGCTGCCATTTCCATTCACATTAGGATTGCCATTGCCATTGGGGAAGCCATTAGGAGCCCCATTACCATTCTGATTTTCATTCGGATTGCCATTGGGATTTCCGTTGGGGTTGCCATTTGGAGCCCCATTACCATTGTCATTTCCATTCGGATTGCCATTGGGATTTCCGTCGGGGTTGCCATTAGGAGCCCTATTACCATTCTGATTCTGCATCTGAACAAGCGTAGCAAGTAACTCGTCTTGCTGAGTTCTCATCTGACCCAACACTTTCTATTCTAACCATGCTTGAAGACCCGGTGGCGGCACATAGGCTTGATCAACCCCTTCTTTGGCCATTGCAGTAGCTTCTTCGACAACGGGCACTGCCTCGGTAACCCGGATCAACCTCCCCTTGCGGTTTCTAACTCCACCTCTCCAAGTAGATGCCAGGCTTAGAGTATCTGAAAGGGATGGTGTTTAGGGTTGATTAGAGAGTGGAAAGGATCGATATTTTCTGAGCTTGATTCAAAAGAAGTTCAAAAAATCACAAAATCAAACCTAGAATGCCGGATAAGCACTTGCTTTATTTTGACACATTTTCGCATGAAATCTTGGAATAGTGGATACCGTCTCCAAAGTATAGGACAAACGTTTTGCACCTGTACAATTGGCTGTCCAAGCCCCTAGCGAAGGGCCTATACTCTTTCGGGGATCCACCATTCGGTTACGGTCTAAAGGAGGGTCTTGACAATTTAAAGTCAATCCGAGTATTTCAATGAATTTCCACAATGTAGGTTGTTTATGACCCTTTAGGAAATGCATAGGATTGAGGTGAAATTTCTAGACAAAAACCGGCATGAAGTCTGGGACGTGTCATTTTTTGAAAACATGGACATCGTGGCTTGGTAACGGGGTAGATTGGCTGACACCCATCGCAACGACTAATAGGCGCGCTTTGGGGTGAGAATGTACACCGCGGGCCCTATAGGGAAGTCCAATGAGCTCCCTTATACCCTCGGGTTACCTTCTCGGGTTTGTACGGTTCTACGAGACGTTATTTTCAAAAACGTGCATGTGCGTGAGGTATCTATGAGTTCGAAAATGATTTTGAAAGCAAGTAAAGAAAACAAGAAAATCCTTTTCTTTTCCCCCTTTTTTTTATTTTTTAAATTTTCTTTCCTTTTTTTACGGGAATCACCCACCACGCATTCATATATATACAAATAAGAGAGTGAAAAAAGAATGTCCCTACAAAACAAAGGTTAGGGCATAAATATATATACAACCCAAGCAAGGCAAGTAAAGCATGGCATACACAAAGATTAGAGTCTAGCCCACTTAAGAGAGTCCCCAGCAGAGTCGCCACTGTGAGAGCCCGCGCTCGAAAGCCGAACCGTGAAATGATCGTCCCACTAGGGTGATTCCGTTTCGTGCTGATGCGCTTTTGGAAATGCGCTCGGTTCTCACACAATGGTTTCCTCTCGATGGAATCAAAACAGTCAAGAGTCGCCACCTCATTTTATTTTAGGAAAAACGAAGATAAAACCTTTTGTTTAGAGAAAGTGGGTTCGGGGGCTAAGTTACGAAAAGTGAAGGGGTTAGGCACTCTCCTCGCCCGTGATGGTCTCTAGTATGGATGCCACGTAGATTCAATTTTATGCCTTTTACCTTGATATTATGCCCTAACAAAAATGGTGATTTAATGTAAGCGGAAGTCTTCCTATTCTAGGAATGTTTGCTTTAATTCACAAATGAGAGTCGGTTTGGGTGGACTCTCACTTGGTTTTGAAAATGGTTTAGCATTTATATCCAGTAAAGGAGATCACAAAAGGAGTGGGGGATTAATATTTACAATGGTGAACAAAAAAGGGAAACAAATCCCATAAAAAAAAGAATGTCCAAACTCCGTCCCCAGAGATTTTAGGGACTATTGTCCCTTCCTTCTTTGTGTACCTGCTCTTATGCTTGCACAATATAGAAAGTGAATGTTATTAAAAGTCCCTAACACATCAAGTATCAACCATGAATTTTCCTATGATTTTAGGAGCATGTTATTGTGTTCAAATAAGGCATGCAAGATCATACTTTCAACAGCCTAATCTGACAGATATTCATACTTCCACAAAAGCTCCACTTTGTGAATCATGAAAACGGGTACATCATGGGAAACACTAAACATGAAAGTTATTCCTAACATATCAAAGTTTATATCTGGAAAGTTTCAAGGCAATTAAGCAAGTTTAAGTCACACAAAACACCTCTGACATTTTTGTGTCAGAACAGGAAGTATGCTTACCTGAGAACAGATAATTGAAACAAAAAATGGAAAGAACCTCTTCCACTCAGGGTAAAAATAAGATATTTACATTATTATCTTTATTGTTTTTTCTAGAACAAAATACCTTTTGAGGTCTAAAACTAAAAACCACGTTTTCTATGCATAAACAAACCAACAAGACAGAAAGATGCAGATGAACAGTCTGCTGAACATTTACAAAGGGGATGAAAACACCTATGAAAACTCACTCAAATGAGATGGTATGAACATGAACCTTTGGAAATACATAGATATACATACGAAAAATACAACACAACAGCCAGTTGAGCATTTAATCATGGTATATCAACATTTAGAGTGAAGAACAACAAGAGTATCAACATTACATCTTTTTGGACATCAAATGGGGTTCTAGCCTAACAAGTGGCTAGACCCTTTTCCAAATCACATAAGGACCTAAATTTTACATGGATTAACTTTACAAGAACAATAGATTACCGAGATGTGCTTCCTTTGCTTACAAGGGAAGGCTTTTTTGTTGCATTTCTTAAGGTGTTTGCCTTAGATTGATAGAGTGTTTGAGTGGTTTGATTGCTTTGATTTGTGTGGTGTTTAGGATGGGATTATGGTGGTGATATGGTGGTGTTGTGGTGGTTTATGGACTGAGGTTTGAGAGCTCTTCTAGTTCTTAGAGAGAGCAAGAGTGTTGTTTGAATGTTCTTCTATGAATAATGGATGAGGGAGGTAAGTATATGGAGGAGGGAGGTGGGAAATTACCTTAGGCCACCCTTGCTAGGCTTAGGAGTCAGTTTAGGGGGTGGCTACCCCGTTGTAGATACCCCGATCTCGCACCCCTTTTCAAACCCCGAATCGGTCTAAACCCTGAAACTGACCTAGAACCCTCGATTTGGCTGTGCGGGACTGCCATGAGCCTTATCGGTGCATCGAATGGATAAACAGACTTCAAATTAATGATCAGAGCGAAAAAACGAGCAAACAGGCAAAAAATTCGTTTTTCGAGGTGCGGGACCGGAAACGGGGCTCACAACCCCCCGAACTGCTCGCTGTTATCCATTCTGTGCATTAAAAACATATTATTACCTTTCCTTGCTAATTGACATATTTCAGATATACCGGCGTGACCACAAAATTATTCCAAGCAACTTTCATGTTGGGCCCGCGGACAACCGGGACACCGGAGCGCGCACGACGGAGCGGAAAGCCGGAGCTGAAAAGATGGTTATCCACATAGCAAAATATCTCAAAATATCTAAGCAAGTGGTCAAGAAGAGCAAAAATATATTATTGTCGTTCCTTGCTTATGAAAATAGTTCAGATATACCGGCCTGACCAGAAAAATATTCCGAGCAACTTTCATGTTGGACCCGCGGACAATCACACCGGGGCGCGCACAACGGAGCAGTTGCGGAGCGGAAAGCCGGAGCTGAAAAGATGGTTATCCACATTGCAAAATATCTCAAAATATCTAAGCAAGTGGTCAAGAAGAGGAAAAAATATATTATTGTCGTTCCTTGCTCATAAAAATATTTCAGATATACCGGCCTGACCAGAAAAATATTCCGAGCAACTTTCATGTTGGACCCGTGGACAACCGGGACACCGGAGAGGCGCACAACGGAGCAGTTGCGGAGTTAATGCCGGAACAGAGATAAGGAAGATGACTTGAATCCTTAGTGTAAGAAGGATAGATAATGATATAAAAAAATCACCTCCCTCCTCCAATTTACAACCTCCCCCTCCAATTTATAACCAATTTACAACCTCCTTCCTCCATATTACCATCTCCCTCATCCATTATTCAAAAAAGAATTCATTCACACATCACACACACACCACTCTCCATATTCACCACCACCCTTACTTGCTCTCTCTCAAGTAACCCTAAAACACCCTCAACCACCACCACACCACCACCATACCACCATAGCACCACCACCACACAAACACTAAACTCAAACCCTTTCAAACACTAAGCAAAAGCCTTAGAAAACAAACCAAAGAAAAGACTTCCCTTGGAAGCAAAGGGAGCACAACCTAGGCCTTATTCTCACCTTGTAATCACCTCAAAGGGTAAGATGTAGTGTTCTTATGTAATTTCTTGAGAGGTTTAGCCACTTGTTAGGCTAAACCTCCATTTTATATTCAAAGATACAATATTGATACTCTTGTTGTTTTTTTTCTTCAAATGATATTATAATGATGTTTTGAGCTCTTGAGCATGCTATGCTATTGATCTTGTGTATATATATCATGCATGAATGAGTATCAAATCCTTGTGTGTGTTTGATTCAAGGGATTTTCAAAGAACCAACTTGTTTCTCCTAAAAAAACCTTGAATCTGTCCATAGCTTGTAATATCACCTTGTGAGAACTCATGTAATCTGAATTAGAAGCATGGATAAATGTTGTTTTGTGTTGTTAATATGTATATATATGCATGTTCAAAGTTTCATGTTCATAGCTTTTCATTTGAGTTAGTTTTGATAGGTGTTTTCATGACATAAGTGAGATGCCAATAATCTGTCCATATGGTACCTTACTGCCTTGTTGCTTTGTTTAGGCATAGAAAACTTGGGTTTTGGTATTAGACCACAAAATAGAACTTGTTCTAAACAAAACAAGGAAAATGAGTATCTAAATATAATATTTTTAGCCTCAGTGGAAGAGGCTCTTTCCATTTTTTGTTTGAGATCTCTGTTCTCAGATTTGTGCTTGTCCATTTCTGACATCAAAAAGTCAGAAGTGTTTTGAATGACTTAAACTTGTTTGTTGGACTTTAAACTCTCCAGATATTAACTTTGACATGTTAGGAGAAACTTTCATGTTTTGTGTCCCCCATGATTCCCCTGTTTTGATGATGAAAAAGTGGATACGTTAGGGATGTATGAAATTCTGTCAGACTGGGCTGTGAAAAGAATTGCCTTGCATGCTTTGTTTGAACACCATAACATGCCCCTAAAATCAAGGTAAAAATCATGGTAGATTTTTAATGTGTTAGGAAGTTTTCTTTACCTTTACTTTCCATATTGGATGAGTACAAGAACAGGTACACAAAGAAAGGTGCACAGCAGTCCCTGAAAATGTGTAGGGACGGAGTTTCGGACATTTATTTGTTTTGGGAATTGTTTCCCTTTTTGTGCAAATGTAAATATTAATCCCCCACCCCTTTATGTGTTTTATTCACTGTATATAAATGATAAAAACATTTTCTAAAACCAAGTGTGAGTCCACCAAAATCGACTCCCATTTGTGAATAAAAATGAACCTTCCTAGAATAGGAAGACCTCCATATATTAAACCACCATTTTTTGTTAGGGCACAAAATAGCAATTCAAAAGGCATAAAATGAATCTACGTGGCACTCATATAGAGACCATCATGGGCGAAGAGAATGCCTAACCCCTTCTCTTTTCGTAACTTAGCCCCCGAACCAACTTTCTCTAAAAAAGGTTTTTTCTTCGTTTTTCCTAAAATTAAAATGAGGTGGCGACTCTTGCAATTAAATCACAAAATTAAGAGGAAACCATTGTGCGGGAACCGAGCGCATTTCCAAAAGCGCATCAGCACGAGGCGAACCCGAATCGCTTTCGCGAGCGATCATTTCGAGGTTCAGTTTCGGGCGCGGGCTCTCACAGTGGCGACTCTGCTAGGGATTTGTTTTAAAGTGGGCTAGACTCTAAATCTTTGTGTGTGCCATGCTTTATGTGCCTTACTTGGGGTGTATATATCTGTGCCCTAACCTCTGTTTTGCAGGGGCGTTTTCTCGCTTATCTTATTTGTATATATATATATGCATTGCGTGGTGAGTGATTCCCCAAAAAAGGGGTAAAACAAGTAAAAAAGGAAAAAAAAATGATTTTCTTGTTTTCTTTACGTGCTTTCAAAATGATTTTTCGAACTCATAGATACCTCACACACATGAACATTTTTTGAAAAGCGTCTTAGAATCTCAAACCCGAGACGGTAAACCTGGGGCATAAGGGAGCTCACTTGACTTCCCCATAGGGTCAACGGTATACTGTTTCCCCCTTAGCAGATCCTACGGTCGCTGTGATGGGTGTAAGCCAAGCTCCAAAAGCCGAAATGCGATGTCCATATTCTTTCGAAAATAACACGTCACAAACTTCATGTCGGTTTTTGTCTAAACAATATTACTTCAATCCTATGAATTCCCAAAAGGTTATAATCGACCTCAATTGTGGATATCATGTTGAAATTCTTGGATTGACTTGAAATTATCAAGACCCTCACATAGACCGTAACCGAATGGTGGATCCCAGAAAGAGTATAGGCCCTTCGTTAGGGGCTCGGACGGCTAATAGTACAGGTGAAAAACGTTGGTCCTATACTTTGGAGAAGGTATCCACTATTCCAGGATTCCATGCGAAAACATGTCAAAACAAAGCAAAGTGCTTGTCCGGCATCCATAGGTTTGTGCATTGCTTGCGCTTCAAATTTCGAACAAAAAGAGAAACAAAAAATTGGCTTCTTTAATTCATAAAGCTTCATTCCCCGGAAATCTAAAATAGATTTCCTTTTTCATCCATCTTGTAGAGGGAGAATTTCTTCTTGTTCTCTAGCGCGACATTCAAGGTCCGTTCCAGGCACCGCTTTGATCAAAGTTCTACTCCGGTTTTCATCATCGATTATGGCCAACAAAGGACAGGCATCATCAAACTCGGCTAAGGGTTTCCCGGACTTCGAGCCAGGGTATGCACTGGAACAGTGGTTGGAAAGGCGCTTGCATGATCACACCAAACGTATAATCAGCATATTCCAAGGACATCAAGAAGAAATGTTAGACCTTGTGGCTACCCTTTTGAAGAAATTGGAGCTCAAAGATCTCCAAGCACTCCATTTCCAAGATGTCAATTCCAACGTGAACTTTCACTCCACCCGAGATATGGGACTCAAGACTTGTAATGATATCTATGTGGGAGCTAGCGAAATGGTGACAACAAATAATTTGAACCCTACTGCCTCTCTAGAGACACGTGAAACTTCAGTGAAACCCACAGAGATCTATTCATCAAGTAGTTCGCAGAAGAGGTTTTGTCATAATGGTAGATACTTCAACAATTTGAATGCCCCATTGTCTGTGGTTTTTCAAGACCTAAGCTCTCAAGGATTGCTAAAGCCAGTGGAAAACTATCGTCCCGAAAATCCCACCTATGGAGATCGAAGCAAGTTATGCCAATATCACCAAGCCCGCGGCCACGACACTAATTCATGTTGGGCACTCAGGAAAGCAGTCCAAGACCTTTTTGATGAAGAAGTCATTGAAGTGCCCGTGCCAGAGACAAGCCGTCTGTGTAACAATCTCACTGCCCAAAGGCCTGTGACTCCATGCTATGTAAAACCCCATCGGATTTTTGCACCAATTGTCAAAGCTAAGGAAAAAGGTTTGGTACGAAATGGGGATAGGCACTTTGATGAATTCGAGAGCCCGCTATCCAATATCTTCTATGGGTTGGTTGCTCTAGGGATTATGAAACCTATTTAAGGATACAAGCTACCCAGACGATTGCCCAAGCACTTTAACCCCACAGAGCTCTGCGTGTATCATCAATCCGTGGGTCACGATACAAACTCTTGTTGGTCTCTAAAGAATGTTATCCAAGACCTTATAGATCACAGAGTTATCCCAAGGCCACCTCTAAGGGCCTCATGTTCGAGTAGTTATCCCAGGGACTCATCAACCCCCGAGGAAGGTGTTTCCCCTTAAATATGATTGGATCTCATCAACCCCGAGGAAGGTTATCCCTCTTTTACTGGTAACAGAAGTGCGTTGACTCGTAAGGTCGTGCCTCTAGTACATGGATCTCTTTTTGCGTGTGATTGGGCTCACCGCCCCAACTCCTAATCCTGTTCTTTTTGCGTAAAACTTAGTAATATGCTCACACATATTCTTTGTCTTCTAAGTCTAAGAGTGTGTTGTTGTCTTCGTGCTTTTATTTTATTGCTTGTCATGTAAGTGTTTCAGTCAATGAACTTGCCTTATAACCAAGTGCCTTGTAAATCGCGTATCTTGTAGATCTGGACCCGCAAACAATTAATCTCACTTAAATAAAAGCAATCAATGAAATTTGAACAAAAAATTAGACTGTGATTAATTGAGATGGGAACTAGGGCCGAAGGCAACCGACGAAGTTCACAAAGGCGATCGACAAAGTCACACGACAAACGAAGATTTCAGGGTGCAATCAAAGACATGTTCAGAAGGGCCAATCAAACGAAAAAGGCCGAAGACTATCACAGTGATGCCAACGCAAGTGTCGGCGATTTTACTTTAATGTATAATGTGTTGTAAATTCTCGCATTTTGTAAATGTATGTTTCAGAAGCTATATGTTTCTTCTTGAGTGAAAAAAAAAAAAAGATGAAAGAGAGCAAAAAAGGAGAAGTTAAAAAAAAAAAAAAAAAAAAAAGAAGAAGGAACATTATTCATTTACTTTGGTACATACCATTCGCTTTATTGTTTAATTCAATTGTTTTAGAAAGGATATCGCGACACTTCAAGTTTATGTGTATGCCTTCAACGACGGCATCTGGCAATTCATAATGAAGACTTCATCGCTCGTTACACTAAGAACGAGAAGTGGACCGAGGGTCCGACAATCTCATGTGACATTATCAATTTCAAGGAGCACCGCGATGCGAAGCCAATCTGAATTAAAGAAGATCTCGATCTTTCAACTTTGGGCAAAGTACCATCGACGACGACAACTGGTGACTTCAGTTGGAGACCAACGTGCTCTACCAACCCCTTACACTGAGGGAGCCCAAAACGACGTAATCAATCTTGGAAAGCGAGACAACAGCGAAGGCCTCTCATCAAACGAGGTCAAACGGCGGCGCGAATCATAAGCCATGCCCAACGATGTTCTCATCTTGATTTGTCACGGTCTAATTTGAGTTTAAATGATTTGTGAAGCTTATCTAAATGAAAACTAAAATACTAATCTGAGTCCATCTGATTTTGAGGCACTTGACCATTAACGCTTGTTTAAGTCTTGAGTCTTTGATTTCAATGTGTAAGTATACTTTTCCCGAGTATAGGGGCTTCCCCCTACCCTCGTCCTTCCGTCATCTAATTTCTGCGCAAACACAATGTCGGAGATCCCACTGGGATTTCCCTTTGCTTCTCAAAACACTGGCCTCGTGCCTTCCCCTGCCAACCCCTGCAAGTTGTCACAGCAAAAGAGACAAAGGAATGCTATTCCTTAGATTTCAAACTCTCAATGTCGGCAAGTGATCTCGAATGAATGAGCACGAACTGGGGCTGCATGTCAAAGTTTCGGGTTTTGTTTCAAGAGCAATGATGTGGCTTCATGACAGTACGATTTGTTGAGAATGGTTTGTTCCGGGTAACACGGAAATTCAGATGGTAGAATGCCAGGGTATAAGACAACTCTCAATGACAGTTGATTCCTCAAAGAAGGAGTATTGAATGTCAGAACATGTGAATCATGATCAACAGCAAAGCCTCGAATGTGGGATGACTCTCATAGACAGTCGGTCCCTTAATGTGGGAATCAATAGAAACAAAGTGCCATCTCGGATTGTCAGTATGGCTTGCGAAGCTCAAAGCTCTTTTCTTCAGCAACATCGGGATTGCGTCCCGCCGAGCAACTCTCAAAGACAGTTAACCCGACTGATTGGGTATTGTGTATCAGAAATTGTGAATTGCCTCCAACAGCGAGACATCGAACACTTGAATAACTCTCAATGACAGTTAAGCCCCCAAAGGTTGAAATGCCAAAACATGAAGTTGTGTCCAAACGACAAATGCTACAAGAGGTTCATATGCCTGATTCAGGGGGTTGTCCTATAGCATGACTGGGGCTTCCGTAGCCAACATCTGAGGTTGATCTTTGCGAGACACTGGGGCTTCAGCAGCAAGAATGTTGGGGGTCGATATCAGAAAGAACAATTGGGGTTTCTTCAGCTAGCAACTGGGGCTGACCCAACTATAGAATCCGGAGATACCGTTGAGTAATCTTGATCAAATGGGTGTTCGAAATTGACCTTTTGAGTGCGCGCGCTAGGCTTTCGGCTTCGCTTCACCATACACATATCCATACTCCTCATTTTCGCAAAAATGCAAAATTCATAATAAAGTGCAATCCATTCCATTCATGATTCTCCCTCTGATTCATTCATAAGCTTTCAGTCATTAATTGATAACAAGCAAAGTTTGAGATGCGAGCGATGCACATGAGTCAAATAAAAGAAAAAAAAATCAAATGCAAAGGAATCATCGTGCAAAAGGAGAAATTTGACTTTCACCCTCCAAATGAAAAGCGGTTGCAAAATGAAAAGGGAATTTATTCTTGTCCCAATCTTTCTCTGAATCTCTCAATTTTAAGGATTCCAATCCGTGTATGTGTTCTAAAACTTTTGTTGCACATGAATGACACTCTCGAGCACATTAATGTCAAAGATATATTTCGCTTGCTCTTGGAAATCTCTTGCAGGTACAAATCGCACACCCTGCCACATCGTGGTCCTCAAAAGAAGTTTCCTCATCAACATCAATGCTAAGGGAATGAGATTTCCCTATGCCCTTTCTGCAAAATCAGTTTGACTTTCCAACTTCGAACTACGTTGGTCTGATTCTCGAAAGAGATACGTAGGCAGCTTGAATTTTCAGGCACGACCACATACTTGCAAAAAATCTTATGCAGGTACACATCATCCATTCTGCCACATCGTGATCTTCACAAGAAGGATCCTCGACAATATCGACGCTCATATTTCTGCGTAGGGAGCGAAATTTCCCAGTGACCTTTTGAAAAATAAAATGTTCGACTTGATAACGTTGAACTACGTTGGTCTGATTCTCGAAAGAGATACGTAGGCAGCCTGAATTTTCAGGCACGACCACATACTTGCAAAAAATCTTATGCAGGTACGAAGTTGGAACCACACAATGAATCACATCTTGGTTTCACAAAGAGGTTGCTCATTGCAAGCGATCAAAATCCCACAAGAGTTGCAGGAGCTCCAAAAGCGAAGAAGCTTAAACTGTGAAATAATCAAAAACCCCTATTAGAAGAATCAGGGATCCAAAATGAGGTTGCAGCACTCAAAACAGTACCGATGGGTCACGCGAAGCGATGGTTCATTGCTTGATAAAGCACAAAAATCTCATCACACAGCAATTCAAAGGCAGAGGAATCTGAACAGCGCAGAATGCAGCGTATCCTTGATTTTATTTTGTGCATATAAATAGCTTCAGTTGTTTATTGCCCTTGGTCTTCTCGAAAGAGCGAGATTACCTCCCTTGAACTGCGCAACGTCGTATGTTCCCCCCTTTGAAATGATGTTATTCCACCTTGGTCTTCTCGAAAAAGCGAGATTACCTCCCCTGAAACTGCGCAACGTCGTATGTTCCCCCCTTTGAAATGATGTTATTCCACCTTGGTCTTCTCGAAAGAGCGAGATTACCTCCCTTGAACTGCGCAACGTCGTATGTTCCCCCTTTTGAAATGATGTTATTCCACCTTGGTCTTCTCAAAAAAGCGAGATTACCTCCCCTGAAACTGCGTAACGTCGTAGGTGCCCCCTTTTTGAAAATATATTTTATTCCACCTTGGTCTTATCGAAAAAGCGAGATTACCTCCCCTGAAACTGCGCAACATCGTAGGTCCCCCCTTTGTGAAAAGATATGTTATTCCACCTTGGTCTTCTCGAAAGAGTGAGATTACCTCCCTTGAAACTGCGCAACGCCGTAGGCCCCCCTTTGGAAAAGATATGTTGTTCCAACTTGGTCTTCTCAGGCACCCGAGATTACCTCCCCGAACTGCGCAACGTCGTACGTTCTCCCTTCATGATTTCCATCCCTTTGCAAAGAGAGATCAAATCTCAATGCACCCTTTACTCGGATTGTACCTTGCGTCAACCCTTGAGTCGTGTTGGTCTTAAACCTTCTCTTAATTGTTCGAGTCGGTTCTAATCAGAACTACGACTCGACTTGATTCCCATGGAGGGATACGTAGGCAGTTCATAACGTTGGACTCAGTCGCCCATTCTCGCAATTTGTTGGTCAAATACCAACCCCCCAGAAAAGAGAGATGGAATCTCAATGCTCCCCCCAGCAAAGAGAGATGCAATCTCAATGCTCCCCCCAGAAAAGAGATATAGAATCTCAAAGCAATTTGTTGGTCAAATACCAACCCCCCAGCAAAGAGAGATGGAATCTCAATGTTCCCCCCCCCCAGCAAAGAGAGATGGAATCTCAATGCAATCCCCAACAAAGAGAGATAGCTTCTCAATGCTACCCCCAGCAAAGAGAGATGGAATCTCAATGCTACCCCCAGCAAAGAGAGATGGAATCTCAATGCAACCCCCTGCTTTAAATTTTAATAAACCTGAACTACGTTTGGTCTGATTCTCGATAGAGATACGTAGGTAAACCAGGAAACCGGAACCGACCATTTCCCGTGTTTGATTGATTGTTTGAGTTAGAAATACGGAGGCTTGATTCTTGAAAGAGATACGTAGGAAGTCCTACTTTGGACCCAGCCGTTACACCCTAGACGAGATCGAGTGTCTCTTAGTGAATCGTAGAATCCCCTTTAACAAGGAGATTCGACGAGGGGCTCTGTAGATACCCCGATCTCGCACCCCTTTTCAAACCCCGAATCGGTCTAAACCCTGAAACTGACCTAGAACCCTCGATTTGGCTGTGCGGGACTGCCGTGAGCCTTATCGGTGCATCGAATGGATAAACGGACTTCAGATTCATAATCAGAGCGAAAAAACGAGCAAACAGGCAAAAATTTCGTTTTTCGAGGTGCGGGACCGGAAACGGGGCCCGCAACCCCCCGAACTGCTCGCTGTTATCCATTCTGTGCATTAAAAATATATTATTACCTTTCCTTGCTAATTGACATATTTCAGATATACCGCGCGTGACCACAAAATTATTCCAAGCAACTTTCATGTTGGGCCCGCGAACAACCGGGACACCGGAGCGCGCACGACGGAGCGGAAAGCCGGAGCTGAAAAGATGGTTATCCACATTGCAAAATATCTCAAAATATCTAAGCAAGTGGTCAAGAAGAGCAAAAATATATTATTGTCGTTCCTTGCTTATGAAAATATTTCAGATATACCGGCCTGACCAGAAAAATATTCCGAGCAACTTTCATGTTGGACCCGCGGACAACCGGGACACCGGGATGCGCACAACGGAGCAGTTGCGGAGCGGAAAGCCGGAGCTGAAAAGATGGTTATCCACATTGCAAAATATCTCAAAATATCTAAGCAAGTGGTCAAGAAGAGGAAAAAATATATTATTGTCGTTCCTTGCTCATAAAAATATTTCAGATATACCGCCCTGACCAGAAAAATATTTCGAGCAACTTTCATGTTGGACCCGCGGACAACCGGGACACCGGAGACGCGCACAACGGAGCAGTTGCGGAGTTAATGCCGGAACAGATATAAGGAAGATGACTTGAATCCTTAGTGTAAGAAGGATAGATAATGATATAAAAAAATCACCTCCCTCCTCCAATTTAAAACCTCCCTCCTCCAATTTACAACCTCCCCCCTCCAATTTACAACCAATTTACAACCTCCTTCCTCCATATTACCATCTCCCTCATCCATTATTCAAAAAAGAATTCATTCACACATCACACACACACCACTCTCCATATTCACCACCACCCTTACTTGCTCTCTCTCAAGTAACCCTAAAACACCCTCAACCACCACCACACCACCACCATACCACCATAGCACCACCACCACATAAACACTAAACTCAAACCCTTTCAAACACTAAGCAAAAGCCTTAGAAAACAAACCAATGAAAAGACTTCCCTTGGAAGCAAAGGGAGCACAACCTAGGCCTTATTCTCACCTTGTAATCACCTCAAAGGGTAAGATTTAGTGTTCTAATGTAATTTCTTGAGAGGTTTAGCCACTTGTTAGGCTAAACCTCCATTTTATATTCAAAGATACAATATTGATACTCTTGTTGTTTTTTTTCTTCAAATGATATTATAATGATGTTTTGAGCTCTTGAGCATGCTATGCTATTGATCTTGTGTATATATATCATGCATGAATGAGTATCAAATCCTTGTGTGTGTTTGATTCAAGGGATTTTCAAAGAACCAACTTGTTTCTCCTAAAAAAACCTTGAATCTGTCCATAGCTTGTAATATCACCTTGTGAGAACTCATGTAATCTGAATTAGAAGCATGGATAAATGTTGTTTTATGTTGTTAATATGTATATATATGCATGTTCAAAGTTTCATGTTCATAGCTTTTCATTTGAGTTAGTTTTGATAGGTGTTTTCATGACATAAGTGAGATGCCAATAATCTGTCCATATGGTACCTTACTGCCTTGTTGCTTTGTTTAGGCATAGAAAACTTGGGTTTTGGTCTTAGACCACAAAATAGAACTTGTTCTACACATAACAAGGAACATGAGTATGTAAATATAATATTTTTAGCCTCATTGGAAGAGGCTCTTTCCATTTTTTGTTTGAGCTCTCTGTTCTCAGATTTGTGCTTGTCCATTTCTGACATCAAAAAGTCAGAAGTGTTTTGAATGACTTAAACTTGTTTTTTGGACTTGAAACCCTCCAGATATTAACTTTGACATGTTAGGAGAAACTTTCATGTTTTGTGTCCCCCATGATTCCCCCGTTTTGATGATGAAAAAGTGGATACATTAGGGATGTATGAAATTCTGTCAGACTGGGCTGTGAAAAGAATTGCCTTGCATGCTTTGTTTGAACACCATAACATGCCCCTAAAATCAAGGGAAAAATCATGGTAGATTTTTAATGTGTTAGGAAGCTTTCTTGATCTTTACGTTCCAGATTGGATGAGTACAAGAACAGGTACACAAAGAAAGGTGCACAGCAGTCCCTGAAAATGTTTAGGGACGGAGTTTCGGACATTTATTTGTTTTGGGAATTGTTTCCCTTTTTGTGAAAATGTAAATATTAATCCCCCACCCCTTTATGTCTTTTATTCACTGTATATAAATGATAAAACCATTTTCTAAAACCAAGTGTGTCGCGACCCCGGACCCCGCGTGCCCCGGGACCGCGATCTGGACGTCGACTCTAACAAAAAACTCCAAAATACCGAAGTTAAAAATTTCATTTAATACCAAAAGGTGATAATTCAAAGTTTTACAAAACCGAGTTTGACAAAACCCAATTACAACTATCACAAACTTCCACAAGTTTATGCTCAATAAAATACAAATATAAAATTCTTAACGACGTCATTGTTCGGTACAAATACCCCAAAAGGTTACACATTTATATAATGTAAACCAACCTATACAACTTTCCCCAAAAGAATGTTTCCACACTCGACGTCCTCTTTCTCGTGATCAGCGAGACTATTCCTTAGCACCTGGGGGGGGGGGGGGGGGGGTTAAGGAAAAACAAAGATAAAAGGAAAGGGGGTGAGATAAATCTCAATAAGTTACTAATGCAACTACATGACATGCTATGATGCAATATACAATAAGAAATAATAAATATCATATAGCATATAGCATTTATCACATAACAGACAGCAGCGGAAATAAACACATAACAAAGGATATAGCCAAGGTTTTCCAAACCGGAACATCCAAATAAAGGATCGCTGCGCAGCTTCAATTATCAACCAATCAACATCTTCATAATGGCATGAAAGCCGAAGAGAAAACCCCGGTACCGGAACCAATAACATAAAAGTGTCACAAGGGACAAGGACCATGACACAAAGTCATGCCCGTTAGCCAGATGCATTCACAAAGGAACGCTGACTTATCCTTTCCAAGGCCAATCTGGAGAAGGGGTATAGTAAGGGCAAAACAATGGTCAACATTATAATGGACTTGGCCTTGCCATTATAATCTTTCCCATCGCCCGATGCAACAAATATGCCAGTTGGGCTTCCAAATAAATGCTAAGTAATAATAATTTAGCATGAATGAACAACTTAAGGTTCCAAAGTAGGGAACCATTCCAATTAAATCACCACAAAGGTAAACCAATACAAACCGTGCATCAAAGATGACCACATTCCCAAAATGATACTTAATCAAATTCCATCTCGTATTTATTCACAAAGGAATCAAACCCAATCAATAAAGTGTTCCAACAATGACACTTAACACTTACTTAATTTCAAACACAAACTTGATCACAAAGGACTCAATTCTATCACTAGAATGCACTACAATGTTCACTAAGGTCAACTAGGAGGACACCCAAGAATTGGATCACAACGCATTCTTTAGTCACACAATTTAACAAAATGTACATTATTCAGAGATTTGTGCGGCCGCCCACGATGGGTTGTGCGGTCGCCCAAAGTGCCTCAAAACAAGAACAAAAACTCTCAGAAAGATGCGCGGTCGCCCATAAGATTTTGGGCGGTCGCCCAACATGCCGGAATCGCCAGAAATCGGGAAGAACAACATGGGTTCTTCCATTTTCAACCCAAAACACATTTAACCAAAATCCCAACTTCCAACTCATGTACTAATGTACCAAAACAACTTATAAGTCTAAAAAGGACTCCTAAAACAACATTTAACAACCAAAAATCAAGAATCAAACCAACATTCAAGATTTCACCATTTTTGATCAAAAACCAAATAAATTCCAAATAAATTGCAAACTCATCCAAACTTCAAATGTAACACATCAAACAATATCTAAACATGATATGAACATTTTAGCATTAAAATGGGGGAAAAGTAACTTACTTGAATTTTCTCAAAGTTGATGGATTTCAAATCTTTTTGAGTCTACGCGATCCTAGCGACGATCTAAACACGTTTCATGTTTTAAGAAATGAGAGAAGATGAGAGGAAGAAGGAGAAAATGAAGAGAGAAGAAGGAGAAGAAAACTTACCAAACTTGGAGGAGAGAGAGAGAGAGAGTTTTCTGAGAGATGAGTGAAAGAATGAGGGAGAAGGTGAGGGAGGAGAGGGAGTAGGGGAAATTATTTTTGAAATGTTACAACTAGACCCCCTCCCCATACTAACACAGTTTCTTACACTCCCGACTAACAATTAAGACTCAACACTTCCACACTAGCCCAAATAACTCGAATAAAATGCTAGGCATAAATATTATAACACATAAGTTGCACACATAATTATTTAAATAAATAATAATTTAAATAAATAAATAAGCAAATAATTAAATAAAATCATTTAATTACTAATAAAATAGAGCCTATATTTCGGGTCGTGACATTCACTCCCCCTTAAAGAAAATTCGACCCGAATTTTAACGAGACTCACCTCAAACAAAAAGCCACGGAAATTTCCTCTCGATCTCATCACGAAGCTCCCACGTCGACTCCTCGATGTTATGATTCCTCCAAAGGACTCGAACCAACGCAATGCTCTTGCTCCTCAACTCTTGGACCTTGGAATCTAAGATCCGAACCGGTCGTTCCTCATAAGACATATCTGGCTCAATATCCTCCGGTACTCTCGGTAACACGTGAGACGGATCATGAACATACTTCCGAAGCATAGAAACGTGGAAAACGTTGTGCAACCGGTCCAAAGATGGCGGTAACGCAAGACGATACGCAAGAAGTCCAACCTTTCCCAAAATCTCAAACGGACCAATAAACCTCGGAGCCAACTTGCCTTTCTTCCCAAACCTACGAATACCCACCTTTGGAGATACCTTCAAAAACACCCAATCACCAATCTGAAAACTAAGATCTCGCCTTCGGTTGTCTGCGTAGCTCTTATGTCTACTCTGGGCTGTCTTCAATCTATCCCGGATAACTTTAACTTTCTCAACCGAATCCCGAAGCAAATCAATACCCAAAACTTTCGCTTCACCAACCTCATCCCAACAAATAGGCGATCTACACTTTCTTCCATACAAAGCCTCAAACGGTGCCATTTCGATACTAGCCTGATAACTGTTGTTGTAAGAGAATTCCACTAACGGTAGGTGCGAATCCCAAGAATCGGAAAAGTCTATCGAACACGCTCGCAACATATCCTCCAAAATCTGAATAGTCCTCTCGGATTGACCGTCGGTCTGAGGATGAAAAGCTGTACTGAAACGCAAATCTGTACCCAAAGCTTCCTGAAACGCCTTCCAGAATCTAGAAGTAAACCTCGGGTTTCGATCTGACACAATGCTAACCGGAACCCCATGCAATCTAACGATCTCATCGATATAAAGGGTCGCAAGCTTCTCCATCGAATATCTGATGTCAATAGGCAAGAAATGAGCACTCTTGGTCAATCTATCCACGATTACCCAAACACTGTCATACTTCCTACGGGTACGAGGCAGTCCCGTAACGAAATCCATAGTCACATGCTCCCATTTCCACACAGGAATCTCTAACGGCTGAAGCAATCCCGCGGGTCTCTGATGCTCGGCTTTGACCTGCTGACACGTTAAACACCTCGATACATACTCGGCTATTTCCCTTTTCATATTAATCCACCAAAATTGTTGCTTCAAATCCTGATACATCTTCGTACTACCCGGATGAATAGTATATCTCGATTTGTGACCCTCATCAAGAACTCTTTGTTTAATTCCATCAACATCCGGAACACACAAACGACTACGGAAAGTCAACACTCCACTCGAGCTCAAAGAAAAATCCTCGAAGTTCTTTTCCTTCAATTTACCCATTATCTTCATCAACTCGGGATCCTCTTTCTGAGCTTCCTTTATCCTCTGAATTAGGGTCGGAGACACCCTAATATTCGCAAAAATAGCCCCATGTCTCGATTCATGAGGAGACCAATCTCGAACATCCTCAAGCATTTTCCATTCTCGAACCATCATCGAAGCCACATAAGATTTTCTACTAATCGCATCGGCTACCACATTCGCCTTCCCCGGATGATAAGAAATCGTACAATCATAATCCTTCAACAATTCCATCCATCGGCGCTGACGGTTGTTCAACTCTTTCTGGGAGAAAAGGTACTTCAAACTCTTGTGATCCGTAAAAATCTCAAACTTCGCCCCGTAAAGATAGTGCTTCCATTTGTGCAACGCAAATACAATAGCCGCTAACTCCATATCATGAGTCGGGTAATTCTGTTCACTCGGGGTCAACTTCCTCGAAGCATACGCAATTACTTTCTCATTCTGCATCAACACACAACCCAAACCCTCTTTCGAAGCATCACTATAAATTACCAACCCATCACTCCCATTAGGCAACGTCAAGATCGGTGCGGTAGTCAACCTCTTCTTCAATTCCTCGAAACTCTTGTCACATTTCTCGGTCCACACAAACGGAACATTCTTCCGGGTCAACTGAGTCATCGGAGTAGCAATCCTTGAAAACCCTTCAATAAATCTTCGGTAATACCCGGCTAAACCAAGAATTCATAATGACCATACCGAGTGCGAAAAGCAGTCTTCGGGATATCCTCCGATCTAACCTTCAACTGATGGTACCCACTCCTCAAATCAAGCTTGGAAAACACAACGGACCCTTGAAGCTGATCAAATAAATCATCAATGTGCGGTAGAGGATACTTATTCTTCACCATAACCTGATTCAACTTTCGGTAATCTATACACAATCTCAACGAACCATCTTTCTTCCGCACGAACAAAACCGGTGCTCCCCACGGGGAAACACTAGGGCGGATAAACCCTCGATCAAGCAACTCTTGCAACTGAACCTTTAACTCCTTCAATTCTGCGGGAGCTAACCTATAAGGCGCTTTCGAAATCGGAGCCGTACCCGGCAAAAGATCTATACTAAACTCAATCTCACGATCGGGAGGCATCTCATACTCGGTAGAGAAAACATCGGGAAATTCCCGAACTACCCGAACACTATCAAGACTAGGGGATTCTTTCCTAGTATCAAGAACACTAGCCAAATACCCCTCACAACCACTATGCAATAATCTTCTCGCTTTCATAAAAGAAATTAAGCGAACCTTCCTACTCAGAGGACAAGCCTCAAACACAAACTTAGGCACATCGGGAATAGAAAAAGTAACAGTTTTCTTACGGCAATCAACGGACGCATGAAACTTGCTCAACCAATCCATACCCAAAATGACATCAAAGTCTTGGATAGGAAGAACTACCAAATCCGCACAAAGGACTCGACCACAAATAACCACATCACAAGCACGAAAGACTCGATCAGAAATCAAGCATTCTCCTATAGGGGTCGACACCTCTAGCACGTACGGTAAAGACTCGAATGCAGCATTTAACATGGAAGCAAATTGCACAGAAATGTATGAATGAGATGATCCTGGATCTACTAACGCTCGTGCGCTCACATTAGACACAGAAACAATACCTCCAATAACGGATGGATCATCGGTAGCTTGTTGTTGATTCATTGCAAACACTTTCCCTTGGACCTTGGGCTTCCCGGCGGCATCCCTTTTCTGACCCTGATTAATACTAACCCCTGACCCGGATGACTGTCCTCGGTGCCTCGTGCAATCTCTCGCAAAGTGCCCCATTTCACCACAATTGATGCACTTGCCTTGCTTTTTCCAACACCTATCCTCCGCATGGCCTACCTTCTGACAAAAGGTACAAGGCTTCCTAATTTGGCTCCCTTGGTTCCTGGAAGTGGTACCCGGGTTCCTTGGGTTTTGTTGCCCTCGGGACTGAGATTGTCCCCCAAAGTTACCTCGATTTTCAATCCTTGGTTGTGATTTGCTCTGCGCTCCTTGCTTACTCGGGTTAGCTACCTCAGTCTTCCTTTTATGCTCCCCAATATCTTGCTCTATCAAATAGGCTCGGTCCACCGCATCTTGGAATGTCACTATCCGTTGAGCAATAAGTTGAGTACGGATGGAGGTCTTCAATCCCCGAACAAATCTCATAGCTTTTTGTTCCTCGGTCCTCACCAAATAGTCACAATATCGGGCTAATTCTATGAACTTAGCCGAGTATTGTGCTATAGACAACACACCTTGCTCCAAGTTGAGTAGCTCGATCTCCTTTCGATTCATATCAACAACCGGAATGAAATGCTCCTTGAATTTGCGCACAAACAACTCCCACGCATAAACCGTGCGAGTATCATCCCAAGTAGCTTTAACGCCCTTCCACCAATGTTCGGCGGTTCCCACAAGCTTGTAAGCCGCAAACCGGACCTTGTCCTCATCCGAGCACCCAAATACATCATAAATCTTCTCCATAGACTCAATCCATAACCCAGCCTTCCTTACATCGGGTTCCCCATCGAATTCAACCGGCTTCAGCTTCAGAAATTGCTCCAAACCATAACGGGGTGGTGCTTGTTCTACCCTCGGACCTTGATCATGTATAGCCTTCATAGCCGCCTCAAACATGCCTTGAAACATGGCACGGGCTTCATCCCTTGTATCATTCTGATTCTGTGCCCCACTAGCACCTCCTCTGTTTCTTCTTCCAGACATTGCGAGTAATTACCTATATAAGACATCAACCGTTAATCACTCCGCACACTACTACCCACCTAGGTCATACTAATCCACCTAGACTTATACATAGAGCTAATGCCATAGCTCTGATACCAACTGTCGCGACCCCGGACCCCGCGGGCCCCGGGACCGCGATCTGGACGTCGACTCTAACAAAAAACTCCAAAATACCGAAGTTAAAAATTTCATTTAATACCAAAAGGTGATAATTCAAAGTTTTACAAAACCGAGTTTGACAAAACCCAATTACAACTATCACAAACTTCCACAAGTTTATGCTCAATAAAATACAAATATAAAATTCTTAACGACGTCATTGTTCGGTACAAATACCCCAAAAGGTTACACATTTATATAATGTAAACCAACCTATACAACTTTCCCCAAAAGAATGTTTCCACACTCGACGTCCTCTTTCTCGTGATCAGCGAGACTATTCCTTAGCACCTGGGGGGGGGTTAAGGAAAAACAAAGATAAAAGGAAAGGGGGTGAGATAAATCTCAATAAGTTACTAATGCAACTACATGACATGCTATGATGCAATATACAATAAGCAATAATAAATATCATATAGCATATAGCATTTATCACATAACAGACAGCAGCGGAAATAAACACATAACAAAGGATATAGCCAAGGTTTTCCAAACCGGAACATCCAAATAAAGGATCGTTGCGCAGCTTCAATTATCAACCAATCAACATCTTCATAATGGCATGAAAGCCGAAGAGAAAACCCCGGTACCGGAACCAATAACATAAAAGTGTCACAAGGGACAAGGACCATGACACAAAGTCATGCCCGTTAGCCAGATGCATTCACAAAGGAACGCTGACTTATCCTTTCCAAGGCCAATCTGGAGAAGGGGTATAGTAAGGGCAAAACAATGGTCAACATTATAATGGACTTGGCCTTGCCATTATAATCTTTCCCATCGCCCGATGCAACAAATATGCCAGCTGGGCTTCCAAATAAATGCTAAGTAATAATAATTTAGCATGAATGAACAACTTAAGGTTCCAAAGTAGGGAACCATTCCAATTAAATCACCACAAAGGTAAACCAATACAAACCGTGCATCAAAGATGACCACATTCCCAAAATGATACTTAATCAAATTCCATCTCGTATTTATTCACAAAGGAATCAAACCCAATCAATAAAGTGTTCCAACAATGACACTTAACACTTACTTAATTTCAAACACAAACTTGATCACAAAGGACTCAATTCTATCAATAGAATGCACTACAATGTTCACTAAGGTCAACTAGGAGGACACCCAAGAATTGGATCACAACGCATTCTTTAGTCACACAATTTAACAAAATGTACATTTTTTAGAGATTTGTGCGGCCGCCCACGATGGGTTGTGCGGTCGCCCAAAGTGCCTCAAAACAAGAACAAAAACTCTCAGAAAGATGCGCGGTCGCCCATAAGATTTTGGACGGTCGCCCAACATGCCGGAATCGCCAGAAATCGGGAAGAACAACATGGGTTCTTCCATTTTCAACCCAAAACACATTTAACCAAAATCCCAACTTCCAACTCATGTACTAATGTACCAAAACAACTTATAAGTCTAAAAAGGACTCCTAAAACAACATTTAACAACCAAAAATCAAGAATCAAACCAACATTCAAGATTTCACCATTTTTGATCAAAAACCCAAATAAATTCCAAATAAATTGCAAACTCATCCAAACTTCAAATGTAACACATCAAACAATATCTAAACATGATATGAACATTTTAGCATTAAAATGGGGGAAAAGTAACTTACTTGAATTTTCTCAAAGTTGATGGATTTCAAATCTTTTTGAGTCTACGCGATCCTAGCGACGATCTAAACACGTTTCATGTTTTAAGAAATGAGAGAAGATGAGAGGAAGAAGGAGAAAATGAAGAGAGAAGAAGGAGAAGAAAACTTACCAAACTTGGAGGAGAGAGAGAGAGTGAGTTTTCTGGGAGATGAGTGAAAGAATGAGGGAGAAGGTGAGGGAGGAGAGGGAGTAGGGGAAATTATTTTTGAAATGTTACAACTAGACCCCCTCCCCATACTAACACAGTTTCTTACACTCCCGACTAACAATTAAGACTCAACACTTCCACACTAGCCCAAATAACTCGAATAAAATGCTAGGCATAAATATTATAACACATAAGTTGCACACATAATTATTTAAATAAATAATAATTTAAATAAATAAATAAGCAAATAATTAAATAAAATCATTTAATTACTAATAAAATAGAGCCTATATTTCGGGTCGTGACAAAGTGTGAGTCCACCCAAATCGACTCCCATTTGTGAATAAAAATGAACCTTCCTAGAATAGGAAGACCTCCATATATTAAACCACCATTTTTTGTTAGGGCACAAAATAGCAATTCAAAAGGCATAAAATGAATCTACGTGGCACGCATATAGAGACCATCATGGGTGAAGAGAATGCCTAACCCCTTCTCTCTTCGTAACTTAGCCCCCGAACCCACTTTCTCTAAAAAAGGTTTTTTCTTCGTTTTTCCTAAAATTAAAATGACGTGGCGACTCTTGCAATTAAATCACAACATGAAAAGGAAACCTTTGTGCGGGAACCGAGCGCATTTCCAAAAGCGCATCAGCACGAGGCGAACCCGAATCGCTTTCGCGAGCGATCATTTCGAGGTTCGGTTTCGGGCGCGGGCTCTCACACCCGTCCATTTGCAGCTGGGAATGATCAAAATAAAGACTTTTGTGGCCAAGTTGCTGAAGAAAAAACTGTTGTCTGAACCTCCCAAACCAGCCGTACAGCTCATACCTCCATCCCTTCTTCCGAAAGTGCCACTTGTCACATTCTGATTGGCTCCTTCCTTATTGATTTGGCCATCCAACTAGGGCCACTTGTGTGGATCTTTTAGGCATGAATGATCATAATTTTTGCTCCGGTAATGGTTCCGCAATAGTCCAAGTTTTGTCCGAGTGTGCGCGCAACGGTGTCCCGGTTGTACGCGGTCCCAACATAGAAGTTGCTTGAAATAATCTTGTGGTCACGTACGTCTATCTGAAATATGTTAATGACCAAGGAATGACAATAATATATTTTTAATGCACATAATGGATAATAACGAGCAGTTCTAAGGGTGCGGGCACTGTTTCGGGTCCCGCAGCTCAAAAATCGAAGTACATGTCTGTTTACTCGTTTTTTTGCTCTGATCATGAATTTGAAGTCCGTTAATCCATTTGATGCACCTATAAGGCTCACGGCGCTCCCGCATAGCCAAATCGAGGGCTCTAGGTCAATTTTAGGGTTTAGACCGATTAAAAAGGTTTGATGAGAGGTGTGAGATCGGGGTATCTACAATGTTGTTTTTATCGAGCTAAAACATTGAGAAAAATCTTAACAGAGAGGGTTCGGGGTTTAAGTTATGATAAGAGAAGAATATCAAGTTATCACTCCTATCGCCCGATGGCTCGGACTTTTTATCATGATAAAGGTGTTAGTAGTGTGTTAGTGATTGATACCGGATCCGAAGATTGCCTACGTTCCTCTCGTGATGAGAAGCTCAGGTCGACGTAGTTCGCACATAATCGGAATAGAGAGAAGAAGAGGGATCATACATAATGAAGGGGGAGGAGAAAGAATCATGCAAGATGATCACATCCTAGAATAATGATTATACCATTGATAAGATCAATGTATTCATCACATTCATCATGGGAGAGTTATTGATCATGAGAATATTTACCTAAAGTTAAGGGTTTAGAAGTAGTTCCTAGATCTTGTGGATCATCATCGACTATGCATATGAATAGGGATTAAAACATTAGATCTAGCATGTTACACATGGTAAGCCGTAAATCTAGCATAATAATAAGAACATCATGAACATGTATGAAATAACACCTAAACATGAAGAGCGCTACCCTAGTCATAAAGCATATTACGAATTCTAGTAAGAACATGAACATGTTATGAATCATATGAATATAGGTGTATAAACATAATGAAACTAGCATAAATCAGATCTAAACTAAGAAAACATATAGAATCCTCACCAATCTTGACAAGAACGAAGTCGAATCACGCGCGTGGATTCGCCGGACCTTCAAGATTGCTAGAAAGGCTTGGAGAGAGAGTTCTGCTGTTAGTATTGGCTGTGGAACTCGGGGAGAGAGTAGTTGTCTTTGATTATGAACTGAGGTCACCTATTTAGAGGAAATCTTGACCTAGAGGAAGTGGCCGCCCGGCCGATCCCAGAGATTGGCTCGGTTCCCAAGACTCTGATCAATTTGGACTCTGGAGAAACCCTAGATAACGTCTATCTTTGCAGCTCATCCGATCGGGTCGTCACTATCTTCTTATCTGGGCTTTTCGGGAAATCCTAGATAAGTCCTGCGTATCTTGTAAATACCTGGGAGGTCCCTGTGAGTTCTGGATTGCCTGATAACTCATTTTCAGGCTGGGTACTAACACCTTCCGACTTAAAAAAAAATAAAAAAAAATAAATCTTTTTCCTTATGTGGTTGAGTCTTTTTCTTGTTTGTGGGTTAAATAATTTTAATCAAACGTTGTTTGTGGGCCATCCTAAGATCAACCGTGTTCTTCAAATAGGTCCAATGGCTTCCGACAGTAACAACAACGGTGGTAATCTTTCCTGGTCCAACGAGGAAATAGCCAACATGATCAAAGCACTGAAAGGACAAATTGATGCACTCGCCGAGAATGCCCGACGTAAGGATGATTTGCGGCAAGCCCGTCTCAAGCATGAGAGAATGTCCCATAAGAAAGAACTTGCTAAGCTCGAGGACCAATTGAAGGAGTTCAAAAATGAAGGAAAATGGTCCAAAGCATTGATAACAGGTTGGTCAACACTCTCATGGCATACATTGACCAACGTTTTGGTGGACTTTGAACAAAGGTCCAAGCTCCGATCTCCATCATGCTTCTCTTCTCATGAACACTATGGTGGCCCTTCCCGAGAAATTAAAGATGCCCGATATCAAGAAATTCATAGGGAATTCTTGTCCCAATGCCCATGTTGATACCTACGTTTGGGCCATGCTACTGAAGAAAGTGTCTCCTCAAATAATGGCACAATGCTTCCCACTTACTCTTGATGGGGTCACAAAAGATTGGTATATGAGTCTCTCGATTTCCACCCGCCTCAATTGGGATGCAGCTATGCTTGCCTTTAAGTCACATTATGAAGGCAATTACATGCACCGTCCCACGAAGAAAGAGTTGGATAATACCATGTAAGAGGGAAATGAATCATTTGGGGAATTCTCCCGCCGTTTGAATGACAAGTTGGCCGAGATTGTTGATAGGCCCTCAATGAAGGAACAAATGGAGATCTTCTTGAAGTGCTTAAACATGGACTACCGAGCTCATCTTAGTGGGGCCTTTTATCCATATTTTTCACACATCTATGATGCGGGGATTAGAATCAACTATTTTCTCTGAGAAATAACCAAGGAATCCTATGAGACAGACTCCGATACCGAAGAGATCCCAGACAGTTCAAGCAGTGACATGGAAGGTCACAACTGTTTTGAGGACTACGACGATATGGAGGACTACAACAACGAAGGCTAGGGAAAACTCCCTTTCTCTCTCTCTACCAAAAAATAAGAAAAAAAGAGTCAAAATGTCCTCTAATGTGTGCATTAAGTTTTCCTTCGTCCCATGTAAAAAAATTGAGTCGATCTTAATCGAAGTCGTTCGTGTCCTCATACACTCCTCCATGTTGTTCAATCTAAATAATTCTTGGCAAAATGATGAAAAGATGTCTAAACGAGTTTTGGACTGAAGGCCATCACTTGAACGCCTAGGGCTAAACATCAAGAAGACGAATTCAAGAAACAAGGTGGAGCTAAAACCATGAAGAAATATCAAGCCATGTTTTCAAGGGGGATTAAAAAAATAATAAAAAATAAAAAGCTCGCTAGGTTGACTCTTCAAAACAACCTAGGCAAAAGTTAGAGCAAAATAAAAAATAAACCCCCCCCCCCTCATTCAAACAATTTCACAACAACATTCCATCCACCAATGAAGAACGACGAAAGCAGCATCAACAAGAACTACGGTGACCTGAGCCTCTACACTGGAGGAACGTAGGCAACCTTCGGATCCGGTCTCATGCAAGAAAGAAGATATGTTTAGCCCTAGTGTGTTATGGTGATTGGCCTTTCTCTCGAACTTATCAAGACATCTTTATACGATTCATTTGCGAATGAATTAATCACCTCAAGATTTTATAACTTTCTTAGAATTGGAATCACTTTACGTTCCTTATCGAGTCTAGGGGCTTCTTATCCTTCAGTGATACTCCCAGTTTCTCGCAATTAAATTGGGGCTTTCCTTCTCTTCTCTCTTAATGACTTACTTGCCTTCGTGAGTCATTCAAAAAATATATGAATACATGAAGTCAATACTAGGGGCTACTTCCCTAGTCGAGTCAATGGAACTCATCATTAGTGACAAAAGGTCTCCACTACAAAATCACATGTCTTATCTCCTCAGCTAGAGTCCATGCACACTTCCTCATTAATTGAGTAAAAAAAATAAAGACGCAAAAGAGATGCCCGCTAGATTGAAAACCCGAAAGGGCGGTCTATGCAAAACACAGGGTGCGGCATAAAAAAAAGAGGGAGAGAGAGAAGGGAAAGAGAAATGGAGATCCCTGACCTCTAAAGAAGACAATTACATAAGTTCCACATTGAATCTCCTCAGCAAGTCAATTCCCCACCGAGTCAACTTTGGAATTGCAAAAGGCTCGACAAGATATGGCAAAAACAAAGGTCATTTTGGGTTATTGGCATAATTGATATGTCATAAAAAAGGCCCGTCTGAGTATGAGATCATAATTGATATGTCATCAAAAATTCAAAAAGGGGTGAGAGGTTGCACGAATAGTCTTCAATGCACCAATTGGTTTGGATCACAAATGGAAACAACGTAAGTTTTCAAGCTTCTTCAAGCATGTACCCCAAAAGTATGTCAAAAGGTTTCACAAGAATGGAGTAGCTCTTGCCATGTCCTCTTATGTTTGTTCCTTCACACGAGGACGAGTCTCTTGCTTTCCTCGACAAATGATGACGCCCTAGGGGCTATGTGACTCAAGAACGAGAGCTTCTTTTGCTTCATTTGACAGTTAATGATCCCTAGGGGATACACTTAAGAAATATGTGTGAGACTATCCTCAAAGTCTCTCAAAAGGAATGTCGAAAATCCTTCTTGTCATGTGTGCTTGTGCCTGTTCCCCCAGTCAAGGATAGGCCTTTCTTGATCTACTTACAATCGATAATGGCACTCTAGAGGCTAGATTGGAGTTTGAAAGGCTCCCTCATCAAAATGCAATTCACTTCACCTCCCCCAACAATGACCCTAGCAAAGTCATGTGCAACATTTGAAGCTTCCTCTATCAATTTGGCACCGAAAGTATTTTTTAGGGACTTCAACAATATTTTGGGCAATGATACTTGAGCAATGCAATGTGGGGAGTGGTCCGAGCTTAAAGGTTCTCCTAGTACTTCACGTCCAAGGTCTTTTGGTTTGAAAGGAGGGCTCCGATGTGATGGATATATTTTTACCCATCCAAATCATATACTTCTATGACTTATTAGAGGCTAAACCTTGGGTGTTTTAATGGTTTTTGGAGTGTTTATGAGTATAGGAAAGGAGCGGAAGAATGCACGGATTCATGGGCATTAAAGTGCGAAAAGGAAGGATAAAGAACGGACCAGAAAATAAAGATAAAGAGATGTGACCACTGAGTAATCAAGTCCATTGGATAGTACTCGAAAATAGCTTTCCAACTATAGTTTACACGTCCAAATCGGAGTTCGTATGAACAATTTATGACCTCCGAAAGTTTGCGCGTAAAAGGTACAACCCGCGAAGCAATTGGTACAACACCATGTCACAACCCAGAATTTCCAGCAAAGCTGGTGACCCTCCATCCGCATACCCCATGTGCACACATAGCCAGGGACCTTAGGGGAATTTTCTAGGGACCTTTGAGGAATTATGCAAAATATGTTGGGTTTTTTAGTAATTTCCAAATTTCCAAGGACTTTTCTGGAATTTCTGGAGGACCTTTGAGGAATTTTTGAAGGGCTTTTCTGGAAACTCGAAAATATCAGGGGCTCCTGGGGAAATTCGAGCATCAGCACTTATTTTCTCCTTTTTCAACAAGGAATCCTAGGTTTTTCCTAATTTTTACACATCCTTAGCCCTAGTATAAATATAACACTCCATCCAATTTACTTTAGGGATAATATATACATACTTTAAGTCAAGATTCAAGGATTGTAATCAATGATTCATCAATTAATTCCGGTTTTGATGTTCTTTAATTTATTTCTTGTTCTTGATTTTTTTATTATTAGTAGTTAAATAATTAGATTCATGAATTGGTAGTAACACTACTTGATCTCTATGCTATAGATTTAATTATTCCATTCTTTTTTATTCTTGTTTATCAAAATATTCTTCATGCTAAATTCTTTAGTTTCAATTATATGTTAAGATATAAATTGGCTTTAGAATTTTAGGGTATCTATTGTTGCGGTAACTCGGACATTGATACGTTGACCACTATTTTGATAATTACACTTGATTGAGGCCGTAATAGAAATCATATTAGTGTAGGTTCATATGTTCTTAAATTCTTAACGCGTTCTTCGCTTGTTATACTGCCGTAATAGAAGGTATTTCATAAAAAGAGCTATAGAATTGCAATCCGGTGACCGAACCGTCCCAATTCTTACTTTTGTGAACGAACCCAAGAATGAGATTGATTTTGTCAGTAGGAGCATAGCATAGAGTGAAAGTATTTGTGAATCCAATTTGTGAATCTATTCATTAATCTTGATTTTATTTGTCTTATTAGTTTAATTTTAGTGATTGCTTTAGTAGTTATAAATAAATAAAAAACCAAAACCCCACTATTTAGTTTTCTGTTTTTAAACATTCTTGTTTTCCAATCTAGTCTCTGTGGATTCGACCCTTGCTTGTGCATACTACTACATCGGTAACTAGTACTGTCACGACCCGAAAACTAGGCTCTATTTTATTAGTAATAAATAATTGTTATTTATTTATTTGCTTATTTATTTATTTAAATTATTATTTATTTAAATATTTATGTGTGCACTTTATGTGTCATAATAAATTGTGCCTAGCATTTTATTTGGGTCATTTGTGCTAGTGTAGAAGTGTTGGGTCTTAATTATTAGTAGGGAGTGCAAGTATTTGTGTGTAGTGTGGAAGAAGGGGCCTAAGTGTAAGTTTATGAAAAAGGTTTAACTACTCCTTCTACTCATCTTCTCCCTCACTCTCTCCCATTCCCAGTCACTTCTCTCTCTCTCTCTTCCATAGAAAAGATAAGTTTTTCCCTCTTCCTTCTCTCTTCATTTTAGCTATCTTCCTCTCATTATTTCTCATTTCTTAAAACATGAATCGTGTTTATATCGTCGCTAGGATCGCGTAGAATCAAAAAGATTTGAAATCCATCAACTTTGAGAATTTGCAAGTAAGTTACTTTTCCCCCATTTTAATGCTAAATTGTTCATATCATGTTCATTTAATGCTTTTGTTGTTATATTGGAAGTTTGGATGAGTTTGCAATTTATTTGGAATTTATTTGGGTTTTTGATCAAAAATGGTGATTTTTGGAATGTTGGGTTTGATTCTTTGTTTTGGGTTGATGAATGGTATATTGGAGTCCCCACCCTAGTTATAAATGGTTTTGGTACATTAGTACATGAGTTGGAAGTTAGGATTTTGGTTAAATGTGTTTTGGGTTGAAAATGGAAGAACCCATGTTGTTCTTCCCGATTTCTGGCGATTCCGGCATATTGGTCGGCCGCACAAAAATAGATGGGCGACCGCACATCTATCTGAAAGTTTTTGTTCCTATTTTGAGGCATTTTGGGCGACCGCCCAGAAACCCTGAAAGTTCTCATGGGTTAAATTTGGGTGAATGAAGGACGCGTTTTGGTCCAAGTCTAGGGTGTCCTTCTAGTTGACCTTAGTGAACATTGTAGTACACTCTAGTGATAGAATTGGGTCCCTTGTGATCAAGTTTGTGTTTGAAATTAATTAAGTGTTAATTGGGATTTTGGGACACCTTATTGAGGTATTGTTGGTTTGACTTATCTTTGTGATGATTATTTGGTATATGTTTGGGCATCTTAAGATGTGTTCGTGGTCGTTCCAATCGAATTGATTTTCGAGTAAGATTGGTCTAGGTTTTGGGCGATGTACTATAGTGCCTAGAGGGTTGTTATTGAACACTAAGGTAAAGCGTGAATTGGCGATTGGGTACCTACGATTTGATTAATCTTAAGGTGTATTCATTCTGGATTCCTACTTTGGAATTCCAGGTATGATGAGATGGTTGAGTTCATAGTCCTAGTATATCTTTATGAGTAAATGTTTATGGTCGTTTCGGTCATAGTCCTTGTACTATTTGTGAGTTACCGTTTGGATTGAGTTCTTTATGTGTAACTTGTGGGCATCATCTTTGGAATGTATTTGGTAGGGTTCCTCTTTATGGAATTATTGTGTTCTAATAATCATTGTTGTTGTGCTCTTTATGAGAAATTCCGTTTATTGTTGTTGGACTCTTTTATGAGAAACTTCTTGTGCTATTGTTGTTGAACTCTTTACGAGTAATCGGTTGCATCTTTATGGTGATTTAATTGGTGTGATTCCCTACTTTGGAATCCTTTTTTGTTTATCGTGCTAGTATTTTATTACTTCACCTTTACGTGAAAGCCCAGCTGGCATTGTGTGTGTTTCGGGCGATGCGAAATATTATGATGGCACAAGCCAAGTCCATTATGATGTTGACCATTGTTTTGCCCAATTATTACCCTCCTCCAGATTGGCCTTGGATGTGAGAAGAGCTAGCTCCTTTGTGTGCACTTTAGCTTTACTTGGAGCATGACTTTGTGGCATGTCTCCCGTCCCTTGTGACACTTCTTTTATGGTTATTGGTTCCGGTACCGGGGTTTTCTCTTCGAGCTTTCATGCTGCTATGAAGATGTTGATTGTTGATTATTGAAGCTGCGCAGTGATCCTGTATTTGGATGTTCCGGTTTGGAAAACCTTGGCTATGTATCCACTTATGAGTGTTTATTTCAGCTTTATGTGCTGCATGATGAGCTGGTCGTTATTTCCAACCGGTATGGGACGGTTGGCGATAGGGAGCCTCTCATTTGTTGTTATATGCTTATTTATATGGTTGATTATTGGAGGTTACTGTTTGACAGCATGTCACTTATTATTTCCGCTGCTATCTATCTTATGTTAATTGCTATTGGTCATTGCATATTAGCATGTCATGTAGTTGCATTAGTAACTTACTGAGATTTTATCTCACCCCGTTTATTTCCATCTTTGTTTTTCCTTAACCCCCCCAAGGAGGAAAAGGATTAGGATTCGCGGATCGAGAAGGACGTCGAGAGGTTTGAGATTTTGGGGTAGGTTGTTATGGACCGGTTTACATTATTTAAATGTATAACCTTTTGGGGATAGTTTTACCATTATTGACGTCATTAAGAATTGTATATTTTATTCTTTTGGGTATAAGCTGTGGAGTTTATGTTGGATGTACTTAGTTGATTTAAACTTGGATTTGTAAAACCTTGTGTTATCATCTTTTGGTTCAAATGGAATTTTTACTTCTGCATGTTAGAGTTTTGGTTTTAAGTCGACGTCCAGCTCGCGGTCTCGGGCCCGCGGGGTTCGGGGTCGCGACAGTTGGTATCAGAGCCATGGTTTGGCTCTAAGTATAAGTCTAGGTGGATTAGTATGACCTAGGTGGGTAGTTGTGTTCGGAGTGAGTAGCGATGAGTATTTTATGCAGGTATTTGTTTGTGATGGCTAGAGGAAGATCGGGTGGAAGTTCTAGTGGGACTCAGAATCAAAATGGTCTACGGGAAGAAAACCGTGCAATGTTTCAGGACAGGTTTGAAGTGGCCGTGAAAGCAATTCATGACCAAGGGCCGAGAGAGGAACATGTAGCACCTCCGCGATATGGGTTGGAGCAGTTCTTGAAGTTGAAACCAAGGGAGTACGACGGTGAGCCTGATGTGAAGAAGGCCGAGCTATGGATAGAATCAATGGAGAAAATCTACGAGGTCTTTGGTTGCGCTGATGAGGATAGAGTTCTGTTTTCAGCTTATAAGCTCGTGGGGACTGCGAAACATTGGTGGAAGGCACTGAAGACCAGTTGGGATGCGACTCTTGTACCATATCCTTGGGAGTGGTTCGTGAAGAAATTCAAGGATCATTTTATCTTTTTAGTGAATCAAAACCGGAAAGAGATCGAGTTCCTCAGCTTGGAGCAAGGCATGATGTCAGTAGCACAGTACTCAGCTAAGTTCACAGAATTAGCCAGGTGTTGTGAATACCTTGTGCGGACCGAGGAGCAGAAAGCGATGAGATTGATCAGGGGTTTGAAGACATCCATCCGGACTCAGCTTATAAAACAGCGGATTCAGACTTATCAGGATGCGGTGGATCGAGCCTAGTTAATTGAGCAGGATATTGGGGAACACAGAAGGAAGGCTGAGATGGTTAACCCGGGTAAGCGAGGAGGGCAGAGTAAGTCACAACAGCAACATTCGGATAACAGAGGTAATTCTGGAGTACAAGCTCGATTCAGAAGGCAACTTCAAGGACAGCCAACAGTAGGAAATCGAGGTTCTAATAAAGGGACACGAATTGGGAAAGTCTGCAGCTACTGTCAGAGGAAAGGACACTCAGAAGACAAGTGTTGGAAGAAGCAAGGAAAATGTGTGAAGTGTGGTCAGTTGGGACACTTCGTTAAAGATTGTCTGAGGTTTAGAGTTCAGTCATCGGGGACAGGAACTGGAATATCACAGGGTCAAAAGAGGGATGCTTCGGGGAAGCCCAAGGTTTCGGGTAGAGTATTTGCAATCAATCAGCACTCACTAGGTAACGGATAATTTCAGGAGGTATTAATTGCGTCGTGAGAGCGAGTGCGTGCATTTTAGGGTCATCGCATTTATGTGTTTCTGTGCATTTAGTTGCTTTTATTTCTTCTGAGTCTTTGACTTATGTGTTGTAGGTGTCTACTCCTATGGAGGAGTTTAGGGTATCTGATGAAGTCTTATGTGCTTATGATGTGCTTAAGTATGGTCATGTCTCACCTGCTAGATTAGCCATGTTGCTATTACAAGATTTTGATATTACTATTGCTTTAGTCTATTGTTGTAGGGGGATTGTTATATTCTCCATTCCTAATTTCTTAAAACTGTTTGAGACCGTTCCTTTGGGTAGAGTTATACCTATCTTTCCTTAATTGAAATCCGAGTATTTAGTTTCGGTAAATTTGTTGGGTGTATTTATCATTCGTAAGATTTTCATTTTCTTCCGAATAGTACTTAGTGTTCGAGGAGAAGCTTTGGGTTAAATTGAGTTGTTATAGTACAAGGTTGTAGTACTGATAATTAGATCAATATCTATATTGTGACGGTTGAGTTGTAAAAGTTGAGGATTCAACCGAGGGTTTCTTGTTAGGATATTTTGTTTACTTTAGTACATCTCCGTGAGTACATCGGAATTGATTAGTATGGAGGGATGCGTGAATTGTTATGGGTAATGAGTGTATGGTGGAATTTATAATCGATGATGGTGATAAGCGTGTTAAGTTAGAAAAGACTAATAAGTACAATTTGAGAGAGTAATAATTTCTCAGTCTATGTTAAAGGCATTTTGAAATTTTGGTTAGATAGTGGTTCTATGGTTCTAAATCCCTTCTTGGTGGCGTTTCCCGAAGTGGATCAAGGGTATGCGAAGGAAGTTGATTATCAATACTTGGGCATAATTAAGGAATACCATGAATTGGTCTTGAGTCAGTTGGAACTTTACTAGCTAATTGGGTTATTATAATGGTAGTACCATTGAGCTTAAATATCATTAAGTCAATAAATGTATGCGTGAGAGACTAACTGGGTTTAGCTATTGAATTTAGAGTTCGTTGATTTCCTTTGGGTATATGAGCACGGATTATGACTTAAATGGGAGTTAGAGAAAATCTTTTGAAGATGAAATTTGGATCATTTTGCGGACTATTGAGTATATTGAATGGTTTAGGCTTCAAGACCAGATTAATGAAAGGATGAGAGTATAACATAGATTTAAGTGGACACTTTGTACGAGAAATTTTGGGGTTTGTATGGTACTATTTATTTAAGGTGTTAACTCAAAGTGAAGACACTATAATGATAATCCATAGAGATATAGCCATTTCGATGAATATTGTGGAAATAGAAATTTCTTTAGCCTTTTTATATTTTAAAAGCTAATTAGGCTCGGGATGGTGATGTTTTGAATTTCTGGGGAATACTACTAAGTATGCGATTTACAAAAAGAAACACCTTTGCAGTGTAATTAAGGTTGTGAATAAGGTGAGCTTGGGATATCTCGAGAGTTATGTTTGGGAGCAATTGAGATTCTCCAATTTTGATTGCGGATTTTGACTAGTAATGAAGATAATGAGGGAATGATTCGGTTCGAGAGGTGGTGTTATCGTAGGCATTATTTAAGGTTACCTTGTAATGGGGTAGATTGGGCAATTGAGGAATTTGAGAAATGGCGGAACTATCGTATCCGTAGCTATTTGGTCTTTCGGGTAAGTCTCGTTAAAATTCGGGTCGAATTTTCTTTAAGGGGGAGTGAATGTCACGACCCGAAAACTAGGCTCTATTTTATTAGTAATAAATAATTGTTATTTATTTATTTGCTTATTTATTTATTTAAATTATTATTTATTTAAATATTTATGTGTGCACTTTATGTGTCATAATAAATTGTGCCTAGCATTTTATTTGGGTCATTTGTGCTAGTGTAGAAGTGTTGGGTCTTAATTATTAGTAGGGAGTGCAAGTATTTGTGTGTAGTGTGGAAGAAGGGGCCTAAGTGTAAGTTTATGAAAAAAGTTTAACTACTCCTTCTACTCATCTTCTCCCTCACTCTCTCCCATTCCCAGTCACTTCTCTCTCTCTCTCTTCCATAGAAAAGGTAAGTTTTTCCCTCTTCCTTCTCTCTTCATTTTAGCTATCTTCCTCTCATTATTTCTCATTTCTTAAAACATGAATCGTGTTTAGATCGTCGCTAGGATCGCGTAGAATCAAAAAGATTTGAAATCCATCAACTTTGAGAATTTGCAAGTAAGTTACTTTTCCCCCATTTTAATGCTAAATTGTTCATATCATGTTCATTTAATGCTTTTGTTGTTATATTGGAAGTTTGGATGAGTTTGCAATTTATTTGGAATTTATTTGGGTTTTTGATCAAAAATGGTGATTTTTGGAATGTTGGGTTTGATTCTTTGTTTTGGGTTGATGAATGGTATATTGGAGTCCCCACCCTAGTTATAAATGGTTTTGGTACATTAGTACATGAGTTGGAAGTTGGGATTTTGGTTAAATGTGTTTTGGGTTGAAAATGGAAGAACCCATGTTGTTCTTCCCGATTTCTGACGATTCCGGCATATTGGGCGGCCGCACAAAAATAGATGGGCGACCGCACATCTATCTGAAAGCTTTTGTTCCTATTTTGAGGCATTTTGGGCGACCGCCCAGAAACCCTGAAAGTTCTCATGGGTTAAATTTGGGTGAATGAAGGACGCGTTTTGGTCCAAGTCTAGGGTGTCCTTCTAGTTGACCTTAGTGAACATTGTAGTACACTCTAGTGATAGAATTGGGTCCCTTGTGATCAAGTTTGTGTTTGAAATTAATTAAGTGTTAATTGGGATTTTGGGACACCTTATTGAGGTATTGTTGGTTTGACTTATCTTTGTAATGATTATTTGGTATATGTTTGGGCATCTTAAGATGTGTTCGTGATCGTTCCAATCGAATTGATTTTCGAGTAAGACTGGTCTAGGTTTTGGGCGATGTACTATAGTGCCTAGAGGGTTGTTATTGAACACTAAGGTAAAGCGTGAATTGGCGATTGGGTACCTACGATTTGATTAATCTTAAGGTGTATTCATTCTGGATTCCTACTTTGGAATTCCAAGTATGATGAGATGGTTGAGTTCATAGTCCTAGTATATCTTTATGAGTAAATGTTTATGGTCGTTTCGGTCATAGTCCTTGTACTATTTGTGAGTTACCGTTTGGGTTGAGTTCTTTATGTGTAACTTGTGGGCATCATCTTTGGAATGTATTTGGTAGGGTTCCTCTTTATGGAATTATTGTGTTCTAATAATTATTGTTGTTGTGCTCTTTATGAGAAATTCCGTTTATTGTTGTTGGACTCTTTTATGAGAAACTTCTTGTGCTATTGTTGTTGAACTCTTTTCGAGTAATCGGTTGCATCTTTATGGTGATTTAATTGGTGTGATTCCCTACTTTGGAATCCTTTGTTGTTTATCGTGCTAGTATTTTATTACTTCACCTTTACGTGAAAAGCCCAGCTGGCATTGTGTGTGTTTCGGGCGATGCGAAATATTATGATGGCACAAGCCAAGTCCATTATGATGTTGACCATTGTTTTGCCCAATTATTACCCTCCTCCAGATTGGCCTTGGATGTGAGAAGAGCTAGCTCCTTTATGTGCACTTTAGCTTTACTTGGAGCATGACTTTGTGGCATGTCTCCCGTCCCTTGTGACACTTCTTTTATGGTTATTGGTTCCGGTACCGGGGTTTTCTCTTCGAGCTTTCATGCTGCTATGAAGATGTTGATTGTTGATTATTGAAGCTGCGCAGCGATCCTGTATTTGGATGTTCCGGTTTGGAAAACCTTGGCTATGTATCCACTTATGAGTGTTTATTTCAGCTTTATGTACTGCATGATGAGCTGGTCGTTATTTCCAACCGGTATGGGACGGTTGGCGATAGGGAGCCTCTCATTTGTTGTTATATGCTTATTTATATGGTTGATTATTGGAGGTTACTGTTTGACAGCATGTCACTTATTATTTCCGCTGCTATCTATCTTATGTTAATTGCTATTGGTCATTGCATATTAGCATGTCATGTAGTTGCATTAGTAACTTACTGAGATTTTATCTCACCCCGTTTATTTCCATCTTTGTTTTTCCTTAACCCCCCCCCCCAGAAGGAAAAGGATTAGGATTCGCGGATCGAGAAGGGTGTCGAGAGGTTTGAGATTTTGGGGTAGGTTGTTATGGATCGGTTTACATTATTTAAATGTATAACCTTTTGGGGATAGTTTTACCATTATTGACGTCATTAAGAATTGTATATTTTATTCTTTTGGGTATAAGCTGTGGAGCTTATGTTGGATGTACTTAGTTGATTTAAACTTGGATTTGTAAAACCTTGTGTTATCATCTTTTGGTTCAAATGGAATTTTTACTTCTGCATGTTAGAGTTTTGGTTTTAAGTCGACGTCCAGCTCGCGGTCTCGGGCCCGCGGGGTTCGGGGTCGCGACAAGTACACTTGCTAGGTTAATTTAATTAGAGGGAGATTTTCTCCATCAAGTTTTTGGCGCCGCTACCGAGGATCGAACCCGGGTCACCCGCTTGACAAGCGGGAATACTTACCACTATACTACAAGTTTGTTTAGGTAGTGTAAATAGTTTTCTTTTGTTTTTCTTATATTTTTAGTTAGTTTTTTTTAGTATTTATTTATTTATTTATTGTATACTCAAAGACTCATAGAATGAACCAGTACAACATGTATGAGTCGTGTTTGAATTGTGGGCCTTATTCTCATGCTACTAATTATTATCCATCTAGGACATATTTTTCTGAGTATTATCCACAGGTTCAAACAAGAAATTATTTCGAGTCATGGCAACCCCAATATGATCCTCCCCCATACTCTTATAGTCAAGGTTGGGAAAATCATTCAAACATGACTTAGAATAATCAAGAGCCAACATACTGTGCCCCAATACCTCCACAACTTCTAAAACAAGCATGGGAGGAGACTATGGATAGGATGGAGGAACACATGATCACAATGTTAGAGATGTTGAGGAACCGTGAGCCGGATACTACTCCTATACAGACTCAAGTGGAAGAGCAACCTTCAACCCTGGTTTGGTATCTAAATGCTGATGGGGAAGAGTGTGTCTATGACTCATTTTTTTGAGCCATATTTTAAACCACCACCACAATATGGAAAGCAAACCGTGGAGGACGCAAAAGAGAATTTTGTCTATGAAATCTCTAATGTTTCCTCTACGGATGAGTCACTCGAAGAGAAACCTTTGGAATATGCAAAGGAGAATTTTTTCTATGAAATCTCCAATGTTGACTCTAAAGATGGTTCCTCTTTTGATAATGCGTGTGGTTGTACAGAGATTGTGGAGGAAACAAAAATGGTGGAGAAAACATGGCATGAGTTAGCTGTCGCGACCCCTACCCCGCTGGCCCGGAGTACGCGAGCTGGACGTCGACTTAAACAATAAACTCTAAAATAATGAAGATAAAAATTTTTCCTTTTATACCAAAAGTTGATAACACAAGTTTTGAAATCCAACTTGAACAACAAAATATAAACTAGTGTGAGCTCCATAAGCTTACACCCAAAATAATAAAATATACAAATTCTAATGACGTCAAGTTTGGTACAACTATTCCCAAAAAGGTTACACATTTATGTAATGTAAACCCACCAATAACAACTTGCCCCAAAAGCTCAACCCTCGCGACGTCCTCCTCGTGATCAGCGAGTCTAATCCTTTCCTCCTTGGGGGGGGGGGGTTAAGGAAAAACAAAGATAAAAGGAAGGGGGTGAGATAAATCTCAATAAGTTACTAATGCAACTACATGACATGCTATGATGCAATAAGCAATAAATAATAATAAATATCACTTAGCACATAGCATTTATCATTTAACAGATAGCAGCGGAAATAAAGAAGTAACAAAGGATATTAGCCAAGGTTTCCCAACAAATAGAACCAAATAAAGGTCGCTGCGCAGCTTCAATAATCAACAATCAACATCTTCATAGTAGCATGAAAGCTGAAGAGAAAACCCCCGGTACCGGAACCTTTAACAATAAGGGGACAGTGACACACAGTCAAAGCCCGAAACCAATAGCTAAAATGCTCACAAAGGGGCTAGCTCATCTCACATCCAAGGCCAATCTGGAGGAGGGAAATAATGGGGCAAAACAATGGTCAACATCATAATGGACTTGGCTTGTGCCATCATAATGTCTCGCATCGCTCGAAACACACACAAGTACCAGCTGGACTTTCAAGTAAAGGCTAAGTAATAAAATACTAGCACGGTAAACAACTAATGATTCCAAAGTAGGGAACCGTTCCAATTAATCACCAAAAAGATGAACCGATCAAATACACATCATAAAAGTGGTTCAACATTCCCACACAATAATTAATCAAATTCCATATCACATTTATTCACAAAGGAACCAATTTCAAAACTAGAGTATCCCACAATGTTTATTTAAGTTAGTTAGAGTGACACCCGAAGTCTATACCTAATATACCACCCAAGCCTAAACCAAACAAAGGGGATTTCCAGGAGACAAGGGCGGGCAGGCGCCTAAACAAGGGTGGGCGGGTGCCTAACCAAGGGCGGGCGGGCGCCCAGGAAGGGTCAGGCGGGCGCTCACTAAAGACAGAAGGTTGGTCGAAGAAACTGGCCATGTAGGCGGGCGCTTGGGACCTCACGGGCGGTCGCCCGGAACACTACAGGCGGGCGCCCAGAATGAATCTGGGCCGGAATTCACTGCTGGGTTCATCCAAGTTCATACCAAAACAACCCAAAATTCTTGCCATTCCAAAAATCAACCAAAATCAAGACTTCCAACAAGTTCAACAAGGTACCGAAACAACATCTAAGCTTAAGAGGGACCAAGATAACATCATCTAACAACCCCAAACAAGATTGAAACCCAACATTCATACAATCACCATTTTTAACCAAAAACCAAAATAATTTCCAAATAAATCCCAAACTCAATCAAACATCAAATGTATCAACTAAAGCATTATATAAACATGAAATGAACACTTTAGCATAAAAATGGGGGAAAAGCAACTTACCCGGATTTTCTCAAAGGTGACGGAACTCGAAATTTCTTAGCTTCCTACGATCCTATCGATGATCTAAACACTTTTCATAAAATGAGCAATGAGAAATAATGGGAGGAAGATAGGTAGAATGAAGAGAGAAGGGAGAGAAGAATTCTTACCTTTCCAAGGAGAGAGAGAGAGAAAATGCTGGGAAATGAAATGAGGGAGAGGGTGAGGGAGAAGAGAGGGAGTAGGGAGATGATCAATTTCAAAAACTTACACCTAGACCCCCTCCCCACTAACTACACACTCTAAAGCTTCCTACTAACAACTAAGACCAAATAATACTACACTAGCACAAATGACCCAAATAAAATGCTAGACATAAATTATTATAACACATAAAATGCACACATAGATTATTTATTAAATAATAATTTAAACAATTAAATAAGAAGTAAATAAATAATTAGATATTTATTATTAGAAAATAGAGACGGGTTTTCGGGTTGTGACATTCACTCCCCCTTAAAGAAAATTCGACCCGAATTTTAACGAGACTTACCCGAATTAAAAAGCCACGGATATCTACGCTCCATATCCTCTCGAAGCTCCCAAGTCGATTCCTCAACATTATGATTCTTCCAAAGGACTCTAACCAACGCAATGCTCTTGTTCCTCAACTCTTGGACTTTGGCATCAAGAATCTGAACCGGTCGTTCCTCATAGGTCATATCAGGCTCTATATCCTCCGGTACCCTCGGTAAAACGTGAGAAGGATCATGAACATACTTCCGAAGCATAGAAACGTGAAAAACATTATGTATCCGGTCTAAAGATGGTGGTAACGCAAGTCGATACGCAAGAAGTCCCACCTTTCCTAGAATTTCAAACGGACCTATAAACCTCGGAGCCAATTTGCCTTTCTTCCCGAACCTTCGAATACCCACCTTCGGAGACACTTTCAAGAATACAAAATCACCGGTCTGAAAACTAAGATCTCGCCTTCGGTTATCTGCATAGCTCTTCTGTCGACTCTGGGCTATTTTCAATCGATCCCGGATAACTCTAACTTTCTCAACTGAATCCTGAAGCAAATCAATACCCACGATCTTCGCTTCACCGACCTCATCCCAACAGATAGGCGATCTACATTTTCTCCCATATAAGGCCTCATAAGGTGCCATCTCGATACTATCCTGATAACTGTTGTTGTAAGAGAATTCCACTAATTGTAAATGTCTATCCCAAGAATCAGAAAAGTCTATCGAACAAGCTCGCAACATATCCTCCAAAATCTGAATGGTCCTCTCGGATTGACCGTCGGTCTGAGGATGAAAAGCTGTGCTGAATCGCAAATCTGTACCCAAAGCTTCCTGAAACGCCTTCCAGAATCTAGAAGTAAACCTCGGGTCTCGATCTGACACAATGCTAACCGGAACCCCATGCAATCTCGTAATCTCATCAATGTAAAGGGTCGCAAGCTTTTCCATCGAGTACCTAATGTCAATAGGCAAGAAATGTGCACTCTTGGTCAGTCTATCCACGATTACCCAAACACTGTCATACTTCCTAGGAGTACGAGGTAGTCCCGTAACGAAATGCTCCCATTTCCACTCCGGAATCTCTAACGGCTGAAGTAGTCCTGCGGGTCTCTGATGCTCGGCTTCGACCTGCTGACAAGTTAAACACCTCGATACATACTCAGCTATTTCCCTCTTCATGTTGTTCCACCAAAAGTATTGTTTCAAATTTTGATACATCTTCGTACTACCCGGATGAATAGTATATTTCGATTTGTGACCCTCATCTAAGACTTGCCTCTTTAGTCCACCAACATCGGGTACGCACAAACGACCACGGAAAGTCAATACCCCATTCGAACTCATAGAAAAACCCTCGAAGTTCTTCTCCTTAAATTTACCCATTATTTTCACTAACTCGGGATCTTCTTTCTGAGCTTCCTTTATTCTTTGAATTAGGGTCGGAGATACCCTAATATTCGCAAAAATAGCCCCATGTCTCGATTCACGAGGACACCAATCTCGAATATCCTCAAGCATTTTCCACTCTCGAACCATCATCGAGGCCACATAAGACTTTCTACTAATCGCATCGGCTACCACGTTAGCTTTCCCCGGGTGATAAGAAATCGTGCAATCATAGTCCTTTAAAAGTTCCATCCATCGACACTGTCGGTTATTAAGTTCCTTCTGCGAGAAAAGATACTTTAAACTCTTGTGATCCGTGAAAATCTCGAACTTTGCCCCGTAAAGATAGTGCTTCCACTTATGAAGAGCGAATACAATAGCCGCTAACTCCATGTCGTGAGTAGGATAATTCTGTTCACTCGGGCTCAACTTCCTCGAAGCATACGCAATCACTTTCCCATTCTGCATCAAAACACAACCCAAACCCTCTTTCGAAGCATCACTGTAAATTACCAAGTCGTCATTTCCATTTGGTAACGCAAGAATAGGAGCCGTAGTTAATCTCTTCTTTAATTCATCAAAGCTACTTTGACATTTTTCACTCCACACAAACGGTACGTCCTTCCGGGTCAACTGAGTCATCGGAGTAGCAATCCTCGAAAACCCTTCTATAAACCTTCTGTAATACCCGGCTAAAACCCAGAAAACTTCTAATCTCAGTCACGGTTTCCGGTCGCTTCCAATCCACAATGGCCTCTATTTTCGAAGGGTCCACAGAAATCCCATCTTTAGAAATGACATGCCCCAGAAATGAGACTTTCTCAAGCCAAAATTCGCACTTACTAAACTTCGCAAATAGTTGCTCCTTCGCAAGGACGGATAAAACTGTTCTCAAATGTTGCTCGTGCTCCTCTCGAGATTTAGAGTAGACAAGAATGTCGTCGATGAAGACCACCACGAACGAATCAAGATAAGGATGGAAAACCCGGTTCATCAAATCCATAAACACGGCAGGCGCATTAGTCAACCCAAACGGCATAACCAAGAACTCGTAATGACCATAACGAGTGCGAAAGGCAGTCTTCAGAATATCTTCCGATCAAATCTTCAACTGATGGTACCCACTCCTCAAATCAAGTTTAGAAAACACTACGGACCCTTGAAGCTTATCAAATAAATCATCAATGTGAGGTAGAGGATACTTGTTCTTCACTGTAACCTGATTCAACTTTCGGTAATAGATACACAATCTTAAAGAACCGTCTTTCTTCCGCACAAACAAAACCGGTGCTCCCCACGGGGAAACACTAGGGCGGATAAACCCTCGATCAAGCAACTCTTGCAACTGAACCTTTAGTTCCTTCAATTCTGCGGGAGCCAACCTATACGGTGCCTACGAAATCGGAGATGTACCCGGTAAAAGGTCTATACAAAACTCTATCTCACGATCTGGAGGCATAACATAATCAGAAGAGAAAACATCGGGAAATTCTCTAACTACCCGAACACTCTCCAAACTAGGGGATTCTTTCCTAGTATCAAGCATACTAGCCAAGTACCCCTCACAACCACGATGCAACAATCTCCTAGCCTTCACATAGGAAATCATACGAATATTCCTACCCAAAGGCATAGCCTCAAAAGTAAACTTAGGCACATCAGGGATAGAAAAATTAACGACCTTTCTACGACAATCAACTGAAGCATGATATTTGCTCAGCCAATCCATACCCAAAATAACATCAAAATCTTGAATCGGAAGGACTACCAAGTCCGCACACAAGACATGACCACATATAAGCACGTCACAAGCACGAAATACTCTATCAGTCACCAAACACTCTCCCATAGGAGTTGACACTTCTAACACATAGGGCAAAGACTCAGATGCAGCATTTAGTAAAGAAGCAAATTGCACAGAAATGTAAGAATGAGATGATCCTGGATCTACTAACGCACGAGCGGTCACATTAGACACAGAAACAATACCTCCAATAACAGAAGGATCATCGGTACCTTGTTGTTGATTTATGGAAAACACCCTTCCTTGGACCTTGGGTTTTCCCGCAGCATCTTTTTTCTGACCCTGTGGAGCACCAGCTCCTACCCCAGATGGTTGACCCCTACCTCTAGTACAATCCCTCGCAAAATGCCCCATTTGACCACAATTGGTACACCTGCCCTGCTTCTTCCAACAACGGTCCTCTGAATGGCCTTCCTTTTGGCAATAGGAACAAAGTCTCCTATTTTGGTTCCCTTGGTTCCCGGAAGTAGTACCCGGGTTCCTTGGGATTGGTTGCCCTTGGGACTGAGATTGTCCCCCAAAGTTACCTCGGTTATCAATCTTTGGTTGTGACTTGCTCTGCGCTCCTTGCTTACTCGGGTTAGCTACCTCGGTCTTCCTCTTATGTTCCCCAATATCTTGCTCTATAAGATAGGTACGGTCTACCGCATCCTGGAATGTCACATCCTCTGGGCTATAAGCTGAGTACGGATACAAGTCTTCAAACCCCGGATGAATCTCATAGATTTCTGTTCTTCGGTCCTTACAAGATAGTCACAATACCGGGCTAATTCTGTGAACATAGCCGAGTACTGAGCTATAGACAACAAACCTTGCTCCAAGTTGAGAAGCTCGATCTCCTTTCGGTTTTGATCTACTACCGGGATGAAATGCTCTTTGAACTTCCGCATAAACAATTCCCATGCATACACTGTATGAGTGTCATCCCAACTCGCTTTAACCCCTTTCCACCAATGCTCGGCGGCCCCAACCAATTTATAAGCCACAAACCGGACCCTATCCTCGTCCGTGCACCCAAACACATCATAAATTTTCTCCATAGACTCAACCCATAGTTCGGCCTTCTTCACATCGGGCTCACCATCGAACTCTGCCGGTTTCAGTTTCAAGAATTGCTCCAAACCATATCGGGGTGGTGGTGCTTGCTCCACTCTCGGTCCTTGGTCATGAATTTCCTTCATGGCCGCCTCAAACATGCCTTGGAACATAGCACGGTTCCCTTCCCGAAGATCATTCTGATTCTGAGCCCCACTAGAACCTTCACCAGTTCTTCTTGCCATTGGAAACAATTACCTGCATAAAACATCAACCGTTACTCACTCCGAACACAACTACCCTCCTAGGTCATACTAGTCCACCTAGACTTATACTTAGAGTTAAACCATAGCTCTGATACCAACTGTCGTGACCCCTACCCCGCGGGCCCGGAGTACGCGAGCTGGACGTCGACTTAAACAATAAACTCTAAAATAATGAAGATAAAATTTTTTCCTTTTATACCAAAAGTTGATAACACAAGTTTTGAAATCCAACTTGAACAACAAAATATAAACTAGTGTGAGCTCCATAAGCTTACACCCAAAATAATAAAATATACAAATTCTAATGACGTCAAGTTTGGTACAACTATTCCCAAAAAGGTTACACATTTATGTAATGTAAACCCACCAATAACAACTTGCCCAAAAAGCTCAACCCTCGCGACGTCTTCCTCGTGATCAGCGAGTCTAATCCTTTCCTCCTGGGGGGGGGTTAAGGAAAAACAAAGATAAAAGGAAGGGGGTGAGATAAATCTCAATAAGTTACTAATGCAACTACATGACATGCTATGATGCAATAAGCAATAAACAATAATAAATATCACTTAGCACATAGCATTTATCATTTAACAGATAGCAGCGGAAATAAACAAGTAACAAAGGATATTAGCCAAGGTTTCCCAACTGATTTCCAAATAAAGGTCGCTGCGCAGCTTCAATAATCAACAATCAACATCTTCATTGTAGCATGAAAGCTGAAGAGAAAACCCCCGGTACCGGAACCATTAACAATAAGGGGACAGTGACACACAGTCAAAGCCCGAAACCAATAGCTAAAATGCTCACAAAGGGGCTAGATCATCTCACATCCAAGGCTAATCTGGAGGAGGGAAATAATGGGGCAAAACAATGGTCAACATCATAATGGACTTGGCTTGTGCCATCATAATGTCTCGCATCGCCCGAAACACACACAAGTACGAGCTGGACTTTCAAGTAAAGGCTAAGTAATAAAATACTAGCATGGTAAACAACTAATGATTCCAAAGTAGGGAACCATTCCAATTAATCACAAAAAAGATGAACCGATCAAATACACATCATAAAAGTGGTTCAACATTCCCACACAATAATTAATCAAATTCCATATCACATTTATTCACAAAGGAACCAATTTCAAAACTAGAGTATCCCACAATGTTTATTTAAGTTAGTTAGAGTGACACCCGAAGTCTATACCTAATATACCACCCAAGCCTAAACCAAACAAAGGGGATTTCCAGGAGACAAGGGCGGGCGGGCGCCTAAACAAGGGTGGGCGGGCACCTAACCAAGGGCGGGCGGGCGCCCAGGAAGGGTCAGGCGGGCGCTCACTAAAGACAGAAGGTTGGTCGAAGAAACTGGCCATGTAGGCGGGCGCTTGGGACCTCACGGGCGGTCGCCCGGAACACTACAGACGGGCGCCCGGAATGAATCTGGGCCAGAATTCACTGCTGGGTTCATCCAAGTTCATACCAAAACAACCCAAAATTCTTGTCATTCCAAAAATCAACCAAAATCAAGACTTCCAACAAGTTCAACAAGGTACCCAAACAACATCTAAGCTTAAGAGGGACCAAGATAACATCATCTAACAACCCCAAACAAGATTGAAACCCAACATTCATACAATCACCATTTTTAACCAAACACCAAAATAATTTCCAAATAAATCCCAAACTCAATCAAACATCAAATGTATCAACTAAAGCATTATATAAACATGAAATGAACACTTTAGCATAAAAATGGGGGAAAAGCAACTTACCCGGATTTTCTCAAAGGTGACGGAACTCGAAATTTCTTAGCTTCCTACGATCCTATCGATGATCTAAACACTTTTCATAAAATGAGCAATGAGAAATAATGGGAGGAAGATAGGTAGAATGAAGAGAGAAGGGAGAGAAGAATTCTTACCTTTCCAAGGAGAGAGAGAGAGAGAGAGAAAATGCTGGGAAATGAAATGAGGGAGAGGGTGAGGGAGAAGAGAGGGAGTAGGGAGATGATCAATTTCAAAAACTTACACCTAGACCCCCTCCCCACTAACTACACACTCTAAAGCTTCCTACTAACAACTAAGACCAAATAATACTACACTAGCACAAATGACTCAAATAAAATGCTAGACATAAATTATTATCACACATAAAATGCACACATAAATTATTAATTAAATAATAATTTAAACAATTAAATAAGAAGTAAATAAATAATTAGATATTTATTATTACAAAATAGAGACGGGTTTTCGGGTCGTGACATTAGCCATTGAAGAGCTTGAGTTTGTCTTATATGGTGGTGAGAAGTGGGATAGTATGGAAGTTCCCAACGAGGATGAGGACCTTCATTCTAAAGAAAACTTGGTCATCTTTCTGGTACCCCCGTCCTTTCCATGAGGGTGAAAAAGGTGGTAAGAGGCCACAAGTGGAAGAGCCCAAGAAACGAAGATGCAAAAAATTCCCTTCTTTCTAAACCCTTTTTCTTGGCATTATTTTGTCTATCTAGTCACTTAAATACAATCATCGCTAGAACACCCGTTTGAGCCTAGTAATGGATGAAAGAATGACACATTAAAGACCGCCGTTCACCTTCTTTTGATTACCGATTTCCTACCCTTTTGCACTAAGAATAGGTTATACCCACCTTGATGAGGAAGTGGATTAGGGAATGATGGGAATTTATGGTTAGAAATTGGGAGAATGATTTGGGGAATTATGGTTAATGGCCAAAATTATGAAATAGGTATATGTAATGAAAGGAAGGGGCAAGCAAAACTTAAAAAAAAAAAGTGTGATCGTTGAGTAGTGTGCAAAGTGATTAAATAAGCACACATTTGTCTTGTGTAGGTTGAAATTCACAAAAAAAAAAAAAAAAAAAAAGAGAAAAGGCTTGTCCCCTAATGTATTGAAGTGATGATTTGGAAAAGGCCATATAAATAGGGAAACATATCTCACCCCATGTAATTATATAAAAGTTCAAGTTTGGGGGTGAGACAGTGTGAGAATATGGTGAGCGGAGAGTTCAACTTATTGTGAGGATGTACATATTGTAGAAGACTTCTTAGTTCACTTTCTTAACTTCGTATGTCCTTACCTTCATTTGTAACCGTGAACCTAGCCTCGCACGTTTGTTGTGCTTAAAACTTTATGCCATATGTTCTTTCAATATCGGTAACCGGGTTGACAACTGTGTATACATGATTATGAGTGTCCTTGATTGGGTTAACGTATATCATCATCATCATTTGTGGAATAAGAGCATTAACTTAATTTATCCCATAAGCTAATCTTATTTTGGTCTCATTGATCACCAACATCACTCATCCTATCATGCTGCGGTGGAAAATCAAACGAGTTAGTAGTGTGTATGTGTTGCAATTTGGTTTTACAATGGTACCTATTTCATGGCACTTGTGTGAGGGACCTTGAGACTTTTGGCTAAAGACTCCCATATGTATTGAGAACAACCTAAAAATATTTTTTTTTTATTGTTTTTAGTTTTTGTAGTTTTATAATTTTATATTTGTTTTGTTTTACTCGAGGACGAGCAAAAGATAAGTTTGGGGGTATTTGATGGATGTGTTTTTACCCATCCAAATCATATACTTCTATGACTTATTAGAGGCTCAACCTTGGGTGTTTTAATGGTTTTTGGAGTGTTTATGAGTATAGGAAAGGAGCGGAAGAATGCACGGATTCATGGGCATTAAAGTGCAAAAAGGAAGGATAAAGAATGGACCAGAAGATAAAGATAAAGATATGTGACCACTGAGTAATAAAATCTATTGGATAGTACTCGAAAATAGCTTTTCAACGATAGTTTACACGTCCAAATCGGAGTTCGTATGAAGAAGTTATGGCCTCCGGAAGTTTGCGCGTAAAAGGTACAACCCGCGAAGCAATTGGTACAACACCATGGCACAACCCAGAATTTCCAGCAAAGCTGCTGACCCTCCATCCGCATACCCCATGTGCACACACAGCCAGGGACCTTAGGGGAATTTTCCAGGGACCTTTGAGGAATTATGCAAAATATGTTGGGCTTTTTAGTTATTTCCAAATTTCCAAGGACTTTTCTGGAATTTCTGGAGGACCTTTGGGGAATTTTGAAGGGCTTTTCTAGAAACTCAAAAATATCAGGGGCACCTGGGGAAATTCGGCCATCAGCACTTATTTTCTCCTTTTTCAACAAGGAATCCTAGGTTTTTCCTAATTTTTACACCTCCTTAGCCCTAGTATAAATATAACACTTCATCCAATTTATTTTAGGGATAATATATACATACTTTTAGTCAATATTCAAGGATTGTAATCAAGGATTCATCAATTAATTCAGGTTTTGATGTTCTTTAATTTATTTCTTGTTCTTGATTTTATTATTATTAGTAGTTAAATAATTAGATTCATAAATTGGTAGTAATAATACTTGATCTCTATGCTATAGATTTAATTCTTCCATTCTTTTTTATTCTTGTTTATCAAAATATTCTTCATGCTAAATTCTTTAGTTTCAATTATATGTTAAGATATAAATTGGCTTTAGGATTTTAGGGTATCTATTGTTGCGGTAACTCGGACATTGATACGTTGACCACTATTTTGATAATTACACTTGATTGAGGCCGTAATAGAAATAATAGTGTAGGTTCATATGTTCTTAAATTCTTAACGCGTTCTTCGCTTGTTATACTGCCGTAATAGAAGGTATTTCATAAAAAGAGCTATAGAATTGCAATCCGGCGACCGAACCGTCCCAATTCTTACTTTTGTGAACGAACCCAAGAATGAGATTGATTTTGTCAGTAGGAGCATAGGATAGAGTGAAAGTATTTGTGAATCCAATTTGTGAATCTATTCGTTAATCTTGATTTTATTTGTCTTATTAGTTTAATTTTAGTGATTGCTTTAGTAGTTGTAAATAAATAAAAAACCAAAACCCCACTATTTACTTTTCTGTTTTTAAACATTGTTGTTTTCCAATCTAGTCTCTGTGGATTCGACCCTTGCTTGTGCATACTACTATATCGGTAACTAGTACACTTGCTAGGTTAATTTAATTAGAGGGAGATTTTCTCCATCACGATGTTATGAATGAATTTGATGATTCTTGTTATGTTGTGACTTACGACGAGATTATGAAGGAAGTCTTAGAGAAAAGGAAAAACATTCATATGCTAAACTCACTAAAATGGGTTATAGCGGGTACCATACCCAATGTTTCTGCAATACAGCACCCCCTTCTCTAAGATCAAAAGCACAAGCTGCATCCGCACGAGTTACTTCTGAAGATCCGTTATTAGTTCAACCATAGAAGACTCAAGCAAACATACCCATTTGGGACCTTATCACGCCAAGACCTTATCATCCGCAACCTCGACGACACCACAATCTCTCCCAAGACACTTTTCGAAGACCTTGCTACACTTTTCGACTTGGACCTTCCGCCATTTGGGTACCGACCGCAATAAGGCTATTCATCTCCAAGAAAGAGTAAGAGGGATGCATCCAAGCCGATTCCAAAACGTTTTTGGGGCTTTACATCGAAAGGTCTTCACATTTCACCATCTTGAAGCTCGCAAACAACAGGTACATGAAATTTGGAGCTTAGTAATCTCTCGAAGCTTGATATTAAAAATCTTCTCTTGGGGCTTGCTCACGTCAACAACATTAGGCGATTTATTTGAATGGGCCAACAGCTGATTTATCTTAAGTCTATACAAGTCACTCAAAGTTTGGCATCAAAGGCGTTCTAGGGGTTTTACAATCAGCAACCCCTTGGTTTCTCGGTATCAAAAGTCTTTTGAAACCCTATAATCGAAAAATCTCTTGGGGCTAGACATCAATCTTCGTTGGGCACAACAGCGACAACAGAATTCAAGTGAGATGAGCCGGACTTCGACCGAACATGACTTGATCTTGGGTTGGCTTTACAAACACACGATGGTTAAAATGGTTCACCCACGAAATAAAAAAAAATCTTTTTCTCGCAAGCGTATATATTCTTTTCCTTCTAATCTAAAAAAAAAAAAGACAAAAAGATTTTTGTTTTTGTTGTCTCCTTACTTGTGTAAAAAATATGTGCTTCATTTTGCTTTGCTCCTAGTTTCTCCCCCAGCATTCTCCACCGTCCTTGAACTACGTTGGTCTGATTCTCTTCAAGGGATAAGTAGGCAGCCTTTTGGCACGACCAACCCATCATCAAGAGTGATCATGCCTCCATCAAAGTGAAAGCAACTCATCTTCATCCCAAAGCGACGACATCCTTCATTAAAGTCACAACATCAGAAATGCATCCCAAATCAAGCGGTCATGGTAAGTAAAGGTATGAACATCATTCATTAACGCTTTCTTCAAATCACATCTCACACAAAAGCAATGTCTCCATTCTTTCAATATCTTTCTCTCAAGCAATTTTTGCTTTTCAAATCACATCACACACCAAAGAAATTTCTCCATTCTTGCAAAATCTCTCTCTCAAGAAATTTATACTTTTCAAATCACAACGCACCACAAGTACAATTTCACATTTCACACATTTTCTCGCACAAGCACGTATATCTGCAAAGCACACACATAACAGGTACCATAACAAATGCGGCTCCGAATAGCATAGCAAATGTGGCTCCGAACAGCATAGCAAATGCGGCTTCAACAGCATGCAGCAAGTGCGGCTCCGAATAGCAAGAAAATGCGGGTTCAAACAGCATACAATAAGTGCGCCTCTGAATAGCAAGCAAATGCGGCTTCAAACAGCATACAGCAAGTGCGGCTCCGAATATCAAGTAAATGCTGCTTCAAACAGCATACAGCAATTGCGGCTCCGAATTGCAAGCAAATGCGGCTTCAAACAGCATACAACAAGTGCGGCTATGAATAGCAAGCAAATGCGGCTTCAAAAAGCATGCAGCAAGTGCGGCTCCGAATAGCAAGCAAGTCCGGCTTCAAACAACATACAACAAATGCAGCTCCAAACAGTAATTTGTTCCATGATGAACCACTGAAATCACCATACCTCTTCCAGTAAAAGTCGCTCACACAGGGAGCGCACTTCTACCCTTATAATTTCAAATTCCTGCTTTTTATCGAGTCTTTATTTTCTCTTGTCGATGTCCTCGGCGGTTGTCTTTCTTTCATCGACGCATTTTGCTTTGCAATACACGTCGCCGAGGGGCTCTGTAGACACCCCGCCTTGGACCTCTCACCCCGATTGCATACATAGTATTTTTATTTAACTTGTTTTTTTTTAATTTATGTTACTTCGGTTAAGTTCCTAACTGATTCTATTAGTTTTGGACTAAACTGAATAACAGAGTTAACTTTTAGTATCATTCTGTCATTTTTGAAGGCGGGCGCCTCCCGTAATAGTCTTATGCCACACGCGCGTTTGGTCCAACAGACCAGACCCGCGCGCTTCCCACAATGGCTGTTACGGATTTGCACCAATTTCCCTCCATTTTCTGAGTAAAAAAGCTTCTCTTTTACCTCCAAGTTCATCCCCCCTAGTTTTGTAACTCCCAATCCCCCATCTCTAGCCTTTTCCCTAAAACCAAATATTTTCTCTTTACTATTATTATTTTCTCTTTATTATTTTTAGTTTCCTTTATTCTTATTGGTCCCATGACCATCCTTTCATCCCCTCTTCACCTATATAAAGGACCTTCTTGGTTCATTTCAAAGGGGAGAATTTTAGGAGGAATTTTGACACCAAAAAGATACCACTTCCTACACCAAAATATAGCACCAAAACTATACAAAAACTTTACAAGTTTTTGCACACCATTTCTCTACAAAACACTTCATTTCCTCAAAGGTTGAAGTCTTCATTTCCTTCCCAACAAGGTACAATTCTTCTATTTTCTTATTCCTTTTATGTATTTTTAATGTATGCAATCCCCATCAAATGGGACATGACCAACACGACTACTTCACATATTGAAGTTAGTTAAGGTTATCTCCCTACATTGCAAACTCTCGTTTAATATCCCCTTTTCCTTTCAATATAATTGTTAGCACATATTCATATAAATAAAAGAAGGATTTTTCATACTTAGAACACCAAAAGTAGCAAGACCGGCTTTAGCCGGGTGGAGTGGGTGTTTAAGTATTTCCCACTCCGTAACCTAACCCCCTAACCCGTCTCTCCCGAATATATGGTTTTATATATAAAATTAGGCTATATTAGGTTTTTCTTATGTTCCTTTAAAAGCATAGGTGGCGACTCTAATATCTAAAACCAAATAGACATCCTAAGATAATTCACGCGCTCTAGCCAAGCCGTGGTTTCCCCAGGGTATCTTCAGTTATACCTGTCTCACTATGCTCAACAAAATCATTAGCAAAATTTAGAGCTAAATGTGGCTCAAGGAGAGAATGTTCATTATAAGTAATATGGACATATTCTACTATCTTAAGAGTGGTTTTATTAAATACATGAAAAGATTTTGAGTGTTTAGCATGTTGGTGTTGGTGCCCTAGGCACGTTTGTTAAACGTTGTATAGGTTATCATTTTATTCATAATAATAAAGAGATAATAAGATTATTATTATGGCTCGTGTTTGCTTATAATAATCTCCGTCCCTAGAGCTTGTTAAGCACTAGTATAAAGGCTAAATGATCATGGGATGATCATGTTAGATTTATGGGTACTTGTTTGGAACAAGGTACTGGACATGACCCGCGGTATGAGATTTATGTCATGGTCGATGTCATATATATAAATCTCATATTAGTTATGTCATTTGAATCCTTAGACATGAAGTTATTATAGTCTTCCACTTGATGAACATTATGTTTGACATATTCAAACGCTACCTTAACACGGTAGTTATAAAGGGTATGATTGGCATGATTGGATTCACGTAGGGAAGAATAATAAGCCAAATGGATTTGTCCCTCTTCGGAGAGATGTCAAGCTTGGGCCCCTCGAAGGAATGATGTTGGTGAAATGTTTGGCCAAACTCAAATGGATTGATTGGATCAATGTCATTTGGACTATCAACATATTCGGGATCGAGAAAAGTATTGAACAATACAAGTTGACTTGTTGACCATGACTTGTGTTCAATGACATCGTGGACAAAAGGATTATGACATATTCTAAAGGAATGCGAACTTGTATCTAGTTATACTATTTGGGTAGGTATGACGGTTTGCTAGAACCTAATCATATCTTATGGGATCATGTTTGAGCCCATTGCCAACTTAGTATAATCCTAGAGGGTCACACACAATAGAACGAATTTTTAAAAGGACTACATTGGAATTTTGGAAATTATGGACATCCTGGGAAGTGGCCGACCGCACAGTATGTACTGGGCGGCCGCACAATTATCTTAGTTTTGTACCAGTTTTGCTTCAGATAGTTGTGCGACCGCACAGAGGGTTTTGGGCGGCCGCACAGTGCTGTCGGGTGGCAGATTCCTAATTTGATTAGGAAACGAATTTTGGACGGATTTTGACACAAGTTTCCTATTTGGAATAGGTTATGCTTGTGTATAAAAGACAAAATTCGGCCAGCACTCAAATGCTAATGATTTTGTGAGTCTCAAAGAGTTTGAGAGAGGGTTTATTTTGTTCTAAGACATTCTTGGTTGAAGAACAAAATAATACACAAAATAAATTCCATATAGTTCTTTTGATTGTGAAAAAGTGTTTCACAATTTGGTCTAGCAACCAAGATCAAAGAAGCTACTTTGATATTCGTTCGAAGTGTGGATACCGCTAGAGGGTGAAACTTATCATCTTCATAGTTCGTGATTCTTGCTTTGTTCATGATCAAGATTTCAAGCCTCCATCGAATTCAAGGTTGCAAAATCAAAGGCATCAAGGGTTAGTATTCTAGTATTCATTATGTTGTATTTGACTTAATCATATGAATGGATCTATGGCTTTGGGTTTCATTAAATTTTAAATGCTTAATTCCGCTGCGCATGTTTGATCGAAACCCAACAGTGGTATCAGATCCCCGTTCATGTTGATTATTTCAATACATAATCATGTTGTGAGTATATAAATTGTTTATGTGCCTAGCATGATTTGAATATTGGATTATATGATGTTTATGTGTTATGTGATTTTATGTGGTTTATTGTTTTACAACTTTAATCGCACGATTCAATCGCAATAAATATTATGATGGATTCCGAATTGTTTGATTATTAATTCTGATTGGATCATGGTTTTAATAATCGGGGAAAGACAATTTTGAGACAAATTTTCGAACTTCAAAATTCCTTCTGATGCGTTTGGGCGACCGCACAAATCTCCCTGGGCGGCCGCACATGTTTGGGCGACCGCACAGGAGATTTTGGGCGGCCGCACAGTTCACTGATTCTGTTCTGATTTTGGTTAAAATTGGAATTTGGAATTTTCGAGAGGTCCAACCGAACCAGTAACAAAACTAGACCAGACTTGCTGATCTGGAATGGGCTTTGGGTAGTTGGTTTGAGTATGGATCTTGGGGTTTGATTTTCCTATTTGTTTTAGTCTTGTGATTCTAAGATTGGTTCAAGGTTTGGATGGCTAATCTACGTTCATCGAGATTGTGTTTCCCAAACTTGACCGCAATCAAAGTTTCAAAGATAAATCGAAGTTAGAATTATGAAGAGTTCATAATTGCTAAAATTGAGAAACAAAGTTCTTGATTCAATGATCGGAGATCCATGTGGAATTGTGAATGCAATTGGCCTACGTTCATCGAGACCATCTATTGCTTAGTTTCGGCCATATGGACTACTTTCTTGGTCTCTTGAATTAGTGCGGGATTGTGGTTGCCTAACGGCTTAGTTCGACCGCACTTCTTGTTGTCTTGATTTGGAAATAACGACCAAAGTTGAAAAGGTCTCATCCTCATAATTATAGAGAAACTAATGACACATAAATATTGTGCTTAAATTAATGGAGATTAATTTAGTGGCTAAACTTGATGCGTAACATGTTTATCTTATGTGCTCATAAATGTGTTGTATGCTATATGTGATGAACCTTCAAGAAAGTTTTAAGTCCTTTTTGCCATACCATGATTAAAACACTTGTAAGTACACGGGTATTTTCATGTGGGCTCGCCAAAGCGAGGTGTATTGATTTTATCTTTGTATGAGCAAGATGAGTGAATAAGAGTTTCCTATGCGTTTAAAATGGTTGGACTTAATAAGGCGTCAAAACAGTTTTGGGCCTAGGCAAAAGATGAGATTAAACATGCTTTTGAAATTGGATCACTAAGAATCATATGAGATATGATTGACAAGAAATTGTCTACCTAATTAATTTGATTTTGAGCGGTCCGCCTCCGTGGACTCAAGATTAAATTAAAGTTGGATCTTAGCCCAATTTAAAAGAGTCTCATGAAAGGATCTAAGAGTCATATGAGATATGATTGACGGGGTTGTCTACCTAATTAATTTAGTTTTGAGCGGTGCGCCAAAGCGTACTCAAAATTAAGTTAAAGTTGGATCTTAGCCCATTTAAATTATATCATACATTGGATGTATATGAAGGTTATATAATTTAGTGGGAGTATTTTGGAAAATACATTATTTATCTCTTTAATGAGATTGGTACTTGTAAAATTTTGGAAATTTTGCATAAGTTGTAGACGACAACTAAAATCGTTGCGATTAATCCTTGTTAAGGATAAAGCTTCAAAAGAATGGCACAAACTTCATGGATTGGATCCTGAGCCTAAGAATGGTTCTAAGGCAAGAAGATGGGTTGTACATTCTTGATGGGCCTATTCCTAAAGAACCCAAAGCCGGAATAGACAATCACAAGAATCATGAGTATGATTCTAGGAATGTGAGTTGTCTTATGCTCGCGATTATGTGCTCAAAACTCCAACAAAGTTTGGAACTTGTTGAAGCCTATTAGATAGGCGTGGAGTTGAGTTACATGTTTCAAAGAGAAATCTAGGCAAGAAAGGTATAAAACCATTATTGCATTCACTTCTTGCAAAAGGAGTAAAGGGCAATAAGTGGAACCTCACATGCTTAAGATACAGGCTACGTAGAACATCTTGAGAAACTTGGTTGTCCAATTGGATTGGAACAAGCCACGGATCTCATTCTTGATTCATTGTCCAATAGTTATAATCACTTTGTGATGAACTATAACATGCTTGGAATGAATAAGAATCTCTCCGAGTTGCATGATATGCTGAAAAACTGCGGAGATGAAGATAATGGAGAAAGGTTCTCCAATACTCATGGTTCATAATGGAAAAGGGTCAAATGCCAAAAGAAAGGTAAGACAAGGGTTGTCAAAACCTAAAACTATAATTGATGCAATTTGGAAAAATGGCAATTGGATTGACCATTTAAAATTGTAGTCAAAAGGTAAGACAAGAGTTGTCAAACCTAAAGGAAATAATTATGGTTATAATAATAACTCTAAATTGATACAATTTGGTAATGTGGCAATTGGATTGACCATTTAGAATTGTAGTCAAAATTTTGGGTGATCAATAAAAGGAATGGTAGTGGGACTACCACTCGGAATATTTATGTTATAAATTATTCTTTCTAAATTTAATTATTGGGTATTGGATACCAGAATAATTAGTAAGATGAAAGACTACTTATAGTAAAGTTTTATCTACAAACAGTAATGATGCAATGGTTGCAACATTGTTCGTAGGACACTTGTAAAGTGACTTTACTGATGAAGTAGGAAATATTATTTTGTTATAAGATAATGAAGGATATTCATTTCTTATTTGAAATAAGAAAGGTGCTTTATTTATTATGATTTACTTCATTGTGTTATCATATAAATAAATCTTATATCCTAAATCTTGAAGAACAAAGTAATAAAGACTATAACATAAATAATTAAAATTCTTTATGCATTATTGTTTTGATCAAATAAATGAGAAATGCATATCTAAAATTCCATGGGACGGAGTTTTAAGTCATATGATTTGGAATCACATGATTTATGCAAATCTTATTTACTTGGATCAAGACATCTTTTACTATGATTGGTAAAAAGGCTAATGTCTTAATTAACCTAATACATTTCGATGTGTATGGTGCATTAAGAAGAAATGCTAAAAGAGAATTTTGGTTATACTTGGTAAAACTATTCAAAAATTATGATTGGATCATGATGATGAATAATTAAACCAAGAATTTGACAGTCATCATTAAAGTTGTGAAATGGTTTCACAAATTAACTTCACTAAGAATATCAAATGATATGTCTGCGTGGAAGTATAAGAACCTTATTGGATACGGTTCGTTGGATGACAAAGTCAAAGTGATCTTCCATTATTCATTTTGGGGTTATGTATTTAAAACCGCTATGATTATACTAATCTGAATTCCATCAAGAGAGGTTAAAAGATGAAAGAAAACTCGGTTTGCCTTTCGCAAAGATTTAAGATGGTGAGACCTTTTGGAAAGGAGTTGTCTGGGACACACTCACATTTAAATCTAATAAATATATTTTCATGGGATATCCTAAGGATAAGAAACAAATGGTTTGTTGATTATGATGATACTTTTCTAGATAAATGGTTTATCTCTAAAAGAATCAGTGGGAGTAAAATGTATCTCGAATGGTTCGAGACCTAGAAAATATATTTTAACCTAAGATGGAAGTTGAACAAGTTTTCGCAAGGAGTCGTGAAAAGTCTGTTCAAGATATACAAATACTTGCAATACATGATAGGATACAATCTATTAGTAGAAATATTGGATATTTCGAAATAGAAAGTATTGAGGTAAAGTTCATTTAGAATGAAGTATTTACCACCTATCAAAGATGCAAAATCAACTCCACATTTAGATTAATGGCTTTGAGTCATAAAATCTAAAAGGCAATTCATGTATAATAATCAAGTTTGGAACTTGATCATTCTAACCTAAGGTGTAAAAACCAAAGGAGATGAATGACTTTTCTTGGAGAAAAATGTTACATGGGTAGCAAGAAACTTATTAGAATTTTCATAGTCACATGTTCATATTTGGAATATGAAAATTGACAAAATGATGTCAAAACAAGCATTCCTCAACGGGAACTCACTTAAGGATTTATTGGATACAACCTAAAGGTTTTGATAGTCAAGAAAATTCTAAAAGGTATGAAAGTTGCGAAGATTCATTTGATGGATTGAAGCAAGCTTTTGGGAGTTGGAATCTCCGTTTTGATAAGTCATAGAGCTTGGCTTGATCAAGAACGAAGATGAATCTTGTATATACAAGAAGATTAGTGGGAGCATGGTGCTATTCCTTATCTAATATGTGGATGACATATTGCTCATTGGAAACGACATTCCTATACTTTAATCTGTAAAGACTTGGTTAAGAAAGTGTTTCGCAATGAAGAATATGGATGAAGCCGCATAAGTCGTTGGCATTAATATCTATAGAGATAGATCAAGGAAGCTAAATGGTTTAAAGCCAATGTACATATATTGACAAAGTCATAAGAAGATTCTGCAAGGAAAATTCTAAGAGAAGATATTTGTCAGTGTTACATGGAGTTTCTCTAAGTAAGACTCAATGTCCTAAAGACAAAAGATGAGCATAAGAAAAACGAATGAGATGCCATTTGCTTCGGCAATTGGATCCATGATGCCATGATAAGTACTAAGAAGGATATATCTAATGCTTGGAGCATGACGAGTAGATATTAATCCGATAACCGGTGAGAGTCATTGGATGGCTGTGAAACAATTCTTAAAGCACTTTAGAAGGACTGAAGAATTGTTTTGATCTATGAAGGGATGGAAGATGATCTCGTCGTATATGGGTACGCGGATGCATGCTTCCAAACCGACAAAGATGATAAAAGATCGCAATTGAGTTTTATAAATAATAGTGAAGCTGTAAGTTGGAATGGTTCCAAGCAGAGTCACTAAATTCTACATACTAAAATCTAAGTATATTGCTGCATTGGATGCCGCAAAGGAAATTGTTTGGATTAAGAAGTTCATGGGTGAACTTAAGATGGTTCCTAGCATTGCTAATCAAATAGACTTTATTAGCAATAATAGTCGTGCTATTGATCAAGCAAAAGGAACCAAGGGCACATCCTAAATCCAAACACATACTTAGACGTTTTCTTATCGTTCGAGAAATCGTTGATAAGGGAGACATACATATATGCAAAGTACCTACTAATGATAACGTTACGGACACACTAAACAATGGGAATTCCACAAAGCTAAACATGATGGTCATGTTAGGTCCATGGGTATTGGATACCTAGGGAATTGGGCATAGGGCAAGTGGGAGATTGTTGGTGTTGGTGCCCTAGGCACGTTTGTTAAACGTTGTATAGGTTATCATTTTATTCATAATAATAAAGAGATAATAAGATTATTATTATGGCTCGTGTTTGCTTATAATAATCTCCGTCCCTAGAGCTCGTTAAGCACTAGTATAAAGGCTAAATGATCATGGGATGATCATGTTAGATTTATGGGTACTTGTTTGGAACAAGGTACTGGACATGACCCGTGGTATGAGATTTATGTCATGGTCGATGTCATATATATAAATCTCATATTAGTTATGTCATTTGAATCCTTAGACATGAAGTTATTATAGTCTTCCACTTGATGAACATTATGTTTGACATATTCAAACGCTACCTTAACACGGTAGTTAGAAAGGGTATGATTGGCATGATTGGATTCACGTAGGGAAGAATAATAAGCCAAATGGATTTGTCCCTCTTCGGAGAGATGTCAAGCTTGGGCCCCTCGAAGGAATGATGTTGGTGAAATGTTTGGCCAAACTCAAATGGATTGATTGGATCAATGTCATTTGGACTATCAACATATTCGGGATCGAGAAAAGTATTGAACAATACAAGTTGACTTGTTGACCATGACTTGTGTTCAATGACATCGTGGACAAAAGGATTATGACATATTCTAAAGGAATGCAAACTTGTATCTAGTTATACTATTTGGGTAGGTATGACGGTTTGCTAGAACCTAATCATATCTTATGGGATCATGTTTAAGCCCATTGCCAACTTAGTATAATCCTAGAGGGTCACACACAATAGAACGAATTTTTAAAAGGACTACATTGGAATTTTGGAAATTATGGACATCCTGGGAAGTGGGCGACCGCACAGTATGTACTGGGCGGCCGTACAATTATCTTAGTTTTGTACCAGTTTTGCTTCAGATAGTTGTGCGACCGCACAGAGGGTTTTGGGCGGCCGCACAGTGCTGTCGGGTGGCAGATTCCTAATTTGATTAGGAAACGAATTTTGGACGGATTTTGACACAAGTTTCCTATTTGGAATAGGTTATGCTTGTGTATAAAAGACAAAATTCGGCCAGCACTCAAATGCTAATGATTTTGTGAGTCTCAAAGAGTTTGAGAGAGGGTTTATTTTGTTCTAAGACATTCTTGGTTGAAGAACAAAATAATACACAAAATAAATTCCATATAGTTCTTTTGATTGTGAAAAAGTGTTTCACAATTTGGTCTAGCAACCAAGATCAAAGAAGCTACTTTGATATTCGTTCGAAGTGTGGATACCGCTAGAGGGTGAAACTTATCATCTTCATAGTTCGTGATTCTTGCTTTGTTCATGATCAAGATTTCAAGCCTCCATCGAATTCAAGGTTGCAAAATCAAAGGCATCAAGGGTTAGTATTCTAGTATTCATTATGTTGTATTTGACTTAATCATATGAATGGATCTATGGCTTTGGGTTTCATTAAATTTTAAATGCTTAATTCCGCTGCGCATGTTTGATCGAAACCCAACAGTGGTATCAGAGCCCCGTTCATGTTGATTATTTCAATACATAATCATGTTGTGAGTATATAAATTGTTTATGTGCCTAGCATGATTTGAATATTGGATTATATGATGTTTATGTGTTATGTAATTTTATGTGGTTTATTGTTTTACAACTTTAATCGCACGATTCAATCGCAATAAATATTATGATGGATTCCGAATTGTTTGATTATTAATTCTGATTGGATCATGGTTTTAATAATCGGGAAAAGACAATTTTGAGACAAATTTTCGAACTTCAAAATTCCTTCTGATGCGTTTGGGCGACCGCACAAATCTCCCTGGGCGGCCGCACATGTTTGGGCGACCGCACAGGAGATTTTGGGCGGCCGCACAGTTCACTGATTCTGTTCTGATTTTGGTTAAAATTGGAATTTGGAATTTTCGAGAGGTCCAACCGAACCAGTAACAAAACCAGACCAGACTTGCTGATCTGGAATGGGCTTTGGGTAGTTGGTTTGAGTATGGATCTTGGGGTTTGATTTTCCTATTTGTTTTAGTCTTGTGATTCTAAGATTGGTTCAAGGTTTGGATGGCTAATCTACGTTCATCGAGATTGTGTTTCCCAAACTTGACCGCAATCAAAGTTTCAAAGATAAATCGAAGTTAGAATTATGAAGAGTTCATAATTGCTAAAATTGAGAAACAAAGTTCTTGATTCAATGATCGGAGATCCATGTGGAATTGTGAATGCAATTGGCCTACGTTCATCGAGACCATCTATTGCTTAGTTTCGGCCACATGGACTACTTTCTTGGCCTCTTGAATTAGTGCGGGATTGTGGTTGCCTAACGGCTTAGTTCGACCGCACTTCTTGTTGTCTTGATTTGGAAATAACGACCAAAGTTGAAAAGGTCTCATCCTCATAATTATAGAAAAACTAATGACACATAAATATTGTGCTTAAATTAATGGAGATTAATTTAGTGGCTAAACTTGATGCGTAACATGTTTATCTTATGTGCTCATAAATGTGTTGTATGCTATATGTGATGAACCTTCAAGAAAGTTTTAAGTCCTTTTTGCCATACCATGATTAAAACACTTGTAAGTACACGGGTATTTTCATGTGGGCTCGCCAAAGCGAGGTGCATTGATTTTATCTTTGTATGAGCAAGATGAGTGAATAAGAGTTTCCTATGCGTTTAAAATGGTTGGACTTAATAAGGCGTCAAAACAGTTTTGGGCCTAGGCAAAAGATGAGATTAAACATGCTTTTGAAATTGGATCACTAAGAATCATATGAGATATGATTGGCAAGAAATTGTCTACCTAATTAATTTGATTTTGAGCGGTCCGCCTCCGTGGACTCAAGATTAAATTAAAGTTGGATCTTAGCCCAATTTAAAAGAGTCTCATGAAAGGATCTAAGAGTCATATGAGATATGATTGACAGGGTTGTCTACCTAATTAATTTAGTTTTGAGCGGTGCGCCAAAGCGTACTCAAAATTAAGTTAAAGTTGGATCTTAGCCCATTTAAATTATATCATACATTGGATGTATATGAAGGTTATATAATTTAGTGAGAGTATTTTGGAAAATACATTATTTATCTCTTTAATGAGATTGGTACTTGTAAAATTTTGGAAATTTTGCATAAGTTGTAGACGACAACTAAAATCGTTGCGACTAATCCTTGTTAAGGATAAAGCTTCAAAAGAATGGCACAAACTTCATGGATTGGATCCTGAGCCTAAGAATGGTTCTAAGGCAAGAAGATGGGTTGTACATTCTTGATGGGCCTATTCCTAAAGAACCCAAAGCCGGAATAGACAATCACAAGAATCATGAGTATGATTCTAGGAATGTGAGTTGTCTTATGCTCGCGATTATGTGCTCAAAACTCCAACAAAGTTTGGAACTTTTTGAAGCCTATTAGATAGGCGTGGAGTTGAGTTACATGTTTCAAAGAGAAATCTAGGCAAGAAAGGTATAAAACCATTATTGCATTCACTTCTTGCAAAAGGAGTAAAGGGCAATAAGTGGAACCTCACATGCTTAAGATACAGGCTACGTAGAACATCTTGAGAAACTTGGTTGTCCAATTGGATTGGAACAAGCCACGGATCTCATTCTTGATTCATTGTCCAATAGTTATAATCACTTTGTGATGAACTATAACATGCTTGGAATGAATAAGAATCTCTCCGAGTTGCATGATATGCTGAAAAACTGCGGAGATGAAGATAATGGAGAAAGGTTCTCCAATACTCATGGTTCATAATGGAAAAGGGTCAAATGCCAAAAGAAAGGTAAGACAAGGGTTGTCAAAACCTAAAACTATAATTGATGCAATTTGGAAAAATGGCAATTGGATTGACCATTTAAAATTGTAGTCAAAAGGTAAGCCAAGAGTTGTCAAACCTAAAGGAAATAATTATGGTTATAATAATAACTCTAAATTGATACAATTTGGTAATGTGGCAATTGGATTGACCATTTAGAATTGTAGTCAAAATTTTGGGTGATCAATAAAAGGAATGGTAGTGGGACTACCACTCGGAATATTTATGTTATAAATTATTCTTTCTAAATTTAATTATTGGGTATTGGATACCAGAATAATTAGTAAGATGAAAGACTACTTATAGTAAAGTTTTATCTACAAACAGTAATGATGCAATGGTTGCAATATTGTTCGTAGGACACTTGTAAAGTGACTTTACTGATGAAGTAGGAAATATTATTTTGTTATAAGATAATGAAGGATATTCATTTCTTATTTGAAATAAGAAAGGTGCTTTATTTATTATGATTTACTTCATTGTGTTATCATATAAATAAATCTTATATCCTAAATCTTGAAGAACAAAGTAATAAAGACTATAACATAAATAATTAAAATTCTTTATGCATTATTGTTTTGATCAAATAAATGAGAAATGCATATCTAAAATTCCATGGGACGGAGTTTTAAGTCATATGATTTGGAATCACATGATTTATGCAAATCTTATTTACTTGGATCAAGACATCTTTTACTATGATTGGTAAAAAGGCTAATGTCTTAATTGACCTAATAGATTTCGATGTGTATGGTGCATTAAGAAGAAATGCTAAAAGAGAATTTTGGTTATACTTGGTAAAACTATTCAAAAATTATGATTGGATCATGATGATGAATAATTAAACCAAGAATTTGACAGTCATCATTAAAGTTGTGAAATGGTTTCACAAATTAACTTCACTAAGAATATCAAATGATATGTCTGCGTGGAAGTATAAGAACCTTATTGGATACGGTTCGTTGGATGACAAAGTCAAAGTGATCTTCCATTATTCATTTTGGGGTTATGTATTTAAAACCGCTATGATTATACTAATCTGAATTCCATCAAGAGAGGTTAAAAGATGAAAGAAAACTCGGTTTGCCTTTCGCAAAGATTTAAGATGGTGAGACCTTTTGGAAAGGAGTTGTCTGGGACACACTCACATTTAAATCTAATAAATATATTTTCATGGGATATCCTAAGGAAACTTGAGGATATAATTTTACTCATAAGAAACAAATGGTTTGTTGATTATGATGATACTTTTCTAGATAAATGGTTTATCTCTAAAAGAATCAGTGGGAGTAAAATGTATCTCGAATGGTTCGAGACCTAGAAAATATATTTTAACCTAAGATGGAAGTTGAACAAGTTTTCGCAAGGAGTCGTGAAAAGTCTGTTCAAGATATACAAATACTTGCAATACATGATAGGATACAATCTATTAGTAGAAATATTGGATATTTCGAAATAGAAAGTATTGAGGTAAAGTTCATTTAGAATGAAGTATTTACCACCTATCAAAGATGCAAAATCAACTCCACATTTAGATTAATGGCTTTGAGTCATAAAATCTAAAAGGCAATTCATGTATAATAATCAAGTTTGGAACTTGATCATTCTAACCTAAGGTGTAAAAACCAAAGGAGATGAATGACTTTTCTTGGAGAAAAATGTTACATGGGTAGCAAGAAACTTATTAGAATTTTCATAGTCACATGTTCATATTTGGAATATGAAAATTGACAAAATGATGTCAAAACAAGCATTCCTCAACGGGAACTCACTTAAGGATGTATTGGATACAACCTAAAGGTTTTGATAGTCAAGAAAATTCTAAAAGGTATGAAAGTTGCGAAGATTCATTTGATGGATTGAAGCAAGCTTTTGGGAGTTGGAATCTCCGTTTTGATAAGTCATAGAGCTTGGCTTGATCAAGAACGAAGATGAATCTTGTATATACAAGAAGATTAGTGGGAGTATGGTGCTATTCCTTATCTAATATGTGGATGACATATTGCTCATTGGAAACGACATTCCTATACTTTAATCTGTAAAGACTTGGTTAAGAAAGTGTTTCGCAATGAAGAATATGGATGAAGCCGCATAAGTCGTTGGGATTAATATCTATAGAGATAGATCAAGGAAGCTAAATGGTTTAAAGCCAATGTACATATATTGACAAAGTCATAAGAAGATTCTGCAAGGAAAATTCTAAGAGAAGATATTTGTCAGTGTTACATGGAGTTTCTCTAAGTAAGACTCAATGTCCTAAAGACAAAAGATGAGCATAAGAAAAACGAATGAGATGCCATTTGCTTCGGCAATTGGATCCATGATGCCATGATAAGTACTAAGGCGGATATATCTAATGCTTGGAGCATGACGAGTAGATATTAATCCGATAACCGGTGAGAGTCATTGGATGGCTGTGAAACAATTCTTAAAGCACTTTAGAAGGACTGAAGAATTGTTTTGATCTATGAAGGGATGGAAGATGATCTCGTCGTATATGGGTACGCGGATGCATGCTTCCAAACCGACAAAGATGATAAAAGATCGCAATTGAGTTTTATAAATAATAGTGAAGCTGTAAGTTGGAATGGTTCCAAGCAGAGTCACTAAATTCTACATACTAAAATCTAAGTATATTGCTGCATTGGATGCCGCAAAGGAAATTGTTTGGATTAAGAAGTTCATGGGTGAACTTAAGATGGTTCCTAGCATTGCTAATCAAATAGATTTTATTAGCAATAATAGTCGTGCTATTGATCAAGCAAAAGGAACCAAGGGCACATCCTAAATCCAAACACATACTTAGACGTTTTCTTATCGTTCGAGAAATCGTTGATAAGGGAGACATACATATATGCAAAGTACCTACTAATGATAACGTTACGGACACACTAAACAATGGGAATTCCACAAAGCTAACCATGATGGTCATGTTAGGTCCATGGGTATTGGATACCTAGGGAATTGGGCCTAGGGCAAGTGGGAGATTGTTGGTGTTGGTGCCCTAGGCACGTTTGTTAAACGTTGTATAGGTTATCATTTTATTCATAATAATAAAGAGATAATAAGATTATTATTATGGCTCGTGTTTGCTTATAATAATCTCCGTCCCTAGAGCTTGTTAAGCACTAGTATAAAGGCTAAATGATCATGGGATGATCATGTTAGATTTATGGGTACTTGTTTGGAACAAGGTACTGGACATGACCCGCGGTATGAGATTTATGTCATGGTCGATGTCATATATATAAATCTCATATTAGTTATGTCATTTGAATCCTTAGACATGAAGTTATTATAGTCTTCCACTTGATGAACATTATGTTTGACATATTTAAACGCTACCTTAACACGGTAGTTATAAAGGGTATGATTGGCATGATTGGATTCATGTAGGGAAGAATAATAAGCCAAATGGATTTGTCCCTCTTCGGAGAGATGTCAAGCTTGGGCCCCTCGAAGGAATGATGTTGGTGAAATGTTTGGCCAAACTCAAATGGATTGATTGGATCAATGTCATTTGGACTATCAACATATTCGGGATCGAGAAAAGTATTGAACAATACAAGTTGACTTGTTGACCATGACTTGTGTTCAATGACATCGTGGACAAAAGGATTATGACATATTCTAAAGGAATGCGAACTTGTATCTAGTTATACTATTTGGGTAGGTATGACGGTTTGCTAGAACCTAATCATATCTTATGGGATCATGTTTGAGCCCATTGCCAACTTAGTATAATCCTAGAGGGTCACACACAATAGAACGAATTTTTAAAAGGACTACATTGGAATTTTGGAAATTCTGGACATCCTGGGAAGTGGGCGACCGCACAGTATGTACTGGGCGGCCGCACAATTATCTTAGTTTTGTACCAGTTTTGCTTCAGATAGTTGTGCGACCGCACAGAGGTTTTGGGCGGCCGCACACTGCTGTCGGGTGGCAGATTCCTAATTTGATTAGGAAACGAATTTTGGACGGATTTTGACACAAGTTTCCTATTTGGAATAGGTTATGCTTGTGTATAAAAGACAAAATTCGGCCAGCACTCAAATGCTAATGATTTTGTGAGTCTCAAAGAGTTTGAGAGAGGGTTTATTTTGTTCTAAGACATTCTTGGTTGAAGAACAAAATAATACACAAAATAAATTCCGTATAGTTCTTTTGATTGTGAAAAAGTGTTTCACAATTTGGTCTAGCAACCAAGATCAAAGAAGCTACTTTGATATTCGTTCGAAGTGTGGATACCGCTAGAGGGTGAAACTTATCATCTTCATAGTTCGTGATTCTTGCTTTGTTCATGATCAAGATTTCAAGCCTCCATCGAATTCAAGGTTGCAAAATCAAAGGCATCAAGGGTTAGTATTCTAGTATTCATTATGTTGTATTTGACTTAATCATATGAATGGATCTATGGCTTTGGGTTTCATTAAATTTTAAATACTTAATTCCGCTGCGCATGTTTGATCGAAACCCAACATAGCATACCCAACAAATATACCTTCATCAGCCTTAGGAGAAAATTTACCTTGATGTTCTTTACCATTGTAGAGAATGTAGCATTTACATCCAAAAATCTTGAAGTAGGTAATGTTGGGCGTTCTTCCTCTCTAAATTTTATAAGGAGTTTTGTTGTAGGTCTTGTTGATGAGGGATCTATTCTGAGTGAAGCATGCTGTGTTAATAGTTTCAGCCCAAAAATACTGAGGTAGCTTTACTTCAGCATTCATTGATTTTCCAGCCTCTATCAACGTTCTGTTCTTTCTTTCTTTCCACAACACCATTTTGTTGAGGAACTCCAGCAGCTGAAAAGTTGTGGTCAATACCATGGTCGTCACACTATTGAGCAACACCGTTGTTCGTGAATTCCGTTCCATTATCAAATCGAACACTACGATGTGATCTTCTTTTTTAGTTTGGAGCTGCCTAAAGAGCGCGGTCAAAATGTCGTAGCAAACATCTTTAGAGATCATCATTTCAACCCACGTATATCTTGAATAATCGTCTACCATAACTAATGTATATCTATTTCCTCAAATACTTGCGGTAGTGACTGGTCTAAACAAATCCATATGAAGTAGTTGCAAACATCTTGAAGTTGAAGGTGTGGTCTTGCTGGAGAAAGACGCTTTTAGTTGTTTACCTAGTTGACATGCGGTACACTTCTCATCGTGGTGATCAGCTACCTTGGGTAGACCACGAACTAGATTTTCTCTAGCAATCTTAGAGAGATACTTGAAGTTCAAGTGACTTAGTATTTTATGCCATAGCCAACTATTTTCACTTACATTCTTTGCTACAAAACAGAGATTAGAAGAAATACAATAGGAATTAAAATCAACAACATAAACATTTTTCTTACGAATCACTTTGACGCCGGATGTGCCATCTTTGATGAGACAAAGATTTGAAGTGAAGTGGCATTGCAATCCTTTGTCGCAGAATTGAGATATTGAGAGAAGATTGTGTTGAAGTCCAATGACCAGAGAGACTTCTTGGATGGTGATTTTTCCTTTTCGAATGACTCCATATCCTATGTTATTTACTTTGCAGTTATCTCCAAAAGTTACTGATGGACCTTTCTCTTCACGGACATCTTCCAATAAGTTGATATCTACGGTCATATTGTTAGTACCCGATCTGAAAATGAGTTTATTAGGGCTTTCCCAAATATACAAGGACTTTATAGGAATTAAAAACCTTGCAAAGACTTGTCCTGGATTCCCAAAATATATCTCATCATTCTAGAACATCTTAATAATGGATAAAATAGGGTTTCCATAAACCAAATAAAACCCTAGCTTAAAAATCACATCAGAGGGAAGATTTGGCCACGCGGCCACTTTTGACCTTGGCCACGCGGCCACATCTGCCTAAGGTGATCTGGACCGTCAGATCTCTCCACCAGAATGCTATATAAACCTATCCTTGCCTCTTGGTTAAGGATCTGAATTTCAGAGCCCTTAAGTGGCGATTTTACTCTGAAATCAAGCATTTGAAGCATTCAGGAACACCCTCAAGAATCCCAAGAAGATCAAGGTTTATTTCTTGCCAACATAGGTAAGTTTTCTATCTTTTCCTTCATGTTCTTGCCATGATTATTAATTTAGATCCATAATATTCATGTTCCTAATATGTTTATTCATGTGATCTTCATAATATTCATGTTCCTAATATGTTTATTCATATGTTCTTCATAATATTCATGTTCTTATCATGTTTATTCATATATTCATCATATTATTCATATGTTCATAATATGTTCTTCTCATGTTCTTCATGTTCTTAGATTAAAACCTTATTTATGCTATATTTAGGGTTGCGATCTTCATGTTTACATGTTATTTCATAGCCGATGATGATCTAGAGTTCATCAACCCGAACACGATCTAGGAACTACTTCTAAACCCTAATCTTTAGGTAAATTCCCCCTCATTATGCATGATCCCGATTCTTCTGCTTATTCTAAATTCTTCTCGAACTACGCTGACCTGAGCTTCTCACATTGAGAGGAACGTAGGCAATCTTCGGATCCGGTCTCAAACACATCGCACGCTACATACACCGCATCATGATAGAAAGACCAATCATTCGGGCGATAGGAGTGATAACGTTCAATATTCTTCTCTTGTCGTAATTTGACCCCCGAACCTATTTACTTGTAAATAATTGCTTTTTCTCAATGTTTTGGCTATAATTAAAACGGCGTGGTGACTCTCATAATTTTCAATGTTGCTATGAATATCTCAATTTCAAACACACGTATTCACAGTGGCGACTCCGCTGGGGACTGCTTTGAAACTTTTTCAAACTTAGTGGGTCTAACTTTCGTTTACATCATGATGTTTGCCATGTTTACACATGTAACTCACACTTTGCCATGTTTTCACATGCACCTCACACTTTTCCATGTTTACACATGAACCTCACACTTCGCCATGTTTTCACATGCACCTCACACTATGCCATATTAGCACGTGCACCTTGTATTTTTGCCATGCTAATACGTGTGCCTTGTTTCTTTTCAATACATGTATTTTTTGTACTTTCGCCACGGTACTAAGGTCAAACGAGACTTTGCTATGCTCCCTTGTACATTCTTATCCTCTCCCTCTTCTCTCTCTCTTGCATTGCATTGCATCATTCAAAACATTAAAACTTTTTTTTCTCCTTAAAAAGAATTAGTTTCTTGCCACACACTACCAATAGTCCGTGTCAGCACTGCACATATCCCTTATTACCCCCGGAGTGAACGAGGTGCGGGAATTAGTGGCGCTACTGCCGCCCTTTTTTCCAGTCACTCGTTCACTCCACTCACCGTGTACACTCCGCGAGCGGTGGGAACCTTTATCCTACCTGTGTCAACCCACACATAGAGATTAGGACACTCATTGGACCAACCAATTAGGATGTAAATTAATGAAAAACTTTTCGTAAAATAAAATGTGCATTGCATCTAGGCGACCTCTAAGGTCCATCGCTCATCCATTGGTCCATCTGTCAAAGCTTGTCATCTTGACCTATCTAGGTTACCTAACCATAACGTTAGACCCATTTAGGTCTACCCATCATTGTGATCCATTTGGGTCTACCCTTCCTCTCGACTTGCTTTGGTCCCCAACCTTATCTACCTTTGACCTCTTAGGTCAACCTTTGACCCCCTAGGTCAACCTATCACTTTTGACCTCTTAGGTCTACCCTTGACCCCCTAGGTCAACCTTATTCGGCTTTGACCCCTTAGGTCAACCCTTAACCCATCGGTCAACCTTATCCGCCTTTAACCTCTTAGGTCAACCTTTGACCCCCTAGGTCAACCCAATCGCCTTCGACCTCTTAGGTAAACCCTTGACCTCCTCGGTCAACCTTATTACCTTCGACCCCCTAGGTCAACCATTGACCCCCTAGGTCAACCTTTGACCCCTTAGGTCAATCCAATCGCCTTCGACCTCTTAGGTCAACCCTTGACCTCCTTGGTCAACCTTATCACCTTTTGACCCCTTAGGTCAACCTTTAACTCCTAGGTCAACCTTATCCGCTTTTGACCTCTTAGGTCAATCTTTGGTTCCATAGGTAAACCCAACCCGCTTAGGTCAAACCGTCATCTTGACCCACCTAGGTCATTACTCTACCCACCGTTGCCTGACTAACCTAGGTCAACCCGTCTCGACCCGTCTAGGTTCACACATCATCCTTGACCCACCTAGGTCAACTTGTCTGTCTTAGGTTGAAACTACCCCTTCACCTTTGACCCATCTAGGTCAATCCTTAACCCAATTAGGTTGACTTACCTATCTTGGATCCACCTAGGGAAAACCACTTCTGTCCAGCTACAACCAGCTATCTTGATCCATCCACCATATAGGTCAATCCAACCCTTCCTATTTTGGTCGACCTATCCTTCACCCACCTAGGTAAAACCTTAAGTCAAATCGTACCCAACTCGATTAAGGTGAAACCAAATCACATAGGTCTTCCTCACCTATACTTGACCAAGGACCGAGTCATCTCCCTCTTTTTGATCCCCAAAGGTCACTCTTTATCTCAAAAATACCCGGACTTTACCAAATTGACCCCTATGGTCATCTCTCACCTCTTTTTTAAAAGTCTAACTTGACTCGAACTACGGTGACCTGAGCCTCTTATTGTGTGGGACCTCTCCCTCATGGTAAGGGGAACGTAGGCAACTTCGGCCCCATCATACTTTTAAATTTTTGTCAAAAAATGCATTTCAAAAATGTGGAGACCAACTCTTTTCCAAAAGTGACTTTATAACGATGCCTTGTCATTAATTATGAGCCTAACATCATTGAAAATGATTAATGTGCCAATATTTTCGCTACCATAGGTCGCCTGCATGTCGTCAGAATACTTTGAGAAGGCCCTTGCCTGCGTGGCCGAAAGATTTGACTTTCAAGAGAAAAGGCACATAGAAGACTTGAAGATGGTCCTCGACATGAGAAACAGATGTCATGCCGAAGAATTTCACTTGGCATTAGAAGCCCAAGAAAAGCGCCATAGGACGGAGATGCCCAAGGCACTCGAGGAGCAAGAGGCTCGTCATTTAAAGGAGAGACAAAGCATTTCTGAGAAGCTCAAAGAGCTAGCCACGATAATCTAAGGTGTTGTTTGGGATCAACGACAAGAGATCTCCGATCATGCTAGCAAAAATCTCTCATCAATTCACTTCAAATCACCTCAGCACACCAAGGACGATATAGTCATTGATGAAGAGGATTCCTGCAGTGTCAACAAGGGGAGAAATGCAAAGAAACCACATATGGACAACTCAAACCAATGCCGCCACGTACCCAAGGAATGTGGTTGGATATCAGAATGAACAAATTGGGGCTACCTCCTTTAAATAATAATAAAAAAAGAGTCATTCAGTCGTCGTAGGTTCTAGAGTGTCTTTAGTCAAAAGTCCACTTTAGATGATTTTTGTTTCTTTAGTAAAAGTCCACCCCGGACTAGTTGTTTTTCTTTCAAATAATAAAAGAGTCTTTATTTCTTTTCTCTCTAGACTTGAGACATAATCTTGCATAAATCAATTCCATGAAAATTGTCTTATTCACCATTTTCACTTGATTACTATATCTTTATATGATGAATTAATCTTAAATATGCTCATTAATGACGACTCATTAAAAGGTAAATGGACCCGCAAACCATTCACATAACTAAGTAAACAGTTAGTCTCAAGATAACAAATGCTTCGATCAATTGTGATGAACGAATCACTTTCTCTTCTCTCTACATTCTATCCACACTCCCCCTATGTACACCCTCCATGTACACTCTATCCATGTAATACCAACTATACACTCACCCCGTGTGCATTCTTCACATACACTCTCTCTTTCTCCCATACACTATCCTAATACACCTCCCATCTTACCATTAGACCACTTTTCCATACGGTCATGACGAAGACGTGGACTGCAGTTGCTCATCATCAAATAGGAATCCATGCTGCCACAATTCAAGAGGTTGTTTGTTACCTTCATGAGTACTACATGCCGATACACTGGGGCTGTCCGTATTCCATTGCAAATATCAAAGATATGCACGAAGTTGTTCATGCCATTAATAGGTGCACGTGACAATCCGATAGAGCTCTGCCGGTAAGAATCAAGGGGCTACGGATCCCCCTCGCCAGCAAAAGGCCTCTTGAACTATAAGGAGGTTACCTTGCAATTGGCAAAGGCGAAAGCAAACTAGGGGCTCATCTTGCCCAATGTTTCATGTACAAATATATATTAAAAGAAGAAAAGGCTCGCTAGGTTGAAACCCAAAAGGGAGACCTAGGAAAAAATTAGAGCATTGCACAAAAAAGAAGCCCGCTAGGTTGAAAACCCAAAACGGCGGCCTAGGCAAAAAAAAAAAAGGTGTGCACAAAGAGATAAAATAAAAAAAATAGATAGAAAAATAGAAGGGGCTATCACCATGAAAAAGTAGAAGTCCTATTTTCTTTTCAATTCAAATGTTCTATTTTTCTTTCTTTCCCTGCAAAGAAGTTTAACACGGCAGCATCAACCCATGACAACTACAATGGAGCAATCCACTGCGACAACTACAATAGAGCAGTCCACCGCAACGACCTACAATGAAGCAATCCAAAGCAACAAGCTACAACTGTCACGACCCGAAATCCAGGCTCTATTTTATTGGTAATAAATAATTATTATTTATTTATTTGCTTATTTATTTATTTAAATTATTATTTATTTAAATATTTATGTGTGCATTTTATGTTTCATAATAATTCATGCCTAGCATTTTATTTGGGTCATTTGTGCTAGTGTGGTATTGTTGAGTCTTAATTGTTAGCTGGGAGTGTAGTATTGTGTTAGTAGGAGGGGATGGGCCTAGATGTAACTTTTTAAAAATAATTCCCCTACTCCCTCTCTTCTCCCTCACCTCCCTACTCTTCTCCCTCACTCATCTTCCTCCTCCCAGCACACTCTCTCTCTCTCCTCCATTGTGGGTAAGTTTCATCTTCTTCCTTCTCTCTTCATTTTCTTCATCTTCCTCTCTTAATCTCTCGTTTCTTAAAACTTGAAACATGTTTAGATCGTCGATAGGATCGTTGGAAGCCAAAAATATTTGAAATCCATCAACTTTGAGAAAATCCGGGTAAGTTGCTTTTCCCCCATTTTTATGCTAAAGTGTTCATATCATGTTTATATTATGCTTGATGTGTTATATTTGAAGTTTGGTTGAATTTGGAATTTATTTGGAATTTATTTTGAGTTTTGGTCAAAAATGGTGATTTTAGGAATGTTGGGTTTGAATCTTGATCTTGGTTGATAAATGGTATTATTTGAGTCCCCATTCTAGTTATAAGTTGTTTTGGGTTCATCTTTATTCTTGGTGGAAGGTTGATTATGTTTGGTTTTGGTTGTAATATGAAATGGGTAAGAAAATTGGTAAAAACCCAGATTTTAGCCGGATTTCGTCCCTCCGGGCAAGGAGGCGCGCGCACCATGTTTTGGGAGGCGCGCGCACCCTTTTCTACTTCGAAATCGCAGCCTTCTGACCTTAGGAGGCGCGCGCATCACTTTTTATGGAGGCGCGCGCATCCCTCTTTTTCCAGATTGTCCGTTTTTCGTTCGATCTTCCGGAGGCCATAACTTTCTCATCCGAACTCCGTTTTAGGCGTGTAAACTATCGTTTTGAAGCTCTCTTCGAGTAATACAAGATGGTATAGGTTTTTCAGTTAAGTTATAAGTTTTATACTTCGGGATTTTATTGGGTGTTTGAGGGTAAGAGGAGTTGTATCAATCCTTTGTGATCAAGTTTTGCAAATCCATTTGAGTGACCGTGTTGAGTTGTTGAGATCATATTTGTGATATAAGTGAGGATTTCATACCTTGAGACCATTTAATTGAAAGCTAATTTACTGATCGGATTGATTTTAGGATAAGACTTAGTCTAGGTTTTAGGCGATATCCTATAGTACCTAGAGGGTTGTTTTGGAACACTAAAGTGTTGAGTTTGGTCCGTCTGTGATCATGTATGAATAAGTGTAACCTTTTGTGTCGTTTATGAACGAATATAAAGCGTGATATGGTGATTGGGTACCTATGGTTTTGATTAGCTTCTTTATGGTGTATTCATTCGGACTTCCTATTTGGAATTCTAGGTGTATAAATATAGGGAGTTGATAGTCTTAGTACATCTTCATGAGTAAACGTTTAGATTCATCTTAGTAATAGTCGATATACTATTTATGAGCGACCGTTTGGGTTGTGTTCCTTATGAATAACTTGTGGGTATCATCTTTGGAATGTATCTGGTATGGTTCCTCTTTATGGAATTATCGTATTCTAATAGTCTTTGTTGTTGAGCTACTTATGAGCAATTCCGTTTATCGTTGTTGTGCTCTTTATGAGAAATTCCGTTTATCGTTGTTGTGCTCTTCATGAGAAACTCTTGTTATTGTTGTTGTTAAACTCTTCATGAGTAACCGTTGCATCTTTATGGTGATTATTTGGCATGGTTCCCTACTTTGGAACCCTAAACTGTTTAATTAAGCTAGTATTTATTACTTAGCATTTATTTGAAAGCCCAGCTGGCATATTTGTTGCATCGGGGCGATGGGAAGGATTATAATGGCAAAGCCAAGTCCATTATAATGTTGACCATTGTTTTGCCCTTACTATACCCCCTTTTCCAGATTGGCCTTGGAAGGGTTAAGTTAGCGTTCCTCTGTGAATGTATCTAGCTAGCGGGCATGACTTTGTGTCATGGTCCTTGTCCTTTGTGACACTTTTATGGTTATTGGTTCCGGTACCGGGGTTTTCTCTTCGGCTTTCATGCTATTATGAAGATGTTGATTGGTTGATCATTGAAGCTGCGCAGCGATCCTTTATTTGGATGTTCCGGTTTGGAAAACCTTGGCTATATCCTTTGTTATGTGTTTATTTCCGCTGCTATCTGATATGTGATAATTGCTATGTGCTATGTGATATTTATTATTGTTTATTGCTTATTGCATAGTAGCATGTCATGTAGTTGCATTAGTAACTTACTGAGATTTATTCTCACCCCGTTTCTTGTTTCAAATTGTTTTCCTTAACCCCCCCCCCAGGAGGAAAAGGATTAGGATTCGCGGATCGAGGAGGACGTCGAGAGGATTGAGATTTTGGGCAGGTTGTTTGATCGGTTTGCATTATTTAAATGTGTAACCTTTTGGGGATAGTTTTACCAACAATGACGTCATTAAGATTTGTAATCTTTTGTATTTTGGGGCGAGCTTGCGAAGCTTATTCTAGTAGTTTGTTGTTGTTGTTAAGCTTGGATTTCTAAAACTTTGTTTTAAACATTTTGGGTATAAAAATAGAATTTTTATCTTCATTATTTTGGTGTATTGTTGTAAGTCGACGTCCAGCTCGCGAGTTCCGGGCCCGCGGGGTCGGGGTCGCGACAGTTGGTATCAGAGCTATGGTTTAGCTCTATGTATAAGTATAGGTGGACTAGAATGACCTAGGAGGGTAAATGGGTTCGGAGTGAGTAACGATGAGTATTTTATGCAGGTATTTGTTTGTGATGGCTAGAAGAAGAACGGGTGAAAGTTCTAGTGGGGCTCAGAATCAGAATGGTATACGGGAAGAAAACCGTGCAGTGTTTCAGGACAGGTTTGAAGCGGCCGTGAAAGCAATTCATGACCAAGGGCCGAGAGAGGAACATGTAGCACCTCCGCGATATGGGTTGGAGCAGTTCTTGAAGTTGAAACCAAGTGAGTACGACGGTGAGCCTGATGTGAAAAAGGCCGAGCTATGGATAGAATCGATGGAGAAGATCTATGATGTCTTTGGTTGCACTGATAAGGATAGGGTTCGGTTTGCAGCTTATATGTTAGTTGGTGCTGCGGAACATTGGTGGAGGGCACTGAAGACCAGTTGGGATGCGACTCTTATACCATATCCTTGGGAGTGGTTAGTGAGGAAATTCAAGGATCGTTTTATCTCTCTAGTGAATCAAAACCGGAAAGAGATCGAGTTCTGCAGCTTGGAGCAAGGCGTGATGTCAGTAGCACAGTACTTAACTAAGTTCACAGAATTAGCCAGGTGTGGTGACTATCTTGTGCGGACCGAGGAGCAGAAAGCTATGAGATTCATCCGGGGTTTGAAGACTTCTATTCGTACTCAGCTTATAGCCCAGAGGATTGTGACATTTCAGGATGCGGTAGACCGGGCATACTTGATCGAGCAAGATATTGGGGAGCATAAGAGGAAGACCGAGGTTGCAAATGCGGGTAAACAAGTAAGCCATGCTAAATCTCAACCACATCACCGTTCAGATAACCGAGGTAATTTGGGAGCACCATCTCAGTTTAAGGGAAAAACCGCGCTAGGGAATCCGGGTACTACTCCGGGGAAACAAGACTGTCCGAGGTTTAAGGTTCAATCATCAGGAACAGGAACCAGTACTTCACCGGGTCAGAAAAGAGATGCTTCGGGGAACCCTAAGGTTTCGGGTAGAGTATTTGCGACCAATCAGCACTCACCAGGTAACGGATAATTTCAGGAGGTATTATTTTGCGTCGTGAGAGCGAGCGCGTGCATTTTAGGATCATCGCATTTATGTGTTTTTGTGCATTTAGTTGCATTTATTTCTTCTGAGTCTTTGACTTATGTGTTGTAGGTGTCTACTCCTATGGAGGAGTTTAGGGTATCTGATGAAGTCTTATGTGCTTATGATGTGCTTAAGTATGGTTATGTCTCACCTGCTAAATTAGCCATGTTGCTATTACAAGATTTTGATGTTACTATTGCTTTAATCTATTGTTGTAGGGGATTGTTATATTCTCCGTTCCTAATTTCTTAAAACAGTTTGAGACCGTTCACTTGGGTAGAATTATACTCACCTTTCCTTATTTGGGATTTGAATATATAACTTAGGTGGGTGACAATGGGATGTCTATACCAATTGTTGGGTGTATTTATCGTTTGTAAAAAAATTTCTATTTTATTTCTGAATAGTACCTAGTATTGGGGAGAATCTTGGGTTAAATTGAGTGTTATAGTACAAGGTTGTAGTGCTAATATTTAGATCAATGTCCTTATGGCATCGGTTGGGTTATAAGAGTTGAGGATTCAATGAGGACCTCTTAAGGAAAATTTTGGTCACTTTTTGTACATCTCCGTGAATGCATCGGAATGGATTAGTATGGAAAGGTGTACGATTTGTTATGGATGGTGAGTTTGTTGTAAGAGTTATGATCATTAATGGTGGTAAGCGTGTTAAGTTAGAAAGGACTAAGTACATTTTGGGAGAGTAATAATTTCTCGATTTATGTTAAAAACATTTTGAAATTTTGGTTAAATAGTGTTCTATGGTTCTAAATCTTGTCTTGGTGGCATTTCTTGTTTGGATTACAACTATGTGAAGAAAGTTGAGTATAAATACTTGGGCATATTAAAGAATACTATGATTTGGTATTGGGTCAGTTGGAATGTGACTAGCTAATGGGTTTATTATGATGGCAGTACTATTGAACCTAAGTATCTTTAAGTTAACGAATGTATACGTGAAAGTCTAATGTGGGTCAGCTGTTGGAGATTTAGGGATTGCTAAACTTCCTTGGGATATATAAGCGCGGATTATTAATTCGAGAAAAGGAATTAGAGGAAATCCCTTGACGATAAAAAATTGGATTATTTTTCGGACTATTGAGTATTCGTAATTGTTTTAAGTTTTCAAAGATTGAAGTAATGTGGTGATGGTACTATGTCATAGATTTAAGTGAACATTTTGTGTTAAAATTTTGGGTTTATATTACACCCCTAGTTTAAGGTGCTATCTAGAACGAGAGCACTATAATGGGAATCCTTAGAGATATATCCTTTGGTGAATATTATGAGGATGGAAAATTTCTTTAGCTTTTCATATTTTAAAAGCTAATTTAGCTCGAGATGGTAATGTTTTGAATTTCTGGGGAATAATACTAAGTATGCGATTTACAAATGGAAGTACCTTTGCGGTGTAGTTAAGGTTATGAATAAGGCAAGCTTGAGATACCTCGAGAATTATGTGTGGAGATAATTTGAATTCTTCGATTTTGAGTACGAATTTTGATTAGTAATGAAGTTAATGATGTAATGATTCGGTTCAAGAGGTGGTGTTATCGTAAGCATTATTTAAGGTTACCTTGTAGTGGGGTAGATTGGACAATTGAGGAATTTGAGAAATGGCGGAACTATCGTAACCGTAGCTATTTGGTCTTTCGGGTAAGTCTCGTTAAAATTCGGGTCGAATTTTCTTTAAGGGGGAGTGAATGTCACGACCCGAAATCCAGGCTCTATTTTATTGGTAATAAATAATTATTATTTATTTATTTGCTTATTTATTTATTTAAATTATTATTTATTTAAATATTTATGTGTGCATTTTATGTTTCATAATAATTCATGCCTAGCATTTTATTTGGGTCATTTGTGCTAGTGTGGTATTGTTGAGTCTTAATTGTTAGTTGGGAGTGTAGTATTGTGTTAGTAGGAGGGGATGGGCCTAGATGTAACTTTTTAAAAATAATTCCCCTACTCCCTCTCTTCTCCCTCACCTCCCTACTCTTCTCCCTCACTCATCTTCCTCCTCCCAGCACACTCTCTCTCTCTCCTCCATTGTGGGTAAGTTTCATCTTCTTCCTTCTCTCTTCATTTTCTTCATCTTCCTCTCTTAATCTCTCGTTTCTTAAAACTTGAAACATGTTTAGATCGTCGATAGGATCGTTGGAAGCCAAAAATATTTGAAATCCATCAACTTTGAGAAAATCCAGGTAAGTTGCTTTTCCCCCATTTTTATGCTAAAGTGTTCATATCATGTTTATATTATGCTTGATGTGTTATATTTAAAGTTTGGTTGAATTTGGAATTTATTTGGAATTTATTTTGAGTTTTGGTCAAAAATGGTGATTTTAGGAATGTTGGGTTTGAATCTTGATCTTGGTTGATAAATGGTATTATTTGAGTCCCCATTCTAGTTATAAGTTGTTTTGGGTTCATCTTTATGCTTGGTGGAAGGTTGACTATGTTTGGTTTTGGTTGTAATATGAAATGGGTAAGAAAATTGGTAGAAACCCAGATTTTGGCCGGATTTCGTCCCTCCGGGCAAGGAGGCGCGTGCACCATGTTTTGGGAGGCGCGCACACCCTTTTCTGTTTCGAAATCGAAGCCTTCTGACCTTAGGAGGCGCGCGCATCACTTTTTATGGAGGCGCGCGCATCCCTCTTTTTCCAGATTGTCCGTTTTTCGTTCGATCTTCCGGAGGCCATAACTTTCTCATCCGGACTCCGTTTTAGGCGTGTAAACAATCGTTTCGAAGCTCTCTTCGAGTAATACAAGATGGTATAGGTTGTTCAGTTAAGTTATAAGTTTTATACTTCAGGATTTTATTGGGTGTTTGAGGGTAAGAGGAGTTGTATCAATCCTTTGTGATCAAGTTTTGCAAATCCATTTGAGTGACCGTGTTGAGTTGTTGAGATCATATTTGTGATATAAGTGAGGATTTCATACCTTGAGACCATTTAATTGAAAGCTAATTTACTGATCGGATTGATTTTAGGATAAGACTTAGTCTAGGTTTTAGGCGATATCCTATAGTACCTAGAGGGTTGTTTTGGAACACTAAAGTGTTGAGTTTGGTCCATCTGTGATCATGTATGAATAAGTGTAACCTTTTGTGTTCATTTGGAGTGTTGAGAATTGGTTCGTTTATGAATGAATATAAAGCGTGATATGGTGATTGGGTACCTATGGTTTTGATTAGCTTCTTTATGGTGTATTCATTCGGACTTCCTATTTGGAATTCTAGGTGTATAAATATAGGGAGTTGATAGTCTTAGTACATCTTCATGAGTAAACGTTTAGATTCATCTTAGTAATAGTCGATATACTATTTATGAGCGACCGTTTGGGTTGTGTTCCTTATGAATAACTTGTGGGTATCATCTTTGGAATGTATCTAGTATGGTTCCTCTTTATGGAATTATCGTATTCTAATAGTCTTTGTTGTTGAGCTACTTATGAGCAATTCCGTTTATCGTTGTTGTGCTCTTTATGAGAAATTCCGTTTATCGTTGTTGTGCTCTTCATGAGAAACTCTTGTTATTGTTGTTGTTAAACTCTTCATGAGTAACCGTTGCATCTTTATGGTGATTATTTGGCATGGTTCCCTACTTTGGAACCCTAAACTGTTTAATTAAGCTAGTATTTATTACTTAGCATTTATTTGAAAGCCCAGCTGGCATATTTGTTGCATCGGGCGATGGGAAGGATTATAATGGCAAAGCCAAGTCCATTATAATGTTGACCATTGTTTTGCCCTTACTATACCCCCTTTTCCAGATTGGCCTTGGAAGGGTTAAGTTAGCGTTCCTCTGTGAATGTATCTAGCTAGCGGGCATGACTTTGTGTCATGGTCCTTGTCCTTTGTGACACTTTTATGGTTATTGGTTCCGGTACCGGGGTTTTCTCTTCGGCTTTCATGCTATTATGAAGATGTTGATTGGTTGATCATTGAAGCTGCGCAGCGATCCTTTATTTGGATGTTCCGGTTTGGAAAACCTTGGCTATATCCTTTGTTATGTGTTTATTTCCGCTGCTATCTGATATGTGATAATTGCTATGTGTTATGTGATATTTATTATTGTTTATTGCTTATTGCATAGTAGCATGTCATGTCGTTGCATTAGTAACTTACTGAGATTTATTCTCACCCCGTTTCTTGTTTCAAATTGTTTTCCTTAACCCCCCCCAGGAGGAAAAGGATTAGGATTCGCGGATCGAGGAGGACGTCGAGAGGATTGAGATTTTGGGCAGGTTGTTTGATCGGTTTGCATTATTTAAATGTATAACCTTTTGGGGATAGTTTTACCAACAATGACGTCATTAAGATTTGTAATCTTTTGTATTTTGGGGCGAGCTTGCGAAGCTTATTCTTGTAGTTTGTTGTTGTTGTTAAGCTTGGATTTCTAAAACTTTGTTTTAAACATTTTGGGTATAAAAATAGAATTTTTATCTTCATTATTTTGGTGTATTGTTGTAAGTCGACGTCCAGCTCGCGAGTTCCGGGCCCGCGGGGTCGGGGTCGCGACAACAACGGAGCAACCTATCGCGACAAATGAACCTCACACCCCTAAACTCAAACCCAACTTCATCATCAGCCGAGCCTCCCCTGAACTACGCGGACCTGAGCTTCTCACCTTGAGGAGAACGTAGGCAACCTTCGGGTCCGGTCCAAAATATACACAACCCACCTTGAGCCAATTTTCTTTCTCTTCTCCCTTCCACAATATTTCAAACTTCTGGTTTTCTTCACTCACAATTGATCAAAACATTTATTATTTTGAGGCTACTTGTGTACCCATTAACCAGAACTCATTAATCAATCAACAAGGTCCATTCTCGAGCAATCAAATGATAATCTAGAATAAAAAAAATTTGAAATGTCTCGACAAGTCTTCTGTTCTACAATATAGGAAGAGCCAAATACTTACTTTCTGTCAAGCAGGAGCTTCCTTCCGTTGGTACATACACCTCTTATAAATTGTCCAAAGAGTCAAAATGAGAGCACTCTCGCTCTCTCTCTTTATCTCCCTAAAATGCCCCTGCATGTTTTCAAACAATTCTTTTTCCTTTTTTGAGTCGACTGAATGATTTCAAAAAAAAAAAAAGACGCAAAAAGAGTTGCCCGCTAGATTGAAAACCCGAAAGGGCGGTCTAGGCAGAAAAAAAGGTGCGTCTTAAAAGAGGTAGGATACCCCGCTCTACGCCCTTATCAAACTGGGGCTTCCCTAACAAAAAAGGACCGACTATGTGGTTTCTCAAAGAATACCGAGGCTTCAACAAGCACATACTTGGAAGAAGAGGATCCATCATCGTCAAGCTCGACGTAGAAAAGGAAGAAGGATACCCACTCACCAAACTAGAGAATCCCCAACAGGATGGGTCGACTATGTGGTTTCTCAGAGAATATCGGGGCTTCTTAGCTGAAGGACACCCCTCATCGTCAAACTCGGCACGTGACGAGTTATTTGAATTCGTTAGAATCATAATTAATTATAAGGAATCTTTATAAAATTATAACACTTTCAAAAGTTTTCTCTTCCCTGACACTTTGTTTATAAACCCGCACTCTCGGTCTCCACAAATTTGTGAAAACATCCTCGGTCCACCTCAGACCTATCCTTGTGATTTTTAAACCGACTCGGTTCTTCACATTTTCTCCCACACTTTAGGAGACCTCTTAGCCTAAACCCTCAACTCTCTAGGTCCCAAAGTTACCCGATTCAAAACTCCTTAGGTCCTGAACCTACCCGGTGAGTCTTACCTAGGTTACACTATAACCCCTTAGCACGACCCTCTACAATTTTATAGCGTGACTCCTGTGGCCTCAAACCGGCTCTATCTAAAATCTTAAACCTTAAACCGGTCTACCAAACCAAATCCTTAGAATGACCCATTAGGTACTGGTCCCGAGCCTACCCGATCTCCTAGATCTCAAACCTACCAACACATATTCGTTCTTACCCTGTCTAAGCCATGGCTCTCTTATCCTCTTAGGTCCAACCTCTTAGGTCTACCCAGTCTAACCTGTTGAACGATCCCTTAGATCCCAAGCCCATTCTAGTCTACTAAACACCTATCTTTTAGGCCTCTAGCATATCTGATCCACACCTTAGGTCTCAAGTCCTAAACCATTTAGATTACAAGACTATCTACCCTTTAGGTCTATAACCTTAGATCTTGACCCTTAGAACTCTTTAGTTCCTAAGCCTCCTTGGTCTGACCAAAATGATTCCATCTACGCCTCCCATCATATCCAAACCATGGCCATGCCACTCTTAAACCTATCAAGTACCAACCTAGTATCACCCATTAGCTTCAAAAGACTTCTTAGTCTAACCTTCAACCCCTTAGGTATCTAACTTACTTAATCCGAGCCGAGTCCAAATCTCAAACCCACGATCCATCCTTAAAGTCTTTAGATTCGAAACTTGCTCCCCCAACGAGTCCAAACCTCAAACCCGGTCAAACGCATAAGATCTCCCGTGTACCGTGCCATGCCACATAGTTGTCAAAACCCATCTGGTCAAAACATGTGTCCCTAACACCTTTGGTCCCATCCCAAACCTATCTTCGCAATTTCCAAATGAGCTTGGTCACGCGCATGACCTCCAAGGCAAATTTAGGTCCTAAGCATACCCAATCCTACTAGGTACCTATTGTACTCGAGCAAAGTCTTTGAGACTCAATTCCTGTCCTAAGCGGCAATATGGTCACACATCTAGACCCATTTCCCGGACCTATGGTTCGCACCTAGCCTAAACTTTCAAACACCCTAGGGTCCAAACCCGTCATGCCCGCTCTAAACCCTTAAACCATTAGGTACTAGGATCATCCAAACCCAATCCATCGCTCTTTGGCCCGACCTCAAGCATGCCTGGTCCTAACACATAATGCGATTCCTTTAGGATAAAAGACTTACCCACTTGAAATCCTTACGTAGCAAGGCTACCCTATCTAGCCATCGAAAGATTCTGAATCTCATTCCTACCATTCCATTAGGTCTCGATCTCCTTAGCACCCATGCGAGTCTTACTCTAGCTAAACCCTAACACTCTAGAATGGTGTACTTAAAGCCTAGGTCTAACCTATCGAGCCTGCCCATCCTTGAGGCATCAAACTCACCTGCCCCAAACCATAACACTCCTAGACCTCAAACTTTCTTAAGTCTAAACAAAGACCAACCTTCAAATACTTCCGGTCTCCAAACCCTAGACTCAAGCCTAGGTAGTCACATTCTCTCCAAACCCTAGCCTCAAGTCTAGCTAGTCCTATTCTCTCTAAACCCTAGCCTCAAGGCTAGGTAGTCATATTTACTCCAAACCCTAGCCTCAAGCCTAGGTGTAGATACCCCGGGAAACCACGGCTTGGCTAGAGTGCGCGAATTACCCTAGGATGTATACTTGATTTTAAGAGTCGTCACCCACGTTTTTAGAGGAACGCGAGAAAACCTAAAGAAAGCCAGTTTTTGTACGAAAACCAGAGATTCGGGAGAGAAGGGTTAGGGGGTTAGGTGACGGAGTGGGAAGTACTTAAACACCCACTCCGCCCCGCTTACGCGGGTCTTGCTACTTTTGGTGTTCTAATGTAAAATGTCCTTCAATAAAAAGTGCTAACAATTAAAGTGAAAAGAAAGGGGAAAATAAAAGAGAAATAAAAGAGAATTGTTTTATTTCTTAATTTATGATAAAGATTACATGTAACAATTATACTAAACAATTACATTAACAAATGGATAGGAAATTAAAGTAGAGATTGAAATGTAGGGAGATGACCTTGACCAACTTTAATGTAATAAAGTGGTCATTTGGTCATGTCCCATTTGGTGGGGATTGCATACATCTAAAAAGACATAAATAAAATAGAAGAAGAAGAAGTGTACCTTTAGAAAAGAGAACTTCAAACTTTGACTTGGAGTTGTTGTAGAAAAATTGTTGTGTAGATATTTGTGAAGAGTTTAGTTGCTAAAACTCTTGTTGGGGAAATTTGTGTAGGGAGAATGGTGTAGAGTTTGTGTAGGGAGAAAGTTCAAAGTTCAAGGTCCATTTCTAAGGTAAAAATTAGGGGTTTAAATAGGTAGAAAAGAGAGGAAAATGTGTCTTTCAACCAATAGAAAAATAAAGAGAAATAAAATAAATAAAAGAAAATCAAATAATAAATAAAAGAAATATTTAGTTTTTGGGAAAAAGCTAAGAATATGGGATTGGGAGGTTACAAAATAAAAAGGGGTTAATGCGATTAAGATATGTGATAAAAAGATGTTTTTGATTCTAAAAATGGAGGGAAAAGGCTGCAATCCGTAACAGTCAAAGTGGGAAGCGCGCGAGTCCGGCCTATTGAACCAAACGCGCGCACACCCATGACCATTATGGGAGGCGCCCGCGGGTGAAAATAACAGAATGACTCTAAAAGTTAACTCTGTTATGCAATTTAGTCCAAAACTAACGGAATCAGTTAGGAACTTAACGGATGTAACAGAAATTAACAAAAACAAGTTAAATAAAAATTCTATGTATGCAATCGGGGTGAGAGGTCCAAAGCGGGGTGTCTACAGAGCCCCTCGGCGATGTGGATTGCGAAGCAAAACGCATCGACGAAAGAAAGACAACCGCCGAGGTCATCGACAAGAGAAAACAATAAAACATGAATTTGAAATTTGTGAAGGATAGGGGTGCGCTCCCTGTGTGAGCGGATTTATTGATATAGAAAGGATATGGTGGGATCCATTTTGCTGAAGGGGGATCCGTTTGCTGAAGTAGGATCCGTTTGCTGATGGCGGGATCCGTTTGCTGATGCCGGATCCATTTGCTGATGACGGGATCCGTTTGCTGAAGCGGGATCCGTTTGCTGATGGCGGGATCCGTTTGCTGAAGCGGGATCCGTTTCCTGATTCGGGATCCGTTTGCAGATGCGGGATCCGTTTACTGAAGCGGGATCCGTTTGCTGATGCGGGATCCGTTTGCTAAGGCGGGATCCGTTTGCTAAGGCGGGATACGTTTGCTAAGGAGGGATGCGTTTGCTGATGCGGGACCCATTTGCTGATGCGGGATCCGTTTGCTGATGCGAGATCAGTTTGCTAAGGTGGGATCCGTTTGCTGATGCGGGATCCGTTTTGCTGATGCGGGATCCGTTTGCTGATGCGAGATCCGTTTTGCTGATGTGGGATCCGTTTGCTAATGCGGGATCCGTTTGCTGATGCGGGATCCATTTGCGGATGGCGGGAACCGAGGCTCCATCTTCCTATATGTGATATTGTTGTGTTGCTTGATGGAAAGTTGGTGATTTTGCGGCTCACCATGGACCGAGTTGTTGTCATTGAACAGTAATTATTTAACGGCGGATCACTTTTTGCCGGGGATGAAGTGCCTTGAGTTGTAGATGATGTTGACCTTGTGGTGGCACCTGTTAAGTGTGTGCTTGGCAGGTATATGTGTTTGTGCAAGAAGATGCATGAAGTGTGAAATGAAGAGAGAAATTGTGCTGGTGGTGCAATGTGATTTGAAAGCAGTTTTGCATGAGAGAGAGTTTTTGTAAGAATGGAGAAAGTGATTTTGTGTGCTGTGTGATTTGAGGAAAGCCTCGGATGTATTCATACCTTCACTTACCATTGCCGTTGGATGGATTAGTGTTGTGGTGGTGGATGCCTTGATGTCCATACTTTGGAGAATGATGACGTTGGTGATGATGAATTATTCTTGCCTTTGATGGAGTGTTGGCGAGATGGTATTCTGGATGATGGGTTGGTTGTGCCAAAAGGCTGCCTACGTATCCTTTTAAGAGAATCAGACCAGCGTAGTTCAAGGATGATGGAGATGCTGGGGGAGAATGCTAGGAGCAAAGCAAAAAAGGAAACACATAATTTTGCGCAAGAAAAGGAACAAGGAAAAAAGAAAAGGAAAATTCTTTTTGTCTTTTTGCAGGAATAGAATATGTACACATGTGGGAAAAAGACTTTTTTTTTTTAGTTCGTGGGTGAACAATTTTGACCATTGTGTGTTTGTAAAGCCAACCCAAGATCAAGTCATGTTCTATCGAAGTCCGGATTACCTCGCTTGAATGTTGTCGCCGCGATGTCCAACGAAAATTGATGTCTAGCCCCAAGAGATTTGTCGTTTATGGGGTTTCAAAAGGACTATTGATGCCGAGATGCCAAGGGGTTGCTGACTGTAAAGCCCCTCGAATGCTGAACTTTGAGTGGCTTATGAAGCCCCAAGATGAATCAACTCTTAGCCCATTGAAATAAACTGTCTTTTGTTGTCGACGTGGGCAAGCCCCAAGAGAAGATCATTGATACCAAGCTTTGAGAGATTGCTAAGCCCCAAATGTCATGGGCTTATCAAGTTTGTAGATGGCGGGATGTGGAGACCTTTTGGTGTGAAGCCTCAAATTTTCTTGGAATCGGCTTAGCATTATGTTGGGAGCGGATGGCGCTATTGGGAAGAACTCTTGGAGGCGATCTCCTTCTTTCTCTTGTTTGGAGATGGATGGCCCTTTTTTTGTGGTTGATACCCAAATGGCGGAAGGTCCATGTTGAAAATGTAGTACGGTCTTCGGGAGACGTCTCGTGGGAGATGGTGATGTTGTTGCAGATGATAAGGTCTTGGTGTGGTAAAGTCTCGAACGGTATGTTTTCTTGAGTCTTCTTGAGTTTAACCGACGGCGGATCTTCGGATGCAGCCTGTGCTTTTGATCTTGGAGAAGGGGGTGCTGTATTGCAGAAACATTGGGATTTGCCGTAACTTTGCTTATAGAGTTAACATATTGGCATTGCCCGCTATAACTCAGCTGGGTGAGTCTAGCATATTGAATCATTTTCCTTTTCTCTAAGACTTCCTTCATAATCTCGCTGTGAGTTCTAACAAGAATCATCAAATTCATTCATATCATCGGAACCTTCATTTAAAACCAAGAGGCCTTTTGACTAGAAGTGTTGAGGGACCATTGAAGTTTGATCCCTTTCATGGAGCCATAAGACTACTCCCAAATTGCATTGCTCGGGTACCACTGCCCAAAAGCTTGTTAATTGCGAAGCCCCAATATTGCCCTTTGCTTGTATCACTGTAATGCCGTAACCCAAAAGATTGTAGATTGCGAAGCCCCTAGAGACCTTTCGGTATAAAGGTTCAAATGTTGCTGGGGACATTGAAGTGAATTGCTTCTTGCCGAGGGAGCCTTTAAGACTTGACCGTAGCCCCTAAAGTGCCATCATTGATTGTGAGAAAGGTCCATCCTTGATTGGGGGAACGAGTACGGGCACACATGACAAGAGGGCTTTTTGACATCCCTTTTAAGAGACTTTGAGGATAGTCTCACACATCTTTCTCGAGCATAGCCCCTAGGGCTTATTGATTGTCAAATGAAGCAAAAGAAGCCCTTGTTCTTGAGTCACATAGCCCCTAGGGTGTCACCATTTGTTGAGCAAAGCAAGAGTGACTCATCCTCGTGTGAGGGAACAAACATGAGAGGACATGGCAAGAGCTACTCCATTTCTCAGGAGCTTTTCGGCGTACTTTAGAAGCACATACTTGCAGAAGCTTTGAAAACTGAGACACATGTTGTTGCTATTTGCTGCCCAAACCAATTGACTAGCTAGGGATTATTTGTGCAACCTCGTGCCCTTTTATGATGGGCTCGTTCTCAGATGGGTCTTGGTTACCACGGGCCTTCTTTTCATGAACCCAAAAATGCACACTGCTGGAGAATGATGCCAATAACCCAAGACAGCCTTTGATGGTGCCATATCTTGTCGAGCCTTTTGCAATCCCAAAGTTGACTCGGTGGGGAATTGACTTGCTGAGGAGACCCAATGTAGAACTTGTGCAGTTGTCTTCCTTAAAGGCCGGAGATCTCCATTTCTCTTTCCCTTTTCTCTCTCACTCTCTCATATTTTTTTATGACGCACCCTGTTTTTTGCCTAGACCGCCCTTTCGGGTTTTCAATCTAGCGGGCATCTCTTTTGCGTCTTCATTTTTTTTTGACTCAATTTATGAGGAAGTGTGCATTGACTCTAGCGGAGGATGAGAGACATGTGATTTTGCGGTGGAGACCTTTTGTCACTAATGATGAGTGACATTGACTCGACTAGGGAAGTGTCCCTAGTATTGACATGTATTTTTTATTGACTTGAATGACTCGTGAACACAAGTGAGTCATTAAGAGAGAAGAGAAGGAAAGCCCCAATTTGATTGTGAGGAATTGGGAGCATAGCAGAAAGAAAAGAAGCCCTAGACTCGACAAGGAACGGAAAGCGATTCCAAATCTAAGAAAGTTGTTCAATCTTTTGGTGATTAATTCATTGGCAAATGAGTCGTACTAAGATGTCATCACAAGTTCGAGAGGAAGGCCGATCACCATAATGCGCTAGGGCTAAACATATCTTCTTTCTTGCGTGAGACCGGACCCGAAGGTTGCCTACGTTCCTCCAGAGAAGAGGCTCAGGTCACCGTAGTTCTTGTGGATTCTCCATTCGCCGTGATGAATTGTTGCTTCGTCGTGATTGTTGTCGATGTTGCTTCGTCCTTCGTTTGGTGGAATGATATTGTTGTTGTGAACTTCTTTGAATGAAGGGGGATTTTTTTTTTTTTTTTTTTTTTTTTTGTGCGCTCTAACTTTTGCCTAGGTTGATTTGAGGATTTCAACCTAGCGAGTTTTTTTTTTTTTTTTTTTTTATCCTCTTTTGAAAACTTTGCTTCATGATTGTGGCTCCACCTTTCTTTGTCTTGATTTCGTCATTGTTGATGTCTTCGTTGCTGATGCCGTCTTCGATGTTTAGCCCCCTAGGCGTTCAAGCGATGGCCTTCATTCTAAAACGTGTTTAGACATCTTTTCATCATTTTGTCAAGAATTAAATTGAACAACTTGGAAGAGTGTATGCGGACAAGAACGACTTTAATTTGATAATTAACTCGAACATTCACACAAGTGGGACGAAAGAAAACTTTAATGCACACTTAAGACGACTTTTGACTCTTTTTTTTTTTTTTTTTTTTTTAATCCTATTTCTAGGTAGAGAAAGAGAAACGGAGATTGTTGTCATCATCCCCCATGTCGTTGTAGTCCTCATTGTCGTTGTAGTCTTCCATGTCACTACATTCTTCCATGTCATTGCTCGGATTTCTCGGGAACCCTTCGTCGTCGAGGCTTGTATCATAGGAGGACTCAGCCACTTCTCGGAGCAAATTGTCATCTCTAATTCCCGCATCGTACATGCTTGAAAAATCCGGATAAAAGGCCCCATTAAGACGAGTGCGGTAGTCCATTTTCAAACACTTCAAGAAGATGTCCGTTTGTTCTTCCTTGAGGGCCTATCAACCATCTCGGCTAACTTGTCGTTCCAACGTCGAGAAAAGTCCCCAAATGATTCATTACCCTCTTGCACGGTGCTCTCCAACTCTTTCTTGGTGGGACGGAACATGGAGTTTCCTTGATATTGTGACTTGAAGGCAAGCATTGCGGCATCCCAATTGAGGCGGGTGGAAACTGGAAGACCCGTATACCAGTCTTTTGCGACCCCCTCGAGAGTAAGCGGGAAGCATTGTGCCATTATTTGAGGAGACACTTTTTTTGGTAGCATGGCCCAAATGTAGGAGTCGACATGAGCGTCGGGGCAAGAGTTACCGTTGAACTTGTCAATATCGGACATCTTGAACTTTTCGGGAAGAGCCTCCATTGTGTTCATGAGGAGAGAAGCTTGATGAAGATCGGTGCTTGGGCCCTTGTGCAAATTTATCCCACTAAGCTTTTGGTCAATGTAGGACATGAGAATGTTGACCAAACCGGTATCAATGCTTTGGACCCTTCTTTCATTCGTGAGCCCTTTCAATTGGTTATTGAGTTGAGTAACTTCTTTCTTGTGGGCTGTTTTCACATGCTCGTAACGGGCTCGCCATAAATCGTCCTTGCGGCGGACATTCTCGGCTAGTGTATCAACTTGCCCTTTCAATGCTTCCACCATGCGGAATAACCCTTCGTTGGACACGGGAATGCCGTTGTCGTTGCCGTTTGAAGCCAATGGACCTATGGAGAGAACACGGTTGATCTTAGGATGGCCCCACAAACACCTTTTGGATAAAATTATTTCACCCACAAACAAAAGTAAAGACTCAAACCACATAAAGAAAAGACTCTTTTTATTTATTTATTTACAAAGTCAGAAGGACATGGTCCTTTTTGGGGTTTCTAGAAAAATAGTGGAATCGTCACACTAGTATATAGAACATCTCGCGGTCCCATATACTCATCGGATTCCACCACTCTTGTGATACCTACATGTGACGGGATTAAACTAAATTAATGTCATAAAGCATACATGCGGGGATGGATTTTTTTATTTTGTCCCATAACAACCATTTGTTTCTTTTGGAAACGGCATGTATGATTTGATGACATTAGTTTAGGGAAATCTCGGTACATGAAAACCGACTTGGTCAAGGAGTGTTAGACCCTAACTAGAATTGTGTGGTTTGTGCTCGGCTTAAATATGAGGCTTAAAGGTCACCCCCGGCATGTAGTCATGAACTACGCCACGGGCTGAGGTTTACCGCTTCGGAAGAGTCAAGGTCGGGTGGAGCTTGAAACTTCCTAGGACGGACCTCGACGGGTTTAGGGTTGGACTTCTGCGGCTCGATAGTGAGCAGTTGATAAGAATTGTGCGCGTAGTGTGCGGTCTAACAAGTGACAAAATATTTTTTTTTCAAAGGAAATAAAAAAAAACAAATAAGCATGTAATTTACAACTTTTGAATCACCCGTGTGACCGATAAAAATGAATAAACAAAAGTAAAAACTGTCAAAACTGCACATTCTATTCACTGTTCTGTTTACGGTTCTGTTCTGGAAAATGGCCCAGAAGCGCACGACTCAGGGAAGTTACGTGGGAAGCGCGCGCATTGCGCCATGAATGTGGGAGGCGCGTGCATCTGGGGTACCTGTCAGAATGTCAGAAGAAACCACGGACTCAGGGGATTGCCCTGGTCCTAAATTATGTAACTTTCCCCTGCAGAAACTTGTTAGCATAGAAATATGAAATTTGAAGGACAAGATGGAAGGTGGGCGATTCTGGTAATAAGGGTCGGACGCGCGCGCTTTAGGCCAAGAAGGCCGGAGGCGCGCGCTTCCTACCCTTTTTAACCGAGTGCCCTGAAAACAGATATAAGTACACCAAAAGCAGAAAATACAAGTTTAACCCTCTATGTCCCCAGCGGAGTCGCCACTGTAGATACCCCGGGAAACCACGGCTTGGCTAGATCGCGCGAATTACCCTAGGATGTCTACTTGATTTTAAGAGTCGCCACCAGCGTTTTAAGAGGAACGCGAGAAAACCTAAAGAAAGTCAATTTTTGTACGAAAACCAGAGATTCGGGAGAGAAGGGTTCGGGGGTTAGGTGACGGAGTGGGAAGTACTTAAACACCCACTCCGCCCCACTTACGCGGGTCTTGCTACTTTTGGTGTTCTAATGTAAAATGTCCTTCAATAAAAAGTGCTAACAATTAAAGTGAAAAGAAAGGGGAAAATAAAAGAGAAATAAAAGAGAATTGTTTTATTTATTAATTTATGCTAAATATTACATGTAACAATTATACTAAACAATTACATTAAGAAATGGATAAGAAATTAAAGTAGAGATTGAAATGTAGGGAGATGACCTTGACCAACTTTAATGTAATAAAGTGGTCATTTGGTCATGTCCCATTTGGTGGGGATTCCATAAATCTAAAAAGACATAAATAAAATAGAAGAAGAAGAAGTGTACCTTTAGAAAAGAGGACTTCAAACTTTGACTTGGAGTTGTTGTAGAGAAATTGTTGTGTAGAAATTTGTGAAGAGTTTAGTTGCTAGAACTCTTGTTGGGGAAATTTGTGTAGGGAGAATGGTGTAGAGTTTGTGTAGGGAGAAAGTTCAAAGTTCAAGGTC